>CM038673.1:344783743-345383743 GCA_021605145.1 Aegilops bicornis | reverse complement strand
CCCCGGGGGTATATGGGCCCTCATGGGCCTTGAGGAAGAAGGAGAAGGGCCGGCCAGGTGGGCTGCGCGCCTCCCCTTCCAGTCCGAATAGGACAAGGAGAGGGGCGGCGCCTTCCCCTTTCCTCCCCAATCCTACTCCAACTAGGAGAAGGGGGAGTCCTACTCGGTGGGAGTAGGACTCTCCTTAGTGCGCCTCCTATAGGGCCGGCCACCTCCCCTTGTCTCCTTTATATCGGGGCAGGGAGCACCCCAAGACACACAAGTTGATCTACGGATCTTTCCTTAGCCGTGTGCGGTGCCCCTTCCACCATATTCCACTTCGGTCATATCATCGTAGAGCTTAGGCGAAGCCTACTGGGAGAAGTCATATCGTCGCGGAGCTTAGGTGAAGCCTCGCGTCGGTGGAGCATCAACATCGCCACCACGCCGTCGTCAGGCCGACGGAACTCATCCCGACACTTTGCTGGATCGGAGTCCGGGGATCGCCATCGAGCTGAGCGTGTGCGTAACTCGGAGGTGCCGTCGTTCGGTGCTTGGATCGGTCGGATCGTGAAGACGCACGACTACATCAACCGCGTTGTTATAACGCTTCCGCTTTCGGTCTCACGAGTGCGTGGGCGGACACTCTTCCCTCTCGTTGCTATGCCATCACCATGGTCTTGGCGTGATCGTGAGGAAAATTTTTGAAATTACTACGTTCCCCATCGGTGGCATCCGAGCCTGGTTTTATGCGTAGATGTCATATGCACGAGTAGAACACAAGTGAGTTGTGGACGATACAAGTCATACCGCCTACCGGCATGTCATACTTTGGTTCAGCGGTATTGTTGGACGAGACGATCCGGACCAACCTTACGCCAGACGCTACGCGAGACCGGTTCCCTCGACGTGCTTTGCACATAGATGGCTTGCGGAAGACTGTCTCTCCAACTTTAGTTGAACCGAGTATGGCTACGCCCGGTCCTTGAGAAGGTTAAACGGAGTCTATTTGACAAACTATCGTTGTGGTTTTGATGCGTAGGTAAGAACGGTTCTTGCTCAGCCCGTAGCAGCCACGTAAAACTTGCAACAACAAAGTAGAGGACGTCTAACTTGTTTTTGCAGGGCATGTTGTGATGTGATATGGTCAAGACGTGATGCTATATTTTATTGTATGAGATGATCATGTTTTGTAACCGAAGTTATCGGCAATCGGCGAGAGCCATATGGTTGTCGCTTTATTGTATGCAATGCTATCGCGATGTAATGCTTTACTTTATTACTAAGCGGTAGTGATAGTCGTGGAAGCATAAGATTGGCGAGACGACAACGATGCTACGATGGAGATCAAGGTGTCGCGCCGGTGACGATGGTGATCATGACGGTGCTTGGCGATGGAGATCACAAGCACAAGATGATGATGACCATATCATATCACTTATATTGATTGCATGTGATGTTTATCCTTTATGCATCTTATCTTGCTTTGATTGACGGTAGCATTATAAGATGATCTCTCACTAAAAATTATCAAGAAGTGTTCTCCCGAGTATGCACCGCTATGCGAAAGTTCTTCGTCTTTGAGACACCACGTGATGATCGGGTGTGATAGGCTCTACGTTCAAATACAACGGGTGCAAAACAGTTGCGCACGCGGAATACTCGAGTTAAACTTGACGAGCCTAGAATATAACATATATGGCCTCGGAACACGGAGACCGAAAGGTCGAACGTGAATCATATAGTAGATATGATCAACATAGTGATGTTCACCATTGAAACTACTCCATCTCACGTGATGATCGGACATGGTTTAGTTGATTTGGATCACGTGATCACTTAGATGACTAGAGAGATGTCTGTCTAAGTGGGAGGTTTTTAATATGATTAATCAAACTTAAATTTATCATGAACTTAGTACACGATAGTATTTTGCTTGTCTATGTTTGATGTAGATAGATGGCTCGTCTTTGTTGTTCCGTTGAATTTTAATGCGTTCCTTGAGAAAGCAAAGTTGAAAGATGATGGTAGCAATTACACGGACTGGGTCCGTAATTTGAGGATTATCCTCATTGCTGCACGTAAAAATTACGCCCCGGAAGCACCGCTGGGTGACGAACTGCTGCAGATCTTTGAGCCGAAGTTATGAACGTCTGCAAAGCGGTAGCTGATGACTACTCTATAGTTCAGTGTGCCATGCTTTACGGCTTAGAACCGGGTCTTCAACGACGTTTTGAGCGTCATGGAGCATATGAGATGTTCCAGGAGTTGAAGTTAATATTTCAAGCAAATGCCCGGATTGAGAGATATGAAGTCTCCAACAAGTTCTATAGCCGCAAGATGGAGGAGAATAGTTCATCGGTGAGCACATACTCAAAATGTCCGGGTATAACAATCACTTAATTCAGCTGGGAGTTAATCTTCCGGATGATAGTGTCATTGATGTAATTCTCCAATCATCGCCACCAAGCTACAAGAGCTTCGTGATGAACTATAATATGCAAGGGATGACTAAGACAATTCGAGCTCTTCGCGATCTGAAAGTCATGGAGGTAGAAATCAAGAAAGAGCATCAAGTGTTGATGGTCAGCAAGACCACTAGTTTCAAGAAAAGGGCAAAGGGAAGAAGAAGGAAACTTCAAAAGAACGCAAGAAAGTTGCTTGATCAAGAGAAGAAACCCAAGTCTGGACCTAAGCACTAAATCGAGTGTTTTACCGCAAGCAGATCGGACCTCGGAAGCGGAACTGCCCCAAGTATTTGGCGGATAAAAGGATGGCAAGGTGAACAAAGGTATATGTGATATACATGTTATTGATGTGTACCTTACTAATACTCGCAGATAGTACTGGTATTTGATACTGGTTACATTGCTAATATTTGCAACTTCAAACAGGAACTACGGATTAAGCGAAGATTGGCTAAGGACGAGGTGACGATGCGCGTTGGAAATGGTTCCAAAGTCGATGTGATCGCAATCGGCACGCTACCTCTACATCTACCTTCGGATTAGTTTTAGACCTAAATAATTGTTATTTGGTGCCAGCGTTGAGCATGAACATTATATCCGGATCTTGTTTAATGCGAGACGGTTATTCATTTAAATCAGAGAATAATGATTGTTCTATTTATATGAGTAATATCTTTTATGGTCATGCACCCTTGAAGAATGGTCTATTCTTGTTGAATCTCGACAGTAGTGATACACATATTCATAATGTTGAAGCCAAAAGATGCAGAGTTGATAATGATAGTGCAACTTATTTGTGGCACCGCCGCTTTAGGTCATATCGGTGTAAGACGCATGAAGAAACTCCATCTTGATGGGCTTACGGAATCACTTGATTATGAATCACTTGGTACTTGCGAACCGTGCCTCATGGGCAAGATGACCAAAACGCCGTTCTCCGGAACTATGGAGCGTGCAACTGATTTGTTGGAAATCATACATACTGATGTTTGTGGTCCAATGAATGTTGAAGCACGCGGCGGGTATCGTTATTTTCTCACCTTCACAGATGATTTGAGCAGATATGGGTATATCTACTTAATGAAACACAAATCTGAAACATTTGAAAAGTTCAAAGAATTTCAGAGTGAAGTGGAAAATCATCGTAACAAGAAAATAAAGTTTCTACGATCTGATCGTGGAGGAGAATATTTGAGTTACGAGTTTGGTTTACATTTGAAACAATGTGGAATAGTTTCGAACTCACGCCACCTTTAACACCACAGAGAAATGGTGTGTCCGAACGTCAGAATCGTGATTTTACTAGATATGGTGCGATCTATGATGTCGATTTCCGATTTACCGCTATCGCTTTGGGGTTATGCTTTAGAGACGGCCGCATTCACGTTAAATAGGACACCGTCAAAATCCGTTGAGACGACGCCTTATGAACTGTGGTTTGGCAAGAAACCAAAGTTGTCGTTTCTTAAAGTTTGGGGCTGCGATGCTTATGTAAAGAAACTTCAACCAGATAAGCTCGAACCCAAATCGGAAAAATGTGTCTTCATAGGATACCCAAAGGAGATCATGGGTACACCTTCTATCACAGATCTGAAGGCAAGATTTTCGTTGCTAAATTTGGATCCTTTCTAGAGAAAGAGTTTCTCTCGAAAGAAGTGAGTGGGAGGAAAGTAGAACTTGATGAGATAATCAGATTCTGCTCCCTTATTGGAAAGTAGTTCATCACAAGAAATGGTTCTGTGACAACTACACCAATTAGTGAGGAAACTAATGATGATGATCATGAAGTTTCAGATCAAGTTACTCTTGAACCTCGTAGGTCAACCAGAGTAAAATACGCACTGAGTGGTACGGTAATCCTATTACGGAAGTCATGTTACTTGACCATGGCGAACCTACAAACTATGAAGAAGCGATGGTGAGCCCAGATTCCGCAAAATGGCTGGAAGCCATGAAATCTGAGATGGGATCCATGTATGAGAACAAAGTATGGACTTTGGTTGACTTGCCCGATGATCGGCAAGCCATTGAAAATAAATGGATCTTTAAGAAGAAGACTGACGCCCGATGGTAATGTAACCGTCTACAAAGCTCGACTTGTTGCGAAAGGTTTTCGACAAGTTCAAGGGGTTGACTACGATGAGACTTTCTCACCCGTAGCGATGCTTAAGTCTGTCCGAATCATGTTAGCAATTGCCGCATTTTATGATTATGAAATTTGGCAAATGGATGTAAAACTGCATTCTTGAATGGATTTCTAGAAGAAGAGTTGTATATGATGCAACGAGAAGGTTTTGTCGATCCAAAAGGTGCTAACAAAGTGTGCAAGCTCCAACGATCAATTTATGGTCCGGTGCAAGCCTCTGGAGTTGGAATAAACGCTTTGATAGTGTGATCAAAGCATATGGGTTTATCTGAGACTTTTGGAGAAGCCTGTATTTACAAGAAAGTGAGTGGGAGCTCTGTAGCATTTACGATATTATATGTGGACGACATATTATTAATTGGAAATGATATAGAATTTCTGGATGGCATAAAAGGATACTTGAATAAAAGTTTTTCAATGAAAGACCTCGGTGAAGCTGCTTACATATTGGGCATCAAGATCTATAGAGATAGATCAAGACGCTTAATTGGACTTTCACAAAGCACATACCTTGATAAAATTTTGAAAAAGTTCAAAATGGATCAAGCAAAGAAAGGTTTTTGCCTGTGTTGCAAGGTGTAAGATTGAGTAAGACTCAATGCCCGACCACGCAGAAGATAGAGAGAAAATGAAAGATGTTCCCTATGCTTCAAATGCCATAGGCTCTATCATGTATGCAATGTCGTGTACCAGACTGACGTATGCTTAGCTATAAGCTTGGCAGGAAGGTACCAAAGTAATCCAGGAATGGATCATCGGACAGCGGTCAAGAACATCCCGAAATACGAAAAGGACTAAGGATATGTTTCTCGTATATGGAGGTGACAAAGAGCTAGTCGTAAATGGTTACGTCGACGAAGCTTTGACATCGATCCGACGATTCTAAATCGCAAACCGGATACGTGTTTTTATTAAACGGTGGAGCTGTCAGTTGGTGCAGTTCTAAACCAAGCGTCGTGGCGGGATCTACATGTGAAGCGGAGGACATAGCTGCTTCGGAAGCAGCAAATGAAGGAGTCGGGATGAAAGAGTTCATTTCCGATCTAGGTGTTATACCTAGTGCATCGGGACCGATGAAGATCTTCAGAGACAATACTGGTGCAATTGCCTTGGCAAAGGAATCCAGATTTCACAAGAGGACCAAGCACATCAAGAGACGCTTCAATTCCATTCGGGACCAAGTCCAAGTGGGAGACATAGAGATTTGCAAAATACATACGGATCTGAATGTTGCAGACCCGTTAACTAAGCCTCTTCCACGAGCAAAACATGATCAGCACCAAGACTCCATGGGTGTTAGGATCATTACTTTGTAATCTAGATTATTGACTCTAGTGCAAGTGGGAGACTCAAGGAAATATGCCCTAGAGGCAATAATAAAGTTATGAGTTATTTCCTTATATCATGATAAATGTTTATTATTCATGCTAGAATTGTATTAACCGGAAACATAATACATGTGTGAATACATAGACAAACAAGATGTCACTAGTATGCCTCTACTTGACTAGCTTGTTAATCAAAGATGGTTATGTTTCCTAACCATGAACAAGGAGTTGTTATTTGATTAACAAGGTCACATCATTAGTAGAATGATCTGATTGACATGACCCATTCCGTTAGCTTAACACTTGATCGCTTAGTATGTTAATGCTTTCTTCATGACCCATACATGTTCCTCGTAACTATGAGATTATGCAACTCCGTTTACGGAGGAACACTTTGGTGCTACCAAACGTCACAACGTAATCGGGTGATTATAAAGGAGTACTACAGGTGTCTCCAAAGGTACTTGTTGGGTTGGCGTATTTCGAGATTAGGTTTTGTCACTCCGACCGTCAAGAGGTATCTCCGTGCCTTCTCGGTAATGCACATCACTTAAGCCTTGCAAGCATTACAACTAATGAGTTAGTTGTGAGATGATGTATTACGGAACGAGTAAAGAGACTTACGGTAACGAGATTGAACTAGGTATTGGATACCGACGATCGAATCTCGGGTAAGTAACATACCGATGACAAAGGGAACAACGTTATGTCGTTATGCGGTTTGACCGATAAAGATCTTCAGAGAATATGTAGGAACCAATATGGGCATCCAGGTTCCGCTATTGGTTATTGACCGAGAATGGTTCTAGGTCATGTCTACATAGTTCTCGAACCCGTAGGGTCCGCACGCTTAACGCTTCGATGACAGTTCATAATGAGTTTATAAGTATTGATGCAATCAAGGTTGTTGAGTCCCGGATGTGATCACGGACATGACGAGGAGTCTCGAAATGGTCGAGACATAAAGATTGATATATTGGAAGCCTATGTTTGGACTTGAATGGTTCCGAGTGAAAACAGGATGTTATTTAACACCGGGTTACTGGAACCCCGGGGTATATAGGGCCCTCATGGGCCTTGAGGAAGAAGGAGAAGGGCCGGCCAGGTGGGCTGCGCGCCCCCTCCCCTTCCGGTCCGAATAGGACAAGGAGAGGGGCGGCGCCCTTCCCCTTTCCCCTCCCCAATCCTACTCCAACTAGGAGAGGGGAGTCCTACTCGGTGGGAGTAGGACTCCTCCTTAGTGCGCCTCCTATAGGGCCGCCACCTCCCCTTGTCTCCTTTATATCACGGGGGCAGGGAGCACCCCAAGACACACAAGTTGATCTACGGATCTTTCCTTAGCCGTGTCAGCGGTGCCCCTTCCACCATATTCCACTTGGTCATATCGTCAGAGAGCTTAGGCGAAGCCCTCGCCGGAGAAGTCATATCGTCATGAGCTTAGGTGAAGCCCCGCGTCGGTGGAGCATCAACATCGTCACCACGCCCGTCGTCTTGACGGAACTCATCCCCGACACTTTGCTGGATCGAGTCCGGGATCGCCATCGAGCTGAGCGTGTGCGAGAACTCGGAGGTGCCGTGACGTTCGGTGCTTGGATCGGTCGGATCGTGAAGACGCACGACTACATCAACCGCGTTGTTATAACGCTTCCGCTTTCGGTCTCACGAGTGCGTGGACGGACACTCTTCCCTCTCGTTGCTATGCCATCACCATGGTCTTGCGTGATCGTAGGAAATTTTTTGAAATTACTACGTTCCCCATCAGTTTCTGCGAAAAATAAAACATGCAACAAACAGGAACTGGCACTAGGCACTGGATCAATATGTTAGTCCAAAAGTATATGAAAGTTGCATAATATTGGCATGGAACAATCAAAAATTATAGATACGACGGAGACGTATCACCGCCCGGGATCACCCGCCCGCGTCCGCCACCGGTTAGTGCGTTTTTCTTGTGATTTTTGCGAGCGGTATAGTTAATTTGACGCGCCGGTGCGCATGTAGATGGAGTTGAGTCCATGGGAGAAGTTCTTGCTCTCCGATTCGTCCGATTCGTACGACTCAGATGTTGAGACCATGCTTGCGAACTTTCGGCAGCAAACATTGGTCATGGCACTTGCCATGAAGGAGCACGAAGACAAGAACCGGAAGAGGAGGCGAGGATTGACCGTCGGGTGGCTTTGCATTCCCCGGAATCGTCATCTTGGGAACGAGATGTTGATGCAAGAATACTTCACGGAGAATCCTACATATCCACCGCACCTCTTCCGGAGAAGGTACCGAATGCGCCGATCCCTCTTTGTCAAAATTGTTCAAGCTTGCGAGGCAAATTGCTGGTATTTTACTCAAAGAAGAAATGTTGCGGGCTTAAAGGGATTTAGTGCATATCAAAAAATCTCCGCGGCAATGCAGGTGATTGCATATGGTGTTCCAGCTGACTATGCCGATGAGTACCTTCGCATTGGTGAAGATACTACAATTGAGTCTGTATGTAGATTTGCAAAGGTGATCATCCGTGTCTTTGATCTTGAGTATCTTCGGGCACCCAACGAAGATGACACAAAGAAATTGATGGCAACTAATGAGAGGAGAGGTTGGCCTGGCATGCTAGGTAGCATTGATTGTATGCATTGGACTTGGAAAAATTGCCCCAAGGCATGGCAAGTAATGTATTGTGGAAAGTCTCATGATGCAACAATTGTGCTAGAGGCCGTAGCATCCGGGGATTTATGGATTTGGCATTGCTTTTTTGGTATGCCGGGCACTCTCAATGATATCAATGTGTTGCAACGGTCTCATTTGTTTGCTAGGCTTGCTAGTGGTGATGCTCCTGCTTGCAGCTACACTATCAATGGGCATGAATACACAAAGGGGTACTATCTTGCAGATGGTATATACCCTCCTTGGTGCATATTTGTCAAAAGCATCAAAGAACCAAAAACTAAAAAGCAATGTGAATTTGCAAGGGCGAAAGAGGCAGCACGAAAAGACACTGAAAGAGCATTTGGTGTTTTGAAATGTAGGTTTGCCATTGTCCGTGGTCCTGCTCGTTTTTGGGATAAGAAAACCTTGAAAAATATTATGACATGTTGTGTTATCCTGCACAATATGATTCTTGAAGATGAGAGAGGAATGAACTTGGAATTCTTCTATGAAAATGTGGGTAGTCGTGTCAAACCAGTTAGAGACCCTAACCGCATTAGAGCTTTTCTTCAAACATACAAGGAGATTGAAAATGCAAACACCCACTTTCGACTTCAGGAGGATCTCATTGGGCACCATTGGCAAAGGGCTGGACAGTGACTCATTTTTGTATTCATTTGTATTTGTATTCATGACAAGTTTTATATTGCATTATTTAAGTTTGCTATGGTGATTTGAATAATTATTTGTAATGTGGATGATTATTGTATTATGTTTGATTTGAATAATTTAGTTTTACTTTCGATTGTTGTATTATGTTGGATTTGATATTTGTGGGCCGATGAGATGCGGGATGTAGCGGTGCAAAGAGCAAACCCCGCATAGCTGACCCGTAAAAAAGCATATTTCACGAATATGCTTTTTTACGGGTCCGTTTGATGGGCCTGCATCTGTGGCCGTCCAAACCAGCCCGCAAAAGGAGAAAGCCATGGTAGCAGCCAAGGAAACCCGGTCTAAAATCAGAGCGACGAAGGAGGAGCTACGTCAAGCCGGAGATATCACGGCTGGGAAGCCCTTTTGTTGCGGACGAAGTTCGGAGATCCTAAGTATGCCCTTACGGATCAATTATGGAGTTTGCAGACGCGTACTTGGATTTGGCGTGAGTGCTGCTAATGCAACCGTTTTCAAAGATAAAAAGATCACGAAGTGGAAAAGTTGTTACAGTCGCGATTCGGTTGCTCCGGTCGTCCGCCATCATTAAATGAGCAAAGGGCCGAATGGGCCGAGCTCCATAGGTTGTCCGGGCTTGCCATGAGGTCTGTTGTGGATCATCTTTGGCCAGAAGGACCAAGGCCGAATAGTTGTTTTGGTTTAGTGCAATGATTTCTTGGTGTTGTGCCGCATATCGACGCTGTAAAGAGGTCGGCGTGCATAGAGGGTGCGCGGATGGCTCTTGCCCGTGTCAAGACATACTGGGCAGAGATGAAGGCCACCGCTATTGTAACCCAGAATCCGGCCGTAGGCCAGGTTTCGGCCGAGCACTATTTTGAAGAAGTCCTAGAAGGTGCTCGTTTAATAGAGTCTCAGTGCTCGAAGAGTATCATGTTCGTGTGACGTATATCCCGATTGTAAAAACAATGTTATTTGGATTATAAAGGCTATGTTTATACTTTTGCCTGAAAGTATTATGATGCCTCATGTGCGGCCGTTTATGTATGTATATAACCTGAAAGTTTGCAGTCGTCGGCTTCAGCCCCCACGCATATAATGCGGGGGTGTTCGAAAAAGCGCGTGTTCACACTTGATCCAACGTCTTGGTCCATTAAGGAGGTGATAGCGCGGCGAACAAGGCAATCGGACTATATTGCTTTAACACTTTCACTTAGACATAGGAGTTTCACGGTGGGGCTACTATATAGCCCCTGGTACTTCCGCGTCCATCCAAATACGGTGTGCGTACATACATGACCGGGAAACCGGTCCTTCGTTAATGTGGAGGAATCGCGAAGATTCCTATGAGTCATCGAGTGGTTAACCAGTCTCGCGCTTTATCATGACAGTCAATTTTCGGCTTTCTCTACTGAGGTGCTCGTCCAGATGAACCAGGGCACAATCGCAGTAGTTCTCCCGGTGCCACCTTAGCCGATAGAGCAGGATGTAAGGTAGCAAAACACGGGAGCCAGGCAAACCCAACTATTGACCACAGACATGATTCGGAGCTGATGCATATAAGGCCAAACTCGCGATGCCGAACACTCCCTAAGGTATTCGGTCTTTACAACATATACCGGGCTGAGTAACGCCCTTGATAATGAACCCTGAATTTCCAGGTACGTGCATTAGTCTGACGTGGCGAAATGCCAATAACGCCAGCATCCCTCTCGGTTGTGTTGAGTATCCGGAGGGTGTGAAGCAACAAGAGACAGTAAGAAAGGTTTACACAGGGTCTTAATCTAAAAAGAAACCTTTGAGCGGGGCCCTGTTGCATGTCTGTGCCTGTGTCTCCGTTGTGCCGTATCCTGGAAGGGTGTAGCACGATTATCATCTGTTAAAAGAGAAGAACTTAGGTGAAAGTTGTCGTGCGAAAAATTGGTTATTCTTAATAAACCATTAAAATTCAATATAAATAAGGTCGAGCCGAACTGTAGCCTTTTTTACATGCGGGAAGCCCCTAGCACCATATATGGGGGTATATTCATCAACCCAATCTCAGGTCTATCTGAGCTGCTACAGCTAGGGGTGCGCCGGGCTCGTCTAGCCGTGTCCGTGGTCTTGACGACCAGTCATTTATTCGGGTTGGAGAGGCCGTTCAGTGTTCGGCTGCTAAAGCCGCCGCACGTTCTTCCGCATGTAAGGAACACTCAGTGTTCCCGCTGACTATGATGATGCCACGTGGACCGGGCATCTTGAGCTTAAGATAAGCGTAATGCAGCACTGCATTAAAATGGGCGAAGGCCGTTCTTCCAAGTAGTGCTTGATAGCCGCTTCGGAATGGAGCGATGTCGAAGGTTAACTTTTCACTTCGGAAGTTGTCAGGAGAACCGAATATAACCTCTAGTACTAGAGAGCCCGTGCAGCGGGCCTCTAGGCCTGGTATTACTCCTTTAAAGGTAGTTTTGCTTTGGCTGATTCTTGTCGGGTCTATCCCCATTTTGTGGACTATGTCCAGATATATCAGATTAAGGCTACTGCTGCCGTCCATAACGACTCGGGTGAGATGGTATCCGTCAATTATTGGGTCTAGTACCAAGGCAGCCGATCCTCCGTGTCGGATACTGGTCGGGTGATCTTTGTGATCAAAAGTGATCGTCCAGGCCGACCAAGGGTTGAACTTGGGGTTGACGGGCTCTACGGTGCATATGTCTCGGAGTGCGCATTTGCTCCTCCTTTTTGTTACGTGAATCATGTTCACTGTTTTGACCTCTGGTGGGAATTTTTTCTGTCCCTCAGTGTTTTGCTGGCGAGGCTCATCCTCGTCTTCACTTAGTGTCTCCCTCCCCTTGTGTTCGGCGTTTAGCTTACCGATCTGCTTGAAAACCCAGCATTCTCTGTTGGCGTGATTCACAGGTTTGTCGGACGTGCCATGAATCTGACATAATCTGTCTACAATCTTGTTTAGGCTGGACAGTCCATCTCTACTGATTTTAAATGGCTTCTTCCGTTGACTGGGTCGAGAGCCCTGAATCCGGCGTTTACTGATACGTCTCCAACGTATCTATAATTTTTGATTGTTCCATGCTATTATATTATCTGTTTTGGATGTTTATGGGCTTTATTATGCACTTTTATATTATTTTTGGGACTAACCTATTAACCTGAGCCCAGTGCCGCCTCGCTTTTTTTTTCCCTTATTTCAGTGTTTCGAAGAAAAGGAATATCAAACGGAGTTGAAACGGAATGAAACCTTCTCGAGAAGTTATTTTTGGAAAGAAAGCAATCCGGGGAACTTGGAGTGCACGTCAGGAAAGCAACGAGGGAGGCACGAGGCAGGGGGCGCGCCCTCCACCCTCGTGGGCCCTCATGGCTCCCCTGATGTATTTCTTCCGCCTATATATATCCATATACCCTAAAACCTTCGGGGAACAGAATAGATCAGCAGTTCTGCCCCAGCAAGCCTCTGTAGCCACCAAAACTCAATCGGGACCCTGTTCAAGACTCACGAGGGGGGGAACCCTCACCGTGGCCATCTTCATCATCCGGCGCTCTCCATGACGAGGAGGGAGTATTTCACCCTCGGGGCTGAGGGTATGTACCCGATATCTATGTGTTTGATCTCTCTCTCTCTCTCTCTCTCTCTCTCTCTCTCTCGTGTTCTTGATTTGGCACGATCTTGATGTATCGCGGGCTTTGCTATTATAGTTGGATCTTATGATGTTTCTCCCCCTCTACTCTCTTGTAATGGATTGAGTTTTCCCTTTGAAGTTATCTTATCGGATTGAGTCTTTAATGATTTGAGAACACTTGATGTATGTCTCGTGTGGGATAATCGTGGTGACAATGGGTTATTCTATTGATTCACTTGATGTATGTTTTGGTGATCAACTTGCGGGTTCCGCCCATGAACCTATGCATAGGGGTTGGCACACGTTTTCGTCTTGACTCTCCGGTAGAAACTTTGGGGCACTCTTTGAGGTTCTATGTGTTGGTTGAATAGATGAATCTGAGATTGTGTGATGCATATCGTATAATCATACCCACGGATACTTGAGGTGACATTGGAGTATCTAGGTGACATTAGGGTTTTGGTTGATGTGTGTCTTAAGGTGTTATTTTACTACGAATTCTAGGGCTGTTTGTGACACTTATAGGAATAGCCCAATGGATTGATCGGAAAGAATAACTTTGAGGTGGTTTCGTACCCTACCATAGTCTCTTCGTTTGTTCTCCGCTATTAGTGACTTTGGAGTGACTCTTTGTTGCATGTTGAGGGATAGTTATGTGATCCAATTATGTTATTATTGTTGAGAGAACTTGCACTAGTGAAAGTATGAACCCTAGGCCTTGTTTCCTAGCATTGCAATACCGTTTACGCTCACTTTTATCATTAGTTACCTTGCTGTTTTTATATTTTCAGATTACAAATACCCATATCTATCATCCATATTGCACTTGTATCACCATCTCTTCGCCGAACTAGTGCACCTATACAATTTACCGTTGTATTGGGTGTGTTGGGGACACAAGAGACTCTTTGTTATTTGGTTGCAGGGTTGTTTGAGAGAGACCATCTTCATCCTACGCCTCCCACGTATTGATAAACCTTAGGTCATCCACTTGAGGGAAATTTGCTACTGTCCTACAAACCTCTGCACTTGGAGGCCCAACAACGTCTACAAGAAGAAGGTTGAGTAGTAGACATCAAGCTATTTTCTGGCGCCGTTGCCGGGGAGGCTAGGTAAGCGGCACTCACACCCCGTCAACTAAGCTCTTTTCTGGCGCCGTTGCCGGGGAGGTGAGTGCTTGAAGGTATATCTTTAGATCTTGCAATCGAATCTTTTAGTTTGTTGTTTTATCACTAGTTTAGTTTATAAAGCAAAACTACAAAAAAAATGGAATTGAGGATACCTCATATGGTTCATCTTTTTAATGTCTTCCGCGAAAATAAGGATTCCGATAATCGTGCTCAATTGCTAGAGGAAGAATGCACTAAAATGTTTGGTACTAAATCTTTGAATGATGAGCATGATTGCAATGTTGTTAGTATGAATTCTGTGAATACCCATGATACTAATGATATGCAAAGCCACAAGCTTGGGGATGCTATGTTTGATGAAGATGATATGTTTAGTCCCCCAAGTTTTGATGAACAAATTTATTATGATGAAAGCATGCCTCCTATTTATGATGATTATTGTGATGACACGTATGCTATTAAGAATAAAGATAACCATGAAACTTGTCATCATGATTTTAATTTTCAATTGGATTATGCTTCACATGATAGTTATTTTGTTAAGTTTGCTCCCACTACTATTCATGAGAAGAAATTTGCTTATGTGGAGAGTAATAAAATATCTATGCTTGTGCATCATGAAAATAATGCTTTATGTGCTGGTTATATTGTTGAATTCATTCATGATGCTACTGAAAATTATTATGAGGGAGGAACATATGCTTGTAGGAATTGCAATAATATCAAATTTCCTCTCTATGTGCTTAAAGTTTTGAAGGTATGCCTGTTTTGCCTTCCTATGATAGTTGATTATTGTTCCCATAAGTTGTTTGCTTACAAAATCCCTATGCATAGGACGTGGTTAGACTTAAATATGCTAGTCATATTCTTTATGATGCTCTCTTTATGTTTCAATTCTTATCCTTTTTGTGACCATCATTGAGATCATTATGCCTAGCTAGGGGCGTTAAACGTTAGCGCTTGTTGGGAGGCAACCCAATTTTATATTTCTTCCTTGTTTTTGGTTCTGTTTAGGAATAAATAATTCATCTAGCTTCTGTTTAGATGTGTTTTCATGTTTTAATTAGTGTTTGTGCCAAGTAAGACCTATAGGATCTTCTTGGATGGTAGTTATTTGATCTTGCTAAAAATTCGAGAAACTTTCTGTTCACGAAAACAATTGTTTAAAATCACCAGAATGTGATAAAATACTGATTCCAATTGCATCAGATCAATAATCAAATTATCTAGGTCTTCCTATTTTGGTAGATATTTCTGAGTTCTAGAAGTTTGCGTTAGTTACAGATTACTACAGACTGTTTTGTTTTTGACAGATTCTGTTTTTCGTGTGTTGTTTGCTTATTTTGATGACTCTATGGCTAGTAAAATAGTTTATAAACCATAGAGAAGTTGGAATACAGTAGGTTTAATACCAATACAAATAAAGAATGAGTTCATTACAGTACCTTGAAGTGGTGTTTTGTTTTCTCTCGCTAATGGAGCTCATGAGATTTTCTATTGAGTTTTGTGTTGTGAAGTTTTCAAGTTTTGGGTAAATATTCGATGGACTATGGAATAAGGAGTGGCAAGAGCCTAAGCTTGGGGATGACCAAGGCACCCCAAGGTAATATTCAAGGATAACCCAGAGCCTAAGCTTGGGTATGCCCCGGATGGCATCCCCTCTTTCGTCTTCGTTCGTCGATAACTTTACTTGGAGCTATATTTTTATTCACCACATGATATGTGTTTTGCTTACATGATATGTGTTTTGCGTGGAGCGTCATGTCATTTTATTTTGTTTTGCTTGCTGTTTGAATAAAGTATCAAGATCTGAAATTCTTAAAATGGGAGAGTCTTCACATAGTTGCATAATTATTTGACTACTCATTGATCATCACTTATATCTTTCGGAGTAGTTTGTCATTTGCTCTAGTGATTCACTTATATCTTTTAGAGCACGGTGGTGGATGCATTTTGAAGAAATATATGAACTCTCATGCTTCACTTATATTATTTTGAGAGTCTTAAACAGCATGGTAACTTGCTTAATCCTAATATGCTAGGTATTCAAGACTAGTAAAAACTTTCTTATGAAGTGTGTTGAATACTAAGAGAAGTTTGATGCTTGATGATTGTTTTGAGGCATGGAGGTAGTTATATCAAAGTTGTGCTAGTTGAGTAGTTGTGAATTTGAGGAATACTTGTGTTGAAGTTTGCAAGTCCCGTAGCATGCACGTATGGTAAATGTTATGTAACAAATTTGAAACATGAGGTGTTCTTTGAGTGTCTTCCTTATGAGTGGCGGTCGGGGACGAGCGATGGTCTTTTCCTACCAATCTATCCCCTAGGAGTATGCTGGCGTAGTGCTTGGTTTTGATAACTTGTAGATTTTTTCAATAAGTATGTGAGTTCTTTATGACTAATGTTGAGTCCATGGATTATACGCACTCTCACCTTTCCATCATTGCTAGCCTCTTGATGCACTGCATTGCCCTTTCTCACATTGAGAGTTGGTGCAAACTTCGCCGGTGCATCCAAACCCCGTGATATGATACGCTCTTTCACACATAAACCTCCTTAAAACAGCCACCATACATACCTATTATTGCATTTCCATAGCCATTCCGAGATATATTGCCATGCAACTTTCCAACGTTCCGTTTATCATGACACATTCATCATTGTCATATTGCTTTGCATGATCATGTAGTTGACATAGTATTTGTGGCAAAGCCACCATTCATAATTCTTTCATACATGTCACTCTTGGTTCATTGCCTATCCCGCACATCACGGAGGCATTCATATAGAGTCATACTTTGTTCTAGTATCGAGTTGTAATCATTGAGTTGTAAATAAATAGAAGTGTGATGATCATCATTTTCTAGAGCATTGTCCCAAGTGAGGAATAAAAAGAAGAGAGAGAAAGGCCATAAAAAGAGAAGGCCAAAAAATGAGAGAAAAGAGAGAAGGGACAATGTTACTATCCTTTTTACCACACTTGTGCTTCAAAGTAGCACCATAATCTTCATGATAGAGAGTCTCTTGTTTTGTCACTTTCATATACTAGTGGGAACTTTTCATTATAGAACTTGGCTTGTATATTCCAACGATGGGCTTCCTCAAATGTCCTAGGTCTTCGTGAGCAAGCAAGTCGGATGCACACCCACTTAGTTTCTTTTGTTGAGCTTTCATACATTTATAGCTATAGTGCATCCGTTGCATGGCAATCCCTACTCCTTGCATTAACATCAATGGATGGGCATCTCCATAGCTCATTGATTAGCCTCGTTGGTGTGAGACTTTCTCCTTTTTTGTCTTCTCCACATAACCCCCATCATTATACTCCATTCCACCTATAGTGCTATATCCATGGCTGACGCTCATGTATTGCGTGAAAGTTAAAAAAAGTTTGAGATTACTAAAGTATGAAACAATTGCTTGGCTTGTCATCGGGGTTCTGCATGATGAGAGCATTCTTGTGTGACGAAAATGGAACATGACTAAACTATATGATTTTGTAGGGATGACCTTTCTTTGGCCATGTTATTTTGAGAGGACATAATTGCATAGTTAGTATGCTTGAAGTATTATTACTTTTATGTCAATATGAACTTTTATCTTGAATCTTTCGGATCTGAATATTCATACCACAATTAAGAAGAATTACATTGAAATTATGCCAAGTAGCATTCCACATCAAAAATTCTGTTTTTTATCATTTACCTACTCGAGGACGAGCAGGAATTAAGCTTGGGGATGCTGATACGCCTCCAACGTATCTATAATTTTTTATTGTTCCATGCTATTATATTATCTGTTTTGGATGTTTATATGGGCTTTATTATGCACTTTTATATTATTTTTGGGAGTAACTTATTAACCCAGAGCCCAGTGCCAGTTCCTATTTTTCCCCTTATTTCAGTGTTTCGAAGAAAAGGAATATCAAACGGAGTCAAAACAGAATGAAACCTTTTGGAGAAGTTATTTTTGGAAAGAAAGCAATCCAGGGGACTTGGAGTGCACGTCAGGAAAGCAACGAGGGAGGCACGAGGCAGGGGGCGCGCCCTCCACCCTCGTGGGCCCTCGTGGCTCCCCTGACGTATTTCTTCCACCTATATATATCCATATACCCTAAAACCTTCGGGGAACAAAATAGATCGGGAGTTCCGCCGCCGCAAGCCTCTGTAGCCACCAAAACTCGATCGGGACCTGTTCCAAGACTCACGGAGGGGGGAACCCTCATCGGTGGCCATCTTCATCATCGCAGCTCTACATGACGAGGAGGGAGTAGTTCACCCTCGGGCCTGTGGTATGTACCCAGTAGCTATGTGTTTGATCTCTCTCGTGTTCTTGATTTGGCACGATCTTGATGTATCGCGAGCTTTGCTATTATAGTTGGATCTTATGATGTTTCTCCCCTCTACTCTCTTGTAATGGATTGAGTTTTCCTTTGAAGTTATCTTATCGGATTGAGTCTTTAATGATTTGAGAACACTTGATGTATATCTTGCGTGAGATAACCGTGGTGACAATGGGTTATTCTATTGATTCACTTAATGTATGTTTTGGTGATCAACTTGCGGGTTCCGCCCATGAACCTACGCATAGGGATTGGCACACGTTTTCGTCTTGACTCTCCGGTAGAAACTTTGGCGAACTCTTTGAGGTTCTATGTGTTGGTTGAATAGATGAATCTGAGATTGTGTGATGCATATCGAATAATCATACCCACGGATACTTGAGGTGACATTGGAGTATCTAGGTGACATTAGGGTTTTGGTTGATGTGTGTCTTAAGGTGTTATTTTACTACGAACTCTAGGGCTGTTTGTGACACTTATAGGAATAACCCAATGGATTGATCGGAAAGAATAACTTTGAGGTGGTTTCGTACCCTACCATAGTCTCTTCGTTTGTTCTCCGCTATTAGTGACTTTGGAGTGACTCTTTATTGCATGTTGAGGGATAGTTATGTGATCCAATTATGTTATTGTTGTTGAAAGAACTTGCACTAGTGAAAGTATGAACCCTAGGCCTTGTTTCCTAGCATTGCAATACCGTTTACGCTCACTTTTATCATTAGTTACCTTGTTGTTTTTATATTTTCAGATTACAAATACCCATATCTATCATCCATATTGCACTTGTATCACCATCTCTTCGCCGAACTAGTGCACCTATACAATTTACCGTTGTATTGGGTGTGTTGGGGACACAAGAGACTCTTTTGTTATTTGGTTGCAGGGTTGTTTGAGAGAGACCATCTTCATCATACGCCTCCCACGGATTGATAAACCTTAGGTCATCCACTTGAGGGAAATTTGCTACTGTCCTACAAACCTCTGCACTTGGAGGCCCAACAACGTCTACAAGAAGAAGGTTGAGTAGTAGACATCATTTACCGCCGTGTTGTCTGGGCTGTCTTCATTGTTTCGACGCTTACTTTTATTGCGTCGTGGTTTTCCATTACTGTCCCTGACTTCGGATGTGCCTGGGTCGCTGGTGCCGCTACGGGCCAGCCAACTATCTTCGCCCGCGCAAAAGCGGGTCATAGGCTTGTTAGAGCTGCCATTGTCCTCGGTTTTTCCTGGCCGAGGTGTCTGGCGAGCCAGTCGTTCCAGACACTGCATTTGAAAGCCGCTAAAGCTTTGGCGTCCGGGCAGTCGACGATCTGATTCTTCTTAGTGAGGAATCTATTCCAAAGCTTTCGGGCTGACTCTCCGGTCTGTTGAATTATATGACTTAAATCGTCTGCATCCGGAGGTCGGACATAGGTCCCTTGAAAATTAGCCCGAAAAGCATCCTCAAGCTCTTACCAACTTCCAATTGAGTTTTCGAGGCTCTTCACCAAAGGCTGGTTGGTCCTTTCAACTTGAGGGGCAAGTATTTGATGGCGTGGAGATCATCTCCACGAGCCATATGGATATGAAGGATAAAGTCGTCGATCCGCACCCTGTGGTCTGCCGTTCCGTCAGACGCCTCTATGTTCACGGGCTTGAATCCTCCGGAAATTGCGTGATCCGGACCTCGTCGGTGAACCATACAGGTGCGCAGCACTTCGCATTTGGATGTGTCATGACGTTCTGACGGTTGTAGTGTTCGGTTTTGATTATGTGCCGGAGTGCGCTTCCTAGATCCGTAGATGGACCTGGTCATACCGACATCGTTAGCCACCCTATCGCGGCCACGGGGTGGTTGATCCGGCTCATCGGCCGTTTTATTTTTTGGTTGTATAGGCTCTAAAGCCTTGTCATCGAATTCAGGCAGCAGCTTGCGCTTTGGATAGCTTTTTGTGTGGCGACTGCCACCATACTTTTCTGCAGTGTTGAGCACTTTGTTCCATCTACTGTTGAGTGTATTCTGCGCGGCTTTGAGCCTTTGCTTCTGCTTCTTTAGACTTCTCACAGTGGCGAGAAGCCTTCTCTGGAGGTTCTCTTGCTCCAAGCGCCTTTCCGGGATGATGTGTGCATCGTCGTCCGGATTGTTCTCCTCTCTGGAGACAGGTTGATTAGCTTTACCACCGGCGTCGCCGTGACCGGACAGCGGCTCCGTACTATGTTCACCATCCGCTGGTTCATCCTGCTCCATTGCTGGATCCATGTGGTCGTTGTTTCTTTCGGAGTCGACCGGGGTATTATTCTTTCTTGCGCTGTTATCACTGTTTTTGCTGAGGCGGGATTTGGAGCGGCGCCTACACCGTCGCTTTGGTTGCTTCTCGAGGGAACTATCCTTCGTTGCATCCTTCCGTTCCTCGTCATTGTTTTCTGTGGGTGTATCCACCATATATATATCATGTGATGAGGTGGCTGTCCAGCGCCCTGTGGGCGGTGGTTCCTGTTCCTCTCCTGCATCGTCGTCCATACCATCGATGTCTTCGGAGTTGAAATCGAGCATGTCGGTTAAGTCGTCGACAGTGGCTATTAAGTGGGTGGTGGGTGGGAAACGAATTTCTTCGTCGTCCGCTTCCCGCTCGAGCCAGACATAGTTCGGCCAAGGGCCTCATGATAAGGAGAGAGACCTTAATGAATTTAGCACATCGCCAAAGGGCGAGTGCTGAAAGATATCCGCGCCCAATCAGATTCGATAGGCATGGACGCGAGCGGTTCAGAGCGAGTGGCCGGGGACGAATCCAAGGATCCGACGACACAGGTCTCATAGGAGGTGAAGTCAGTATTCAGTTCTATCGCCATTGAGTGTGTGGCCTCCGAGGCGGGGTCCATCCAGCCATCCTCGGACGGCGCAATCGGCTCCGGATCTAGGGCCGGAGTAGCCACAGGTGTGATCTCCCGAACACAGTCGTGCTCGTCGTGACTGTGCGGCGCACCTGACATGGGCTCGAATCCGTCAAAGATCAAGTCTCCACAGATGTCGATAGTATAGTTTAAGCTTCCAAACCCGACGTGATGGCCACGGGCGTAGCTTTCGATCTGCTCTAGATGGCCAAGCGAGTTGGCCCGCAATACGAAGTCGCCGAATACGAAGATCTGTCCGGGGAGAAAAACCTCACCCTGGATCGCATCGTTGTCGATGGTCGAAGGAGCCATCAAGCCTTATGGTGACGGCAGTGGAACTCTCAGTGAAAGCACCAATGTCGGTGTCAAAACCGGCGGATCTCGGGTAGGGGGTCCCGAACTGTGCGTCTAAGGCGGATGGTAACAGGAGGCGGGGGACACAATGTTTACCCAGTTGGGCCCTCTTGATGGAGGTAATACCCTACTTCCTGCTTGATTGATCTTGATGATATGAGTATTACAAGAGTTGATCTACCACGAGATCGTGTAGGCTAAACCCTAGAAGCTAGCCTATAATTATGATTGTTGTCGTCTTACAGACTAAACCCTCCGGTTTATATAGACACCGGAGGGGGCTAGGGTTACACAGAGTCGGTTACAAGGGAGGAGATCTACATATTCGAATTGCCAAGCTTGCCTTCCACACCAATGAGAGTCCCATCCGGACACGGGACAAAGTCTTGAGTCTTGTATCTTCATACTCCAACAGTCCGACTAAAGTATATAGTCCGGCTGTTCGAGGACCCCCTAATCCAGGACTCCCTCAGTCGGCAAAACTCCGGCGTAGATTCCTGTCGTCTCTTTGAGACGACAAGGGTGTGAGACGATTTGGATCGATTCAAGGGTTCAATGACGACAAATGCGACTTTGGGGCACTAGTCCTTAGGGGCACGTGCATGAAGACTTCTCGACTGTTATCGACAAGGCCAAGCTGACTCTGATAGATACGCGGCAACAACGACGCGTCGACAGCTCCTTCAGGGCGGTAATGCTCGTTCGATGGCACAAGGTCCTCAATGTAAATTTTATTATGTTTATGGTGCTTTGTACTTAGTTTCTTTAAGTAAAAAATTCTACTCCTCCTTCGCTTCGACTGGACATGCGGGTCCACACAAAAGAGTTGGGCTCGCCTGGGTAGGTGCAAACCTAGCCAGATGGGCTGACATGACATGCCCCGACCTGGGTTATACGGGCCAGGCACGCTAACTACATGGACCGTGCCGGGCCGGCACGCGTGTTGTGATCCCCGTCCCACCGACACATTTAGCCCACCAGCCCGTTTGATTTTGGGCTGTTTTGTGCCTGTTGTGCTGTTTTTTAGGCCAATATAACAAAAAAAATTTGATATTTTTAAATGTAAATTGGCCGTGCTGCCGACAACGCATGCCCAGCCTCGCGGCCCAGGCACGGCCCTAGGCGGGCCACGTGCCGGCCTGCCTGGCCCAGCCCAGATGGCCACTTTGGGTAGGTGGAGTCGGAACGGGACGCCAAGAACAACGGAGAGGAAGAAACGCAATTCGGGTGGAGTTGGACTTGTGGTTGTTGCCGAGCGCTTCCTCTCGTCTCCTCGCGATTTTTTATAAAAAGGAGAGAAACGCAATCGTATCCCCAGCCAGATTCACATCGCATCGCATCGCCACCCTCCCTGCCGGATTCTTCCCAGGTATCAGCAGCAGCTTGAGGTCTTGCTGATCTGCGGCTGCGAATCCCAGTCTCGTATCAACTCAACCAGGCAGAGGAGAAGCAGGAGGAAGATGTCCAAGGCGGCGCTGACCCTGGAGGAGGTGTCCAAGCACAACACCAAGGACGACTGCTGGCTCATCATCGCCGGCAAGGTATACGCACGCATCTTCTCCCCGCTGGCCCTCCTCCTGATTGCTTCCTTGCGATTACTGTTACGCCAAGATTCGGTATTTTTTTTCTTTCTCTCGGAGGGTCGCGATACTGGTAGCTTGCAGCACAGCATGCCCTAATCGATTTGCCAAAGCATTTGGCTAAGCAATTGATACATGTTACGTGCTGGCCTGGTACGATTAGAGTACATCTGCCGGCAGATCTGCACGGTACCGTCGGACTATTACTTGAGTTATTGGTTATATGTTGAAGGAGAATCAGCTTGGTTTAGTACATGTCGAGCGATTCCTGGGGTAAATATCCAGACAAGAGTTGGTAACTCTTTGAATTGTGAATTGGTCTGAGAGATTACACACTCTGGTTTACTTCCAGAGTTTCCACCCGTCGTAACCGATAAATTACTGAGTACCCCGCTTTATACAAGGTGGGAACACGAAACTAGGCTTTCACCCCGCTTTTATATACTCCCTCCGTTCCTAAATGTAAGTCTTTGTAGAGATTTCACTAGGTGGACTACATACGGAGCAAAATGAATGAATCCACACTTAAAATGCATCTATATACATCCGTATTTAGTTCATAGTGGAATCTCTACAAAGACTTATATTTAGGAACGGAGGGAGTACTACATAAAATCCGAGTACCGATACAACCACAGTCCATACCAGCACACAAGGTCAGAACCGATAAATTGCGTTTATGTAGCCGTGCAACCTTCTTCTAGTTGATCCTGCTCGACCTGGTAGGCAAAAAAGATTTGCCCATTTGGTTGCCGTAGATTCACTAGTTAATTACCTTTTGCTATGTAAAAATAGTTGCATGTTTGGTTCTCAAGTGTTATGTTGCCCTTTCTAGGAAAAAACAAAAGGTTACTTACCGGTGATTAGATGATATTTTTGTCCACAGTTTCAGTCTTTCAGACGAGAACTAAACTTTCAGGTCCCAGACCAATTGAGATTCATTCTCCATTCACTAGACTATATTTTACGCCCGTAAGGATCGCATTTGTTAACTTTTTCCATTTCTCCATCTGAGTTCTGGACATAACTCTGAATCTTTTGTCATAGTTTTGCTTTCATGTTTTATGCATCCAAAAAATCTGCCTTACAGTAACAATACTTAGGTCTTGGTTAAGATATCATCTTACGGTGCGCCTTTACATATAAGGATGCAAAATATTTTAAACTATTATATGTTCATCAGTACCCTTTATCCATGTGTACCAATGAAAAGCAAGTCTTTAACATTTATTTTAGCCCAAAGAAACTCATTTCTTTTAAGCCTTGCGAACTGGTGTACTTTAAGGTGAATTTTTCATGTTTAGCTTTCTTCGGAACCTGAGAGTTCTCTATAAGCAGGCTTATATTTCATAAAGACAGATTTGATTAACCTTTGTTCACGTTGAAAGGGCTGCTTTCTTCTTGTACTTGTTATACATGGCAGGAGCAATGTGGCAATGCTCTTTAATTAACGCCGTTACTTTTATGTCAGTAGTGAGGCTTACAATGGTTATAAATTTTGTTTAGAGGAGAATGGTTATAAATTTTGTTCCTCCTTGAGAAAAACAATCATTGACACTGTGTTCTAATGTTCAGGTATACGATGTGACCAAGTTTTTGGAGGATCACCCTGGAGGTGATGATGTACTGTTGTCCTCGACTGGTAACACCTTCTTGCCATGCCATGCTTGCAGAGGTTGTGAACTTGTGATTTAGCCTAATAATTTGCATTAACACGTTGGCCCTTTTACAGCCAAGGACGCAACTGATGACTTTGAGGATGTCGGGCACAGCAGCACCGCCCGTGCGATGCTGGACGAGTACTATGTCGGCGACATAGACACGGCCACGATACCTGCCCGGACGAAGTACGCTCCGCCGAAGCAACCACACTACAACCAAGACAAGACCCCCGAGTTCATCATCAAGATCCTCCAGTTCCTGGTCCCCCTGGCCATACTTGGTCTGGCTGTCGCCATTAGGATGTACACCAAGTCGGAATCGGCTTAACCGGCGGCAGCATTGTTCTCTGAGTTATGGGGGAAAAATAGCTTTAAGGTGTTAAATAAGTTAGTAGTTTGTCGTGTGATGTATCCATTCCAATGTACCGTGTGGTGAGTTTGAATGTTGCAACGGTTTTGTCGTGAAACTGAAAATGATGGGACCAAGTTTTGTTGTGAAACTTAAATTGATGGGACTGAAATTGCTCTTTGGTGTTGGTGCACTGGTATGCATTCTCCTCGATGCCTTGGGAAATTAAGCACTGGTTCCATTTTCAACAAAAGTAGAAGAACAGTCACAAGAAAACATGTCTGGCGCTACAAGGCGAGGCATGGAGACGGGCGAGACGAGGCACTCACAGCCTGGTGCGTCGCCGCCCTCAGCCTCCTCAACCTTGACAAATTTTCATTGAGCTCTTGTAGCATGACAGTTTTGGTGGGGATATTGTAAATATTTGATATCTTCAGTTGTAAATATCAGTGTTTTGGTTCACAGCTTGCTCGCAAGTATGTTATCTTTCCAACATCAGCATCATTGAAAGCGGAGTATAAACACATGGTACACTGAAGATAGCAAGGCTGTGGGATTTTATTGTTTGAAAACTCTGGTGCCTTCTGAATATATATAAGTAAGGGCGGTACAAATGTGCATGAGTTTAGGGAGTTTGCGCGTTTCAAAAGATTCTCGATAAAATCATAGATGTGCACCAAATTAGAACTCGTTCAACTTCCTGGACAGGTGGTTTCAGCTAAGTTGAACAAGTTTTCAGTTTTGTGCCAAATTGGCAATGCATTGGAATGACAGCCTATGTTGCTTAGATAAGCATCCTACACGACAACACCATTATTGCTGACGCTGAAACGTCTAAGTACTGAAATTACATCATTTCGGAGCAAACATGATTAAAGTGTACTCAAGGTGTGACCATCAGACAAAGTTGTGCATTATACGAAGTCATACACATGATTGATGAAATTTCACAAGTTTAGACCAAGGTTTATTAACTAAATATAAAATGGATAAATTGTAGTAGTGATTTCAAATGCTGCGATAGTGATTTTAAAATTGTTTGCCCCCTCTAGATGTTTTACTCCTTGCTGCACAGGATGTTTTACTCCTTGCTGCACACGTAAAAAAGAAGCCATTTTTTTCTGGATACTATTCATAAATAATACTTTTCATAAAAATCCTTCTGAAAATGTGAAACCCGATGATGTTTTCTATATGTAAAGAAGGTCATTTTTTTGTCTCGAAGGGCAAGAAGGTTTTTTTTTTCTTCTAAACGCTGTTCACAACTGGGGGTACTGTTCACATATGATTACTCTTCATTGTTACTACTCCTTCCGTTTTAAAATAAGTGTCTTAATCTTAGTATAACTGTATATTAATTTTAGTACAAAGTTGAGACACTTATTTTAGGACGAAAGGAGTATTCACTGTTGGACACTTAAATAAACAGTAAAAGATTTAAAAAGTCAAAAAAGAAAAGAAAAAGGAGAAATCTCCCCTCTTTGGTATATGTATACTTATTCTCCACACCGTCTGCACGGCATTCCGTCATTGTCACGCACTGTGACGTGACGAGCTATAATTAGCTACTTAATCCCAATGTGTCCTTCTTTAGTCCATAGCTGTATATATGCAGGTGTCCAGCGAGGGACGAACAAAACAACTACTATTAAAATGGCTCGGCTGCATGGAGGTCTACACACCTTGCATGGCCACGTGCCTGTGCGTGTCTTTACATCTAGCCCCTTGTATTACTGGATTGATCCGTTAGAGCATCTATAGCTCTTAGTATTTACATTTTTTAGAGAAAAGGCCAAAGCCCGACTTTATAAATAAAGCCATGGCAGTAGTCACAAGCCCAACACCAACACAAGGCGAAGCCAGCAATAAAACACGACATCAGTACTAGGGACCGATAGCAAGAAAGTATAGGGGTACATGGCAACCTGCCAGACACGGCACGCAGGCCGGAGAAGAAGTAGACACCGCCGATAATGAAGACGACGAAACATCGACATGAAAGATCAGGCGCCAGAGTCCTGCCCAGAAATAGAAGATGCCGAGGCCCGAATTTTAGATTTGAGCAGGTCCAGCGCTCCCCGGTCGTCCTCCTTAGTCAATGATCTCCACTGCTGCAAGAAGATACAAGATTTGAAAAGAACGTCAGCAGCCTTAGATGGGAAGACGTGCTTGATCGTAAATTTGTTCCTAATCGTCCACAGAGACCAGCATATCGCACCCAGGCCAACCCAGAAAACCCTCTTAGTCACCCCAACCAACGAGCTGGCAAGGTTTCTCAACTCATGAAAGGAGGAGGGGTTCCAAGAAACCTGGAGCCAGGAGCGGACACAGCTCCAGACCAGCTTAGCCAACACACAATGGAAAAATATGGTTCGTATCCTCCGCGGCACCGCATAGGGCACAGAAAGCCGATCCCGGCCCGTTCCGCTTACGAATTTGGTCGGCCGCAGGGAGACGACCTCTAAAGGCCTGCCAGAGGAATATTTTAATCTTAGGAGGAACTCTGGACCGC
Source organism: Aegilops bicornis (assembly GCA_021605145.1). Classification (NCBI taxonomy): domain Eukaryota; kingdom Viridiplantae; phylum Streptophyta; class Magnoliopsida; order Poales; family Poaceae; genus Aegilops; species Aegilops bicornis. Next base: position 345,356,100 of record CM038673.1, on the reverse strand, counting down.
CAGATGCAGGTAAATATATTCGAAGGGAAACCTCCGATGAGCCTAGAATACAAGGATTTAACTGAAAAACGACCAGAAGGAGAATGAGGCCGATCATCAGATCCGCGTCCTCCGAGAGCAAGGGGAAGAAGGCAGAGAGTCTTTGCCAGTCATCCAACTCTTCAGGAGACAAGGAACGGCGAAAAGCCAAATCCCAATTATTAGCCGCCACCTCCGCGATGGAGATCTCCGGATTAGGACAATACGAAAAAAGAACCGGAAAGCTAACAGCCAGAGGAGTAACACTACACCACCAATCACGCCAAAAACGAACCGAGGTACCGTTACCACAACTTCACATGATCCTGGAATAAAGGTCTGACATTAACAAGGTCTTTCCAGAATTGGGAGCCTCGCCGGGCCACTGCAAACATCGGGCTAGAATGTGGGAAATATTTAGCTTTAAGAATAGAGTATCATAGGGAACCAGCCCCACTAGTCATGATTTTCCACCACCATTTGATTAGAAGACATTTGTTCATGACCATCGTGTTGATAATCCCTAACCCCCCAAGGTTTTTAGGCCTACACATGAGCTTCCATTTAACCAGCCTATATTTCCGTTTGTTGTCGGCAGCATTCCAATAAAACGCACCCCTGTGCTTGTCAAAACCGGCATGAATACCAGCCGAAAGGAGATAGAAGCCCATTAGAAACATAGGGAGGGAGGAAAGGCAAGCGTTAATCAAAGCCACTTTGCCAGCATTGGTGTTTATCTACCTCTCCAGGGGAGAACCCTGTTTCCCACCTTAGAAACAGCCGGAGCAAAATCCTTAGAGTGTAGCAGAGTAGGAGAGATGGGAAGGCCCAGATATTTGAAGGGGAAGGAGCCCAAGGAACAGTTAAGCAACCTAGCCACTCTCAAGGCCTCCGCATCATCAACACCAGTAACCAGGACCTCACTTTTGGAGAAATTAATTTTAAGACCCGAGATGGCCTCAAAGCATAAAAGGATGAACTTGAGGTGGGCAATGCAAGCATCATTCAGTTCAACCATTATAATGGTGTCATCAGCGTATTGCAAGTGAGTGACACCATCGGGGACTAGATGAGAGACGACAGGCAGAATATGACCATGCTGAGCCGCCCTAGAAAGAATGCGAGAAAAGGCATCGGCCACAAAATTGAACAGGACAGGAGAAGCAGGATCCCCTTGACGCAGGCCTCTGCCATTGGCAAAAATTTTACTAATATGGCCATTCACAGAGACCGCAGTGTGGCCCCCCGAGACCAACTACATAATATGATGAGCATATGCCCCGTCAAAACCTTTCGCCAGAAGAACCTTCCTGAGAAAAGGCCAACTGACCGAATCATAGGCCTTCTCAAAGTCTAGTTTTAAAATAACAGCCTTAGAATTACGAATCCTCAAGTCATGAACTATTTCATGAAGACAAAGAATACCATCTAATATGAAGCGCCCTTTGATGAAAGCTAACTGGTAGGAGCTGATAACTCTATGCGCAAAAGGAGACAGGCGGTTAGCAAAGCCCTTAGCAGGGAACTTAGCAAAATTATTGATAAGTTTAATAGGTCCGAATCGGGAGATCACCAGCTTTTAACTTTAGGAATCAGGGTGATCACCGCATAATTGAGGCGAGAAATGTCTATGGTGCCTAGGCAGAACCCCTGGATAACATTACAAATCAAACGCCTCAACTGAGGCCAAAACTTCTGGAAGAAGGGAATCGAAAAGCCATCCGGCCTGGAAGCAGCATTGGGGTTAGCAGAATTAATCACACCCCAGATCTCCTTATTAGAGAGGGGCACCAACAACTCAGCATTTTCATCGGCCGGAATTTTCATATTTTGGTCCCACAAGGTTGGGGAGATGGAAAATCCCGAGGGAGGTTTGGACCCTAATAACGAAGAGAAGAACTCCACCACGTGAGAGAGGATCACAGACTGGTCAGAAGACCGCACACCATTAATGATCGTGCTGTTAATACCACAACGCCTCCTCCTACCATTAGCGATAGCAAAGAAATAAGCCAGAGGGGAATCCTTTTAGAGTCCAATTAAGCGTGCTATTGGGCGCTAATAAATTTCCTTTGTTGATGCAATTGTATCAAGGCGGATTCAAGATTGTACTGCAAAGACCACCCATCTTCAGAGAGCCCAAAAGAATCAGCTGAACGATTAAGGGCCAAGATTTGAGAATCGAGAGCGTCTTTCGAGCAGCGCTCCTCTGCAGCATGATTACGGGACCAGCCTCTAAGAAATTTGCGCAGATTGTAAGAGCAGAAGTGCCAATCATCGAGAGGACCAAAGGAACGAGGGTTATTGGACAGGAGGTGAGTAATCTTCGAGGCAAGCAATTCGTAAAACCCTTCAACAAGCAGCCAAGAGGCATCAAATTGGAATCTGGTAGGAGGTCTATCTTGATGTAGCCCACCATCAAGGATAAGGGGGGGGGGGGGTGATCCGAGCCAACGATACATTTAGCGGTGAGTGAGGCCCGTGGAAAGAGAGAATCCCAACTAGAACACATAAAAACTCTATCAAGCACAGATCTAATCGGGTTGGCCTGATGGTTAGACCAAGTGAAGCGGGCCCCAATCCTAGGTAGCTCGCGGATAGCATTGGTGCTAATGAAGTCATTGAAAGTGTTCGCCGGCGGCCAGGAAAAATTGTCATTACTTTTGTCAGCAGGAGAGCGAAGGAGGTTGAAGTCCCCACCGATAATTATCGGTAAAGTACATGCCTCAATCTTAGCAGAGAGCTCGTCCAGGAATAAGGAGGAAAGCAAATGATCAGCCGGGCCATAAACCACAATGATTTCCCATAAAATATTGAGGGCTTTGTGACAGACTACCGTGCTTGCCCAGAAAACACCGTGATCAAAGGCCACGAAATCGAACATATCTTTTTTTGAGCCAATCAGGATCCATCCCGAATAGCCGGAAGCAGGTAACACATGCCAATCAAATCTATCCATGCCCGCAATGGCAGAAAGTTCGTTAGGGGAGAAGGATTCTTTAAAGGTTTCAACCAGCCCAACCAAGTCAATGTTATTACCACGAATCAAGTCTTTAATTTGGTCGCGGCGCCCCCTAGCACCGAAACCTCTAATGATCCAGAATAAGGCTTTCATTTATAGGAAAGGTTTTTAATGCAGAGATTGGACCTTCTAGGAGCCGCGCAGGGTTTAGATCTTTTAACAGGGCCCCTTCTGGAATAATTAGGCTGGGGTTGGCCACTACCAACCTCCACACCATCGACCGAGCCTCGACACCTATCAAGGCTGCAATGAAGAGGCAACGGCCTCTTTGGCTTTAGCAATGGCCGCCTGAGCCAACTCGTTAGCCCGAATAGTAGAAAGGAGAGAAAGGGGGGAGCCTACCTCGGGATCTACCGACACACCCACATCAGACATAATATTTAACAAGACATCATCAGAAAGGGACAGAAGAACAAGCCGAATCGGGGAAAAAGAGGGGAGAGGGCCAAGATGATTACCTAAAGGGGGAAGATCCTTAGCAGCAGCCCGCCGCTCCGCCCGCTCCAAGATAGATCCGCCCGCATTGCTGACCCGCCTGCCCTTGCGAGCCGTGGAAGTGGGCGAGCGAATCGAAGGAGACCGGGCCATGGGAGAAGCTGGAACGGGGCCCGAGTGCGACATCGATCCCAGGTCCTTGTCAAGGCGGCGACAGACACCAGTCATCGACTGCTTAGAGCCCGAGGAGGCCCTGCTCTTCGCTGAGAACTTGCGGACAAACGATTTCTTCTTTCTCTTAGACTGCGACCCCACATCATCACGGGCAGGGGAGATGGGCATATCCTCAATCCCGGAGCGGGTAGGGGAGATAGGACGGCCCGGAAGGTTGGAGCAGGCCCCAGAGATGGGGGTGGCCGAAATAGGCTGTTTATTAAGCAACACATCATCATCAGCTGGCTTAAGAGGATCAGCAGGAGGGACCGCCACCGACTGGCGTGGGGCCAAGTTAACAGGAGCCTGAGATTGGAACAACTCCCGCTCCGAATCAGCCAACCCATTCCATTCAGATTGAGTGAACCGCAAGTTAGAACCATCACTAGGGTTTTGACCACCCAAGGAGCCGTCCCCCTCCTTATCATGCTTGTCCTATGGTTGGATGGGGGAGGAGGAGGAGCTGGAGGGTGGAAGGCATCCGCCCCTTCTACCCGAACACGAAGCCTGACACCGTTGGGCGAAGGGAAAACGTCAATAGATCCATGAACACATAGCGGGTCAACACACCATATCTTGATACGAGCTGGGCCAACCCTTTCCAGCGACTCAGAATCCACCTCCACAGGCTTCCCAATCAAGACGCCAAACGCCATTAGGAAGGAAGATGAACGAAGCCCTGCTGGCACATCATCCACCAGCACCCAGACCTGAGAGAGAGGACCAATAGCTTTTCCAGAGCAGGTAGCAGGTTTCACCGAGACCACCAGTTGATTGAGAGGGAGGGTGAAGCTAGTGCAAGAGGCAATCATACGAAGGAAGTCCTTGGAAGGGAACACAACAGATAATTCATAGTCAGACAGCTGATTAACCTGCTAATCCCAACCCTCAACATCCCAGATCCGGAGCCCATCAAGCAGAGTTTGGGACGAAATCTTTTGGTCATTGAACGAGACTATGGCAGCATTTGAGAGGGAAGGGGCCGCCTCCAGGATAGGCAAATCGCTATCCAAAGCAAAGAAGGCGCATCCAGGGAGACCCAGACCGAACTGGAGGAGGGAAGGAGGCATCTGGCGATTCATGCAGTTGACAGTGAGGTGCCCGTCAGAGCGGCAGATCAGGCAGAACGGGGGTTTGGTGCATCTGGACTGGAAATGCCCAGGCCTATGACAGGCGAAGCAGGTGAGCGCAGAAGGGTTACTTGGGGCGGAGGAGTTGGGGCGATGCTGCGGGAGGGAGGGGGGAGGAGGGGGAAGCAGAATCCCGTCCCCCATGCCCGACGAGGAAGCGCCAGGGGGAGGGTCAGCGGCCCGCCAGACCGGACCAGCAAACGAACGCGACGGAGGACGAGGACCGACGCCAGCCCCCACCGGGCGGGGGGGGGGGGGTCCGCGCCGAGGCAGGAGCGCCACGCCCTGCGCCAAGGATGGAGCCCGGCGAGGAGGAGAAGCCACCACCAGCCGCCGCCGCCGCTTCCCAAGGGTCGAACACCGGAGAAAGAGAAGCCCCAGATCCAGATCCTTGCGGACCAGAACCAGGAGCACGCTCCCGCTCCGAGCGCTGGAGCCAATCCGGACCAGCGGCCCACGCAGCACGGTCGTGAGCCACCTACTCACGAATCGCCTGCTCCGCCTCCAGCTTGGAACAAAGTGAAGCCTCGAGATCCAGATCCACGCCCGAGCCCGGCGAGTCTTCCCGCCGACGCTTGCTGCCCGAGACCGCGTGGCAAGACGAGCCCCACGACTTATCCATGGAGAGCACCACGGCAAAGGAGAGGAGAAGGGGCGGAGGGAGGAGTGGATCTGACCAGACGACGGATGGGAAGGCGATAACGATGCAAATCCGCGGCGGAAGCCGGAAACCCTAGCAGGGAGGAACTGAGCCATGGGGGATCCATAAATACCAGACGAGTTGTGCCCACTGGGCGGGCAGCCACGTGGGCTGGGGGAAGAGGGGGTAGCACAGAAGCATGGGAGAGCCGCACTGGGCCCACAGACAAAGAGAGGGGGGGAGTCGTCAACTGACGACAGAGAGGGGGGATGGGCAGGCAGGCCAGAGCAAGAACAGGAGGCCCAACCGGCCCAACCAACGGCCCAGCCCGCAGCCCACTGGATAACGGGGCGGCGGCCAGATCTAGGGCAAGCGGCACCTGTGGCGCGACGAGCCCCGACGACGAAGCCGCCGGTGACGAGGAGGCCGAACCAGAGGGGAAGGACGGGGAGGAAGGGCAAACCACACCAAGAGCGGTCCCAAGGATCCCAGATCCGGGCGACGGGTGGGAGAACTTACCAGATTTGCGCAGACGACGAGAGATCCGGACCCAACCAGCATCAGAAGGCGGCGACAACACAGGCCGGCCCCGACCCCCAGGGCCAAACTTGCGGGGGCGGGACGCGCCGGAGGAGGGAGGGGCCAGCACAGGACGAGCCGGCGAGGACAAGCAGGAAGGCTCCTCGTCCGATGAGCGGTCCTCATCCGAGGCGAGAGCCCAGAAACGGGAGCCAAGCGACGGCGCGAGGGGATCCAAAGACCGAGCCACCGACGAGCGAGCTGGGGGAGGGGGGGAGGAACCAGACGCGGGAGGGAGGAGCTGACCAAAGCTCAGGGCAACGACGGGGGAGCACGGAACGGTGGTGGAGGGACAGGAAGGGGGGATGGGGCGAGAGAGGGAGGGGAAGGAGGGGAGAGGAGAGCCATCTCGGTCTTCTTGCTGCTGTGGAGGAAGCAGTATTTACATTTACGGAGGATCCCTTAAAGAATCTATAGTCAGGTTTCCTATACAGGGTCGACGATCCAATAAGTGACTGGTCATTTCCCTTGACCCAACCAGACTCCTCAAACGGTCCTATATGACCAGGCTGACCAGCACCCCTCATATCCATCTCAAATATGAGGTGGATATGAGGCGGCTCGGACGCGTCCGCCACGTCAGCCCGATCCATCCTAGCCTGCACGGACCCTGCTTCGTCCCCACTAAAAACCCAACCTAGACCAACCCTAGCCCACTCTCTGCTCCGCTATCCGTCCTTTCCCTTTGATGGTGTACCGGACTAGGGGGGGGGGTACTAAGCACGTCGGCTCCCAGCCACGTGGGTCGGGCCACCGTCCATGAAGATAAATCCATGGCCCCTTTCGTTGGGCCTGGGAGAGTGAAGATGGAAGATCGCGAAGACTTGGCGTGTACTCCAAATATTTAGAGGTAGTCTTCGGCATGATTGCCATTGGATGCAATCGACCTATGTAAACCCTAGGCACCCCCGGTATCTATATAAACCGATGGTGAGGGTCGTAGACGACAACAGATACCCACACGATCTTGTAGTAGATTACCTATCCTCTATGCTCCCTCTCGAATCAATACAATCAAAGCAGGATGTATGGTATTACCTCTTCTAGAGGGCTCGAACTAGTTGGGTAAACTCCCGTGTCCTTATTACCATCGTGCCAAGACTACAAGTTCGGTACCCCTACCCGAGATCTGCTGGATTTGACTCCATCATTGGTGGCCCATGCAAGTCCCTATGTGTAGTCAAAACAGTATGATAGCATTCCTGATCGACGATGAAGTCGACCCTGGTGTGACTTTCTAGCCTCCCTATCTTTGGTTGTCTCGCCTTCCATGCTGATTCGGCTGGCCACCTCGGCCAGATCAAAACCTTCCTCCCAGGTCGGGTTGTCAGATTTAGAAACCTAAAATATGTCATTGATTCTCATGGTGATCTTATCTTCTCGAGCTGGATACCAAACCAGGTCAAGGAACTTGATGGCGCATTGGCCTAGACCCCAGAGTGAGTCCAGACGTCGGGCGATGTTGAAGCGCTCACCTCAGATCCAATGTTGGGACAGAATCTGAGAAACAAGACCAGATGCTTATCCTCGTTAGCAAGGAAAGACCTGCGTCCATGTCAGATTGGATCTCAGGGAAGCTTCCTATGAGCCCAACCTTTGAGCTTGCCATGGATGAGAGCGACAAAAACCTTCTGAACGAGATGTTAGATCAAATCCAGAAGCTCGCAATATCGAACGATCGAAACTTGGTTTACGATCAGATATGGGAAAAACTAGGAGAGTTTGGAATTTCAACCCACCCACCACCCACCTAGTTGATAACATCGAGGATTTAACCGATGTTGTAGCTAGCGCCTCCGAGGATACAAGCGATATGAATGAAGTCATAGGAGAAACCTCAGATACCTCACCACCAATCATCAACCACACAGGAAAGTGGGCCACAACCTCCACCTACGACATCTACATGGTGGAGACCCGCAAGGATGGCGGAGGAGGAAACCCGAAGCGCAGGCGCAAAGGCTGTCGCAATGGTGGCACCGGTAATGATGATGCTAGTAATGACGCCACCGGTAATGATGTACCAATGACGATGGTGCAGATAGTGCTAGTGTCGGTAATGGCAGCAGCGACCACAATGATGGCAATGACAGGGCCAACGGGGACGCCGACAAGGACTCCGAAGATGGAGTTATAACCCTGATCCTGATCAAGATCAAAGCCTCGGCCCCGATGAATATAACACTTTTCAACGAGCCCCTTGAGGGCCCTCAGCTCAATAAGCTGCATAAGCGGTTGGCCATTACAACTTAGTGCATAAAAATAGATCTCAATGCCTTAAAGACGACAAGGACTACCCAAATGAAAGGTGGACCGAGCTCCTCTGAGCCGAGCAGGCATTCGAGGACAAGCTACAATAGACAAGTGCCAAATGGCCCTACCTCCGCAGGAATTTGCTCGATGAGATGGACGTGAAGGCCGAGGATAGCGCCATATCTAAGCATGAATGGGCTGAAGGCCTCGATCGCCCTGCTCGGGGCTAATCTCCTTGGATTGCCGATCATCAAGCCGGAACAAACAAACATGCTCCTGAGGTTCCCAGGCGCAAAGGTGGACAAAATCCGCCATGCATGGCCTGACTCTAAGATAGAGGCCTCTAAGCCCCAAAGACTCACCTTGGTCAATTTATCAATCCAAGCATTCACCGCCGGGATGTGGATATTTGGCTTGGCTAGCCAAGCACCACTACGTACGTAATTATACTCGTGAACCTAATGTAACTGTGTCAGACGTACACCACCCAGGGTAAGAGTCTGAGGAGCCGCTCACCCTCAATGCTTTACTTGCGGATGAAGTCATGCATCATCAGTTCTCGGATGGGTTTATACCCACAAATATCAAGAAATACGATTGGACCACGGGTAACTTGGTATGGATCGAGGATTTACTTCTTATTGTCCACATTGCAGGAGGAGACGACATCCACACAATCAAGTACTTGTCGTTGAAACTGAAGGGTTCGGTCAGGCATTGACTGAACAGTCTCACACCTAATTCGGTCTGTGAGTGGGATAACCTAGAGGAAGAATTTATGGCAAATTTCCAAGGCACTTACATAAAGCCTCCGGATGCCGACGACTTAGCCCATATCGCTCAACGCTACTTGTGAGATGCGTTGGGATTTTCCCCGACGAGGAGTGATACGTCTCCAACGTATCTATAATTTTTTATTGTTCCATGCTATTATATTATCAATCTTGGATGTTTTATATGCATTTACAAGCAATTATATATCATTTTTTGGGACTAACCTATTAACTTAGTGCCCAGTGTCAGTGGCTGTTTTTTTGCCTCTTTTTGGTTTTTTTCAGAATATCAGTACTAAATGAAGTCCAAATGCCAGGAAACTCTTTGGAGAATTTTTTCTGGACATAAGAGACCCTGGAAGCTTCAGGAGGGGACAAGAAAATGGAGGAATGGCCCACGAGGCACCAGGGCGCGCCTAGGGGTACGGCGCGCCCTAGTGGCTCATGGGGCTCACGTGGCTTTGTTTGACCTAACTCCGCCTCTATAAATTATCTAAAATTGGGAAACCAACAAATAGCCAGCCAAAATACTTTTTTTGCTGCCGCAAGTTCCTGTTCTCGCGAAATCCTATCTTGAGGCCTGTTCCGACACCGTGTCGTAGGGGGATTTGATCATGGAGGGGCTCTACATCAACCTTGCTGCCCTTCCGATGATGTGTGAGTAGTTTACCACAGACCTACGAATCCATAGTTAGTAGCTAGATGGCTCTCTCTCTCTCTCTCTCTCTCTCTCTCTCTCTCTGATTTTCAATACAATATTCTCCTCAATGTTCTTGGAGTTCTATTAGATGTAATCACTTTTTGCGGTGTGTTTGTTGGGATCTGATGTATTGTGAGTTTATGATCGAATTATCCTTGAATAATATTTGATTTTTCACTGGACTGTTTTATGAATGATTGTTATAGCTTCATATTTCTCTCTGATCTAGTGATTTGGTTTGCCCAACTAGATTGATTTATCTTGCAATGTGAGCGGTGCTTTGTAATGGGTTCGACCTTGCGGTGCTCAATCCCAGTGACAGAAAGGGACATGACACATATTTGTATCATTGCCATTAAGGATAAAAAATGGGGTTTATTCATGCGCGAGTTTACTTTGTCTACATCATGTCATCTTGCTTAAGGCGTTACACCATTCTTTATGAACTTAATACTCTAGTCTCTAGATGCATGCTGGATAGCGGTCGATGTGTGGAGTAATAATAGTATATGCAAAGGTGAATCGATCTACTTGTCTCTTGACGTGATGCCTATATACATGATCATTGTCTTGGATATCGTCATGATTATTTGATTTTTTATCAATTTCCCAACAATAATTTGTTTACCCACCGTATGCTATTTTCAAGAGAGAAGTCTCTAGGGAAAACTATGCCCCCGGGTCTACTTCTATCATATATTAAAAATCCTAAAAATACCTTGCCGCACTTTTACTTTATTTATTTTATTTTGTATTTTGGTTCAATCTATCTATCAATTACTACACAATTTAATCTTGCACGTAATCGCCGAGGGATTGACAACCCCTTATTCGCATTGGGTAGCAAGGATTTGTTGTTTGTGTGCAGGTGCTGCTAACGAGGTGTTACGTGGTTCTCCTACTGGATTGACAACCTTGGTTCTTAACTGAGGGAAATACTTCTCTCTAATGTACTGCATCGTCCTCTCCTCTTCGGGGAAATCCCAACGCAGTTCACAAGTAGCAGGAAGAATTTCTGGCACCGTTGCCGGGGAGACATCATCAACATCTATCAAGTACCTACGCATAAACTTTCATCTCCTTGCATTTATATTATTTGCCATTTTCTTCTTGTTTTCATGTCCCCCACTTCTAAAACATTTTCATAAAAACACAAAAATATTTTCCATTTGCCTTTTTGCTTGTTTGCTCCTTTGCTTGGCTTTTGCCTTCATGTCAACACTCAAAAACAGAAAAAAAAGAAAATTAAGATGGATCCTCATCCTCTTGGTAATCTTTTTAAAAGATCCAATTTTGATGAACCAATTGCTAGTCCATTGCTTGCACTATATTATCTTTATGAAGTTTTGCTTGAAGTTCGTGAATCTGAAAATTGTGATGAAGTGTTAAAAGAAGAAATTTGTAAGGTGATTCACAATAGCTCCTTGGATGAAAAGCATGATTGCAATGATATTATTATAATTTCTATTAATGTCAATTGTGTTAATGATATGCAAAACCTCAATCTTGGGGATGATGATTTTGTTATGTTCATTACTTATTGCAATAATCATGATTGTGGTGACAATGAAATTTATGATCTTGAAAATTTATTTAAGCCTCATGATGAATATGTTTTGTGAAAATATTGAAAGTGAGTTTGGGAGAGTGTCAACTTTAGCTAAAAATAATCCCACATATTTGAAGAGTATTCAATCTTATGAATTTTTTGATAAAAGTGGGTTTGAAGAGGTCATGACTTTAGTTGATGTTAATCCCACTATCTTGGCAGATTTTAAAACTTTTATGCATGTGGATCATGAAGAGAAAATTTTATATGATAGCTATATTGTTGAATTTGATTAGATCTTAAATGTAATTATTATGAGAGAGGAAAATATGGTTGTAGAAATTTTCATGTTACTAAATTACCTCTCGTTATGTTGAGATTATCAATGTTTTATTCTTCTCCCTTGCATATGCTAGATATTTCTTGTCTTGATAATTTGTTTTGTGATAAAATGCCTATGCATAGGAAAATGGTTAGGCTTAAATGTGTTCGTTACATGCTATATGATGCTCTCTTTATGTTTCAATTACTATCCTTCATGTGAGCATCATTGAAATCTCAAGCCTATCTTAATGGCTATAAAGAAAGAGCTTGTAGGGAGACAACCCGACAGTTATATTTTTCTGTTTTCTTGTGTGCACACAATTATGCTACTGGTATGGTTGTGTTTTTGTGTTTTAGTTAGTGTTTGTGCCAAGTAAAGCCTTTGGGATGATTTGGATGATAGTTGCTCTGATTTTGTGCAAAAATGTAAACTTTTATTCAAAGAGCAGAATTGTTAAAATTTTCTGGAGCGTGATAAATTCTGATTTTTTTTACACATAATAGATATACAAATTTCACATGTTGTGCTAATTTTTCAGAATTTTTTGAGTTACATAAGTATGTTCATTGTTCGAATTACTACAGACTGTTCTGTTTTTGACAGATTGCATTTTCGTTGCGTTGTTTGCTTCTTTTGATGAATCTATGGATTGTATCGGGGGGTATATGTAACATCCCAAAATTCTAAATTTTGGAATGTTATAATAAATAAATAACTATGGTTGTTGTCTGATTGTTTGACTGATTGATTGAATGGAATTGAGTGGAAATTGAAACTTTTGAAAGTTGAATGAGAGGGAATGAAATGACTTTCCCAAACTTTCCATTTTGCATTTTTGATCCCAATTGAACTCAAGTTCATTGCAACACCAAAACCTAGAGTGAAGATGACATGACTTCTTCCATTTTGAAATGAATAGGGTTTTGGAAAAAGAATTGAATTTCATTTGGGAAGTTTTCAAATTCAAAGCTTTATGCAACTCAATGATTTTCATGAGGGAAGATAAAATGACTTCTTCAATTATATGAAATAGGAGTTGGAAGTTATAATGAATCAAGTTGAAAATCATTTGAAGGTGCTTTGGAACCCTCTTTCAAATTTTGAGTTTTGAATTTGAATTTCAAACTTTGGCATGTGGGAAACATTTCAAAAACTATACCGATAAATGCTTGATCAAAAGTATGAGAGGAGTAAACATGACACTCCAAAAATATCGGAGGAAAAACATTGCCAAAAGTTTTGGATTCAAAACTGAATTTTATTTGAATTTGAAAAAATGAATTTTTATAAAGTTTGGATTTTGCCTTTGGAAAAATGTTCAAATGAAAGGGAATATTCCCGATCATTTTGGTATATATATACCCTATATAAATTATTTATAGTTTAGGTTTTATTTTTGTTTTGTTTTAATTAAAAAATAAAAGAAAACCCCCGGCGCCAGCCAGCCACCCCAGTGCCCAGCCGCACCCCCCTCGGCTGGCCCTGGCCACAGCCCACCGGCCTTTCACCCACCCGGCCAATGAGCCGTGACCGCCCACTCGCGCTCAACCCTCTCCCGATCGGTCGACCGCTCCTCGCCTCTCTCTCTCTCATCGACCCGTGGGCCCCGCCCTCTTCTTCCTCACGCCACGCCGACCTCGCTGAGATCGCGGATCCCGAAAGATCCGGGATCCCGATCCGCCTCGATCGCTTCGACGATAGCCGAGGCCCCGACTATTTAAGCCGGGCCTCCGCACCCCATTCCCCTAGCCCCTCGCGGACCCTCTCCTCTCTCTCCCGGCACGCCGAGCTCAAGCTCCCGCCGCCATTCTCGCCGTCGCCGCCTCTAGCCACCCCGATCTCCCCGACTCCACCAGACGCCCGAGCTCCTCAAGACCCGCCTGCCACTCATTGCCCTCCCGACGACCGGAGCTGGCCAAGACACTCGCCACTGCCGCCGCCGAGCGCCGGTGAGTCACCGGAGACCTCCCACGTCCGATCCCCAATCTATGGTGTAGATTAGACTTCAAGGAAGAATGCTGCTTTTAATAAAACCGCCGGTTCGACCGGTTTAGTCCGTTAGTTTTAAGTTAGGGTTTTATTTTTAGCCGCCCGACTCGTTTAACCCTAGCCTGCTTAGTTTATATTACGCTCCATGTAGTTTAGGCCCATTAGGCCCTTTTTATTTAAATTCGTTTTCTGTTTTAACAGAATAGTTCCTGTTTTGAAAAATCCATATCTTTTATTCTGTTTAATATTTTTTGATGATTCTTTTTTTGTTGGATGGCAAATTTTATGTAGTTTCTGAAAAACATATATTTAGCTATGTTAAAAATAATTAAAAATGCTTTAATATTATTTTAGTCAGAATAGCAAATCTACTATAGTTTTAGTTAGAAAAATTATTTTTGCATGATTCTTTTGTCACCACTTTATTTTGACATTGCCAAACCCTAGAAATTAACTTTGGTATTTTAGGATTAATAAATAATTAGTTCTAGACAGAATCCTATTAATCCTAATTAATTAACTAGTTCCTGTTTTCCTAATTAATTAATTAGTAAATTAATTTATTCTTAACTTGTGATTAGTTATTCTAGGTTAGTTTCTGTCACTCCATTAGATGAACTTTTATTTATAATTAATAAAAGTTTTAATTTATTTTTCTTAATAGAAATTGGATTAGGCCTATTATGAGTTTTATAATAGCTTTTAAATTAATTCTTTTTGCTCCTAGTTGCTTAGTGAATCCTTTTCTGTTTAGTTAACTTAAAAACCATGATTAGGTTATATTAGAAAATTCTTATGATATAAAACTATTTTGTTATTTGTTGAAGTAGGAAACTTGAGTGGCCTTCTTTGAGTTTTTCTTTTGGATTTGGTTTGGTTGTTTTGTTGTGTTATGTTGCTATTGTTATGTTATTGTGTTAAGTGATGTTATGTTATGTGCTTATTATAGTTATTGTTTGCCTCGGTAGAATTTCCGGAGTGCTAAGATTGCTACTCTGAAACCCTAGTTTTTTGAAGATCGTCAACTGTGCAAGTTCACTTTGACCATTGCTTTCATACCTATGTTTTATTGCATTTAGTGGCATCCTTGCAACCACACCTCAGTAGTGTTATTGAATCCTTGTAGTTGAGTAGTATGCATGAGGTAGGAACCCATCACCCTGCTACCAAGCCCGGACGTTTTATTTAAATGCTACGCTATAGTAGACGGGGTTTGGTATGAGTGCACGGAGTGGTGTGAGAATGGAGGATTCTACGCCAATGGCGACAACTCCATGATGGAATCTGCAAGGACTGCATCTTCAAGACCTCAAGACTTCAAGACTCGAGATGATTTTCAATACACACTCATCGGGTGAAGGACGGTTGACGGGCAGCCCCGGAGAAACCAGTGGTTGGCCGGGATGCATGGAGAAGCGCCATGACATCTTGGAAAGCTTCACCCAGACTCAAAGAGACGGAAGAATACTTCACGCCTGAAGCTTACTGTGCAACCGCAATGTCATTATGGGCTCGCTTGGTTGACCTTAGTTGTGACTCTGGTGGGACGGTACTAGCAGATGTAGAAGGACGGTAGGATTGGATGGGTACCGGACGGTGGTCGAGGAACTCTTTGGAAGACCATGTTTCGGTCATCTTGTTCTCAAACACCACGAAGTGCGAGAACGTAAAGAGAGGGATCGAATCTTGCGGGTAAAGTGTACAAACCTCCGCAGAGGGTTATAACCTAATCGATTAGCCGTGTCCCCGTTACGGACAATTTGAGCATCCGGACTTGGATCTATTTCGAACTCTCAACACCGGATTGATAACTTAATTGTGGGCAACTTATGATGACTTTGGGCTATGAGACATCGGTTGGCGGAACCATGTCATGATAGAAAACTCCATAGTACAGACTCAATTTATTCCTTTGATGTAGGTAAAATAAAATCAGCTTTTATGCAAACAGAACTCGAATCTGAGCCATAAAGCCATATTGCATATAGTATAGTTTTATCATCTGCTTTTCTCATATTGTGATCTTGCGGTACATTCAATGTCTTGACCTACACGGCTGCAACGTATCATGTTGCGTATATTTCCTCGACGAGTAAGAGTTACGATACAGGGTTACGGTCTACACTCAACTCCGCCGATGGCGTTGATGGGACTCCACACCCGCTTGTTTGTTTCACGAGGATTATGAGGTATATATCAGTTTTACGTTATTTATGCATGTGATTGCACTTTGATATATACATTGATGTACTGTAAAGCAAAGATACTGATCCGTGGATGGCACAAGAATACAGAGGCTTGACCGTCTGAGGTCGGGTCGCTACAGAGATGGTATCAGAGCACATGTTGACTGTAGGACGTGACCCTAGAAACCGGAAAAGCCCTTGGGACAGGATATCTCAAAAACTTTATTTACAAAAAGACTCTTACTTCTCATCTTTTTTGAATTTATCAAATAGACCCTCTCACCTCAAATAGTTAGAATATACCCCTTATCCTTTGATCACCCGGAGGATCAACTGAAGCCACTCCAAGAAAGATATCGGAGGACTGATGACCTCTTCCAAGTAAAGAGGATTTCACCATGTATTAGAAGCTACAACAGTTGAAGACTCTGAAGATTTGAAGTTCCTAAAGTAATATTAGACCTTTAGAAGACCAAACCTCACATACACACTTACGTTAGATGCATTTATGTGTGAGCTGTCATTTGTTTGATGTTTTTCCGGCAGCCACAAAGTAAAACTTGTTTCATCAGAAAAACTATTGTTTGTATTATATCCCTCCCCACCTCTCTCTCATCTCACCTTAAAACCCTTGAACCCCATAGATGATGAATGAAGTTGGACTGATATTCTCCGGACCAAGACTCGAAGGGGCGGAGCTATGGATGCGTAACATGGAGAATCACTTCGGGAACAATTTGGTTTCAAGGAAGTATGAGGTCCAATACGCCTTCAAGATTTTACAGAAAGTGCTGCAACCTGGTGGAGAATGCATCAATCCATACAAGGATTTAAAGGAGCAAGAACTTGGGAGGAATTCAAGAAGACCCTGTCGAGATCACGTCTCATCCGGAAGCACAATGATACACCAAGAAGAAAACCTTGTGCCTGCAAGATTTGCAGAGAAATAGGACACACCCAGGAGGAACACAAAGATGGATGCCCTCATTGTGAGGAGAAACACCCACCGAGGAATGCCCAACTAGCTGGTGACTTGCTTCCGTGGTGAAGGAACCACCCACTACCCTGCATGTCACATTTACTCCACGGTGCAACAAACTATTCCAAGGTGAAGATGGAATGAAAGAAGCCCTCAAGGAAGATCTAGAAGAACCAAGAATGAATGAAAGTGTTGAAGACACGGAGGGAGAAGGTCTCGACAGATTTTACTCCAATGCACGCTATTCATGTGGAGAAGAAGGACATTTTTCACAAGATTGCACCAAGGAAAGAAAAGAGTATCCAGGATATTTCCGACACCAGAAGTGAAGTTTGACCCTCCGGAGATAGAAACTACGATCATTACAGAGAATTCCGTGAAGAGAAGACGAAGGCATCTTCGTAACAACCCAATTTCTGCAGAGAAGGACCTGAGTCATATCACTTGTTACAGGTGCAAGGATTTAGGTCATTACGCTAGTAAATGTCCAGAGAAGAAGCCAAGAGCCCAAAGAGTAGACACCATCTCCAAGAAGCCCAAAGACTTATCGAAAGTTATTTGTTTTCGCTGCAAGGAAGCAGGACATTATGCTACCAAATGTCCCGACAAGATGAAAGTCGGAGCCGAGTAGTTGGAACTTTGATATTGGTAGTAAGAAGCAATTTCATTATTATGAGTTCGATGAGTTGAGTTATGTAATGGGTGCTCAGAGATTGTAATGAATGCATGAATCAATAAAGTTAAGGTATGATGATTTCATATGTTGAATTTTATGAGTTGTTACTCCATGAACAAAGAGTTTTGACCATTTTCAAGGATATGAGAAAAATATGGTCTATGGAAGAATTTGTGCATTTAAGGGTGGTAGTACCTGTGAGGACACTTGACCCATGGATATGATAATGATATTCCACGGAGTGAAGTTTGGACAAAATAAGTTGGAGTTTTGTTTTGATATGATGGTATGAAGAAACAGTAGTACTCATCGATTTAAGGAGGTGTAACATGAGAGTTACTCCAAGGATGAGTTAAAGCTGCACTAGTGTTGAAGTGGGCCATAACCCATGTGCCCAAGAATTAATAAGGATCAAGTACCCAATCGGAGAAAGAAATTTTGGGAAGACTGCGATTTGATCACAGACGTTTCATAGGAGATTACGTAAAACCTAAGAGTTGTGAAGAACGATAGATGTTTTGTTCAGCTTGCGTAAACCATGGAATTACTCGAACCCAGTTCGAGAACAAGAGAAATTCTGCAATGCTTGTGAGGATGACCGAGTGTTAGAATGCTAGATTCGCTAAACCATGTACAAGGTAATGATTTGGAGTGCGGGATGGATTGATCACCATACCGACTTACTCTTATTATTCGCTTTGCTATATGGGATGGTAAAATCTGAGTGACTTACCTATAGTAGAGAGACGACGATCAAAACCTTGTTTAAACCTTAGAAAGGTATAGGTATTTTTTCCCTTGTACACGGCAGTTGTTGCCAATCGTAGATCATACGGTGAGGTTCAACCTGCACTGCTTTTCTCATAGGGAAACCATAAATCGTTAACCACCATGAGATACCGATATTTGTTTAGAATTGGCGCCAGACCCGTCAGCTATGAAGACCCAGTCTCGGAATAACCTTACCAAGAGTAAAGGACAAAAGAATTGAGGAAAAGGTTATGCCACTACCGGAAGAGCCCAGAGAAGGAATTATCATTAATATCTCGAGAAGACCGACATCCAAGAATAAGGATGGAGTATATGAGTTTTGATGGAACCGTAACCATGCTTCTAAGGGTGGTAGCATCCGAGACCCCAGAGACGATCGATGGATTTTGAGAAGACCCCAAACCCTAACCTATTTCTTGCTAGTTTCTCCGAATCTCGAGGACGAGATTCACTTTAAGTGTTGTAGCTTAGTAACATCCAAAATTTATAAATTGTTGAATGTTATAATAAATAAATAACTATGGTTGTTGTCCGATTGTTTGGTGATTGATTGAATGGAATTGAGTGGAAATTGAAACTTTTGAAAGTTGAATGAGAGGGAATGAAATGACTTTCCCAAACTTTCCATTTTGCATTTTTGGATCCCAATTGAACTCAAGTTCATTGCAACACCAAAACCTAGAGTGAAGATGACATGACTTCTTCCATTTTGAAATGAATAGGGTTTTGGAAAAAGAATTGAATTTCATTTGGGAAGTTTTCAAATTCAAAGCTTTATGCAACTCAATGATTTTCATGAGGGAAGATAAAATGACTTCTTCAATTATATGAAATAGGAGTTGGAAGTTATAATGAATCAAGTTGAAAATCATTTGAAGGTGCTTTGGAACCCTCTTTCAAATTTTGAGTTTTGAATTTGAATTTCAAACTTTGGCATGTGGGAAACATTTCAAAAACTATACCTGATAAATGCTTGATCAAAAGTATGAGAGGAGTAAACATGACACTCCAAAAATATCAGAGGAAAAACATTGCCAAAAGTTTTGGATTCAAAACTGAATTTTATTTGAATTTGAAAAAAATGAATTTTTATAAAGTTTGGATTTTGCCTTTGGAAAAATGTTCAAATGAAAGGGAATATTCCCCTGATCATTTTGGTATATATATACCCTATATAAATTATTTATAGTTTAGGTTTTATTTTGTTTTTGTTTTAATTAAAAAAATAAAGAAAACCCCGGCGCCACCAAAGCCACCCCAGTGCCCAGCCCAACAAGACTTCTCCACTGCCCGGCCAATGCCCACCACAAATTTCACCAGCCACCAACAAATGAGCCGCCCAGCCCTCTCCTCGCGCCCGAACCCTCTCCCGATCGGCCGACCGCCTCGCCTCTCTCTCTCTCTCTCATCGAGGTGGCCCCGCCTCTTCTTCCTCGCCACGCCACGCCGACCTGGGCCGGAGATCGCGGATCCCGAAGATCCGGATCCCGATCCGCCTCGATCGCCTCGACGCATAGCCGAGGCCCCGACTATTTAAGCCGGGCCTCCGCACCCCATTCCCCTAGCCCCTCGCCGGACCCTCTCCTCTCTCTCCTGGCACGCCGAGAAGCTCTGGCCGCCATTCTCGTCGCTGCCGCCCTAGCCACCCCGATCTCCCCGACTCCACCAGACGCCTGAGCTCCTCAAGACCCGCCACCACCACGCTTCTCCTCGACGATCGAGCCGGAGCCGGGCACACTTCGCCATCACGCCACACTGGCCGAGCGCCGGTGAGTCACCGAGACCTCCCCGCCGTCCGATCCCCAATCTATGGTGTAGATTAGACCCCAGAAGAATCTGCGTTTTAATAAAACCGCCTTGTTCGACCGGTTTAGTCCAGTTAGTTTTAAGTTAGGGTTTTATTTTTTAGCCGGCCCGACTCGTTTAACCCTAGCCCGTTTAGTTTATATTACGCTCAGTGCGTAGTTTAGGCCCATTAGGCCCTTTTTATTTAAATTCGTTTTCTGTTTTAACAGAATAGTTCCTGTTTTGAAAAATCCATATCTTTTATTCTGTTTAATATTTTTTGATGATTCTTTTTTTGTTGGATGGCAAATTTTATGTAGTTTCTGAAAAACATATATTTAGCTATGTTAAAAATAATTAAAAATGCTTTAATATTATTTTAGTCAGAATAGCAAATCTACTATAGTTTTAGTTAGAAAAATTATTTTTGCATGATTCTTTTTGTCACCACTTTATTTTGACATTGCCAAACCCTAGAAATTAACTTTGGTATTTTAGGATTAATAAATAATTAGTTCTAGACAGAATCCTATTAATCCTAATTAATTAACTAGTTCCTGTTTTCCTAATTAATTAATTAGTAAATTAATTTATTCTTAACTTGTGATTAGTTATTCTAGGTTAGTTTCTGTCACTCCATTAGATGAACTTTTATTTATAATTAATAAAAGTTTTAATTTATTTTTCTTAATAGAAATTGGATTAGGCCTATTATGAGTTTTATAATAGCTTTTAAATTAATTCTTTTTGCTCCTAGTTGCTTAGTGAATCCTTTTCTGTTTAGTTAACTTAAAAACCATGATTAGGTTATATTAGAAAATTCTTATGATATAAAACTATTTTGTTATTTGTTGAAGTAGGAAACTTGAGTGGCCTTCTTTGAGTTTTTCTTTTGGATTTGGTTTGGTTGTTTTGTTGTGTTATGTTGCTATTGTTATGTTATTGTGTTAAGTGATGTTATGTTATGTGCTTATTATAGTTATTGTTTGCCTCGGTAGAATTTCCGGAGTGCGAAGATTGCTACTACGAAACCCTAGTTTTTTCGAAGATCGTCAACCAGGCAAGTTCACTTTGACCATTGCTTTCATACCTATGTTTTTATTGCATTTAGTGGCATCCTTGCAACCACACCTCAGTAGTGTTATTGAATCCTTGTAGTTGAGTAGTATGCATGAGGTAGGAACCCATCACCCTGTTACCAAGCCCGGGACGTTTTATTTAAATGCTACGCTATAGTAGACGGGGTTTGGTATGAGTGCACGGGAGTGGTGTGAGAATGGAGGATTCTACGTCAATGACGACAACTCCATGATGGAATCTGCAAGGACTGCATCTTCAAGACCTCAAGACTTCAAGACTCGAGACAGGATTTTCAATACACACCATCGGGTGAAGGACGGTTGACGGGCAGCCCCGGAGAAACCAGTGGTTGGCGGGATGCATGGAGAAGCGCCATGACATCTTGCGGAAAGCTTCACCCAGACTCAAAGAGACGGAAGAATACTTCACGCCCGAAGCTTACCCGTGCAACCGCAATGTCATTATGGGCTCTGGCTTGGTTGACCTTAGTTGTGACTCTGGCTGGGGACGGTACTAGCAGATGTAGAAGGACGGTAGGATTGGATGGGTACCGGACGGTGGTCGAGGAACTCTTTGGAAGACCATGTTTCGGTCATCTTGTTCTCAAACACCACGAAGTGCGAGAACGTAAAGAGAGGGATCGAATCTTGCGGGTAAAGTGTACAAACCTCTGCAGAGGGTTATAACCTAATCGATTAGCCGTGTCCCGATTACGGACAATTTGAGCATCCGGACTTGGATCTATTTCGAACTCTCAACACCGGATTGATAACTTAATTGTGGGCAACTTATGATGACTTTGGGCTATGAGACATCGGTTGGCGGAACCATGTCATGATAGAAAACTCCATAGTACAGACTCAATTTATTCCTTTGATGTAGGTAAAATAAAATCAGCTTTATGCAAACAAAACTTCGATACAGAGCCATAAAGCCATATTGCATATAGTATAGTTTTATCATCTGCTTTCTCATATTGTGATCTTGCGGTACATTCAATGTCTTGACCTACACGGCTGCAACGTATCATGTTGCAGATATTTCCTCGACGAGTAAGAGTTACGATACAGTGGTTACGGTCTACACTCAACCTCGCCGATGGCGTTGATGGGACTCCACACCCGCTTGTTTGTTTCACGAGGATTATGAGGTATATATCAGTTTTACGTTATTTATGCATGTGATTGCACTTTGATATATACATTGATGTACTGTGGTGTGCCAAAGATACCGATCCAGTGGATGGCACAAGAATACGCAGGCTTGACTGCCCCGAGGTCGGGTCGCCATGAGATGGTATCGAGCACATGTTGACTGTGAGGACGTGACCCTAGAAAGCGGAAAAGCCCTTGGGACAGGGATATCTCAAAACTTTATTTACAAAAAGACTCTTACTTCTCATCTTTTCTGAATTTATCAAATAGACCCTCTCACCTCAAATAGTTAGAATATACCCTTATCCTTTGATCACCCGGAGGATCAATCAAGCCACTCCAAGAAAGATATCGGAGGACTGATGACCTCTTCCAAGTAAAGAGGATTTCACCATGTATTAGAAGCTACAACAGTTGAAGACTCAAGATTTGAAGTTCCTAAAGTAATATTAGACCTTTAGAAGACCAAACCTCACATTACACACTTACGTTAGATGCATTTATGTGTGAGCTGTCATTTGTTTGATGTTTTTCCAGCCACAAAGTAAAACTTGTTTCATCAGAAAAACTATTGTTTGTATTATATCCCTCCCCACCTCTCTCTCATCTCACCTTAAAACCCTTGAACCCCATAGATGATGAATGAAGTTGGACTGATATTCTCTGGACCGAAGACTCAGTCGGGGGCGGAGCTATGGATGCAGAACATGGAGAATCACTTCGGGAACAATTTGGTTTCAAGGAAGTATGAGGTCCAATACGCCCTTCAAGATTTCTTTACGTAAAGTGCTGCAACCTGGTGGAGAATGCATCAATCCATACAAGGATTTAAAGGAGCAAGAACTTGGGAGGAATTCAAGAAGACCTGCCGAGATCACGTCTCATCCGGAAGCACAATGATACACCAAGAAGAAAACCTTGTGCTCGCAAGATTTGCAGAGAAATAGGACACACCTGGAGGAACACAAAGATGGATGCCCTCATTGTGAGGAGAAACACCCAGTGAGGAATGCCCAACTAGCTGTGTGACTTGCTTCTGTGTGAAGGAACCACCCACTACCGGTGCAAAGGTCACATTTACTCCACGGTGCAACAAACTATTCAAGGTGAAGATGGAATGAAAGAAGCCCTCAAGGAAGATCTAGAAGAACCAAGAATGAATGAAAGTGTTGAAGACACGGAGGGAGAAGGTCTCGACAGATTTTACTCCAATGCCCGCTATTCATGTGGAGAAGAAGGACATTTTTCACAAAGATTGCACCAAGGAAAGAAAAGAGTATCCAGGATATTTCCCGACAGCAGAAGTGAAGTTTGACCCTCTGGAGATAGAAACTCTGATCATTACAGAGAATTCCAGGAAGAGAAGACGAAGGCATCTTCAGAACAACCCAATTTCTGCAGAGAAGGACCTGAGTCATATCACTTGTTACAGGTGCAAGGATTTAGGTCATTACGCTAGTAAATGTCCAGAGAAGAAGCCAAGAGCCCAAAGAGTAGACACCATCTCCAAGAAGCCCAAAGACTTATCGAAAGTTATTTGTTTTCGCTGCAAGGAAGCGAGGACATTATGCTACCAAATGTCCCGACAAGATGAAAGTCGGAGCTGAGTAGTTGGAACTTTGATATTGGTAGTAAGAAGCAATTTCATTTTATGAGTTCGATGAGTTGAGTTATGTAATGGGTGCTCGAGATTGTAATGAATGCATGAATCAATAAAGTTAAGGTATGATGATTTCATATGTTGAATTTTATGAGTTGTTACTCCATGAACAAAGAGTTTTGACCATTTTCAAGGATATGAGAAAAATATGGTCTATGGAAGAATTTGTGCATTTAAGGGTGGTAGTACCGTGAGGACACTTGACCCATGGATATGATAATGATATTCCACGGAGTGAAGTTTGGACAAAATAAGTTGGAGTTTTGTTTTGATATGATGGTATGAAGAAACAGAGTACTACTGGATTTAAGGAGGTGTAACATGAGAGCCTAAGCTTGGGGATGCCCGAGGCACTCCAAGGTAATATTCAAGGACTCCCAAGCAGCTAAGCTTGGGGATGCCCCGGAAGGCATCCCCTCTTTCTTCTACCGACCATCGGTAATTTTACTTGGAGCTATATTCGCATTCGTCACATGATATGAGTTTTGCTTGGAGCGTCGTTGCGGTGCAACAAACATTTACGTTTGCCGCCTGGACTCACGCACAGGCGTGTTGTCGATCATATATCCAGTACCAATGCATAACACAAATATAAGCCAGAGAAACCGTTCTTCGTGAGATCAAGGAGAGCATTAGGAAGATCAAGTTGTCAGGAGATCACCTCAGGAGAGCCTCCCTTGCCGTGCAGGAGAGCCTGGCTGGGTCAAGGCTGCCCTTGAGGGGCGAGGCCAATTCACCCCAGCAAGGCTTCCGGGGCCATCAAGATCAGAACCCGCGAGGCTCCTTGCCGGCAGGCCTTCACCAAGACACCACCGCTCCACCTCATCACGCACCGACCGCTGATTAATGCGGTGTCAAGCTCTCAAGTAACTAGGTGGATTTTTTCAACCATGTGGAAGCATGGTGGATAAGAGATTAGCTTTAGTGACACCCGTCCTGAAGGCGTGTCATGCTAATGAGGAGAATATGGATAAGTGGCGCAGCAGGCTTGTCAGGCTTCAACCTCTACATGACACCCAGCAGTGCATTTAGTGCACTTTGTCCTAACTACCAGAGTTAGGTATGATAGCACTGTTAGCTATCTAATCATACTAAAATGACTGTTTTTCCACTGTGGTCGCCCCTTAAGCTATAAAAGGAGGCCCGAGGGAACCTAGCAAAGGGTTCGAATTTTAGATCCCCCAACACTTGTATGCAAACGCTGCTCCCCCCAAGGCACCCTTACCGGGCTAGAGCACGTCCTGTCTTCGTGTTCCTCCAGATCAATCCACCACAGCAGGAGTAGGGTTTTACGCTACAAAGCGGCCCGAACCTAGGTAAAAGAGAGCTGCCACCGCCACGCTGACCCTGTTGTTTCTGCTCTTCATGCAATGTGACCGTCCCCTTGCCGAACCACAAAGGGGCACCCTACCCCATAGGTGATTGTGCTTCCACGCCGACATCTTTGGCGCGCCAGGTAGGGGGAAGTGTCGCTTGCGCGAACCTGAAGTAGCAGCCAGCGCATCAATCTTTATCATCAACCGCTCCGCCGATGGATCCCAAGAAGAGGAGCGGCACGGCGGCACAGCCGTCCACTTCGAAAGATCCACCACCGCGATTGCAGGCGCCACAGCGCCACCATGGTGGAGGGTGGAGCGAGGACCATGGGCAGCGCTGCCAACGCCAACAATGCCGCCATCGCTCCCATCGCGACTGGAGCAAAAACCGGGGCCGCTAGCACGGCCCTGCTCCCCCATCCTTCTAGTGAGCACGGTCATGCTGGCGCGGGCCAAGGCGACGCCCAGCTTCCGCCTCCCCGCCGGACTAGTGAACAGAACCAACACAGTGTTGACGCCCACTCCAGTGCGAGCCAAGATGCTCTGGCCGCACCGACCAGAGGAGCGACGTCAAGACACTCGCCTCGCCCCGCGTCAGGCGAACGCGACAAGACTCCGAGCAGCGCCATCGATCCACCACGACCGTGCCCATATGGGAAAGGTCCAGCTAATCAACAGCCTGGCCATCAAGAACAGCTCCGGTTGGGCCAGACTCCCCTGGTGATTCGTCAAAGGCGGCAGGAGCCCAATAGCGCTCCTTATGGCTCGTCCAGGAGTCAAACGGTGTCGCGCTCTACCTCCCACGCCATGCCAGGAACGACAACCAAAGTAGTGGCGAGAGCTTAGCTGTTACTGAACTTTCCCCCAGCAGCAGACAAGATGGATGAGTGGAGAGCTACCATTCAAAGCCTTACTCGATTTGTGGAAGCCAACAAGTCATAGAGCGTGGAACCCTCGTGGCGCCCTCAAACGACACCGGCAGCCCTTGCTGGCGGCTGATACGTCCATTTTGCATCATGCTTTTATATCGATATTTATTGCATTATCAGTTGTTACTACACTTTATGTCACAATACTTATGCCTATTCTCTCTTATTTTACAAGGTTTACATAAGGAGGGAGAATGCCGACAGCTGGAATTCTGGGCTGGAAAAGGAGAAAATATTAGAGACCTATTACGCACAACTCCAAAAGTCCCGAAACTCCACAAAAGTTATTTTGGAAATAATAAAAAATATTGAGCGGAAGAAGTACGTCGAGGGGGGCCCCCACAGCCACGAGGGTGGGGCGCGCCTCATCGCCTCGTGGGCCCCTGTTGGCTCTCGGTGGCCATCTTACGCTATATGAGGTCTTTCGTCGAAGAAAAAATCATAAGCAAACTTTCGGGACGAAACTCCGCCGCCACGAGGTGGAACCTTGGCGGAACCAATCTAGGGCTCCGGCAGAGCTGTTCTGCCGGGGACACTTCCCTCCCGGAGGGGGAAATCATCGCCATCGTCATCACCAACGCTCCTATCATCGGGAGAGGGCAATCTCCATCAAGATCTTCACCAGCACCATCTCCTGTCAAAACCCTAGTTCATCTCTTGTATCCAATTCGCCTCCAAGTCCGGATTGGTACTAGTAGATTGCTAGTAGTGTTGATTACTCCTTGTAGTTGATGCTAGTTGGTTTATTTGGTGGAAGATCATATGTTCAGATCCTATATGCATATTAATACCCCTCTGATTATGAACATGAATATGCTTTGTGAGTAGTTACGATTGTTCCTGAGGACATGGGAGAAGTCTTGCTATTAGTAGTCATGTGAATTTGGTATTCGTTCGATATTTTGATGAGATGTATGTTGTCGGGGAGGCTGATCGTACCCATGGACACCTATGGGGCCGGCGGACCAGGCCCCTTGTGGTTCGGAGGGGGGCGGAGATCGCACGAAGAGCGGATCGAGGCGAGGCACACGAGCAGTTTACCCAGCTTCGGAGCTCTCCGGAGAGATAAAACTCCTACTGCTGCTTGTTTGATGTATTGTGTTCTTGCTAGGGAGCAATGAGAGCTACAAAGCCTAGCGTGAGTGTCTCTGGTCTCGAGTGAGTCGAATGAACCGAACCCTTTCTACGTTGCACATGGGCCTCCTTTTATATGCTCAAGGGGTCTCCGACAGGTGGCAACATAGGCGGGGGTACAAATGTAAAACAGGAGTTGGTACACCTACTTGAACAAAGGTACAGTGCAAAATACCTAACTCGACGGCAAAGGACAAAAGCAATAAATGCCCGTCCGGTGTCGCCCCAAGCGATTACTGCTTGAGACCGTCAGGTGCGCCTCCGCTCGCCACGATGGCAAGCTTGTCAGCGCCGCTTATCGCTGCTCTCCGCTGGCTACACAGCCTCTCGACACGCGCGCGTGGAACGGTCCCATGGCGACACGTCGCTGGATGAGCTGGAGCGGAGATGGAGAGAGTTTGCTTGCCACGGCAAGCGCCTTGCCGCGGCCGAGTCTTTGTCACGTCTGGAGGCTTGTCGCGCTCCGAGCCTTCCCGGCAAGCTCCTCTTGCCGGGGCCTTGTCTTCTGCATGCCTTGAGTGGCATTCCCGACAAGCTCCTCTTGCCGGGCCTTGTCTTCTTAATCAAATACTTTGTTCTTGAATGGCTCCAAAGGAGCCACGGAGGATCTTGACGGTGACGAGGCAAACCTCGCCGCTGGTGCTGAATCGTCTGCGTACGCAGTCACGGGATACTAGGGTACCCTACTCTAGTACACCGACAGGAGCCCCGGCCTGGGCCGCACACGGTGTCGGCGCTTGTCGGGCCAGGCCCAAAAGCGATGCACGGTCACAGCGGCCTCGACCACGTCGCAAATCGCCCCGGACCGACCACGATCCCCACTAACGGCATGCACCGGACGTGGCGTCGTGCGAGAGATCATGGGCGCGGTCGTGGGGGTTTCTTTATTAGTATAAGCGGAACGTCCGCCCCCCCTCCCCCTCTTTATAAGCGGAGGAAACAGGGGCAGGCCGTCCACTCTGCCATCGCTGTCTTGTCAAGACAACCACCGCCGCTCCCTCTTCTTCTCTGGTGCGAAGAGCGGCGCCCTTGCCCCTTCGCCACAAGCGCGCTCACCGCCGTCGGCCTCCTCCGCCGCCCTCGCCATGGCTCAAAACCGACAAGGCGAAAGGCGTCAAGGCGGCCGAGGCGCAGCGGCTCGCGGCGGCCGCGCAAGGAGCGGGCCATCTTCCCCGCAGCTCGGCGCAAGGGAGCTGCGGACGTCTTCTACCTCTTCTCGTCGACGGAGACGCGCGTGCGCATCCGCGCACAAGGGTACTCCGCCTCCGCCTTCTGATTTGGCCCCAACAGGGTACCCTTTTTCGCCCTTTTCTTCTATTGCGGGCTTTGCCCGCCTATGTCCGAGTTCTTTTGTGACATCATGAACACGTTTCGCCTCGGCCTCCTTGATTTCACCCCAACGCCGTCTTGACCATGGCAGTTTTCGCGCATTTGTGCGAAAACTTTGTCGGAGTCCACCCGAATGTGGCACTCTTCCGCCATTTCTTTGTGCCTGGCCGAGAGAGGAGAGCCACTTTGGGAGGGATAGCACAGGTCTCTAGGATCGGCAAGAAAGAGGCCTACTGGAAGGAGAGTTCCGCAACAAGTGGGAGGAGTGGAGAGCCAACTGGTGTTGGGTCGTAGAGGAGAACCCGCAGCCCTTTCACCAGGCGCCAAACTCCAATAGTGCGCGGCAGAGATTGGAGCAACTTGGCGCCGGAGGATGCGAAGTTGAAGATAGCTGTGACCCGGATTCCGCGCCTCAGGCTTGCCGGGTTAACCGTAGGCGCAGTTGGCGCAGATTTCCTTCACCGCCGCATTGCTCCCTTGCAGGAAAGGAAGAGGCCCGCCTGGGAGTTCCAAAATGCAGCAGACATTATGAGGCTGCGCCCGGGCCTGAACTGGAACCACCGTCTTGGAGCTGGACGCGATGCTGCTCGAGCTGTTCAAGAACGACCCCGACCATCCAGAGTGGTTTAGGTTGCCGCGGGGGGTCGTCCCATTGTGCAACAACTCGGCGCCGACCGCATCCGCGCCATGATGCCGCCAGCGATTCCCATGGGATCGTTCCAACTGGCAGAGCCCCTGACGAGGTCGCGGCAGCAGTTCTTCGACGACTTGGAAGAAGTGCCGATCCGCCCGACGAGCGAGAAAAAGGCTCACCCGCGACACCACCGACGAGGAGATGGCGCGGATTGCCACCAGTGGTGGAGGAGGCGGCAGGCGCTGCCGCTGGAGCCTTCGGATTCACCGTGGAGGAGGCGGACGCGGCGAAGGCGACAAGCCTTGCCGAGCGAGGGGAGGTCGTCGGCGAGGACAAGCTTGTCGAGCCCGAGGCCGGGTCGAGTGGACCCGCCGAGGGCGCTTCTTCCCCACCGCCAAGCGACTTGCCGCCAGCGGAGCCCCTGCCCGCCGAAGAGGCGCTCCGCAAGGCCGGAGACGAAGTCGGGCGGCAGATCGGCCTACAAAGAAGAAGCGCTGCTGACGCGCTTCCACCGCTGCAAGCGAGGTTGCCGCGGAGCGCCCCACACCGGCTGCGACAACCGGGCGGGATCTTCTCGAGCCACCGCCGAGGCCTCCGCTAAGCGGCCAAGAGAGCCCACTCCCGCCTCGTCACCGGAGGCGAGCCGAGTTTGACTTCTCCGCCAGCTCCGAGGAAGAAGGCGAAGAGTAAGCTTTTGAGATTTGTGCTTGTATTTCTTCAATTTTATTGCTTCATCTTGAATCTGATTTGCTTGCTGGACTCTTTCCTTTTCAGGACGCTGGCCCAGAGCGTCGAAGAGGGCTAAGATCCCACGGTCGTCGTTGAGGACGATTCTCCCGTGGCGACAAAGGGGCGCGTCTGAGACCGCCTTGCCGGACCTGGCAACCCTTCCTCAGAGCAGCCCCTCAAAGACAGCCCCTGCAGTAAGTGTGCAGTTTTCTCCTTACTATTAGGTGTGCAGGGATGCCCTTTCTTCGTTGATATCCGACTGTGCTTGTGTAGGAGCAGAGCAGCCTCATCGGGGAGGGCTCGGAGGCCGCCCGAGACCTGCTGCTGCCACTACGCCGCCAAGGGAGGAATCTCCGGCAAGGGCGTCCTCCCGGCAAGGGAGGCCACTCCGGCAAGGGAGGCTACCCGGCAAGGGAGGCTACCCTGCAAGGGACAGCGCCAGGTGACCCTCCAGTGGGTCGAGGCCATGGCTGCGGATCCCATTGCAGTAATCGCCTTACACCTAAAAATTTCCCTTGGGCTTGCTTTCTTTTGTTTCTTTCTTTGAACATTTGCTTGACTGCTCTTTCTTCGTCTGACGCAGAGCCGATGGAGGTCGAGGCCGCCGGCGAGGAGGAGGCGCGCGGCAACACCGACGAGGCCGCCGTCGTGGAAGAAGAGGTCGTCGCTGTGGAAGAAGAGGCCGCCGCCGACGAGCCTGTTGGCGAGAAGGCCGCCGAGGCTGCGGACGCAGCAGCTGGCGAGGGTCGGGCGATCGTGACCGACGGCCCCTGAGGCCGCAGGAGCGCCAGCGCTACACCGACAAATGACTTCCCCGCCGCAGCCAAGGCGTCGGGCTCGAGGAGCCCCAGCGCGCCTACCAAGGCCGGGCGAGGGCGTTTTCATCAAGCTCCCCGGAACCGAGCTCTGTGGCGCCGGTCGAGGAGAGACCTTCGACGGCGAGCTACTCGCCTCTGCTGGCCGACGCTGGTGGACGCGCCAAGCAGCAGCGGCGTAGTCTCGAGGAGGAGCAGCCGCTGAAGAAGCTGTTGTCGCTCTACCGCGCCCGGCAGGCCAAGTTGGAGTCCCGGGAAGCACTTGTCGCGAGGGCAGGAGCGGACATGGAGAAGCGCGCAGAAGAGTTCCGGAGCGCCAACCAAGAAGCCCTCCGCGACGTAGCAGAAGCGCGGGGGCAACTTGCAGAGGAGCGCACGGCCTTTATCCTGGATAAGGCCGCGGCTGAGGAGGAGCAGCGGCTGCCGAGAAGCTCTCCGCAGGAAAGCGAAGCCGGGCGCATGGAAGGTCAACCTGGACAGCCACGAAGAAGACCTTGCCGCGCGAGGAGTCACTTGGCGGGGCACTTCAGGAAGCGAAGGATGCTGCCGCAGCCGCCGAGGCCGACAAGGAAGAGCTGAAGGTGAAGGTGGCATAGCTGGAGGCCAGCCTCAAGAAGAGCGGCGAAGAGCTTGCCGTGCTCAAGCGTGAACGCGAGAAGGACGCCTACACTCTTGGCGAGCTGCAGAGTCGTCTCGCTGATAGGGGCAAGGAGCTCGACGCCGCCAAGGATTCCAAGGCGGATCTTGAGCTGAAGCTGACCACCCTGACACAGACGTTGGACGGCGCCAGAGAGCGGGAGGTGGGCTTGTTGGAGGCGATCAAGGCCAAGGAGGAGCTGGTGAATGCTGCCTCCATCCAGAGCACCTTGAGGGAGAGCATGGAGCCTTTGGACTAAAGGTCTTGTGGACACCGCCACGACATCCACAACGAGTGATGGAGCTGGGATGGCGGACCTTGCATACTCCACCGACGAGCATCTCCAACCCAGCGCCAAACTCAGCTTATTCTTCAAAGGCGTGGTGACGGGTCTCCAGCGACTCGAGAAGAGGTCCCGGCGGTGGCCGAGGAATCACGCCAGATCTATGCAGGAGCCCTCGAGAAGGTGTTGATAAAGGTGGCCTTCCGCAATCCGGGCCTCAACCTTAACGGCGTCCTCAGATCCTTGCCGCCAGACGCCAACGTGGAGGAGCTCAAAGCCCTTGTCGCACCCATTGTGGACAAGGTGAACAAGATCAAGCGGATCGATGGCGACCGCGTAGACTAGGCCGCCAACTTTATCTTTCCCTTGTCGTTGCTGATCATGTTTAGAACACTTTGTTAGATCAGCGACAAGTTATTTTGTAATATACTCTATCTTAGGCGATCAATGCAACGTTATTTCCTCTACTTGATTTCTTCCTTTATGCTTCCGCTTTACGCATTTGGGGGACTTGTCGGTGCGGGCACTTTTGTCATGAGTCTTGAACGTCGGTGACTTCTGGCGGTGCCGCCTCCGACAAGCAACCTTGTCGCGACTAGCCGCAGCTCACTTAAGCTGTTGAGCGGACTTGATACAAAGTTAGGGCGCGACTAGCCATGAGTTGGTTCCTCTGCGCACAGGTTTTCCATACAAAGTACTATCGTTCGAGGAAGATAACTTAAAAATTTAAAAACTGATTGCTCAAACTTTGGCAACTTAGCTTTTACATCTTTTGCTTCCCGATGGGGTGAAACTTCCTCGGCGGTGCTCGGTCCATAGTATTATCTCCTCCTTCCCCTGGTTAACTTGTGCGCGAGGGAGCCTTCCTTTCTTTGAGAAAATAAAAGAAGAGGAAATAACGTTATGGAGCCCAGCGACTCGATTCTGCTTACCGGGTGTGGTTGCTGCACAAAGTGTTAGCCAAAACATGCAATAAAGTGATGAAAGCATGAATTTGACAAGTTGTGCGCGACACATGAGCTTTACTGATGCACGGGGTCTGCGCCCGCCTTTGTACAAAGGATTACATGCAACAGCGGCAAGACTTGTACAAAAGGTGGTTGCCGGAACGGGTTCCGACAACCGCGCCCTATGGGTAAAACTTACGAAGATGCTCAATGTTCCAGGAGTTGCTCACCGGAATGCCATCTTCGGTCTCAAGGCGGACAGCGCCAGTGCCTAGTGACTCGTTTCACCCGATAAGGGCCTTCCCACTTCAAGGCGTCAACTTGTTTGAATTCTTGGCGGACCGAACGCGCCAAGAACAAGGTCGCCTTCCTCGAGACTTCGGCACTAACTCTGCGGCTATGGTAGCGACGCAAAGCTTGTCGGTAGCGGCGGCTCGCGACAATGGCTCGAAGACGATCCTCCTCAAGGAGCAGCGCGTCATCTTGTCGCAGCTGCTCTTGCTCAAGCTCATCATAAGCGAGCACTCGAGGCGATCCAGATCACGAGTTCCGTGGGGAGAACTGCCTCTGCTCCATAGACTAGACCAAAGGGTGTCCGCCGGTGGCTCGATTTGGCGTCGTCCGATCGACCAAAGAACCACCGGCAGCTCCTCGATCCGCTTTCTTCCGCACTTGTGCAGCCCGTCGAAAGTTACGGTCTTGAGCCCGCAGCACTTCAAAGATTTGCCCTCTCTCGCTTGACCGTTGCTTCTCGGGTGAGCCACGGAAGCAAAGCAGACCTTGGCGCCAAGATCTTGGACGTCTTGCATGAAGGTGCGACTCAGAAATTGTGTGCCGTTGTCGGTGATGATACCGTTAGGGATTAAAACGGCAAACAATCGACCAAGAACTTGACTTGACCGTGCCGTCACCTTCCTCATCGCTTCCACTTCCGGCCACTTTGTGAACTTGTCGATGGCGACGTACAAGTACTCAAAGCCCCCGACAGCTCGGGGGAAGGGGCCGAGGATGTCGAGCCCCCAGACCGAAAATGGCCAGGATAAAGGGATCGTCTGGAGAGCTTGAGCCGGCTGGTGTATCTGTTTGGAATGGAACTGGCACGCTTCATACTTGGTTACTTGTGCGATTGCATCACGGAGGGCTGTCGGCGGAAGAAACCTTGCCGGAAAGCTTTGCCGACAAGTGCTCTTGTGCCAATGTGGTGACCACATATGCCTCCGTGTATCTTCGCCAATGACCTTCATCCCCATCTTCCACAGGAATACACTTCAATTTCACACCGTTGAGTCTTCTTACATGCGATTATCTTGTCGACAAACTGGTACATACTTGATTGCCGGGCTACTCTTTCCGCTTCTTCTTGCTCTTGGGAAGTTCTCTGTCTCAAGGAAATGGACAATCTGCTGCGCCCATGCTAGAGCTTGCGGCTCGACAACAAGGACTAAAGGCAACCGTCTGCTGCGGGAACATCAGCTTCCACGGCAAGAACCTGCGGCCCTGCCGAAGCTTGATGCTCCCCAAAAAGCTTGCCGGAGCAAGACTTGTCGGGAGCGTCTGCTTCAACGAAACAAACCCTGGGGCCTGTCGGAGCAGACTGCTCCTCAGCACTGTTGGTGTTGAGCTTGGGGACCTTTGCAACGACGGCTTCGGGAAGCTCTGTCGGAAAGTAGTCACCAGAGGTCAACTTCCTCTTCTTGCTTTGTCCAGTTGATGGTGTTACGGTTGGCTGAGTCAGCTTGAGCACGAAAATCCCTGGTTCCACAGGCAACTTAAGTGCGGCGCACTTTGACAGGTCGTCAGCAATATCATTCTGAGCTCTTGGAACATGTTCCATTTGCAGGCCGTCAAAGTGCTCTTCTAGCTTCCTCACTTCATCAACGTAGGCTTCCATCAACGGACTCGGTAATCTTTATTTACTTGGCGGACGACAAGTTGCGAGTCACCCCGACAATAAGCTTTTTGATCCCAAGGTCCACTGCGATCCACGAGACCGGCAAGCAAACCTTCATACTGCAGTATTGTTCGTCGCTTGCTCCTTGGGAAAGTGCATTCGGACTACGTACTTGAGGTGCTCTCCGGTGGGTGCGATAAGCAGCACGCCGGCACCGGCGCCTTGCAGCGAGAAGGCACCATCAAAGTACATCAGCCACTCTTTGCTTGCTTCCTTGACGGGAATGCTCGCCTCCGGAATCTCTTCATCTGGCGTTGGCGTCCATTCTGCTATGAATTCTGCCAACGCTACGCTTTGGATAGTTGATGTGCTTTCAAACTTGAGACCAAAGCTTAGCGGCTCCAATGCCCACTCGACAATCCTGCCCGTTGCTTACGGATTCTGCGGTATCCTCTTCAATGGAAAGCGAGTGACAAGCTGTGATCTCATGTGCTTGGAAGTAATGGAGCAGCTTTCTCGAGGCCATGAGGAGGCCGAAAAGCAATTTACGCACACCGTAGTACCTTGACCTAGCCCCCTGCAGGAGGGAACTGACAAAGTAGACTGGGCGCTGCACCATCCTTTTCTGCATCTGGTCATGTGTCTGCGCGAATTCGTCCTTGTCGGGACCAGAGCTTGTCTGTGAAGCCCCCTGCTTGTCGCTGGATGTGCTTGCCGCGGTTGCTGGCTCGTCATCCGCTTCCCTCTCCGCCACTAACGGAGCACTAACCACTTGATTGGTTGCTGCTATATATAGCAGCAACTTCTCTTGTGGCTTAGGTGCGACAAGTGTTGGAGTGGAGGACAGGTATCTCTTTAAGTCCTGCAGCGCAGCCTCCGCCGAGTCCATTTCATTGGATACGCCTTTTCAAAATCTTGAAAAATGGCAGGGCGCGCTCAGCAGACCTAGAAATAAACCTGCTGAGAGCAGCCACGCATCCGGCAAGTCTTCGTACATCCTTGACGCGCTTTGGTGCTTCAATCTGCTCAATGGCCTTGATCTTGTCGGGATTAGCTTCAATGCCTCGTTGAGACACGAAGAACCCGAGAAGCTTGCCGGAAGGGACTCCAAACACGCACTTCTCGGGGTTGAGCTTGAGGTTGATCTTGTGCAGATTTGCAAAGGTTTCGTCCAAATCTTGAACCAGAGTTGCTTTGTCTTGCTTTTGACCACTATGTCATCCATGTAGGCTTCTACATTTCTGTGCATCTGTGGCTCAAAAGCGTCATGGACTACCCTTGCAAACGTTGAACCAGCATTCTTCAAGCCGAAAGGCATCCGTATGAAACAGTATGTGCCACATGGTGTGATGAATGCGGTCTTCTCCTCATCTTCTTCAGCCATGAAGATCTGATGGTATCCTGAGTATGCATCAAGAAACAAAAGCAAATCACATCCAGCCGTGGATTCAACAATCTGGTCGATGTTGGCAAGGGAAATGGATCCTTGGGACAAGCTTTATTAACATCCGTGAAGTCAATACAAAGTCTCCATTTTCCATTTGCTTGACGGGCCGCGCATGAGGATTGGCCAACCACGTAGGATGGAGCACTCCTCTGACAAGGCCTGCTGCTTCCAGTTTCTTGATCTCTTCGGCTATGAATTCTTGGCGCTCCACTACTTGCTTCCTGACTTTTTGCTTGACGGGCCGCGCATGAGGACAAACGGCCAGGCGGTGCTCAATCACTTTCCTAGGAACACCGGGATGTCGACGGTTGCCATGCAAACACGCCGACATTCGCCCGCAGGAAAGCAACGAGCGCCTTCCTATTTAGGGTCGAGAGAGGCAATCGATGGTAAATGTACCATCGCTGCCGTCCTCCTTGGCGGGCACCCTCTTGGTCTTTAGGCGGAGCCACCATCTTCTTGCACTTGCGGTGGAGCTCGATGGTGCGTCCTCGACGGTAGCGCAGCACTCCGAAGAGGTGCGCTTGCCGGAGTGAGCATCGAGCCCTTGCCGGACTTGGACTTCGTCTTCTTCCCCGGAGCTTCGGTGACAAGTGTTCCGCAATATGTCGCGTTCTTGCATCGGTAGATCTTGTCGGCGCAGATAAGGGCATCCTTCTTGTCGCCATGGACAGAGATGACGCTTATAGGGCCTGGCATCTTGAGTAAGTTGTAGGCATAGTGAGAGGCTGCCATGTACTTGGCGAGTTCAGGACGTCCAAGTATCCCATTGTAAGGCAATGGGAAATCGGCAACGTCGAATGTGACCCTCTCAGTCCTAAAGTTCAGCTCACGCCAAATGTTACCGGCGGCGTAATCTTCCCTTCGGCTTGCTCCTTCCGGGATTGATTCCTTGGAAAGTGCCGGTCTCTTCGAGCTCGTTGTCAGTGATTTGAAGATTATGGAGTACCGCGGAGGATATCAGATTCAAGCCGGCCCCGCCGTCAACTAGCATTTTTGTGACATTGAGGTTGCGGATTGTTGGTGAGACCAACATCGGCAAGCACCCGACCGCAGATTATGCGATCGTGGTGGTCCTCAATATCAAAAATGATAGGCGTCTTTGGACCACTTCAGAGGCTTGCGTGACTCTATGGATGGTTCCGCGCATTGACCCCCGCATCCATTGCTTGAGTTGGCGGTGGGAGGTATGCGAGGAAGCACCTCCGTCAACGCAGAGGACCTCTGTGGCTTTCTGAAACTCCTGCTCATCGGGCGCCGTCGTCTTCCATATCTTCGCCATCGTCATCATCTTCATCCTTGTCGCGGCCGCGGGAGGCCTGTCTCCTTGCCGCTTGGCCTTGCCGCGTCCTCCCGGCCGGGAGTTTCTTGCTTGCTCCCCAGCACCTTCTGGGCCTTCTCCTTGTCGCGCCGCTCGTACTCAGCTCTCCGGCTGTTCGACAAGCTGCTCGACCTTCTTGCAGCTCTGGAGGTCGTGGCCCTTGGTGCGGTGGATCTTGCGATCTTGCTTGCGAGCTGTCCTGCTTGTCGGCGGCCGCCACCGGCCAGTGGTTGGCGTCGCCGCAACCTCCTTGCCGAGCCACCAGCCTTGGCGTTATTGTCGCCACCTCCGTTGTCGGACTGCTCAACAGCTAGCACTTCTCTACCTTTCTTCTTCCTGTTGCCTCGCCGCCGGCCCTTCTTTGCCGGAGCGGTGTCCTCACTGTCAGATCCTGCTTCCGCATTCTCTCATGGGAGTCTCCTCCCTTCCTCAGCGCGTGCACACTTGTCGGCCAGGGCGTACAGCTCACTGACGTCCTTGACTTTGCACATCGCCATCTCCTCCCTCATCCTGCGGTTCCGCACATTCTGATGAAATGCGCTGATCACCGCGGCGGTGTGGACGTCTGGGATGTTGTAGTGCACACGGCTGAATCTCTGGTTGAACTTGCGCAGGACTCTCCTTCCTTCCGGGCGAGCAGATGAAGGTCACTCTCTGGCCATGAGGCTTGTGGCCACCGTGAAGGCGCCAACAAACCGATGGCACAGATCTGCCCAAGAGGATATGGAGCTGTCCGGCAAGTGCATGAGCCAAGATCGGCGTTGGGCTTGAGCACGAAAGCGGGAAGTAGTTGGCGAGGATCTTGTCGTACCGCCCCCGCAGCCTGCACCGCGATGGTGTAGATCTTTGAGGAACTCCGACGGATGCGCCCCGCCATCATACTTCTCCGCACGTCTGGTTTGAAGTTTTTTCGGCTGGGCCACTGGACTTGCCGCAACTCACGAGTGAACGCAGGGTAACCTACCGCGTCACGGCAAGTCGCTGGCTCCTCCGGGCGCTGCGTCAGACGTCAGAAGGCCCAGCGCTTGTCGGATCGACGTCACGCTTCTCTTCGGCGCTTCGATGCGAGTTCGGCGTCCTCTTGTTGTCGCTCATGAAGAACTTGGCGCTGATCGCGGCGAGCTCGCGGATCCGACGACGCGGTGGAGTCGCTGTCGAGGTGGATCCGGTGAGTCGGCGATCTTGGCCTTCGTGGCGGAGAGTGCACGGTGGTTGCGGCTCGTGCCTTGTCGTCTCGCCGCGGCAATGATGGCGTTGGTTGCCGCGGAGCATCGCCGTTGGCAAAGCCGATGAGGCTCTGGATAGTGGCCCTCCACTCGTCGACCTTGTCGGCCGTTGGAGGGTAGTCGAGGAGCAGTTGAGCTCTCGCCAGAGCTTCTGCTGGAGTAGTGGGTGGCATTGGCGAACGGTGCGAGGAGCGGGATATGCTCGGACTTCTAACTACGTTAGAAGGAGCAGCACCCCGTCCGGGCGCGCATGCTGGTCTTGAGGGTCTCGATCCAACGAACGTATGGCATTGTGAACGCCATGACGCTTTCTGGTCCCGCGTCTCTGAGATGGGCGCTGGGGATGCGCGACGCCAAGGTTTGCGGGCCTTGTCCTTGGACTTGGCAACGCGTCGCGAATACCTTCGTCGGCGCCGTTCCTCCGCCGTCGCCCCCACCACCCGCTTTGCTGCGGTGAGGGTGGATGCAGCAGACGGCTCTGCTGCCGCCAAGCCTTCTTCTTCGGTGGCATGTTGAGGAAGATGTTGATGACGCTGCTCGTGTGAACGCCGGATCAGATTCACACGGCCTCGGCCCCACTGGGCGCGCCAAAGATGTCGGGAGGCTGATCGTACCCACGGACACCTATGGGGCGGTGGACCAGGCCCTTGTGGTTCGGAGGGGCGGAGATCGCCTGAAGAGCGGATCGAGGCGAGGCACACGAGCAGTTTACCCAGCTTCGAGCTCTCCGGAGAGATAAAACTCCTACTGCTGCTTGTTTGATGTACTGTGTTCTTGCTAGGGAGCAATGAGAGCTACAAAACCTAGCGTGAGTGTCTCTGGTCTCGAGTGAGTCGAATGAACCGAACCCTTTCTACGTTGCACATGGGCCTCCTTTTATATGCTCAAGGGGTCTCCGACAGGTGGCAACATAGGCGGGGGTACAAATGTAAAAACAGGAGTTGGTACACCTACTCGAGCGATTATGCGATGCAAAATACCTAACTCGTGACAAAGGACAAAAGCAATAAATGCCCGTCGGTGTGTCGCCCAAACGAAGCGAGAGACCGTCAGTGCGCCTCCGCCGCCACGATGGCAAGCTTGTCGGCGCCGCTTATCGCTGCTCTCCGCTGGCTACAGCCTCTCGACACGCCGCTGCGGAACGGTCCCATGGCGACACGCCGCTGGATGAGCTGGAGCGGAGATGGAGAGAGTTTGCTTGCCACGGCAAGCGCCTTGCCGCGGCCGAGTCTTTGTCACGTCTGGAGGCTTGTCGCGCTCCGAGCCTTCCCGGCAAGCTCCTCTTGCCGGGGCCTTGTCTTCTGCATGCCTTGAGTGGCATTCCCGACAAGCTCCTCTTGCCGGGGCCTTGTCTTCTTAATCAAATACTTTGTTCTTGAATGGCTCCAAAGGAGCCACGGAGGATCTTGACGGTGACGAGGCAAACCTCGCGCTGGTGTCAGAATCGTCTGCGGCACGAGTACGGGATACTAGGGTACCCCTACTCTAGTACACCGACATATGTTGTCTAACCTCTAGTGGTGTTATGTGAACATCGACTACATAACACTTCACCATTATTTGGGCCTAGAGGAAGGCATTGGGAAGTAATAAGTAGATGATGGGTTGCTAGAGTGACAGAAGCTTAAACCCTAGTTTATGTGTTGCTTCTTAAGGTGTTGATTTGGATCCACATGTTTCATGTTATGGTTAGGTTTACCTTAATACTTTTGTTGTAGTTGCGGATGCATGCAATAGAGGTTAATCATAAGTGGGATGCTTGTTCAAGTAAGGACAGCACCCAAGCACCGGTCCACCCACATATCAAATTATCAAAGTACCGAACGCGATATGAACGTGATGAAAACTAGCTTGACGATATTCCCATGTGTCCTCGGGAGCGCTTTTCCTTATATAAGAGTTTGTCCAGGCTTGTCCTTTGCTACAAAAAGGATTGGGCCACCTTGCTGCACTTTATTTACTTTTGTTACCTGTTGCTCGTTACAAATTATCTTATCACAAAACTATTTGTTACCTCTTATTTCAGTACTTGCAGAGAATACCTTGCTTAAAACCGCTTATCATTTCCTTCTGTTCCTCGTTGGGTTCGACACTCTTACTTATTGAAAGGACTACGATAGATCCTCTATACTTGTGGGTTATCGAGACTCTTTTCTTGCGCTGTTGCCGGGGAGTGAAGCACCTTTGGTAGGTGGAATTTGGTAAGGAAAAATTTATATAGTGTGCTGAAATTTACTATCACTTGTTACTATGGAAAGTAATCCTCTGAGGGGCTTGTTCGGGTATCTTCACCCGACCGATGAGAGCAAAGAATTGCTCCTCAACCTACTGAACTTACTGAAAATGAAAATGTTCCCCTTGAAGTTCCTTCCGGTATGTTGGAAAAACTGCTAGATAATCCTTTTGTAGGAGATGGAACGAAGCATCCTGATGAGCACCTAATATATGTGGATGAAGTTTGTGGATTATTTAAGCTTGCAGGTATACCCGGTGATGTTGTTAAGAAGAAGGTCTTCCCTTTATCTTTGGAGGGAGATGCATTGACATGGTATAGGCTATGTGATGATACGGGGTCATGGAACTACAAACAATTGAAATTGGAATTTCATCATAAGTATTATCCTATGCATCTTGTTCATCGTGATCGCAATTATATATATAATTTTTGGCCTCGCGAAGGAGAAAGCATCGCTCAAGCTTGGGGGAGGCTTAAATCAATGTTATATTCATGCCCCAATCTTGATCTCTCAAGAGAAATAATTCTTCAAAGTTTTTATGCTCGGTTTTCTGATAACAATCGCACCATGCTCGATACTTCTTCTGCTGGCTCTTGTATGATGAAGACTATTGAATTCAGATGGAATTTATTGGATAGAATTAAACGCAACTCTGAAGATTGGGATCTCGACGAAGGTAAGGAGTCAGGTATGACACCTAAGTTTGATTGTGTTAAATCCTTTATGGATACCGATATTTCCATAAGTTTAGCACTAAATATGGACTTGACTCTGAGATAGTAGCTTCTTTACGTGAATCTTGCTACTTATGTTGATCTCCCCAAGGAGAAGTGGTTTAAATATCATCCTCCCATAGAAGTAAAAGTAGCTGCACCTACTAAAGTTGAAGAAAAGATTGTCACTTATAATGATCCTATTGTTCCTACTTCTTATGTTGAGAAACCACCTTTCCCTATTAGAATAAAGGATCATGCTAAAGCTTCAACTGTGGTTCGTAAAAGCAATATTAGAACTTATACACCTCCTAAGCAAATTAAAGTTGAACCTAATATTGCTATTGTTAAAGATCTCTTGGCTGATAATATTGATGGGCATGTTATTCATTTCTGCGGTGAAACTGCTA
This sequence comes from Aegilops bicornis, assembly GCA_021605145.1. Lineage (NCBI taxonomy): Eukaryota > Viridiplantae > Streptophyta > Magnoliopsida > Poales > Poaceae > Aegilops > Aegilops bicornis. The sequence goes on along the minus strand of CM038673.1, from coordinate 345,314,185 downwards.
GAATTGCCAAACCCTTTGCTAAAGATAAACATAGACCTGTGGTAGGCGTGCCTGTTATTTCTGTTAAAATAGGAGATCATTGTTATCATGGCTTATGTGATATGGGTGCCAGTGCTAGTGTTATACCTCATACTTTATACGAAGAAATTAAGCATGAAATTGCACCTGCTGAGTTAGAAGGTATTGATGTTACAATTAAGCTTGCCAATAGAGACACTATTTCACCAATGGGAATTGTTAGAGATGATGAAGTCTTGTGTGGGAAAACTAAATACCCTGCTGATTTTCTTGTTCTTGGTTCCCCACAAGATAGCTTTTGTCCCATTATTTTTGGTAGACCCTTCTTGAACACCGTTAATGCTAAGATAGACTGCGGAAAGAATGTTGTTACTATTGGCTTGGGTGATATGATTCATGAGTTTAATTTCTCTAAATTTAGTAGACAACACCGTGAAGAAGAATTGCCTAGTAAGGACAAAATTATTGGTCTTGCTTCTATTGTCATACCTCCTAGTGATCCTTTATAACAATATTTGCTAGACCATGAAAATGATATGTTTATGAATGAAAGAAGGGAAATAGATGAAGTATTCTTTAAACAGGAACCTATTCTGAAACACAGTTTGCTTGTTGAAATCCTAGGGGATCCTCCTCCACCCAAGGGTGATCTCGTGTTTGAACTTAAACCGTTGCCTGATACTCTTAAATATGCTTATCTTGATGAAAAGAAGATATATCCTGTTATTATTAGTTCTAACCTTTCAGAGCATGAAGAAACACCGTGCTGCTATTGGATATACTCTTGATGATCTTAAGGGCATTAGTCCCACTCTATGTCAACATAAAATAAATTTAGAAGAAGATGCCAAACCAGTTCGTGATCATCAATGAAGGCTGAATCCTAAGATGAAGGAAGTGGTAAGAAAAGAAATACTAAAGCTCCTGGAGGCAGGTATAATTTATCCGTTCTTTGATAGTCGTGGGTAAGTCACATCCATTGTGTCCCTAAAAAGGGAGGTATTCTTGTTGTTCCTAATGATAAAGGTGAATTGATTCCGCAAAAGAATTATTACAGGTTATAGAATGGTAATTGATTTCCGCAAATTAAATAAAGCTACTAAGAAAGATCATTACCCCTTACCTTTTATCGATCAAATGTTAGAAAGATTATGCAAACATACACACTATTGCTTTCTAGATGGTTATTCTGGCTTCTCTCAAATACCTGTGTCAGCTAAGGATCAATCAAAGACTACTTTTACCTGCCCTTTTGGTACTTTTTCTTATTGACATATGCCTTTTGGTTTATGTAATGCACCTGATACCTTTCAAAGATGCATGATGGCTATATTCTCTGACTTTTGTGAAAAGATTTGTGAGGTCTTCATGGACGACTTTTTCGTCTATGGATCCTCTTTTGATGATTGCTTGAGAAACCTTGATCGAGTTTTGCAGAGATGTGAAGAAACTAATCTTGTCTTGAATTGGGAAAAGTGCCACTTTATGGTTAATGAAGGTATTGTCTTGTGGAATAAAGTTTATAAAAGAGGTATTGAAGTTGATAAGGCCAAGGTTGATGCTCTTGAAAAGATGCCATGTCCCAAGGACATCAAGCGTATAAGAAGTTTCCTTGGTCACGCCCGGATTTTATAGGAGGTTCATTAAGGACTTCTCAAAATTTCTCGGCCTCTGACTAATTTATTACAAAAAGATATACCATTTGTATTTGATGATGATTGTGTAGAAGCATTTGAAATACTTAAGAAAGCATTGATCTCTGCACCTATTGTTCAGCCACCTGATTGGAATTTACCCTTTGAAATTATGTGTGATGCTAGTGACTATGTTGTAGGTGCTGTTCTAGGGCAGAGAGTTGATAAGAAATTAAATGTTATCCATTATGCTAGCAAGACTCTAGACAATGCTCAAAGAAATTATGCTACTACTGAAAAGGAATTCTTAGCAGTTGTATTTGCTTGTGATAAGTTTAGACCCTATATTGTTGTTTCTAAAGTAACTATTCACACTGATCATGCTGCCATTAAATATCTTATGGAAAAGAAAGATGCTAAACCTAGACTTATTAGATGGGTTCTCTTGCTACAAGAATTTGATTTGCATATTGTTGATAGAAAAGGAGCTGAGAACCCCGTTGTAGACAACTTGTCTAGGTTAGAAAATGTTCTTGATGACCCACTACCTATTGATGATAGCTTTCCTGATGAATAGTTAAATGTCATGAGTACTTTTCGTAGTACTCCTTGGTATGCTGATTATGCTAATTACATCGTTGCTAAATTTATACCACCTAGTTTCACATACCAACAAAAGAAAAAGTTTCTCTATGATTTAAGACATTACTTTTGGGACGACCCACATCTTTATATAGAAGGAGTAGATGGTGTTATTAGACGTTGTGTACGTCAACATGAACAGGAACAAATCCTACGCAAGTGTCACTCCGAAGCTTATGGAGGACACCACGCTGGAGATAGAACTGCACATAAGGTATTGCAATCTAGTTTTTATTGGCCTACTATCTTCAAGGATGCCCGTAAGTTTGTCTTATCTTGTGATGAATGTCAATGAATTGGTAATATTAGTAGACGTCAAGAAATTCTTATGAATTATTCACTTGTTATTGAACCATTTGATGTTTGGGGCTTTGATTATATGGGACCTTTTCCTGCCTCTAATGGATATACACATATTTTAGTTGTTGTTGATTACGTTACTAAGTGGGTAGAAGCTATTCCAACTAGTAGTGCTGATCATAACACTTCTATTAAAATGCTTAAAGAAGTTATTTTTCCGAGGTTTGGAGTCCCTAGATATTTAATGACTGATCGTGGTTCACACTTTATTCATGGTGCTTTCCGAAAAAAGCTTGCTAAATATGATGTTAATCATAGAATTGCATCTCCTTATCACCCACAATCTAGTGGTCAAGTAGAATTGAGTAATAGAGAGCTCAAATTAATTTTGCAAAAGACTGTCAATAGGTCTAGAAAGAATTGGTCCAAGAAACTTGATGATGCATTATGGGCCTATTGAAGTGCTTATAAAAATCCCATGGGTATGTCTCCGTATAAAATGGTCTATGGAAAAGCATGTCACTTACCTCTCGAACTAGAACATAAGGCATATTGGGCTATTAAAGAGCTCAACTATGATTCCAAACTTGCCAGTGAGAAGAGGTTATTTGATATTAGCTCACTTGATGAATGGAGAACCCAAGCTTATGAAAATGCCAAGTTGTTTAAAGAAAAAGTTAAAAGATGGCATGATAAAAGGATACAAAAGCGTGAGTTTAATGTAGGTGATTATGTATTGCTATACAACTCTCGTTTAAGATTTTTGCAGGAAAACTTCTCTCTAAGTGGGAAGGCCCCTCGTTATCGAGGAGGTCTATCATTCTGGTGCCATAAAAATCAACAACTTCGAAGGCACAAATACGAAGGTGGTAAATGGTCAAAGAATCAAACATTGTATCTCAGGTAATCCTATAAATGTTGAAACCAATGTTATTGAAACCGTAACCCCGAGGAATACATTAGGGACACTTTCCGGAATGTTTCAGACTCCGAAAAGGAATAGGTATGTGTTACGGTAAGTAAATCGACTCCAAAATAGTTTTTAAGGCAATATTTCTCCGTTTTGGAATATTTAGAAAAATAGAAAAATAAGTAGCAGTCCGGGAAGGACACAAGGGCCCCACGAGGGTAGCAGTCCGGGAAGGACACAAGGGCCCCTACCTCGTGGGCACCTCGTGTGCCTTCTGCACTCCGTTTTCTTGCACGATACGTATTTTGGTTGGTAAAAATTCATTATATATTCTCCCGAAGGTTTTGACTCCTTTATCACGCAAATATCCTCTGTTTTCGTTTCGAGCTGTCTTGCTGCAGATTAGGGCAACATGTCATCCAAGGATTCTGAAGGAGAAAGCTATGTGGATGATTACCTTGCAAATCCTAAGGTCTATGGAGATGTGGAGCATTGTGGTTGGACTACAGAGGAAGAAGAGGACTATGAACCCAAGAGGAAGGAAGAGACGAGCTCAGATGAAGATGAAGCCCCACTACCTCAACCTGGGGACATGCATGTGGAGTTCAAAAAGTCAAGCCTCCCCGATAGAGCAAAGAAACCTAAGATCGAGTTTATCCCTTTTCGTATCTTGCAGGAAAACAAGCAGGAACTATGCAAAAAGATATTAATCCTGGAGCAGGAGATTGACGACTTGAGGGATCAAAATTCTGTCCTCAAGCACAAATTAAGGAAGAAGCCTAGATCATCACCACCTTCTTCACCACCAGCAAAGGAGACATAATCATATGGGTATGGGCACTCCCCTTGGCAACTTCCAAGCTTGGGGGAGGTGCCCCGGTATCGTATCACAACCACATCTCCTATATTTACCGTTTTTCGATCCTATTAGTAGTATCTTGATCTAGAGAATAAAGTTTATGGCATGAACAAGTTTTGAGTTTTTGCTTTATGATCTCTCTATGTAATCGAGTCCGTGAGCTATATAATAAAGATTAATGTTGAGTCAAGGGCTTGATTGTTTTGCCATGATCTTGAGTGAATAAAAGAAAGAGAAAAGAATAAAAAGAAATAAATAGTTCATATTGATCTTATCAAGAGTGATGACTTCACATACAAAGAGTATGATGATTAAAAGTTGTTGGGAGTTGGCAAACATAGCTTTGGTCATCGTTGCAATTAATAGGAAGTAATAAGGAAAGAGAAGTTTCACATATAAATATATTATCATGGACATCTTTTATGATTGGGAGCAATCATTAAAATATGACATGCTAAAGAGTTGACGTTGGACAAGGAAGACAACATAATGGGTTATGTTTTCTTATATCTAAGATAAAGTATGTTGTCATGGATCATCCAACATGTTGAGCTTGCCTTTCCCCTTCATGCTAGCCAAATTCTCAGCACCAAGTAGAGATACTACTTGTGCTTCCAAAAACCCTTAAACCAGTTTTGCCATGAGAGTCCATCATACCTACCTATTGATTGAGTAAGATCCTTCAAGTAAGTTGTCATCGGTGCAAGCAATAAAAATTGCTCTCTAAATATGTATGATTGATTGGTGTGGAAGAAATAAGCTTTATACGATCTTGTGATGTGAAAGAAATAAAAGTGACGGACTGCATAATAAAGGTTCATATCACAAGGGGCAATATAAAGTGGCGTTCTTTCGCATTGAGATTTTGTGCATCCAACCATAAAAGTGCATGGCAACCTCTGCTTCCCTCTGCGAAGGGCCTATTTTTTACTGTTATCCCCTACCTTATGCAAGAATCATGTTGATCTTCACCTTTCCTTTTTACATTTTATCCTTTGGCAAGCACAATGTGTTGGAAAGATCCTGATAGATATATCTAATTGGATGTAGGGGAGCATGAGTTATTATTGTTGACATTACCCTTGAGGTAAAAGGTTGGGAGGCGAGACTATAAGCCCCTATCTTTCTCTGTGTCCGATTAAAACTCCATAACCACAAGTATCGCATGAGTGTTAGCAATTATGAAAGGCTAAATGATAGTTGAGTATGTGGGCTTGCTAAAAAGCTTTGACATAGACTCTTTCTGATGTTATGATAAATTGAAATTGCCTCAATGACTGAGATTATAGTTTGTTAGTTCTCAATAAAGTTTCTGATTCGTACTTTTGCATTGTGAATAGATTATTACTTGAGCATAAGAAATCATATGACAATATCTATATATGTTGCTGTTATGAGAATAATCATGATGCCTTCATGTCTGTATTTTATTTTTATCGACACCTCTACCTCTAAACATTGGGACATATTTATCGTTATCGGCTTCCGCTTGAGGACAGGCGAGGTCTAAGCTTGGGGGAGTTTATACGTCCATTTTGCATCATGATTTTATATTGATATTTATTGCATTATGGGATGTTACTACACGTTATGTCACAATACTTATGCCTATTCTCTCTTATTTTACAAGGTTTACATATGGAGGGAGAATGCCGGCAGCTGGAATTCTAGGCTGGAAAAGGAGCAAATATTAGAGACCTTTCTACACAACTCCAAAAGTCCTAAAACTCCACGAAAGTTATTTTTTAAAATAATAAAAAATATTGAGCGGAAGAAGTACGTCAGAGGGGGCCCCACCTGGCCACGAGGGTGGGGGGCGCGCCCCCACTGCCTCGTGGGACCCCTGTTGGCTCTCCGGTGGCCATCTTCTGCTATATGAGGTCTTTCGTCGAGGAAAAAATCATAAGCAAACTTTCGGGACGAAACTCCGCCGCCACGAGGTGGAACCTTGGCGGAACCAATCTAGGGCTCCGTGAGCTGTTCAAGGGGACACTTCCCTCCCGGAGGGGGAAATCATCGCCATCGTCATCACCAACGCTCCTATCATCGGGAGAGGGCAATCTCCATCGAGGATGCCTGATACGTCTCCAACGTATCTATAATTTTTGATTGCTCCATGCTATATTATCTACTGTTTTGGGCAATATTGGGCTTTATTTTCCACTTTTATATTACTTTTGGGACTAACCTATTAACCGGAGGCCCAGCCCGAAATTATTTGTTTTTGCCTATTTTAGTGTTACGAAGAAAAGGAATATCGAGGAGTCTAAAGCGGAATGAAATCAACTAGAGAAGTTATTTTTGGAAGGAAAGCTACCCGATGGACTTGGACCCCACGTCAAGGAAGAAGGAGGTGGCCACGAGGTGGGGCGCGCCCACCCCCTAGGCGCGCCCCGCCTCATGGGCCCCAAGCTCCACCGGCGTACTTCTTTCACCCATATATACCCACATACCCTAAAACTTCGAGAGCGAGAATAGATCTGGAGTTCCGCCATAAGCCTCTCATAGCCACCAAAAGGCAATCGGGACCCTGTTAGGCACCTATGGGAGGAAACCTCACCGTGGCCATCTTCATCATCACGGCGCTCTCCATGACGAGGAGGGAGTAGTTCACCCTCGGGGCTGAGGGTATGTACCAGTAGCTATGTGTTTGATCTCTCTCTCGTGTTCTTGATTTGGCACGATCTTGATGTATCGCGAGCTTTGCTATTATAGTTGGATCTTATGTTTCTTCTCCCCCTCTACTCTCTTGTAATGGATTGGGTTTTCCCTTTGAAGTAATCTTATCGGATTGAGTCTTTAAAGATTTGAGAACACTTGATGTATGTCTTGCCGTGCGTATCTGTGGTGACAATGGGATATCACGTTCCACTTGATGTATGTTTTGGTGATCAACTTGCGGGTTCCGCCCATGAACCTATGCATAGGGGTTGGCACACGTTTTCGTCGTGATTCTCCGGTAGAAACTTTGGGGCACTCTTTGAGGTTATATGTGTTGGTTGAATAGATGAATCTGAGATTGTGTGATGCATATCGTATAATCAAACCCACGGATACTTGAGGTGACATTGGAGTATCTATGTGACATTAGGGTTTTGGTTGATTTGTGTCTTAAGGTGTTATTCTAGTACGAACTCTAGGGCTGTTTGTGGCACTTATAGGAATAGCCCAACGGATTGATTGGAAAGAATAACTTTGAGGTGGTTTCGTACCATACCATAATCTCTTCGTTTGTTCTCCGCTATTAGTGACTTTGGAGTGACTCTTTGTTGCATGTTGAGGGATAGTTATGTGATCCTATTATGTTATTATTGCTGAGAGAACTTGCACTAGTGAAAGTATGAACCCTAGGCCTTGTTTCCTATCATTGCAATACCGTTTACGCTCACTTTTATCATTAGTTACCTTGTTGTTTTGTATTTTCAGATTACAAAAACCTATATCTACCATCCATATTGCACTTGTATCACCATCTCTTCGCCGAACTAGTGCACCTATGCAATTTACCATTGTATTGGGTGTGTTGGGGACACAAGAGACTCTTTGTTATTTGGTTGCAGTGTTGCTTGAGAGAGACCATCTTCATCCTACGCCTCCTATGGATTAATAAACCTTAGGTCGTCCAGTTGAGGGAAATTTGCTACTGTCCTACAAACCTCTGCACTTGGAGGCCCAACAACGTCTACACGAAGAAGGTTGTGTATTAGACATCAAGCTCTTTTCTGGCGCCGTTGCTGGGGAGGTTAGTGCTTGAAGGTATATCTTTAGATCTTGCAATCAAATCTTTTTGTTTCTTGTTTTAGCACTAGTTTAGTTTATAAAAGAAAACTACAAAAAAATGGAACTGAGTTTGTCACATACGCTTCATCTGTTTAATATCTTTCGTCAGTATGATGGAAAAGAAAATTGTGCCAAAGTGTTAGAAGAAGAATGCATTAGAATGTTTGGCACTAAATCTTTGAATGATGAGCATGATTGCAATGTTTTTAGTATGAATTCCTTGAATATCCATGATGCTAATGATATGCAAAGCCACAAGCTTGGGGAAGCTATGTTTGATGAAGATGATATTTTTTGTCCCCCAAGCTTTGATGAGAAAATTTACTATGATGAAATCATGCCTACTATCTATGATGATTATTGTGATGACACGTATGCTTTAAACAATAATGATAACCATGAAACTTGTCATCTTGATCTTAATTTTCAATCACATGATAGTTATTATGTTGAGTTTGCTCCCACTATTATTCATGAGAAGAAATTTGCTTACGTGGAGAGTAATAAAAATTCTATGCAAGTAGATCATGGAAAGAATGCTTTAGGTGATGGTTATATTTTTGAATTTATTCCTGATGCTACTGAAAATTATTATGACGGAGGAACATATGCTTGTAGGAATTGCAATAATATCAAGTTTCCTCTCTATGTGCTTAAAGTTTTGAAGTTATGGTTGTTTTGCCTTCCTATGCTAGTTGATTATTGTTCCCATAAGTTGTTTGCTCACAAAATCCCTATGCATAGGAAGTGGGTTAGACTTAAATGTGTTATTAATATTCTTCATGATGCTTTCTTTATGTTTCAATTCTTATCTTTTATGTGAGCATCATTGAAATCATCATGCCTAGCTAGGGGCATTAAACGATAGCGCTTGTTGGGAGGCAACTCAATCTTATTTTAGTTTCTTGCTTTTTGGTTCTGTTTAGTAATAAATAATCCATCTAGCTTCTGGTCAGATGTGGTTTTATGTTTTAATTAGTGTTTGTGCCAAGTAAGACCTATAGGATCTTCTTGGATGATAGTTATTTGATCTTGCTGAAAATTTCAGAAACTTTCTATTCATGAAAACAATTGTTTAAAATCACCAGAACGTGATAAAATATTGATTCCAATTGAATCAGATCAATAAACAAATTATCTATGTCTTCCTATTTTGGTAGAATTTTTTAAGTTCCAGAAGTTTGCGTTAATTCTGAGATCTTCTGACTTGTTCTGTTTTTGACAGATTCTGTTTTTCGTGTGTTGTTTACTTATTTTAATGAATCTATGGCTAGTAAAATAGTTTATAAACCATAGAGAAGTTGTAATACGGTAGGTTTAACACCAATATAAATAAATAATTAGTTCATTACAGTACCTTGAAGTGGTGTTTTGTTTTCTTTCGCTAACAGAGCTCACGAGTTTTCTGTTAAGTTTTGTGTTGTGAAGTTTTCAAGTTTTGGGTAAAGATTCGATGGACTATGGAATAAGGAGTGGCAAGAGCCTAAGCTTGGGGATGCCCAAGGCACCCCAAGGTACTGTTCAAGGATAACCAAGAGCCTAAGCTTGGGGATGCCCCGGATGGCATCCCCTCTTTCGTCTTTGTTCATCGGTAACTTTACTTGGAGCTATATTTTTATTCACCACATGATATGTGTTCTGCTTGGAGCGTCATTTCCTTTTGTTAGTTTTTTCTTGCTGTCATTTAGATTAATGTTTTTCATCTCTTTTTTTTTCAATAAAAATGTCAAGGATAACTTTTGCCATGCTTATTTTGAAATATGCATGTTGCTGTTTGAAAATAGAAAGTTTACCGCTGTTGCAAAAATTCCCTAGAAAAGTCAGTATATGATAAAATGTTGAAACCTTTTTCATAAGAAGCTCTGATAAATTTACTATAGTGGGAATTTTCTTTCATAATTTTTGGAGTTAGGGAAGTATGATGAATATTGCATTCTTTGCAGACTTTACTGTTTTGGCAGATTGCTGTTATGTTTGCATTGTTTGCATATGTTTGCTTGTTTAATGATTTTATTTGAGGAAATGACTATTAAATATGCAGAGGCATTTAGTATGCAATGTTGAATAATGACTTTAGTGATTTTCTATAGTGTAGTATGATAAGCTTTTTGCATTGGTTTATACTAACTTATCTCACGAGTTCTTGTTGAGTTTGGTGTGGATGAAGCTTTTGAGATTTAGGAAACTGTGATATGAGAGGAATTAAGGAGACACAAAATCTCAAGCTTGGGGATGCCCAAGGCACCCCAAGATAATATTTTAAGAAGTCTCAAGCATCTAAGCTTGGGGATGCCCCGCAGGCATCCCACCTTTCTTCTTCAACAATTATCGGTTAGTATCGGTTGAACCTAAGTTTTGCTTCTTCACATGATGTGTGCTATCCTTGAAATGTCATTTTATTTTCTTTAGCTTTGCTTGATGTTTGAATAAAATACCAAGATCTGAAATTCTGAAATGAGAGAGTCTTCACATAGTTGCATAATTATTCAACTACCGATTGATCTTCACTTATACCTTTCGGAGTAGTTTGTCATTTGCTCTAGTGCTTCACTTATATCCTTTTAGAGCACAGTGGTGGATTTGTTTTATAGAAACTATTGATCTCTCATGCTTCACTTAGATTATTTTGAGAGTCTTAAATAGCATGGTAATTTTCTTAAATAATCCTAATATGCTTGGTATTCAAGATTTGTAAAACTTCCTTATGAGTGTGTTGAATATTAAAGAGAAGTTTGATGCTTGATAATTTTTTTGAGATATGAAGATGGTGATATTAGAGTCATGCTAGTTGAGTAGTTGTGAATTTGAGAGATACTTGTGTTAAAGTTTGTGATTCCCGTAGCATGCATTATGGTGAACCGTTATGTGATGAAGTCGGAGCATGATTTATTTATTGATTGTCTTCCTTATGAGTGGCGGTCGGGGACGAGCGATGGTCTTTTCCTACCAATCTATCCCCCTAGGAGCATGCTCGTAATACTTTGCTTTGATAACTTGTAGATTTTTGCAATAAGTATATGAGTTCTTTATGACTAATGTTGAGTCCATGGATTATACGCATTTTCCTTCCTTCCACCATTGCTAGCCTCTCTAATACCACGCACTTTTCGCCGGTATCATACACCCACCATATACCTTCCTCAAAACAGCCACCATACCTACCTATCATGGCATTTCCATAGCCATTCCGAGATATATTGCCATGCAACTTTCCACCATTCCGTTTATTATGACACACTCCATCATTGTCATATTGCTAGCATGATCATGTAGTTGACATCGTATTTGTGGCAAAGCCACCATTCATAATTCTTTCATACATGTCACTCTTGATTCATTGCATATCCCGGTACATCACGGAGGCATTCATATAGAGTCATACCTTGTTCTAAGTATTGAGTTGTAATCGTTGAGTTGTAAGAAAATAGAAGTGTGATGATCACCATTTTTTAGAGCATTGTCCCAAGTTTGGAAAGGATGATGGAGACTATGATTCCCCCACAAGTCGGGATGAGGCTCCGGATGAAAAAAAAGAGGCCATAAAAAAGGCCCAAATAAAAAAATGAGAGAAAAAGAGAGAAGGGACAATGTTACTATCCTTTTACCACACTTGTGCTTCAAAGTAGCACCAAGATCTTCATTATAGAGAGTCTCTCATTTTGTCACTTTCATATACTAGTGGGAATTTTTCATTATAGAACTTGGCTTGTATATTCCAATGATGGGCTTCCACAAAATGCCCTAGGTCTTCGTGAGCAAGCAAGTTGGATGCACACCCACTTAGTTTCTTTTGTTGAGCTTTCATATTCTTATAGCTCTAGTGCATCCGTTGCATGGCAATCCCTACTCACTCACATTGATATCTATTAATGGGCATCTCCATAGCCCGTTGATACGGCTAGCTTATGTGAGACTATCTTCCCTCTTTTTGTCTTCTCCACAACCACCATTCTATTCCACATATAGTGCTATATCCATGGCTCACGCTCGTGTATTGCTTGAAGATTGAAAAAGTTTGAGAACACCAAAAGTATGAAACAATTGCTTGGCTTGTCATCGGTGTTGTGCATGATTTAAATACTTTGTGTGGTGAAGATAGAGCATAGCTAGACTATATGATTTTTGTAGGGATAACTTTCTTTGGCCATGTTATTTTGAGAAGACATGATTGCTTAGTTAGTATGCTTGAAGTATTATTATTTTTATGTCAATATGAGCTTTTGTCTTGAATCTTTCGGATCTGAATATTCATACCACAATTAAGAAGAGTTACATTAAATTCTTTTTAAGCTTGGGGAGGCCTGATACGTCTCCAACGTATCTATAATTTTTGATTGCTCCATACTATATTATCTACTGTTTTGGGCAATATTGGACTTTATTTTCCACTTTTATATTACTTTTGGGGCTAACCTATTAACCGGAGGCCCAGCCCAGAATTGGTGTTTTTTTGCCTATTTCAGTGTATCGAAGAAAAGGAATATCAGACGGAGTCGAAACGGAATGAAATCAACTAGAGAAGTTATTTTTGGAAGGAAAGCTACCCGATGGACTTGGACCCCACGTCAAGGAAGAAGGGAGGTGGCCACGAGGGTGGGGGGCACGCCCCCTGCCCCGTGGGCCCCCCGAAGCTCCACCGACGTACTTCTCTCACCCATATATACCCACGTACCCTAAAACTTCCAGAGACGAGAATAGATCTGGAGTTCCGCCGCCGCAAGCCTCTATAGCCACCAAAAGTCAATCAGGACCCTGTTCCGGCACCCTGCCGGAGGGGGGAACCCTCACCGGGGGCCATCTTCATCATCCCGGCGCTCTCCATGACGAGGAGGGAGTAGTTCACCCTCGGGGCTGAGGGTATGTACCAGTAGCTATGTGTTTGATCTCTCTCTCTCGTGTTCTTGATTTGGCACGATCTTGATGTATCGCGAGCTTTGCTATTATAGCTGGATCTTATGTTTCTTCTCCCCCTCTACTCTCTTGTAATGGATTGATTTTTCCCTTTGAAGTAATCTTATTGGATTGAGTCTTTAAAGATTTGAGAACACTTTATGTATGTCTTGCCGTGCGTATCTGTGGTGACAATGGGATATCACGTGCCACATGATGTATGTTTTGGTGATCAACTTGCGGGTTCCGCCCATGAACCTATGCATAGGGGTTGGCACATGTTTTCGTCGTGATTCTCCGGTAGAAACTTTGGGGCACTCTTTGAGGTTCTATCTGTTGGTTAAATAGATGAATATGAGATTGTGTGATGCATATCGTATAATCATACCCACAGATACTTGAGGTTACATTGGAGTATCTAGGTGACATTAGGGTTTTGGTTGATTTGTGTCTTAAGGTGTTATTCTAATACGAACTCTAAGGCTGTTTGTGGCACTTATAGGAATAGCCCAATGGATTGATTGGAAAGAATAACTTTGAGGTGGTTTCGTACCCTACCACAATCTCTTCGTTTGTTCTCCGCTATTAGTGACTTTGGAGTGACTCTTTGTTGCATGTTGAGGGATAATTATGTGATCCAATTATGTTACTATTGTTGGGAGAACTTGCACTAGTGAAAGTATGAGCCCTAGGCCTTGTTTCCTATCATTGCAATACCGTTTACGCTCACTTTTATCATTAGTTACCTTGCTGTTTTGTATTTTCAGATTAGAAAAACCTATATCTACCATCCATATTGCACTTGTATCACCATCTCTTCGTCGAACTAGTGCACCTATGCAATTTATCATTGTATTGGGTGTGTTGGGGACACAAGAGACTCTTTGTTATTTGGTTGCAGGGTTGCTTGAGAGAGACCATCTTCATCCTAGCCTCCTACGGATTGATAAACCTTAGGTCATCCACTTGAGGGAAATTTGCTACTGTCCTACAAACCTCTGCACTTGGAGGCCCAACAACGTCTACAAGAAGAAGGTTGTGTAGTAGACATCACTCTCCGGTGGCTATCTTCTGCTATATGAGGTCTTTCGTCGAGGAAAAAATCATAAGCAACCTTTCGGGATGAAACTCCGCCGCCACAAGGCGGAACCTTGGCGAAACCAATCTAGAGCTCCGGCTGAGTTGTTCTGCCGGGGTCAGTTCCCTCCCGGAGGGGGAAATCATCGCCATCATCATCACCAACGCTCCTCTCATCGGGAGAGGGCAATCTCCATCAACATCTTCACCAGCACCATCTCCTCTCAAAACCCTAGTTCATCTCTTGTATCCAATTCTCGTCTCCAAGTCCGGAATTTGGTACTAGTAGGTTGCTAGTAGTGTTGATTACTCCTTGTAGTTGATGCTAGTTGGTTTATTTGGTGGAAGATCATATGTTCAGATCCTATATGCATATTAATACCCCTCTAATTATGAACATGAATATGCTTTGTGAGTAGTTACGTTTGTTCCTGAGGACATGTGAGAAGTCTTTCTATTAGTAGTCATGTGAATTTGGTATTAGATTCGATATTTTGATGAGATGTATGTTGTCTAGCCTCTAGTGCTGTTATGTGAACGTCGACTACATAACACTTCACCATTATTTCGGCCTAGAGGAAGGCATTGGGAAGTAATAAGTAGATGATGGGTTGCTAGAGTGACAGAAGCTTAAACCCTAGTTTATGCGTTGCTTTGTAAGGGGCTGATTTGGATCCACATGTTTCATGCTATGGTTAGGTTTACATTAATAATTTTTTGTGGTTGCGGATGCTTGCAATAGAGGTTAATCATAAGTGGGATGCTTGTACAAGTAAGAACAGCACCCAAGCACCGGTCCACCCACATATCAAATTATCAAAGTACCGAACGCGAATCATATGAACGTGATGAGCTCAGCAAACCCAGGGCGTCGATGATCTTGACGAGGCGTCGATGGCATCATCTGACCCAAGACTCCATCTAGATCAGTGCCAAATATTGGGGGACGGGAGAAAGAAAGACACCCACGTCACCATCGAGCGGCATCATCAGACGCGCCGTCAATCGGACATGCATAATGGGCCCGCTGTCGATGAACCGGCGCCCAGTGCTGGAAGGTACTTGCCTTACGAGGTAGGATGCCAAGCCTTCACTAGCGAGTTGCGGCAAGTCCATTGGCCATCATTCGCACCTTCAAGCCTGACCTGCCAGAGAAGTATGACAGAAAGCTGAACCCGGCGGAGTTTTTGGGAATTTATACGATTGTCGTCCAAGCCGCCGGGGGAAGAGATGAAAAAGTGCTTGCCAATTACTTCCCGTTGGCTCTCAAGCCTAATGTGAGGTCTTGGTTGATGCACTTGCCGAGGATTCCATTTCCTCTGGATGACTTGTGCAATGAGTTCGTTGGTGCCTTCACGGGTGGTCATCAAGATCCAGGGCAACCCAGTGACCTGCAAACCCTTCTAGAAAAAGAAGGGGAAAGTTTGCCCAAGTATTTGCAGAGGTATAGCCGAGCACAGCGCAACATTCCAAAGATACACCCGGCAGCTGTGATTGCCACATTCCACACGAATGTGCGCAACCACAGGATGCGGGCCAAGATGAATTTTCGGTTGCCCAAAACCGTCAACAAACTCTACACATTGGCGAGCAAGTGCGCTCATGCTAAAGAAGGGAGAAAACTTCCAGGGGAAGAGTTTGGTGTCGAAGTCGATTCAGAAGACGACGACGACACTACCACCCCCAGGAAGAGGAATAGAAAGCGCAACAATAAGCGTAAGGAGAAAGCAGTGATGGCCGTTGAGAGCTCTGGGGATCTTAGCACCGGAAAGAAAGCGAAGATTGAGATGCCCGACAAGGAGACTGCTACTTGCGTTGATTGCCGGACGGCAGCGGTTGCTGGGAAAACCGGCAAGTCTGACGGGCCATACTACAAGATTCATAGGACCAAGGGTCATAATCTCCGGGATTGCAAGCAAGTAGAACAGATGGTGGAAAAGCAGAAAGCTGAGTATGAAAGGCGCGACAAGGAGAGAGGTCAGAACGGTGCTGGCGGGAAGGGCTGAGGTGGCCGCAATGGACACCGCTGCAAGCCCTATTAGCAGAAAGAGAAGCCTGCCAGGGGTTGTGAGAAGAAGGAAAATGAAGATGACAGTGAAGAAGAGGATGATGAGACCAATGAGCAGGAGTTTCATAAACCTACTGAGGCAATGTACATTGATGGGGATGCATCCTTGCACTCCTCTCACCGCCAGCTCAAGCAGTGGGTGCATGAGGTTAATGCGGCAGAACCAGTAGCAAGCACCCAAGAACCACTTAAGTGGTCCCACACGCCCATCATCTTTGATATTGAGGATCATCCAGATTGCACTACCGCGGCTGGATGCTTGCCGTTGTTGGTTTCGCCAACAATCCGCAACCTCAAGGTCACCAAGATGTTGGTAGATGGCGGGGCAGGGTTGAATTTGATTTCCCCCGATGTCCTAAAGAAGCTTCAAATTCCTGATGAGGACCTGAAGAAGATTGGCACCTTCCAGGGGATCAACCAAGGAAGGAGCCAGCATAGAGGAAAAATTACCTTGGCGGTAACGTTTGGCGGGGAAATAAACTTCAGGACTGAGAAGATTGTGTTCGATGTCATTGAGCTCCCCCTGCCATTCAACGGGGTCCTTGGCCGTCCAGCACTGGCCACGTTCATGGCGGCATCCCATTATGCATATAATAATCTGAACATGCCTGGTCCTATGGGAGTCATCTCCATCCCATCCGATAAGAAAGATGCGTTCATCTGTGTGGATAAGATGTATAGAGATGCGGTAGTAGTGGAAATCATTAAGGTCTTGGCTCTCACCAAGGAGGAAAAGAAAGTTAAGAAAGCTAGCAAGGACACCGGCAAGGACCCCGGGAAGCGCGCCTCCTCGGAGTGCGCTGCGCCGGGCAGTGACTTGCTGAAGAGTTCGGCTAGCAAAAGATCCAAGGTTGCCCCTCCAGCAACCAAGAAAGTTCCGGCGCGGCATGATGGCACTGATGGTACTTTCACCATCAGTGCAACCCTTGACGACAAATAGGAAAGCGTGCTTGTCACCTTCCTGCGGGTGAATGTCGATGTGTTTGCCTGGCAACCATCTGACATCCCCGGTGTTCCCCGGGAGGTAATCGAGCACCACCTTGCTATCTGTTCTGACACATGTCCTGTCAAGCAGAAAGTCAGGAAGCAGGCCTTGAAGCGGCAGTAGTTTATTGTTGGGGAGATTAAGAAGCCTGAGGCAGCAGGTTTAGTCAGAGGAGTATTGAACCCAACTTGGTTAGCAAATCAAGTGGTGGTACGCAAGGCAAATGGGAAGTGGAGACTTTCTATCGACTTCACTGACTTGAACAAAGCTTGTCCAAAGGATCCCTTCCCCTTGACGCGCATTGATCATATTGTTGACTCCACCTCAGGATGTGATTTGCTTTCCTTCCTTGATG
Source organism: Aegilops bicornis (assembly GCA_021605145.1). Taxonomy (NCBI): domain Eukaryota; kingdom Viridiplantae; phylum Streptophyta; class Magnoliopsida; order Poales; family Poaceae; genus Aegilops; species Aegilops bicornis. Next base: position 345,296,667 of record CM038673.1, on the reverse strand, counting down.
CATACTCTGGTTACCATCAGATCTTCATGGCCAAGGAAGATGAAGAAAAGACCGCCTTTATTACCCCATGTGGCACGTACTGTTTGTACGTATGCCATTCAGGCTAAAAAGCATTGGTTCCACGTTTGCAAGGGCCATGTGGGTCGGTTTCGAACCTCAGTTGCACAGGAACATTGAAGCATATATGGATGATATAGTGGTAAAAACCAAGGACAAGTCTACACTCATTGAAGATTTGGAAGAAACTTTTGCAAATTTGCGGAAGATCAACTTGAAGCTCAACCCGGAGAAATGTGTGTTTGGCATTCCATCCGTCAAGCTCCTTGTGTTCTTTGTGTCTCAGCCAGGGATAGAAGCCAACCCCAACAAGATCAAGGCAATAGAGTAGATCCAAGCTCCGAAAACTGTCAAGGATGTGAGGCGTCTGGCTGGTTGTGTTGCCGCACTAAGTAGGTTCATTTCAAAATCCACTGAGCGTGTCTTGTCGTTCTTCAAAATATTGAAGAAGGTCGGTCCAATTAAATGGACTCCAGAGGCCGAGGCTACATTGCGGGATTTGAAAGCTTACCTTTCCTCTGCTCCAACCCTGGTTACACCTAAAGCACAAGAGCCGCTGCTGCTGTATCTGGAAAAGGATTATTAGAGCCCACTGATGGATTCTGTAGCGACCTGACCCAACATCGGTCAAGTCTCTGTGTCTGTACCATCCCAAGATCATGCTGGTACTCACAGTACATCGATAAAGTAATCAAAGTTCAATCACACCTGAATTTTATTACACGATTCTCATATAGAGTCTTTATTACAAGGGAATAAATTCGGCTCAAGGCCAACTCATGAGAAATAAACTACTAATGCTGCGGAAGCGTCGAGGTAAAGCGAGTCCATCCGACTCCAAAGGGCAATCGCCAAGCGCGAGCGTAGCCTCACTCTCGATCGGAATATACCTACGCAACATAAGACGTTGCAGTGTAGGTCGACTTTTGGAATAAGTCGGCAAGTCATGATGAATAACAATAATAAAGTTACTACACTATATGCATTTGGCTGTGGAGCTCTATGTTTCATCATTTTGCGTAAAGCCAATTTTATCCTACTACAGTGGACTTATTTGCAAATTACTACAAATTGTTGGTAGTTATAGAGATGGTTCCGCCAACCAAAATCTCGTTCCCAAATTATCAAGTCATAAACCCTCAAATTAATTCATTAGTTTTAGTGTTGAGATATCCGAATACTTCCAAGTTCCAGAGGCTCAAATGTCCGTAACCGGGGACACGGCTAATCGATTAGGTTATAACTCTCTGCAGAGGTTTGCTAACTTTCCACGCATAAGAATCATTCCCTCCTTTAGAGTCTTAGCACTTCATGGTGTTTGAAGACGGACGAATGAAACAGGTCTTCCAAAGAGTTCTTCCGCCACCGCCAGTACCCATCCAATCCTACCGTTCGTCTACTTCTCGTAGTACCCGTCCAGCCAGCGTCACTACTAGGGTCAACCCAGCCAGAGCCCATAATGGCTTGCGGCTGCATGGTAAGCTTCGGTCATGGGGCATCCATCCTTCTCTTCGTGGCTGGGTGAAGCTTTCCGCAGGATGTCATGGCGCTTCTCCATGCATCCCGCCACCACTGGGTGCTCCAGGTGCCCGTCCAACCGTCCTCCACCCAGTAGTGATTTTCCGACGTCCATCAGGATCATTGTAGTTCATGGGGTTATCATCATCATTGACTCTCACATCTTGCGTATGAATATCACTCATACCAAATCCGATCTCTGAGCATAGCAAAATAACTACTACGTCCCGGGTCATGGTAACAAGGGGATTGGTTCATCCTACCACATGATACTACTCAAGTTTAATGACTTCAAGATTTCACTACTGCATGCATGGTGGGGTGGTGACAACTACTAATGCACAAAAACATAGGTATAGAAATAACATGATCAAAACTTGCCTTGCCGATGATCCTCGTAAGCTAAAGAGTCAGAGTAGCAAGCTTCAAGCACTCAGGAAACTCTACCGAGACAAACAATAACACAATAAGCACAAAGCAAGAGGATCACACAAGATAACAAAAGTAACATAACACAACAAAACAATCAAAACCAAATCAAAAAGAAAAACTCAAAGAAACCAATTCAAAGTTTTTCCCTACTCCAAACAATAACAAAAATAGTTTTTATATAACAAAAATTCCTTAATATAACCTAATCATGGTTTTAGGTTAACTTAACAGAAAAGGTTTCACTAAGCAACTAGGTGCAAAAAGAATTAATTAAATAGCTATTATAAAACTCATTTTAGGCCTAATCAAATTTCTATTAAGAAAATTAATTTAAAACTTTTATTAATTATAAATAAAAGTTCATCTACTAGAATGACATAAACTAACCTAGAATAACTAATCACAAGTTAAAAATAAATTAATTTACTAATTAATTAATTAGGAAAACAGGAACTAGTTAATTAATTAGGATTAATAGGATTCTGTCTAAAACTAATTATTTATTAATCCTAAAATACCCAAGTTAATTTATAGGGTTAGGAAATTACAAAATAAAGTGATCACAAAAAGAATAATGCAAAAAAAATTTATCTAAATAAAGTTATAGCAGATTTACTAATCTGACAAAAACAATATTAAAGCATTTATAATTATTTTTAACATAGCTAAATATATATTTTTATGAAACTACATAAAATTTGCAATCCAACAAAAAAGAATCACTCAAAAATATTAAGCAGAATAAAAGATATACATTTTTGAAAATTGAAACTATTCGGCTAAAACAGTAAAATCAAAATAAAAAGAAAAGGCCTAATGGGCCTATATGCACTAGGCGTTACTTAGTCTAAACGGGCCTAGGTTTAAACTAAACGAACCGGCCTAAAAATAAAAACCTAAACTAAAAACTAAACCGATCGGAACCGGCCGGTTTTCTAACTAAAACCTAACCCTTCGGGGTTCTAATCCTAGCCCTAGATCTAGGATCGAACGGTGGAGGGGGATTGCCGGTGACTTACCGGACTCATGACGGGCGGCGGGCGGCGAGAGTGCTCCGGGCGTCCGGACGTCGGCGAGCTCGGCGACTGTCGGGAGATGCGGGGAGCACGGGAAGGGTTCGGTGGTGTTGGGTGGGGTCGGGTGGACTAGGGCGTCGGCGGCGACAATGGCGGCGAGGAGAGCTCGGGTCTCCCATGAGCGCAAACGGGAGGGAGAGGGGGTGCGGCGGGGTCTCGGGGGGGAATGGGGTGCGGCGGGCTCGGCTCTTATAGCCTGGGGGTCGGGCTTGCCTCGGAAGGGCATCGGGGGCTGTCGGGGATCCCGGATCCTTCGGGATCCGGTCGATCTCCGGCGAGGTCGCGGCGTGGGCGAGGGGGGAAAGAAGATGGGGCGGGGCCCACGGGTCAGAGAGAGAGAGGGAGGGGCGGGTCGAGCGGGTGGCCGAGGCCTAGGGGGTTCGGGTGCGGGCGAGGGGTGAGTGGAGCTGGGCCGGCTCGGTCGGCTGGCTGGGCTAGCCTACAGTGGTCACGGCCGGGCCAAAGCGCTGGGTGCGGAGGGTGCGGCACTGGCTGGGCTGGGGTGGCCTATGGCGCCCGAGGGGTTTTTCTTTATTTTTAAATAAAACAAAAACAAAAATAAAACGATATCTGTAAATATTTTATATAGGGTATATATATACCAAAATGATCGGGGAATATTCCCTTTCATTTGAACATTTTTCCAAAGGCAAAATCCAAACTTTATGAAAATCCATTTTTTTCAAATTCAAATAAAATTCAGATTTGAATTCCAAAACTTTTGGCATTGTTTCCCCTGATATTTTTGGAGTGTCATGTTTGCTCCTCTCATACTTTTGATCAAGTATTCATCAGGCTTAGTTTTTGAAATGTTTCCCACATGCCAAAGTTTGAATTCAAATTCAAAACTCAAATGGCTCAAACTTCAAATGGCATTCAAATTCAAACAGGATGCATAGGATGCTTAGCTATAATTGTAAAACATTCCAAATAGGAAATTTGGGATGTTACAAACCTACCCACCTTAAGATGAATCTCGCCCTCGAGATTCGGGTTGGCTAGCAAATAGGTGCGGATGGTCTCGACGAAGATCTTCTTGGCGTTCCTGTGGCTTCTTCCTCGGTGTGGTGACTCCACGGCACCTTGCAAAACTTGATGACCTTCTGCGGGTGACTCGCTTGCAGTCTCGAGAATACTGGACGGGTTTCTCCTTGTAAGTCAGATCCTTTGTCAAGCTGTATGGCCTCTAGGGGCACCGTGTGTCTCTCAGAGGAACATCGGCCATGTCGGCATGGCACTTCTTCAACTGAGAAACGTGGAAGACATCATGAACTCCGGACAATCCTTCCGGCAATTCCAACTTGTAAGCAACCTCTCCACGACGTTCGAGGATTTTTGTAGGGGCCAATGAATCGGGTGCTAACTTTCCTTGACTCCAAACCTCTTGATTCATCCAAGGTCCGGGTTTCCAACACTATGAGGTCTCAAGGGAAATTTATGGTTCCCTATGTTGAGGGTTGCAGGACAGCTTAAACCTGCCATCATTTCTCCTCTGCGAATCGACGCTTGAAGGGGGCTTCTAAGGGTTCTAGTGCGCAATCCGTACTTATCCACAACTACCCTTGATATGAATGAATGCGTTGCACCGTAATCAAAGAGAACCAAAACTGAACGTGAATTCAATAAAACTTACCAACCACGATTGTTCCGGCTGATCATTGACGTCCTCCACGTCGATGTGATTCACTTGAGCATGAGGGAACGGATTGGGCTTCTTCGCTGAGCCTTCATTGCCATTTCCATTCCTCCGCTTGGCCTCCGGCAATCGGTGGCATAGTGCCTGTCTTCCGGCACTTGAAGCGGTGATGTGGCTCAGATCCTTGAAGCCGGGCAGAACGGTGCTGATTGCCATTACCATTTCCATTGCCATTGCCATGGCACGACTTGTTGTCCTGGCTGCGGTTGTTCCCATTTCCTCCATGGTTATGGCCTCCATGGTTATGATGGGTGTGCCCTCCCGAGTATGGTGCATAGCGGGTTTCTGCCGAGCTCTGAGTTGTGCTTCCCTGGCTGTACTTCCGCTATGGCTTTCTATCTGCTGCTGCTTGCCTTCAAGAATGGTGGCCTTGTCTACCAGCTCCTGGTAGTTGTTGAAAGTAGCCACAATAAGCTGCATGCTTAATTCATCATTGAGTCCCTCAAGGAACTTCTCCTGCTTGGCGGCATCTGTGGCCACATCATCGGGGCATAGCGAGCAAGCTTGCTGAATTCATCCACGTCTTGTACACAAGACGATTCCCTGGCGTAAGTTGCGGAACTCACGCTTCTTCGGACTCATGGCTCGGCTGAGACATGAGCGGTCTGAAGGCCTGCTGGAATTGGTCCCATGTGATGCCACCCATGGGAAAAGTGGCAGTGTAGTTCTCCCACCAAGAAGCTGCAGGTCCATCCAGTTGATGCGCGGCAAAGCGCACCTTCTCAGCATCAGTGCATCCAAAGGTGACTAGCTCCCTTCCGATTTTGCGAAGCCAATCATCAGCCACAATTGGCTCAGTGCTACTAGAGAACACTGGCGGATTCAACCTCAGAAATCGAGTCAAGTTGTCCACAGTGGGTGGTGGCGGTGGATTGTTGGCGGTGTTGTTACGATTCGAATAAGGAGTTGCATCGGTGCATTACGCTGCTTTGGAGCAGCTGGGTGAGCTCCGGCGGGAAACCGATTATCACGTCTCGGAGGCATCCGGTATTTTTGGAGTGGGTGAGAAAATTAGAATAGAACAATGGTCTATAAGGAATAACACTACCCACATGAATGCACAATCATAACACACCAATCATTTATTCATTCCACTCAAACATGGTTCAAACTCGATTACAAAAGCTCATGACTAATCGAAGGAAAAACATCGGCCTAAGCGATCGACGAAAAAGTAAAAGATAACATGGTGGTCGACTAAAAGTCCTCATCAGTGGCGCCTCCTCTTGTGGCTTCCTTCAGTGGTACTCCCTTCAAAATCCTGATTATTGCTCACGAGGGGTGCTTCGTCTCCACTCGGGTAAAGGTCCTCTCCCAAGTCCATCTTTTCCTCTATCGCGGCAAGCTTCATCTTCAGGTCGTCGACTATCTCCATGAAGTCCGTGATTTCTTCCTCATGGCCAAGGAAGTCTCGCGTGCCTTCTCCTCCGATTCGATTCATGGAACAAAAGCTTCAGTGTGTCTTCGAGTTCTGGCGAGTCTGAATCTCCGCTTCACGAGAAGACACTCCAAGTCTTGGATGTACGAGAGGGTGGAATCGTCCTCAATGGTACGGATGATATCTCCATTCCTTGCCCTGCGAGAAACCATGGCGAGGTCTGAGTGATCGAGCTCAGCCCTGTACTCCTCTCGGAGATGTCCAAGTGCTCGGTAGATCGCCACGTCCCTTCCGATGATCCAGTTGAACTCGGTGAACTCAAAGTTGATAGGCTCCGTGTGTCCTCCAAAGGTTCTCCCTGGGATGTGCACCTCAATCTTGTAGCGGGTGTCCGTCGTGCATTAGTGGGTTTCCCAGTGATCGAGGGTAGAGCTATCTTCAGCTGCTTCACCATCTGGACCAGCTTTCTTCCAAAGGGCATCGTCTCGTCGGGCTGGCAGAACTCCGGTAGCAAAACTGGGGTGAACTCGGCGGCCATCTAGAATGTTGCAAAGGGAGAAGAGTCAGAATAGAACAGGGAAGAATTATAGAATGAAAAGGAGTTCAAAGTAAATGGTCTCTGCTTATGGCTTTCCGATCCTAGGGGTTACGATCTCACGGTCAGCGTGTGCTCGATACCATCTCTGTAGCGACCTGACCCAACATCGGTCAAGTCTCTGTGTCTGTACCATCCCAAGATCATCTTTGGTACTCACAAGACATCGATAAAGTAATCAAAGTTCAATCACACCTGAATTTTATTACACGATTCTCATATAGAGTCTTTATTACAAGGGAATAAATTCGGCTCAAGGCCAACTCATGAGAAATAAACTACTAATGCTGCGGAAGCGTCGAGGTAAAGCGAGTCCATCCGACTCAAAGGGCAATCGCCAAGCGCGAGCGTAGCCTCACTCTGATCGGAATATACCTACGCAACATAAGACGTTGCAGCCGTGTAGGTCAGCTTTTGGAATAAGCTGGCAAGTCATGAAGAATAACAATAATAAAGTTACTACACTATATGCATTTGGCTGTGGAGCTCTAAATTTCATCATTTTGCGTAAAGCCAATTTTATCCTACTACAGTGGACTTATTTGCAAATTACTACAAATTGTTGGTAGTTATAGAGATGGTTCCGCCAACCAAAATCTCGTTCCCAAGTTATCAAGTCATAAACCCTCAAATTAATTCATTAGTTTTAGTGTTGAGATATCCGAATACTTCCAAGTTCCAGAGGCTCAAATGTCCGTGAATCGGGACACGGCTAATCGATTAGGTTATAACTCTCTGCAGAGGTTTGCGCACTTTCCCGCAAGAATCATTCCCTCCTTTAGAGTCTTCGCACTTCATGGTGTTTGAAGACGGACGAATGAAACAGGGTCTTCCAAAGAGTTCTTCCGCCACCGCCGGTACCCATCCAATTCTACCGTTCGTCTACTTCTCGTAGTACCGCCGGCCAGCGTCACTACTAGGGTCAACCCAGCCAGAGCCCATAATGGCTTGCGGCTGCATGTAAGCTTCCGGTCATGGGGCATCCATCCTTCTCTTCGTGGCTGGGTGAAGCTTTCCGCAGGATGTCATGGCGCTTCTCCATGCATCCCGCCACCACCGGGTGCTCCAGGTGCCCGGCCAACCGCCCTCCACCCAGTAGTGATTTTCCAAGTCCATCTTGATCATTGTAGTTCATGGGGTTATCATCATCATTGACTCTCACATCTTGCTTATGAATATCACTCATACCAAATCCGTCTACGAGCATAGCAAAATAACTACTACGTCCCCGGGGTCATGGTAACAAGGGATTGGTTCATCCTACCACATGATACTACTCAAGTTTAATGACTTCAAGATTTCACTACTGCATGCATGGTGGGGTGGTGACAACTACTAATGCACAAAAACATAGGTATAGAAATAACATGATCAAAACTTGCCTTCTTGATGATCCTCGTAAGCTAAAGAGTCGTAGTAGCAAGCTTCGCACTCCGGAAACTCTACCGAGACAAACAATAACACAATAAGCACAAAGCAAGAGGATCACACAAGATAACAAAAGTAACATAACACAACAAAACAATCAAAACCAAATCAAAAAGAAAAACTCAAAGAAACCAATTCAAAGTTTTTCCCTACTCCAAACAATAACAAAAATAGTTTTTATATAACAAAAATTCCTTAATATAACCTAATCATGGTTTTAGGTTAACTTAACAGAAAAGGTTTCACTAAGCAACTAGGTGCAAAAAGAATTAATTAAATAGCTATTATAAAACTCATTTTAGGCCTAATCAAATTTCTATTAAGAAAATTAATTTAAAACTTTTATTAATTATAAATAAAAGTTCATCTACTGGAATGACATAAACTAACCTAGAATAACTAATCACAAGTTAAAAATAAATTAATTTACTAATTAATTAATTAGGAAAACAGGAACTAGTTAATTAATTAGGATTAATAGGATTCTGTCTAAAACTAATTATTTATTAATCCTAAAATACCCAAGTTAATTTCTAGGGTTAGGCAATGTCAAAATAAAGTGATGACAAAAGAATCATGCAAAATAATTTTTCTAACTAAAGTTATAGTAGATTTTCTATTCTTTCTAAAACAATATTAAATCATTTTTAATTATTTTTAACATAGCTAAATATATATTTTTATGAAACTACATAAAATTTGCAATCCAACAAAAAAAGAATCACTCAAAAAATATTAAGCAGAATAAAAGATATACATTTTTGAAAATTGAAACTATTCGGCTAAAACAGAAAATCAAAATAAAAAGAAAAAGGCCTAATGGGCCTATACTGTGCACTAGGCGTTACTTAGTCTAAACGGGCCTAGGTTTAAACTAAACGAACCGGCCTAAAAATAAAAACCTAAACTAAAAACTAAACCGATCGGAACCGGCCGGTTTTCTAACTAAAACCTAACCCTTCGGGGTTCTAATCCTAGCCCTAGATCTAGGATCGAACGGTGGAGGGATTGCGGTGACTTCTGGACTCGGCTGACGGGCGGGCGGGCGGCGAGAGAGTGCTCGGGGGCCCGGACGTCATGAGCTCCCGACTCGTCGGGAGATGCGGGAGCACGGGAAGGGTTCGGTGGTGTTGGGTGGGGTCGGGTGGACTAGGGCGTCGTGGCGGCGACATAATGGCGGCGGGAGAGCTCGGGTCTCCGCATAAGCAGGAGGAGAGGGGGTGCGGCGGGGTCTCGGGGGGGGGGGGGAATGGGGTGCGGCGGGCTCGGCTCTTATAGCCTGGGGGTCGGGCTTGCCTCGGAAGGGCATCGGGGCTGTCGGGGATCCCGGATCCTTCGGGATCCGGTCGATCTCCCATGAGGTCGCAAGGCATGAGGGGGGAAAGAAGATGGGCGGGGCCCACGTCGAGAGAGAGAGGAGGGCGGGTCGAGCGGGTGGCCGAGGCCTAGGGGTTGGTCTTGAGGCGAGGGGTGAGTGGGCTGGGCCGGCTCGGTCGGTGGCTGGGCTATACAGTGGTGGGCTGGCCAAGACGGCAGTGAAGTCTTGGAGAGGGTCGGGCTGGGCTGGGGTGGCCTAGTGGCGCCCGAGGGTTTTTCTTTATTTTTTAAATAAAACAAAAACAAAAATAAAACGATGTCTCAGAATATTTTATATAGGGTATATATATACCAAAATGATCAGGGGAATATTCCCTTTCATTTGAACATTTTTCCAAAGGCAAAATCCAAACTTTATGAAAATCCATTTTTTTCAAATTCAAATAAAATTCAGATTTGAATTCCAAAACTTTTGGCATTGTTTCCCCTGATATTCCGTAATGCCTTCCTTGTCCCTCTCCTCCTAGGAGTTGCATCGAGAAGGAAAGAGGGCAAAAGGAGCGCCTGGGCAGGAGCCCAACCCGACCCCGTCAGGACCAGTGGGATGAAGCCTGACAAGATCGGGAGGGTGGCTCCCCGGCAAGGAAGAAGAGGTCGGGGACGGGGAGAGCGGCTAGGCGATGCCCTAGTCACCCCCACCAGGACTAGAGGGTCATGGATCGTCTAGGACACCGACAGGTAAGATGAAGCCGGAGTCCACGAGGAAGCCTGCCAGGGTCCAGCTGGAGGAAGCGGTGACGACCAGACCAAGCACCATCGGCAAATCGCTCTGCCGGGGTCCAGCTGCAGATGATGGTGCTGCCGGCACCTAGCTGACAATGATGGTGTGACCAGCGACAGCCGGAGTCTGAGTCGTCGTCTTCATGCTTGACGACCGGGGGCTCCTCGTCGCTGTCTTCACCACCAGTGTCCTCCTCGTCGCTGTCGCTTGAGGAGGATCTTTCTCCATCACTTGAGCTTTCCGTGCAGCACCCTAAGCAAGCACCTGTATGCCCGAAGACCTTGATGGAGAGCAGATCGGCCTCCATCAACTTGAAGTGGAGAACATGCCCTTCCGCAAGGCTGTGGGCACGAGCAAAAGTATTCCAGCCACGCCGGAGAAGCATGACATGAGGTGCAGGGTACTCAATGTTCACCCACATGGTGTTGTTGCAGCAACCCCTCATGTGCATCCTCAACCCGAGCGGCTGAGCAACTTCCATAACCCTCGCAAAGGGACGAGGAAGCCACAGGCGGTTGCGCGGGGGCTCACGCAGCCTGACGATGAACTCCAATGTCATGTCCCCCACATGGCCCTTCATCGTAGTTGGAACGGCTGGGGGAGATGCGGCCGGTGCACCACTGCACCCGCCTCTGCCTTGAGCGCCCCGTCGTCCCCGCCCGTGTCCTGTGGCTTCACCTTGAGCACTGGATCCTGCCTCCGCAGCAGCAATGAGGGCAGAAGTACGGTGCCGAGACGAAGTCCTCGTTGCCACCGTCGGAGCCCAAGCTCGACCCCTTCCCCTCATCATGGTGGAAGCAAAAACAAGAAGGAAGAAGGAGGAGATATGGATGGGCATCACCATCCCCCTCGCACTCCCTTAAATAGCAGGGCCAGGGGAGGCCAACTCTCCACTTCTCTGAGGGCAGCCACCCCACTCCTCCAATCTTGCCTCTCTGTGCCCCTGACGGCGTCCAGAATCACGGGCCACCCTATTACGCCAATCCAGGGCATTGCGGCTTCTGCCAAGGTACACGTTCCCATGCCCTACGCTTCCACCATTGACCCGCGCTATGCATGCGGTGCGCATGGCGGAAATGGCAAGCGTAGTGGGTAAAGCGAAATGGCAGTTACCCCCGGATCACATGTTGGCTCTCTAATTAACTCCCGTGAACATGGGCGCCCTCGGCCCACTGCATGAGTGACTCCACGTCGTTCGGACATTGCGACTCTCATGGGGGACCCGGAGGTTAGCCCAATTCTAGGTTAATGAAGGAGCAAAGAAGATCTCAAAAACACAGGCGCCCGCAGCGACATGGTTGGTATGCGGGCCTGTGCATTGTTTGGGCCTGCCCCAACGATGCCCGGTGGCACATATAGACCAGGCCCAGGTGACGGTGTCCTGGACTAGGGGGGACTCGCCATGTCATCTCCCAATCTGTTAGATTGGGCCGAGGACCCCCATGGCCGTATACTCATGGGTCAGTCCGGACAGCTACCGAGGACCCCCACCGGCGTATTCGGCTAGGACTCTTGTTATCCTAGGCCTCTGGTGCATTATATAAACCGAGGCCAGGCTAGTCGATAGAGATATACAACAATCATACCATTATAGGCTAGCTTCTAGGGTTTAGCCTCTACGAACTCGTGGTAGATCTACTATTGTACTACCCATATCTTCAATATTAATCAAGCAGGAAGTAGGGTTTTACCTCCATCGAGAGGGCCCGAACCTGGGTAAACATTGTGTCCCTTGCTTCCTGTTACCATCAGCCTAAGACGCACATATCGGGACCCCCTACCCGAGATCCGCCGGTTTTGACACCGACACCGGGGGCTCCTGCCGGTGCAGCAAACATTTACCTTTGCCGCCCGGTCTCATGCACAGGCGTGTCGCCAATCATATATCCAGTACCAACGCATAACACAAAGATAAGCCAGAGAAACCGCTCTTCATGAGATCAAGGAGACCATTAAGAAGATCAAGTTGATAGGAGATCACCTCACGAGAGCCTTCCTTGCCGAGCAGGAGAGCCTGGATGGGTCGAGGCTGCCCCTGAGGGCGAGGCCAGTTCACCCCGGGAAGGCTTCCGGGGCCATCAAGATCAGAACCCGCCAGGCTCCTTGCCGGCAGGCCTTCACCAAGACACCACTGCTCCACCTCATCATGCACCGGCCGCTTATTAATGCGGTGTCAACCTCTCAAGTAACTAGGTGGATTTTTTCAAGCACGTGGCAGCATGGTGGAGAAGAGATTAGCTTTATTTACACCCGTCCAGAAGTCGTGTCACACTAATAAGGAGAAGATGGATAAGCGGCACGGCAGGCTTTCCATGCTTCAACCTCTGCATGACACCTAGCAGTGCATTTAATGCACTTTGTCCTAACTGCCAGAGTTAGGTATGATAGCACTGGTAGCTATCTAATCATACTAAAATGACTGTTTTGCCACTGTGGTCGCCCTTTAAGCTATAAAAGGAGGCTTGAGGGAACCTAGCAAAGGGTACGAATTTTAGATCCCCCAACAGTTGTACGCACATGCTGATCCCCCCAAGGCAACCTTGCCGAGCTAGAGCATGTCGTATCTTCGTGTTCCTCCAGATCAATCCACCACAACAGGAGTAGGATTTTACGCTGCAAAGCGGCCTGAACCTGGGTAACAGAGAGCTGCCATCGCCGCACAGTCCCCTACTGTTTCTGCTCTTCGCACAATGTGACCGTCCCCTTTCTGAACCACAAAGAGGCACCCCTACTCCATAGGTGATCATGCTTCCACGCCGACAGTCGTGTATTATATAAGTCTTTGCTTTGTTTGCTTTTTAGTTTGTCACAATCATCTCTACTGAACACACCTTTTTAAGACAGAAACACATTATTCTAGATTTGTTAGAATACTCTATGTGCTTTACTTATATTTTTTCAGCTAGGCAGTTGCTCCAGTACTTCACATATATATTTTTGAGCACGACAGTGACTATATTTTAAAGAAACACATGAACTCTCATGCTTCACTTATATCTATTTGAGAATTGATAATAGTAATGATAATTTGCACAAGATATGAATTGGGTCACAATATGATGAATATCCAAGCGGGATATAATAAAAACTTTCATATAGATCATTTGGATATGATAATATTGATTCATTGCAATAGTTTTGCGATATGAAGATGATAAATATGTGGGTCATGCTAGTGCGTAATTGTGGTTTAGTAAGAATATTGGTGTTAAGGTTTGTGAGTCCCTATGCATGCACATAAAGTCAATAGTTATGCAACGAAGTTACATCCTACTTATGGTGCATTATTCAGTGTTAGTTATTCTCAATGCATGTTTATGATAGTTTTTGTTTTTCAGTTGGTTGCTTCTCAATCTATTTGCTAGCCTTCATTTGTACTAAGCTGAAATGTTGCTTGTGCATCCAACTCCTTGAACCTACAGTAGTGCCAAATGAGTCCACCATATCTACCTATAAGCGGTATTTACATGTCGTTCTAAGTATATTTGCATGTGCCAACTCTAATCATTCAAAATAATTTTCCATTTTGTGTGCCCGTACCGCTCATGTTGCAGCAAGGGGTGGCCAATATCTTCCATGTTAGGTGGGTTATTCTCATGATGAGTGTTTATTCACTTGTCATTGCATGAGAAAATGGCAAGGTAATAGGGATGCACGGTCCCGAAATGAATCAAGATGAAAATATAATAAATTCCTTGGAAAGTTGTTGGTATGGAGTGCACCTGTGGATATGGCTAGCCATGGTTTGTGAAAATTTGGTGGAAAGGAATTAAATGTTATTTTCTGGTTGGGAACCGCCTATAATGTGTCTAGCATGGAAGATGTTGGGAATTCGGCCGTATCATTGACAGGAAAAGCATGCCTCTCAAAATATTTTTTCTCTTTATTTTTAGCTTTGAGCTCTGGCACCTCTGCAAATCTCTACTTCCCTCTGCGAAGGGCCTATCTATTTTACTTTTATGCATTTTTTATTTTGAGCCTCCATCTTCTCTTATAAAGCACCAATTGGAGAGCATTGTTGTCATACTTGTGCACTGGGTATAGCTAATATTGAGTGTGTTTCATGAATGGATCAATGACTGAGCATAATGGGCTAGGGATAACTTTCTTTAGCATTGATATTTTGAAAGACATGGTTGCTTGTTGGTATGCTTGAGTATTTATTTTTTCATGTCAAAGTATAGACTATTGCTTTGATTCACTCAAGTCCAAATTTCCATGCCACAAAGAAGAAAATTATATGATGAATGTGATAGGTAGCATTCCACATCAAAAATTCTATTTTTATCATTTACCTCCTCGAGGACGAGCAGGAATTAAGCTTGGGGATGCATGATATGTCTCCAATGTATCTATAATTTTTGATTGTTTCATGCTATTATAGTATCAATCTTGGATGTTTTATATGCATTTACAAGCAATTATATATCATTTTTGGGACTAACCAATTAACTTAGTGCCTAGTGCCAGTTGCTATTTTATTGCCTGTTTTTAGTTTTTCAGAATATCAGTACCAAATGAAGTCCAAATGCCATGAAACTTTTTGGAGATTTTTTTCTAGACATAAGAGACCTGGAAGCTTCGGTAGGGGACGCGAAGATTGAGCAATGGCCCACCACTAGGCACCAGGGCATGTCCTGGTGGCTCATGGGGCCCACTGTTGGGGAACGTAGTAATTTCAAAAATTTCCTATGCACACGCAAGATCATGGTGATGCATAGCAACGAGAGGAGAGTGTTGTCCACGTACCCTCGTGAGACCGAAAGCGAAGCGTTATGACAACGCGGTTGATGATGTAGTCAGATGCGTGTTAACGATCTGACCGATCCAAGTACCAAACATACGGCACCTCCGAGTTCAGCACACGTTCAGCTCGATGACGTCCCACGAACTCCGATCCAGCAGAGCTTCGAGGGAGAGTTCCGTCAGCACGATGGCGTGATGACGGTAATGATGATGGTACCGATGCAGGGCTTCGCCTAAGCACCGCTACGATATGATCGAGGTGGATTATGGTGGAGGGGGGCACCGCACACGGCTAAGAGATCAAGAGATCAATTGTTGTGTCTAGAGGTGCCCCCTGCCCCCGTATATAAAGGAGGGAGGGAGAGGACGGCCCTAAGGGGACGCGCCAAGTGTGGGGAGTCCCACTAGGACTCCCAAGTCCTAGTAAGATTCCCCTTTCCTTTCCGGAGTAGGAGAGAAGGAAAGAGGGGGAGAGGGAGAAGGAAAAGGGGGTTGCACCCCTTGTCCAATTCGGACCAGTGGGGGGGGGCGCCTCCTTCCTTTTGGCCTCTCTCCTCTATTCCCGGATGGCCCAATAAGGCCCAATACTTCTCCCGGTGAATTCCCGTAACTCCCCGGTACCCCGAAAATACCCGAATCACTCAGAACCTTTCCGATGTCCGAATATAGTCGTCCAATATATCGATCTATCCGGGACTCGTTCGGTACTTGGATCGGTTGGATCATGAAGACGTACGACTACATCAACCGCGTTGTCATAACGCTTCCGCTTTCGGTCTACGAGGGTACGTGGACAACACTCTCCCCTCTCGTTGCTATGCATCACCATGATCTTGCGTGTGCCTAGGAAATTTTTGAAATTACTACGTTCCCCAACAGTGGGCCCCATGAGCCACCAGGACATGCCCTGGTGCCTAGTGGTGGGCCACTGCTCAATCTTCGCGTCTCGACCATTTCGAGACTCCTTGTCATGTCCCCGATCTCATCCGGGACTCCGAACTACCTTCGGTACATCAAATCACATAAACTCATAATACCGATCGTCACCGAACTTTAAGCATGCGGACCCTACGGGTTCGAGAACTATGTAGACATGACCGAGACACGTCTCCGGTCAATAACCAATAGCGGAACATGGATGCTCATATTGGCTCCCACATATTCTATGGAGATCTTTATCGGTCAAACCGCATAACAGCATACGTTGTTCCCTTTGTCACCGGTATGTTACTTGCCCGAGATTCGATTGTCGGTATCTCAATACCTAGTTCAATCTCGTTACTGGCAAGTCTCTTTACTTGTTCCGTAATACATCATCCCGTAACTAACTCATTAGTTACAATGCTTGCAAGGCTTATAGTGATGTGCATTACCGAGTGGGCCCAAAGATACCTCTCCGACAATCAGAGTGACAAATCCTAATCTCGAAATACGCCAACCCAACAAGTACCTTCAAAGACACCTGTAGAGTACATTTATAATCACCTAGTTATGTTGTGATGTTTGGTAGCACACAAAGTGTTCCTCCGATAAACGGGAGTTGCATAATCTCATAGTCATAGGAAAATGTATAAGTCATGAAGAAAGCAATAGCAACATACTAAATGACCAAGTGCTAAGCTAACGGAATGGGTCAAGTCAATCACATCATTCTCCTAATGATGTGATCCCGTTAATCAAATGACAACTCATGTCAATGGCTAGGAAACTCAACCATCTTCGATTAACGAGCTAGTCAAGTAGAGGCATACTAGTGACACTATGTATGTCTATGTATTCACACATGTACTAAGTTTCCGGTTAATACAATTCTAGCATGAATAGTAAACATTTATCATGAAATAAGGAAATAAATAATAACTTTATTATTGCCTCTAGGGCATATTTCCTCTAGTCTCCCACTTGCACTAGAGTCAATAATCTAGTTCACATCGCCATGTGATTTAACACCAGTAGTTCACATCACCATGTGATTAATATCCATAGTTCACATCGCCATGTGACCAACACTCAAAAGGTTTACTAGAGTCAGTAATCTAGTTCACATCGCCATGTGACTAACACCCAAAGAGTACTATGGTGTGATCATGTTTTGCTTGTGAGAGAAGTTTAGTCAACGGGTCTGCCAAATTCAGATCCGTATGTATTTTGCAAATTTCTATGTCTACAATGCTCTGCACGGAGCTACTCTAGCTAATTGCTCCCACTTTCAATATGTATCTAGATCGAGACTCATCCAGATCGGTGTCAAAGCTTGCATCGAGGTAACTTTTTACGACGAACCTTTTGTCACCTCCATAATCGAGAAACATATCCTTATTACACTAAGGATAATTTCTACCGCTGTCCAGTGATCTACTCCTAGATCACTATTGTACTCCCTTGCTAAACTCAGTGTAGGGTATACAATAGATTTGGTACACAGCATGGCATACTTTATAGAACCTATGGCTGAGGCATAGGGAATGACTTTCATTCTCTTTCTATCTTCTGTCATGGTCGTGCTTTGAGTCTTACTCAATTTCACACCTTATAACACAGGCAAGAACTCTTTCTTCGACTGTTCCATTTTGAACTACTTCAAAATCTTTGTCAAGGTTTGTACTCATTGAAAAACTTATCAAGCGTCTTGATCTATCTCTATAGATCTTGATGCTCAATATGTAAGCAGCTTTCACCGAGGTCTTTCTTTGAAAAAACTCCTTTCAAATATCCTTTTATGCTATCCAGAAATTCTATATCATTTCCAATTAGCAATATGTCATCCACATATAATATTAGAAATGCTACACAGCTCCCACTCACTTTCTTGTAAATACAAGCTTCTCCAGAAGTCTGTATAAAACCATATGCTTTGATCACACTATAAAAACGTTTATTCCAACTCCGAGAGGCTTGCACCAGTCCATAAATGGATTGCTGGAGCTTGCACACTTTGTTAGCTCCCTTTGGATCGGCAAAACCTTCTGGTTGCATCATATACAACTCTTCTTCCAGAAACCTTTTGCAACAAGTCGAGCTTTGTAGACAGTAACATTACCGTCAGTGTCAGTCTTCTTATTGAAGATCCATTTATTCTCTATGGCTTGCTGATCATCGGGCAAGTCAACCAAAGTCCACACTTTGTTCTCATACATGGATCCCATCTCAGATTTCGTGGCCTCAAGCCATTTTGCGGAATCTGGGCTCACCATCGCTTCTTCATAGTTCGTAGGTTCGCCTTGGTCAAGTAACATGACCTCCAGAATTGGATTTCCGCACCACTCTCGTGCGGATCTTACTATGGTTGACCTACGAGGTTCGGTAGTAACTTGATCTGAAGTTTCATGATCAATGTCATTAGCTTCTTCACTGATTGGTGTAGGTGTCACAGAAACCGGTTTCTGTGATGAACTACTTTCCAATAAGGGAGCAGGTACAGTTACCTCATCAAGTTCTACTTTCCTCCCACTCACTTCTTTCGAGTGAAACTCCTTCTCTAGAAAGGATCCATTCTTAGCAACAAATGTCTTGCCTTCGGATCTGTGATAGAAGGTGTACCCAGCAGTCTCCTTTGGGTATCCTATGAAGACACATTTTTCCGATTTGGGTTCGAGCTTATCAGGTTGAAGTTTTTCACATAAGCATCGCAGCCCCAAACTTTAAGAAACGACAACTTTGGTTTCTTGCCAAACCACAGTTCATAAGGCGTCGTCTCAACGAATTTTGATGGTGCCCTATTTAACGTGAATGCAGTTGTCTTTAATGCATAACCCCAAAACGATAGCGGTAAATCGGTACGAGACACCATAGATTGCACCATATCTAATAAAGTACGGTTATGATGTTCGGGCACACCATTACGCTGTAGTGTTCCAGGTGGCATGAGTTGCGAAACTATTCCGCATTGTTTCAAATGAACACCAAACTCATAACTCAAATATTTTTCTCTATGATCAGAACGTAGAAACTTTATTTTCTTGTTACGATGATTTTCCACTTCACTCTGAAATTCTTTGAACTTTTAAAATGTTTCAGACTTATGTTTCATTAAGTAGATATACCCATATCTGCTCAAATCATCTGTGAAGGTCAGAAAATAACGATACCTGTCGCGAGCCTCAACACTCATCGGATCGCATACATCAATATGAATTATTTCCAATAAATCAGTTTCTCGCTCAATTGTTCCGGAGAACGGAGTCTTAGTCATCTTGCCCATAAGGCATGGTTGCAAGCAACAAGTGATTCATAATCAAGTTATTCCGAAATCCCAACAGCATGAAGTTTCTTCATGTGCTTTACACCAATATGACCTAAACGGCAGTGCCACAAATAAGTTGCACTATCATTATTAACTTTGCATATTTTGGCTTCAATATTATGAATATGTTTATCACTATGATAGAGATCCAACAAACCATTTCCATTGGGTGTATGACCATAGAAGGTTTTATTCATGTAAACAGAACAACAATTATTCTCTAACTTAAATGAATAACCGTATTGCAATAAACATGATCAAATCATATTCATGCTCAACACAAACACCAAATAACATTTATTTAGGTTCAACGCTAATCCCGAAAGTATAGGGAGTGTGCGATGATGATCAGATCAATCTTGGAACTACTTCCAACACACATCGTTACCTCGCCCTTAACTAGTTTTTGTTCATTCTGCAACTCTCGTTTCGAGTTACTACTCTTAGTAACTGAACCAGTATCAAATGCCGAGGGGTTGCCATAAACACCAGTAAAGCACACATCAATAACATGTATATCTAATATACCTTTGTTCACTTTGCCATCCTTCTTATCCGCCAATTATCTAGGGCAGTTCCACTTCCAGTGATCAGTTCCTTTGCATTAGAAGCACTCAGTTCAAGGTTGGGTCTGGCTTTGGGATTCTACACGGGAGCAGCAACTTGCTTGTCGTTCTTTTTGAAGTTCCCCTTCTTCCCTTTGCCCTTTTCTTGAAACTAGTGGTCTTGTCAACCATCAACACTTGATGCTTTTCTTGATTTCTACCTTCGTCGATTTCAGCATCACGAAGAACTTGGGAATTGTTTCCATTATCCCTTGCATATTATAGTTCATCACGAAGTTCTAGTAACTTGGTGATAGTGACTAGAGAACTCTATCAATCACTATCTTATCTGGAAGATTAACTCCCACTTGATTCAAGTTATTGTAGTACTCGGACATTACGAGCACATGCTCACTAGTCGAGCTATTCTCCTCCATCTTGTAGGCAAAGTACTTGTCAAAGGTCTCATACCTTTCGACATGGGCATGAGTCTGAAATACTAATTTCAACTCTTGGAACATCTCGTATGCTTCGTGGCGTTTCAAAAAAAATCTTTGAAGCCTCGATTCTAAGCCGTAAAGCATGGTGCACTAAACTATCAAGTAGTCATCATATCGAGCTTGCCAAACGTTCATAACGTCTGCATTTGCTCCTGCAATCGGTCTGTCACCTAGCGGTGCATCAAGGACATAATTCTTCTGTGCAGCAATGAGGATAATCCTCAGATCACGGATCCAATCTGCATCATTGCTACTAACATCTTTCAACTTAGTTTTCTCTAGGAACATATCAAAAATAAAACAGGGGAGCTAAACACGAGCTATTGATCTACAACATAGATATGATAATACTACCAGGACTAAGTTCATGATAAATTAAAGTTCAATTAATCATATTACTTAAGAACTCCCAGTTAGATAGACATCCCTCTAATCATCTTAGTGATCACGTGATCCATATCAACTAAACCATGTCCGGTCATCACGTGAGATGGAGTAGTTTCAATGGTTAACATCACTATGTTGATCATATCTTCTATATGATTTACGCTCGACCTTTCGGTCTACGGTGTTCCAAGGCCATATCTTCATATGCTAGGCTCGTCAAGTTTAACCCGAGTATCCTGCGTGTGCAAAACTGGCTTACACCCGTTGTATTTGAACGTAGAGCTTATCACACCCGATCATCATGTGGTGTCTCGGCGCGACGAGCTTTCGCAACGGTGCATACTCAGGAAGAACACGTATACCTTGAAATTTAGTGAGAGATCATCTTATAATGCTACTGTCAATCAAAGCAGAATAAGATGCATAAAGGATAAACATCACCTGCAATCAATATAAGTGATATGATATGGCCATCATCATCTTGTGCCTTTGATCTCCATCTCCAAAGCACCGTCATGATCACCATCGTCACCGGCGCGACACCATGATCTCCATCGTAGCATCGTTGTCGTCTGGCCAACTATTGCTTCTACGACTATCACTACCGCTTAGTGATAATGTAAAGCAATTACAGGGCGATTGCATTGCATACAATAAAGCGACAACCATATACCTCCTGCCAGTTGCCTATAACTCCATTACAAAACATGATCATCTCATACAATTAAATATAGCATCATGTCTTGACCATATCACATCACAACATGCCTTGCAAAAACAAGTTAAACGTCCTCTACTTTGTTGTTGCAAGTTTTACGTGGCTGCTACGGGCTGAGCAAGAACCATTCTTACCTACGCATCAAAACCACAATGGTAGTTCGTCAAGTTAGTGTTGTTTTAACCTTCTCAAGGACCGGGCTTAGCCACACTTGGTTCAACAAAAGTTGGAGAAACTGACACCCGCCAGCCACCTGTGTGCATAACACGTCGGTAGAACCAGTCTCGCGTAAGCGTACGCATAATGTCGGTCCAGGCCGCTTAATCCAACAATACCGCCGAACCAAAGTATGACATGCTCGTAAGCAGTATGACTTGTATCGCCCACAACTCACTTGTGTTCTACTCGTGCATATAACATCAACGCATAAACCTGGCTTGGATGCCACTGTTAGGTAACATAGTAATATCAAAATAATTCCTATGCACACGCAAGATCATGGTGATGCATAGCAACGAGAGGGGAGAGTGTCGTCCACGTACCCTCGTAGACCGTTAAGCGGAAGCGTTATGACAACGCGGTTGATGTAGTCGTACGTCTTCACGATCGACCGATCCTCAGTACCGAACGTACGGCACCTCCGCGTTCAGCACACGTTCAGCTCGGTGACGTCCCGCGAACTCACGATCCAGTAGAGCTCGAGGGAGAGTTTCATCAGCACGACGGCGCGGTGACAATGTTGATGAAGCTACCGTCGCAGGGCTTCGCATAAGCACCGCTACGATATGACCGAGGTGGATTATGGTGGAGGGGGGCACCGCACACGGCTGGGAGAAATCAATGTTCCACTTGTGTGTTCTAGGGTGCCACATGCCCCCGTATATCAAGGAGCAAGGGGGGAGGCCGGCCGGCCCCTGTAGGGTGCGCCAGGAGGAGGAGTCCTCCTCCTAGTAGGAGTAGGACTCCCCTTTCCTACTCCTACTAGGAGGAGGAAAGGAAGGAGGAGAGGGAGAAGGAAGGAGAGGGAGGAAAAGGAGGAAAGGGGGGCCGACACCGTATTCCAATTCGGTTTGGGCTAGGGGGGACGCGCGCCCTGCCTCCTCTCTTCCACCACTTGGCCCAGGAGGCCCATTACTTCTTCCTCGTATTCCCGTAACTCCCCGGTACCCCGAAAAATACCCGAATCACTCGGAACCTTTCTGATGTCCGAATATAGTTGTCCAATATATTGATCTTTACGAGTCAACCATTTCGAGACTCCTAGTCATGTCCCCGATCTCATCCGGGACTCCGAACTACCTTCGGTACATCAAATCACATAAACTCATAATATCGATCGTCACAGAACTTTAAGCGTGCAGACCCTACGGGTTCGAGAACTATGTAGACATGACCGAGACACGTCTCCGGTCAATAACCAATAGCGGAACCTGGATGCTCATATTGGCTCCCACATATTCTACGAAGATCTTTATTGGTCAAACTACATAACAGCATACGTTGTTCCCTTTGTCATCGGTATGTTACTTGCCCGAGATTCGATATTCGGTATCTCAATACCTAGTTCAATCTCGTTACCGGCAAGTCTCTTTACTCGTTCCGTAATACATCATCCATAACTAACTCATTAGTTGCATTGCTTGCAAGGATTATAGTGATGTGCATTACCGAGAGGGCCCAGAGATACCTCTCCGACAATCGGAGTGAAAAATCATAATCTTGATCGATACGAACTCAACAAGTACCATCAGAGACACCTGTAGATCACCTTTATAATCACCCAGTTATGTTGTGATGTTTGGTAGCACACAAAGTGTTCCTCCGGTATTCGGGAGTTGCATAATCTCATACGCATAGGAACATGCATAAATCATGAAGAAATCAATAGCAATATACTAAACGATCAAATGCTAAGCTAAAGGAATGGGTCAAGTCAATCACATCATTCTCTAATGATGCAATCCCGTTAATCAAATGAAAACTCATGTCTATGGCTAGGAAACTTAACCATCATTTATTCAACGAGCTAGTCAGGTAGAGGCATACTAGTGACACTTACTTTGTCTATATATTCACACATGTACTAAGTTTCCGGTTAATACAATTCTAGCATGAATAATAAATATTTATCATGAAATAAGGAAATAAATAATAACTTTATTATTGCCTCTAGGGCATATTTTCTTCAGTCTCCCACTTGCACTAGAGTCAATAATCTAGTTCACATCGCCATGTGATTTAACACCAATAGTTCACCATGTGATTAATATCCATACTTCACATCGCCATGTGACCAACACTCAAAAGGTTTACTAGAGTCAGTAATCTAGTTCACATCACCATGTGATTAACACCCAAAGAGTACTAAGGTGTGATTATGTTTTGCTTGTGAGAGAAGTTTAGTCAACGGGTCTGCCAAATTCAGATCCATATGTATTTTGCAAATTTCTATGTCTACAATGCTTTGCACGGAGCTACTCTAGCTAATTGCTCCCACTTTCAATATGTATCTAGATCGAGAGTCATCCAGATCGGTGTCAAAGCTTGCATCAACGTAACTTTTTACGACGAACCTTTTGTCACCTCCATAATCGAGAAACATATCCTTATTCCACTAAGGATAATTTTTATACTGTCCAAAGGATCTACTCCTAGATCACTATTGTACTCCCTTGCTAAACTCAGTGTAGGGTATACAACAGATTTCACAGCATGGCATACTTTATAGAACCTATGGTTGAGGCATAGGGAATGACTTTCATTCTCTTTCTATCTTCTGTCATGGTCGTGCTTTGAGTCTTACTCAAATTCACACCTTATAACACAGGCAAGAACTCTTTCTTTGACTGTTCCATTTTTAACTACTTCAAAATCTTTGTCAAGGTATGTACTCATTGAAATAACTTATCAAGCGTCTTGATCTATCTCTATAGATCTTGATGCTCAATATGTAAGCAGCTTTCACCGAGGTCTTTCTTTGAAAAAACTCCTTTCAAATATCCGTTTATGCTATCCAGAAATCCTATATCATTTCCAATTAGCAATATGTCATCCACATATAATATTAGAAATGCTATGAGCTCCCACTCACTTTCTTGTAAATACAGCTTCTCCAAAAGTCTGTATAAAACCATATGCTTTGATCACACTATCAAAATGTTTATTCCAACTCCGAGAGGATTGCACCAGTCCATAAATGTATCGTTGGAGCTTGCACACTTTATTAGCTCCCTTTGGATCGACAAAACCTTTCTGTTGAATCATATACAACTATTCTTCCAGAAATCCATTCAGGAATGCAGTTTTGACATCCATTTGCCAAATTTCATAATCATAAAATGCGGCAATTGCTAACATGATTCGTACACACTTAAGCATCGCTACGGGTGAGAAAGTCTCATCGTAGTCAACTCCTTGAACTTGTCGAAAACCTTTCTCAACAAGTCGAGCTTTGTAGACAGTAACATTACCGTCAGCGTCTATCTTCTTCTTGAAGATCCATTTATTCTCTATGGCTTGCCGATCATCGGGCAAGTCAACCAAAGTCCACACTTTGTTCTCATACATGGATCCCATCTCAGTTTTCATGGCCTCAAGCCATTTTGTGGAATCTGGGCTCACCATCGCTTCTTCATAGTTCGTAGGTTCGCCTTGGTCAAGTAACATGACCTCCAGAATAGGATTACCATACAACTCAGGTGCAGATCTTACTTTGGTTGACCTACGAGGTTCGGTAGTAACTTGATCTGAAGTTTCATGATCAATATCATTAGCTTCTTCACTGATTGGTGTAGGTGTCACAGAAACCGGTTTCTGTGATGAACTACTTTCCAATAAGGGAGCAGGTACAGTTACCTCATCAAGTTCTACTTTCCTCCCACTCACTTCTTTCGAGTGAAACTCCTTCTCTAGAAAGGATCCATTCTTAGCAACAAATGTCTTGCCTTCGGATCAATAATAGAAGGTGTACCAACAGTCTCCTTTGGGTATCCTATGAAGACACATTTCTCCGAGTTGGGTTCGATCTTATCAGGTTGAAGTTTTTTCACATAAGCATTGCAGCCCCAAACTTTAAGAAACGACAACTTTGGTTTCTTGCAAAACCACAGTCCATCAGGCGTCGTCTCAAGAATTTTGATGGTGCCCTATTTAACGTGAATGCAGTTGTCTTTAATGCATAACCCCAAGACGATAGTGGTAAATCGGTAAGTGACATCATAGATTGCACCATATCTAATAAAGTACGGTTATGATGTTCGGACACATCATTACGCTGTGGTGTTCCAGGTGGCGTGAGTTGCGAAACTATTCCGCATTGTTTCAAATGAAGACCAAACTCATAACTCAAATATTCTCCTCTATGATCAGATCGTAGAAACTTTATTTTCTTGTTACGATGATTTTCCACTTTACTCTGAAATTCTTTGAACTTTTCAAATGTTTCAGACTTATGTTTCATTAAGTAGATATACCCATATCTGCTCAAATCATCTGTGAAGGTCGAGAAAATAACTTGATACCGCCATGAGCCTCAACACTCATCGGATCGCATACATCGGTATGTATTATTTCCAATAAGTCAGTTGCTTTCGCTCCATTGTTACGGAGAACGGAGTCTTAGTCATCTTGCCCATAAGGCATGGTTACGCAAGCAACAAGTGATTCATAATCAAGTTATTCCGAAATCCCAACAGCATGGAGTTTCTTCATGTGCTTTACACCAATATGACCTAAACGGCAGTGCCACAAATAAGTTGCACTATCATTATTAACTTTGCATATTTTGGCTTCAATATTATGAATATGTGTATCACTACGATAGAGATCCAACAAACCATTTTCATTGGGTGTATGACCATTGAAGGTTTTATTCATGTAAACAGAACAACAATTATTCTCTAACTTAAATGAATAACCGTATTGCAATAAACATGATCAAATGATATTCATGCTCAACACAAACACCAAATAACATTTATTTAGGTTCAACACTAATCCCGAAATTATAGGGAGTGTGCGGTGATGATCAGATCAATCTTGGAACTACTTCCAACACACATCGTCACCTCGCCCTTAACTAGTTTCTGTTCGTTCTGCAACTCTCGTTTCGAGTTATTACTCTTAGCAAGTGAACCAGTATCAAATGCCGAGGGGTTGCTATAAACAACAGTAAAGCACACATCAATAACATGTATATCCAATATACCTTTATTCACTTTACCATCCTTCTTATCCGCCAATTATCTAGGGCAGTTCCACTTCTAGTGACCATTTCCTTTGTAGTAGAAGCACTCAGTTTCAGGCTTGGGTCTGGCTTTCGGCTTCTTCACGGGAGCAGCAACTTGCTTGCCGTTCTTTTTGAAGTTCCTCTTCTTCCCTTTGCCCTTTTATAGAAACTAGTGGTCTTGTCAATCATCAACACTTGATGCTTTTCTTGATTTCTATCTTCGTCGATTTTAGCATCACGAAGAGCTTGGGAATCATTCCCGTTATCCTTTGCATATTATAGTTCATCACGAAGTTCTAGTAACTTGGTGATAGTGACTAGAGAACTCTGTCAATCACTATCTTATCTGGAAGATTAACTCCCACTTGATTCAAGTGATTGTAGTACTCAGACATTCTGAGCACATGCTCACTAGCTGAGCTATTCTCCTCCATCTTGTAGGCAAAGTACTTGTCAAAGGTCTCATACCATTCGAAATGGGCATGAGTATTAAATACTAATTTCAACTCTTCGAACATCTCATATGCCCCGTGGCGTTTCAAAAACGTCTTTGAAGCCTCGATTCTAAGCCATAAAGCATGGTGCACTAAACTATCAAGTAGTCATCATATCGAGCTTGCTAAACGTTCATAATGTATGCATTTGCTCCTGCAATCGGTTCGTCACCTAGCGGTGCATCAAGGACATAATTGTTCTGTGCAGCAATGAGGATAATCCTCAGATCATGGATCCAATCCGCATCATTGCTACTAACATCTTTCAACTTAGTTTTCTCTAGGAACGTATCAAAAATAAAAGCAGGGAGCTAAACGCGAGCTATTGATCTACAACATAGATATGCTAATACTACCAGGACTAAGTTCATGATAAATTAATGTTCAATTAATCATATTACTTAAGAACTCCAACTTAGATAGACATCCCTCTAATCATCTAAGTGATCACGTGATCCATATCAACTAAACCATGTCCGATCATCACGTGAGATGGAGTAGCTTTCAATGGTGAACACCATTATGTTGATCATATATTCTATATGATTCATGCTCGACCTTTCGGTCTCCAGTGTTCCGAGGACATATCTGCATATGCTAGGCTCGTCAAGTTTAACCCGAGTATTCTGCGTGTGCAAAACTGGCTTACACCTGTTGTATTTAAACGTAGAGCTTATCACACCCGATCATCACGTGGTGTCTCGGCGCGACGAGCTTTCACAACGTTGCATACTCAGGAAGAACACTTATACCTTGAAATTTAGTGAGAGATCATCTTATAATGCTACCGTCAATCAAAGCAGAATAAGATACATAAAGGATAAACATCACATGCAATCAATATAAGTGATATGATATGGCCATCATCATCTTGTGCCTTTGATCTCCATCTCCAAAGCACCGTCATGATCACCATCGTCACCGGCACGACACCTTGATCTCAATCATAGCATCGTTGTCGTCTGGCCAACTAGTGCTTCTACGACTATCGCTACCGCTTAGTGATAAAGTAAAGCAATTACAGGGCGATTGCATTGCATACAATAAAGTGACAACCATATGGCTCCTGCCAGTTGCCGATAACCCCGTTACAAAACATGATCATCTAATGAAATAAAATATAGCATCATGTCTTGACCATATCACATCACAACATGCCCTGCAAAAACAAGTTAGACGTCCTCTACTTTGTTGTTGCAAGTTTTACGTGGCTGCTACGGGCTGAGCAAGAACCGTTCTTACCTACGCATTAAAACCACAACGATAGTTCGTCAAGTTAGTGTTGTTTTAACCTTCTCAAGGACCGGGCGTAGCCACACTCGGTTCAACTAAAGTTGGAGAGTACGCGTAATGTCGGTCTGGGCCGCTTCATCCAACAATACCGCCAAACCAAAGTATGCCATGATGGTAAGCAGTATGACTTGTATCACCCACAACTCACTTGTGTTCTACTCGTGCATATAACATCTACGCATAGACCTGGCTCGGATGCCACTGTTGGGTAGCGTGGTAATTTCAAAAAAAAAATCCTATGCACACGCAAGATCATGGTGATGCATAGCAACGATAGGGGAGAGTGTCGTCCACGTACCCTCGTAGACCATTAAGCGGAAGCGTTATGACAACGCGGTTGATGTAGTCGTACGTCTTCTTGATCGACCGATCATCAGTACCGAACGTACGGCACCTCCGCGATCAGCACATGTTTAGCTCGGTGATGTCCCGCAAACTCACGATCCAGTAGAGCTCGAGGGCGAGTTTCGTCAGCACGACGGTGTGGTGACGATGTTGATGAAGCTACCGTCGCAGGGCTTCGCCTAAGCACCGCTACGATACGACCGAGGTGGATTATGGTGGAGGGGGGCACCGCACACGGCTGGGAGAAATCAATGATCCACTTGTGTGTTCTAGGGTGCCCCCTGCCCCCGTATATTAAGGAGCAAGGGGGGAGGCCGGCCGGCCAGCCCCTGTAGGGTGCCCCAGGAGGAGTCCTCCTCCTCCTAGTAGGAGTAGGACTCCCATTTCCTACTCCTACTAGGAGGAGGAAAGGAAGGAGGACAGAGAGAAGGAAGGAGAGGGAGGAAAAGGAGGAAATGGGGGGCCGGCCCCCTAGTCCAATTCGGTTTGGGCTAGGGGGGCCGCGCGCCCTGCCTCCTCTCTTCCACCACTTGGCCCATCAGGCCCATTACTTCTTCCTCGTATTCCCGTAACTCCCCGGTACCCCGAAAAATACCTGAATCACTCGGAACATTTCTGATGTCTGAATATAGTCGTCCAATATATCGATCTTTACGTCTCAATCATTTTGAGAGTCCTCGTCGTGTCCCCGATCTCATCCGGGACTCCGAACTACCTTCGGTACATCAAATCACATAAACTCATAATACCGATCATCATAGAACTTTAAGCGTGTGGACCCTACGGGTTCGAGAACTATGTAGACATGACCGAGACACGTCTCCGGTCAATAACCAATAGCGGAACCTGGATGCTCATATTGGCTCCCACATATTCTACGAACATCTTTATCTGTCAAATCGCATAACAGCATATGTTGTTCCCTGTGTCATCGGTATGTTACTTGCCCGAGATTCGATCGTCGGTATCTCAATACCTAGTTCAATCTCGTTACCGGCAAGTCTCTTTACTCGTTCCGTAATACATCATCCTGCAACTAACTCATTAGTTGCATTGCTTGCAAGGCTTATAGTGATGTGCATTACCAAGAGGGCCCAGAGATAACTCCCCGACAATCGGAGTGACAAATCCTAATCTCGATATATGCCAACTCAACAAGTATCATCGGAGACACCTGTAGAGCACCTTTATAATCACCCAGTTACGTTGTGATGTATGGTAGCACACAGAGTGTTCCTCCGGTATTCGGGAGTTGCATAATCTCATGGTCATAGGAACATGTATAAGTCATGAAGAAAGCAATAGCAATATACTAAACGATCAAATGCTAAGCTAACGGAATGGGTCAAGTCAATCACATCATTCTCTAATGATGTGATCCCGTTAATCAAATGACAACTCATGTCTATGGCTAGGAAACTTAACCATCATTGATTCAACAAGCTAGTCAAGTAGAGGCATACTAGTGACACTTAGTTTGTCTATATATTCACACATGTACTAAGTTTTCGATTAATACAATTCTAGCATGAATAATAAACATTTATCATGAAATAAGGAAATAAACAATAACTTTATTATTGCCTCTAGGGCATATTTCCTTCACCAATTGGGAAGAATTTAAGTTGACTCTGCTAAAGGCTCAGCTTGTGTCTCAGAAATTGAAGCCTTTATGGGAATGATATGAAGAAACCTTGTGCATGCAAGCTCTGTGGAGAAATAGGACACAACCATAAAGAACACAAGGATGAATGCCCTATTTGTGAAGGAAGTCACTCAGCTGAAGAATGCCCAACTAGGCAGATTACTTGTTTCTTGTGTGAAGGGACTACCCACTACCCTGCTCAGTGTCACATTTACCCTATGGTACAAAGAACCATCCAGCAGAAGAAAGAAGCAATGAAAGGAGCCCCCATGGAAATTTTAGAAGAACCTGTGATGAAGGATGAGGTGGAGGACACCCCTAAGAAGACCCAATTAAACCCTGCACCAAGTCATGCTATTCATGTGGAGAAGAAGGACACACCTCCCAGAATTGTTTGAAGGGTGATCTAGTAGAATTCCCGATAGAAGAAGTAGAGTATGACCCACAGCAAATAGAAGCGCCGATTGGCACGGAAAAGTCCAGGAAGAGAAATAGATTGGATTCCAGGAAGGATCTGAGTCATATCACCTGTTTCAGGTGCAAAGATTCAGGGCACTATTTCAGCGATTGCCCAAAAAGGAAGCCAAGGACCCAAGGAGGCTATGTAATCACAAGGAAACCTCGAGACTTGTCAGAAGTCATATGTTTCCTCTCTAATGAAGCAGGGCACTTTGCCAGAGATTGTCCCAAAGAGAAGGAGGCTTGTGCTAAATAGTTGAGTCTGTGAGAATATAGTAGTAGTAGTGGGAACAATTCTTTTATTGTTGAGGTGTTGAGTTGAGGCATGTAATGGAAATGCAAGAGATGGTAATAATTTGAGAATCAATAAAGTTAGCATCGTTGGTAAAGATTTGGATTTTATGAGCAGTGACTCTATGAAGGAAGATTTTGACCATTTTCGAGGATATGAGAAATATGGTCTATGGATGAATTTGTGCATTTCAAGGGTGGTAGTACCCTGTGAGGAGATTTGACCCCTGGAAAGGATAATGACGTTCCACGGAGTGGACTTCATAAGTATAAGTTTTATCTCGATATGTGGGATACCCCAAGAATATGAAGAGATGAAGTACTATTGGGGTATAAAGGAGGTATAATGTTGGTAATATGGAGCAATTGTAACTCCATGATGAGTCTGAGTAAACACGTCTTAGTTTGGTACCAATAGAAGGAAGGAAGACAGTACAATTGGAGGGATTTTAAGTATGCTAGGAAGCTGGATGTGGGAATAATGATCAGTTGCCCCGATGATGAGTTCAAGGTTTACAAGTGATGAGATGGGCCATAACCCATGTGCCCCAAGATTCGCCAAGAAGCAAGCACACTCTTGCTGAAGGAAAAACCCTGGAAGAAGTTATGCCTTTATCGACAGACGATCTTATAGGAGTAATGCAAAACCTGAGAGATGTGAAAAAAGATAGATGTTTGTTCAGCTTGCAGAATTCATGGATTCTTCCGGACTTAGTTCGTCGACAAGAGAAATTCTGCAATGCTTGTGAGGATGACCGAGTGTTAGAATACGAGATTAGCTAAACCATATACAAGGTAATGATTTGGGTGCGGGATGAATTGATCACCATACCGAATTACTCTTATTATTCGCCTTGCTATATGGAATAGTAAATCTGAGTGACTTACCTATAGTAGAGCGACGACGATCAAAAACCTTGTTTAAAACCTTAGAATGGTATGACAATTTTTCCCCTTGTACAAGGCAGCTGTTGCCAATCGTAGGATATTGAGTGAGAATGAAGCCGAGACTCATTTCCTGCAGGAGAAACCATAAATGGTTGACCTCCATGAGATATCGATAGTTGTTTAGTATTGGCGCCAGACCCGTCAGCTAAGAAGACCCAGTCCTAGATAAAAATAGAGAAGAATTGAGGAAAAGGGTTATGCCACTACCGGAAGAGCCGAGAGAAGGATTTTTTTTTTGAGAATCTAAGAAGACTGACACCGCCAACAATAAGGATCTACGACCTGAGTTTTGATGGAACCGTAACCATGTTTCTAAGGGTGGTAGCACCCCAGACACTCCTGTGACGATCGATGGATTTTGAGGAGACCCCAAAGCTAACCTATTTCTGTCTAGCCTCTCCGAATCTCGAGGACGAGATTCATTTTAAGAGTGGTAGGTTTGTAACATCCCAAAATTCTAAATTTTGGAATGTTATATTAAATAAATAGTTTTGATTGATTGTTTGATTGTGGTGTGGTTGCTTGTGTGAAATTGAGTGAAATTTGAAACTTTTTGAAAGTTAAATGAGAGGGAATAAAAGGGCTTTCCCAAACTTTCATTTTTGTATTTATGATCTCCATGAATTCAAATTATTTTCAAATACAAAACCCTCGAGAAAAGATGATATGACTTCTTCCATTTAATTAAATGAAAAAGGGGTTTTGGAAAATATTTAAATTTTATTTAGAAATATTCTAATTTCAGAAACTTTAAGCAACTCAATGATTTTCATGAGGGAAGATAAAATGACTTCTTCAAAACATATGAAATATGATTTGGGAGTTTCAAAGAATCAAATTTAACGCCCCTTTGAAATTATTTTCAATTTGGAGATATTTGGTTTTTATTCAAATTATTTTTCTCCAAAAATTAAATATATGGAAATTAGGGTGAAGTGATTCCCTACAGTAGAAAAATGGAGATAAATAAATTTCAAATTATTTTGGTTTTTTTAAAATGATTTTTATTAGGTTTTATTGCAACAGTAGCATTGTTTGCTTTATTTATATTTTTGTCTATTTTATTTGATGCTAGAAAATTTTCACATTGTAGAAAATCGTTTTCTGAAAATTTTGATATATAATATGCCTATGGAATTTTTTAAATTTATTCTTTTCTTATTTTCCGTTTACCCCTTTTTCGTTTTTATAAAAAAAACTGTACGAGCAGTCGGCTGCTATCCCTCGCCACCCTGTGCAACATAGCCAGCAGGCCGGGCTATATTATTTTTCCGATTGTCCTTCAATTTATTTATTTTCTGTCCAAAAAATATAATTTTCTTTTCTAAAGAAAAGGTAGAAAAAAAACTCTGCGCACGTACACATGCGCGCACACGCGCAGGCCGGCGGGATGCCCATGCGGCGGCGTTTCTTTCTCTTTCATCTCCCTTTTTGTCTATGTTTAGTAACATATTGTCTAGATTTTGATCCCTAAACCTCTTTTCCACCTATAAATATAGACCTATAGAGCCTCTAAACTCATCCGATTCGGGATCAATATTTAGGTTTGACTAGATTCACTAAAGAAAAATATATTTCTCCTCTCCAGCGGGACTTCTGGAAGTTGTCTTTTTTCTCCGAAGTCGTCTTTTCTTTACCTTATAAAGATATCTTTTTTTATACTTCTGTAGTTTATTATTTCTAGACTAGTACGGTAATACAATTAGATTATCAATTAGTTGATGTATTTATAAATTAGACCTAGTTTTTTAGCCGTAACTATTTTTCTTCCGTAAAAGAGTTTGGCCCTGATTTTTCAAATAGCCATAACTTTTTACTCGTTCGTCCAAATTAGATGAAACCAACGCCTATAGTTTCGTCTTGTTTTCACCTATCCAGTGAACCTGTCACATCAACTTTTTGAAATTTTCAAATTTTGAAATTTGTTCAGATTCATATTCAAACTTCTTTTGATCATAACTTGAGTTTCGTAACTCCGATTTGGGTGATTCTTTTTGCAAATCGAAGCTCTTGACCTAAACTTTATGATAAGACCAAATCCACCCAATTTTGGTACTGTTTGAAATTATTTTCTATTGCAAGAGTTAATTGCTTGTTTTTAAAGTTTTTCCGAAGATCTTTTCTTCGATTCTTCTGCATAATTGCTTATGTATGGTTGCTATTGCTTGCTCACGATAGATTGATCGGAGTGTGACGAGTAGAACTATCAGGAATTTTGAGTGTGAAGCATCTTCATCAACAGTACAAGGCAAATTCACACTTTGATCATATCCATTTATTACCCATTTTTATGCATTACTTTCAACCCTCAAACATTGCATGAGTAGGTTTTGATAACATGTGGGTATTGGGAAGTAGTTGATGAGATAGGAACCTATTGTCTTGCATTCAACCCCTGGGTACTACTACGTTATTCTTACTTCTATGCTATGCTCGTAGACGTGGTTTGGTTTCGAGAGAATTCATGGAAGATGTGAGAGTTATTGTTAACTAAGGTTTAACTTAAGGTGGCTACTTTAATACACATCTGGGTGGAATGGTTGGGGCACCCTGGAGCACCCAGTGGTTTGCCCGGGCACCTGGAGAACCCATTGTTTGCCCAAGGGAATCCCGGAGCACTCGTGTGATCACCCTATGGAATGCCACCCATGCTCAAAGGGATCATAAGATTATTCATGCTAGAAACTTCTGTGTGCAGCCACAAGCCATTATGGGCTCTGTCATGGTTGAGTAAGTCGTGGGAATCCTTTCCATGATGGGCTAGCAGATGTAGGGAAACTGTAGGTGTACCGGCCTATCTATCGGTTAAGGGGACCTCTTCGGAAAGACTGTGTCTCGGTCATCCGTTTCTCAAACATCATGCAGTGCGAGAAAATCAATGGAGATCGAGTCTTATGGGGAAAAGTGCGCAAACCTCTGCAGAGTGTACAAACTAATCATGATTAGCCGTGTCCCCGGTTATGGGCATCTTGAGTATCTGGTATTTGAATTATTGATTTGATATCATCACTTTACTTAATTAATTTGTTGGGTTGATAATTATTATTCTGGGATTGAGTTGGAGGAACCTTCTCAATATTTTCAACAAACTTTGTAGTTAAATAAAATATATTCCTTTGATGTAGGAAAAAAATAGCTTTATGCAAAAATTAAACTTAGAGCCTCCACCAGCCAAATATGCATGTAGTGATAGCCATTATTCAGCATTGCTCTATGGTGTGAATTTGCCAGTACATTCAATGTACTGACCTACATGGCTGCAATGTCCCATGTTGCAGGATTCTTACGACGAGTAAGTGATACGTTAGGGTTATGATTTCTACACTCAACTTTGCCGCTCATATTGATGGGAATCCAGAACCTTGTTGTTACTTCCGCTATATGGATTGAGGTAATAGTATTTACATTACTTTATACATGTGATTTACCTCTGTTATAAATCCTCGAGTACTGTGTGTGTCAGCATACCGATCCAGGGATGACACTTAAGCACAGAGACTTGACCGTCTAAGGTCGGGTCGCTACATCACACAGGCAATTTACCCAGGTTCAGGCCTCCGTGAGGCGTAAAACCCTACTCCTGCTTTGGTGGATTGATGGTGGAAAAGGTGGTGGTGGAGCGTAGTACACTTGCCCGGCAAGGGTTGCCTTAAGGCACCAGCGACTACGCGTGTATGGGGGTGTAAGTTATCCAATCTTCTAACCCTTTCTACGGTTGCCACGTGCCTCCTTTTATAGATCAAGGGGTCACCACAATGGCAAAGTAGTCATTATGCACTGATATGATAGCAAGCATTGCTATCATACCTAACTCTCGGGCTGACAGGGCGCATTAAATGCACCGCATAGTGTCACATCATTGGTCGTCGGGCAAGGCTTGCTGGGCTATATTGCCAGCTTCGCGTCTGTTCTCTTGACACGTCGCAGGGCGGGTGTCATCTGTGGGTTTCTTCTGTAGGAAATGGCTGCCATGTGGCGAATGGCTGCCACTTAATCACTGCTTGACACCGCACTGATCGATGACGTGGGTCGTGGTGGAGTGGTTTGTGAGGTGGTTTTGCCTCCGTGAGCCTCGGCGAGCCCTGCCGGGGCGCTTTGGTCGCCTGCTTCTGGGGGTGGCCTTGCCCCTTGCCGGGCTCGCCTGTCCGGCAAGGGAGGCTTTTCTCTTGGCGATATCCTATTTCTCTGGTTTGATCTTGGTCCCTCTGATCTGCATGTTGGTCCTTCTAATTCCTTGGTTCCTTGTACTCTGACCTGGGTTGGTGCTTCAATCTTGTTCTCGTGCCTGTGCACAGTCTGGGCAACAGACACAGGGTTTGTTGCACCGACATAAGCCCCCGGGCCTGCCCCGAACGCACTGCTGAGCATCGTCAGGGTAGGGCCTAATAAGTGCACAGGCAGGGTTGCTGAGCATCGTCGTTCTCTTGAGGTCTCTTCTGCTTCTTCATTAGCCTTGATTCCGGGCCAGTTCTGGTTTTCTCGTGTGTTGTGTAAAGCCAATAGTGGCGGAGCCGCTCCAGTAATGGCCCGTGAATGACTTTAACGCACGAGGTAAAAACTACCAATTCATGTTGGGGAACGTAGTAATTTCAAAAAAAAATCCTACGCACACACAGGATCATGGTGATGCATAGCAACGAGAGGGGAGAGTGTGTCCATGTACCCTCGTAGACCGAAAGCGGAAGCGTTAGCACAACGCGGTTGATGTAGTTGTACGTCTTCACGATCCGACCGATCCAAGTACCGAACGTACGGCACCTCCGAGTTCAGCACACGTTCAGCTCGATGATGTCCCGCGAACTCCGATCCAGCAGAGCTTCATGGGAGAGTTCCGTCAGCACGACGGCGTGATGACGGTGATGATGTTGCTACCGACGCAGGGCTTCACCTAAGCACCACTACGATATGACCGAGGTGGAATATGGTGGAGGGGGCACCGCACACGGCTGGAATAGATCAACAGATCAACTTGTGTCTATGGGGTGCCCCCTGGCCACGTATATAAAGGAGTGGAGGAGGGGGAGAGGGCCGGCCCCTATGGCGCACCCTGGAGGAGTCCTACTCCCACCGGGAGTAGGATTCCTCCCCTTCCAAGTAGTAGGAATAGGAGACAAGGGAGGGGAAGAGAGAAGAGAAGGAAGGAGGGGGCGCCGCCCTCCCCCTAGTCCAATTCGGACTAGTCATTGGGGGGTGCATGGCGTGCCTCTCTCTCTCCCCTAAGCCCAATAAGGCCCATGGACTTCTTCCCCCGTATTCCCGTAACTCCCCGGTACTCCGAAATATACCCGAACAACTCGGAACATTTCCGATGTCCGAATATAGTCGTCCAATATATTGATCTTTACGTCTCGACCATTTCGAGACTTCTCGTCATATCCCCGATCTCATCTGGGACTCCGAACTACCTTCAGTACATCAAAACACATAAACTCAAAATACCGATTGTCACCGAACGATAAGCGTGCGGACCCTACGGGTTCGAGAACTATGTAGACATGA
This sequence comes from Aegilops bicornis, assembly GCA_021605145.1. NCBI lineage: Eukaryota > Viridiplantae > Streptophyta > Magnoliopsida > Poales > Poaceae > Aegilops > Aegilops bicornis. The sequence continues at coordinate 345,259,049 of CM038673.1, read as the reverse complement.
CCGAGACACGTCTCCGGTCAATAACCAATAGCGGAACCTGGATGCTCATATTGGCTCCAACATATTCTACGAAGATCTTTATCGGTCAAACCGCATAACAACATACGTTGTTCCCTTTGTCATCGGTATGTTACTTGCCCGAGATTCGATCGTCGGTATCTCAATACCTAGTTCAATCTCGTTACCGGCAAGTCTCTTTACTCGTTCTGTAATGCATCATCCTGCAACTAACTCATTAATCATATTGCTTGCAAGGCTTATAGTGATGTGCATTACCGAGAGGGCCTAGAGATACATCTCCGACAATCGGAGTGACAAATCCTAATCTCAAAATACGTCAACTCAACAAGTACCTTCGTAGACACCTGTAGAGCACCTTTATAATCACCCAGTTACGTTGTGACATTTGGTAGCACACAAAGTGTTCCTCTGGTAAACGGGAGTTGCATAATCTCATAGTCATAGGAACATGTATAAGTCATGAAGAAAGCAATAGCGACATACTAAACGATCAAGTGCTTAGCTAACGGAATGGGTCAAGTCAATCACATCATTCTCTAATGATGTGATCCCATTAATCAAATGACAACTCATGTCTATGGCTAGGAAACTTAACCATCTTTGATTCAACGAGCTAGTCAAGTACGTGCATACTAGTGACACATTGTTTTGTCTATGTATTCACACATGTATCATGTTTCCGGTTAATACAATTCTAGCATGAATAATAAACATTTATCATGAAATAAGGAAATAAATAATAACTTTATTATTGCCTCTAGGGCATATTTCGTTCAGTCTCCCACTTGCACTAGAGTCAATAATCTAGTTCACATCGCCATGTGATTTAACGTCAATAGTTCACATCTTTATGTGGTTAACACCCATAGTTCACATCGATTTGTGACCAACACCCAAAGGGTTTACTAGAGTCAGTAATCTACTCCCTCCGTAAACTAATATAAGAGCGTTTAGAATACTAAAGTAGTGAACTAAACGCTCTTATATTAGTTTACAGAGGGAGTAGTTCACATCGCTATGTGATTAACACCCAAAGAGTACTAAGGTGTGATCATGTTTTGCTTGTGAGATAATTTTAGTCAACGGGTCTGTCACATTCAGATCCGTAAGTATTTTTCAAATTTCTATGTTAACAATGCTCTGCACGGAGCTACTCTAGCTAATTGCTCCCACTTTCAATATGTATCCAGATTGAGACTTAGAGTCATCTGGATCAGTGTCAAAACTTGCATCGACGTAACCATTTACGGCGAACCTTTGTCACCTCCATAATCGAGAAACATATCCTTATTCCACTAAGGATAATTTTGACCGTTGTCGATGATCTACTCCTAGATCACTATTGTACTCCTTGCTAAACTCAGTGTAGGGTATACAATAGATCTGGTACACAACATGGCATACTTTATAGAACCTATGGCTGAGGCATAGGGAATGACTTTCATTCTCTTTCTATAAATCGCCGTGGTCGGGTTTTGAGTCTTACTCAATTTCACACCTTGTAACACAGGCAAGAACTCTTTCTTTGACTGTTCTATTTTGAACTACTTCAAAATCTTGTCAAGGTATGTACTCATTGAAAAACTTATCAAGCGTCTTGATCTATCTGTATAGATCTTGATGCTCAATATGTAAGCAGCTTCACCGAGGTCTTTCTTTGAAAAACTCCTTTCAAAATACTCCTTTATGCTTTCGAGAAAAATTCTACATTATTTCCGATCATCAATATGTCATTCACACATACTTATCAGAAATGTTGTAGTGCTCCCACTCACTTTCTGGTAAATATAGGCTTTACCGCAAGTCTGTATAAAACTATATGCTTTGATCAACTCATCAAAGCGTATATTCCAACTCCGAGATGCTTGCACCAGTCCATAGATGGATCGTTGGAGCTTGCACATTTTGTTAGCACTTTTAGGATCAACAAAATCTTCTGGTTGCATCATATACAACTCTTCTTTAAGAAATCCATTAAGGAATGTAGTTTTGACATCTATTTGCCAGATTTCATAAAATGTGGCAATTTGCTAACATGATTCGGACAGACTTAAGCATCGCTACGAGTGAGAAAATCTCATCGTATTCAACACCTTGAACTTTGTCAAAACCATTTTCGACAAGTCTAGCTTTGTAGATAGTAACACTACTATCAGCGTCCATCTTCCTCTTGAAGACCCATTTATTTTCTATGGCTTGCCGATCATCGGGCAAGTCAACCAAAGTCCACACTTTGTTCTCATACATGGATCCCATCTCAGATTTCATGGCCTCAAGCCATTTCGCGGAATCTTTGCTCATCATCGCTTCCTCATAGTTCGTAGGTTCGTCATAGTCAAGTAACATGACCTCCAGAACAGGATTACCGTACCACTCTGGTGTGGATCTCACTCTGGTTGACCTACGAGGTTCGGTAGTAACTTGATCTGAAGTTACATGATCATCATCATTAGCTTCCTCACTAATTGGTGTAGGAGTCACAGGAACAGATTTCTGTGATGAACTACTTTCCAATAAGGGAGTAGGTACAGTTACCTCATCAAGTTCTACTTTCCTCTCACTCACTTCTTTCGAGAGAAACTTCTTCTCCAGAAAGGATCCATTCTTAGCAACGAATGTCTTGCCTTTGGATTTGTGATAGAAGGTGTACCCAACTGTCTCCTTTGGGTATCCTATGAAGATACATTTCTCCGTTTTTGGGTTTGAGCTTACCAGGATAAAACTTTTTCACATAAGCATCGCAACCCTAAACTTTAAGAAACGACAACTTTGGTTTCTTACCAAACCACAGTTCATATTGTGTCGTCTCAACAGATTTAGATGGTGCCCTATTTAACATGAATGCAGTTATCTCTAATGCATAGCCCCAAAACGATAGTGGTAAATCGGTGAGAGACATCATAGATTGCACCCTATCTAATAAAGTACGATTACGATGTTCGGACACACAATTACGCTGTGGTGTTCCATATGGCGTCAGTTGTGAAACTATTCTGCATTATTTCAAATGAAGACCAAACTCGTAACTCAAATATTCTCCTCCACGATCAGATCGTAGAAACTTTATTTTCTTGTTATGATGATTTTCCACTTCACTCTGAAATTATATGAACTTTTCAAATGTTTCAGACTTATGTTTCATTTTAGAGTTCCAGAAGTATTCGAAAGATACAGATTGCTACAGACTGTTCTGTTTTTGACAGATTCTATTTTTCGTGTCTTGTTTGCTTATTTTGATGCATCTATGGCTAGTATCGGGGGGTATGAACCATAGATAAGTTGGAATATAGTAGGTTTAACACCAATATAAATAAATAATTAGTTCATTACAGTACCTTATGTGGTGGTTTTTCTTTCTTGCGCTAACGGAGCTTATGAGATTTCCTGTTGAGTTTTGTGTTGTGAAGTTTCCCCCGCCGCGAGCCTCAACACTCATTGGATCGCATAGATTAGTATGTATTATATCCAATAATTCAGTTGCTCGCTCCATTGTTCCTGGGAACGGAGTCTTAGTCATCTTGCCCATAATGCATGGTTCGCAAGCATCAAGTGATTCCAAAATCCCATCATCATGGAGTTTCTTCATGCGCTTTACACCAATATGACCTAAACGGTAGTGCCACAAATAAGTTGCACTATCGTTATTAACTTTACATCTTTTGGCTTCAATATTATGAATATGTGTATCACTACGATCGAGATCCAACAAACTATTTTCATTGGGTGTATGACCATCGAAGGTTTTATTCATGTAAATGTAACAACAATTATTCTCTGACTTTAAATGAATAACCATATTGCAATAAACATGATCAAATCATATTCATGCTCAACGCAAATGCCAAAATTTATTTAGGTTTAACACTAATCCCAAAAGTATAGGGAGTGTGCGATGATGATCATATCAATCTTGGAACCACTTCCAACACACATCGTCATTTCACCCTCTACTAGTCTCTGTTTATTCTGTAACTCCTGTTTCGAGTTACTAATTTTTAGCAACCGAACAAGTATCAAATACCCAGGGGCTACTATAAACACTAGTAAGGTACACATCAATAAACTGTATATCAAATATACCCTTGTTCACTTTGCCATCCTTCTTATTCACCAAATATTCCAGTGACCATTTCCTTTGCAGTAGAAGCACTCAGTTTCAGGGTTTAGTCTAGCTTTGGGCTTCTTCATGGAAGTGACAACTTGCTTGCCATTCTACATGAAGTTCCCTTTCTTTCCCTTTGCCCTTTTCTTGAAACTAGTGTTCTTGTTAATCATCAACACTTGATGTTCTTTCTTGATTTCTACCTTCATCGATTTCATCATCATGAAAAGCTCGGGAATCATTTCTGTCATCCCTTGCATACTATAGTTCATCACGAAGTTCTACTAACTTGGTGATGGTGACTAGAGAATTACATCAATCACTATTTTATCTGGAAGATTAACTCCCACTTGATTCAAGCGATTGTAGTACCCAGACAATCTGAGCACATGCTCCCTGCTTGAGCTATTCTCCTCCATCTTTTGGCTATAGAACTTGTTGGAGACTTCATATCTCTCAACTCGGGTATTTGCTTGAAATATTAACTTCAACTCCTGGAACATCTCATATTGTCCATGATGTTGAAAACGTCTTTGAAGTCCCGATTCTAAGCCGTTAAGCATGGTGCACTAGACTATCAAGTAGTCATAATATTGAGCTAGCCAAACGTTCATAATGTCTGCTTCTGCTCCTGCAATAGGTCTGTCACCTAGCGGTGCATCAAGGACATAACTCTTCTGTGCAGCAATGAGGATAAACCTTAGATCACAGACCCAGTCCGCATCATTGCTACTATCATATTTCAACTTATTTTTCTCTAGGAACATATATAAAACATAGGGAAGCAACAACACGAGCTATTGATCTACAATATTATTTGCAAAATACTATCAGGACTAAGTTCATGATAAATTAAAGTTCAATTAATCATATTACTTAAGAACTCCCACTTAGATAGACATCCCTCTAATCATCTAAGTGATCACGTGATCCATATCAACTAAACCATGTCCGATCATCACGTGAGATGGAGTATTTTTCAATGGTGAACATCACTATGTTGATCATATCTACTATATGATTCACGCTCGACCTTTCGGTCTCCAGAGGCCATATCTACATATGCTAGGTTTGCCAAGTTTAACCCGAGTATTCTGCGTGTGCAAAACTGTCTTACACCCGTTATAGATGAACGTTGAGCTTATCACACCCGATCATCACGTGGTGTCTCGGCACGATGAACTTTGGCAACGGTGCATACTCAGGGAGAACGCTTGTACCTTGAAATTTAGTGAGAGATCATCTTATAATGCTACCGTCAATCAAAGCAGAATAAGATGCATAAAGGATAAACATCACATGCAATCAATATAAGTGATATTATATGGCCATCATCATCTTGTGCCTTTGATCTCCATCTCCAAAGCACCGTCATGATCACCATCATCACCGGCGCGACACCTTGATCCCCATCGTAGCATCGTTGTCGTCTCGCCAACTATTGCTTCTACGACTATTGCTATCGCTTAGTGATAAAGTAAAGCAATTACAGGGCAATTGCCTTACATACAATAAAGCGACAACCATATGGCTCCTGCCAGTTGCCGATAACTCCGTTACAAAACATGATCATTTCATATAATAAAATATAGCATCATGCCTTGACCATATCACATCACAACACGCCCTGCAAAAACAAGTTAGACGTTCTCTATTTTGTTGTTGCAAGTTCTACGTGGCTGCTACGGGCTGAGCAAGAACCGTTCCTAACTATGCATCAAAACCACAACGATATTTCGTCAAGTTAGTGTTGTTTTAACCTTCAACAAGGACCGGGCGTAGTCACACTCGGTTCAACTAAAGTTGGACAAACTGACACCCGCCAGCCACCTGTGTGCAAAGCACGCCGGTAGAACTAGTCTCGCGTAAGCGTACGCGTAATGTCGGTCCGGGCCTGTTCATCCAACAATACCGCCGAACCAAAGTATGACATGCTGGTAAGCAGTATGACTTGTATCGACCACAACTCACTTGTGTTCTACTCGTGCATATAACATCTACACACAAACCTGGCTAGGATGCCACTGTTGGGGAACGTAGTAATTTCAAAAAAAATCCTGCGCACACGCAGGATCATGGTGATGGATAGCAACGAGAGGGGAGAGTGTCTCCACGTACCCTCGTAGACCAAAAGCGGAAGCGTTAGCACAACGTGGTTGATGTAGTCGTACTTCTTCACGATCCGACCGATCCAAGTACCGAATGTACGACACCTCCGAGTTCAGCACACATTCAACTAGATGACGTCCCGTGAACTCCAATCCAGCAGAGCTTCACGGGAGAGTTCCGTCAGCACGATGGCGTGATGGCGGTGATGATGTTGCTACCGACGCAGGGCTTCGCCTAAGCACCGCTACGATATGATCGAGGTGGAATATGGTGGAGGGGGGCACCGCACTCGGCTGGAATAGATCAACAGTTCAACTTGTGTCTATGGGGTGCCCCCTGGCCACGTATATAAAGGAGTGGAGGAGGGGGAGAGGGCCGACCCCTATGGCACGCCCTGGAGGAGTCCTACTCCCACCGGGAGTAGGATTCCTCTCCTTCCAAGTAGTAGGAGTAGGAGACAAGGAAGGGGAAGAGAGAAGAGAAGGAAGGAGGGGGCGCCGCCCCTCCCCCTAGTCCAATTCGGACTAGTCATTGGGGGGCGCGCGGCATGCCTCTCTCTCTCCCCTAAAGCCCAATAAGGCCCATATATTTCTTCCCCCGTATTCCCGTAACTCCCCGGTACTCTGAAAAATACCCGAACCACTCGGAACCTTTCTGATGTCCGAATATAGTCGTCCAATATATCGATCTTTACGTCTTGACCATTTTGAGACTCCTCGTCATATCCCCGATCTCATCCGGGACTCCGAAATACCTTCGGTATATCAAAACACATAAACTCATAATACTGATCGTCATCGAACGTTAAGCGTGCGGACCCTACGGGTTCGAGAACTATGTAAACATGACCGAGACACGTCTCCGGTCAATAACCAATAGCGGAACCTGGATGCTCATATTGGCTCCTACATATTCTATGAAGATCTTTATCGGTCAAACCGCATAACAACATACGTTGTTCCCTTTGTCATCGGTATGTTAATTACCCGAGATTCGATCGTCGGTATCTCAATACCTAGTTCCATCTCGTTACGGGCAAGTCTCTTTACTCGTTCCGTAATGCATCATGCCGCAACTAACTCATTAGTCGCATTGCTTGCAAGGCTTATAGTGATGTGCATTACCGAGAGGGCCCAGAGATACCTCTCCGACAATCGGAGTGACAAATCCTAATCTTGAAATACACCAACTCAACAAGTACCTTCGGAGACACCTGAGAGCACCTTTATAATCACCCGATTACGTTGACGCGTTTGGTAGCACACAAAGTGTTCCTCCGTTAAACGGGAGTTGCATAATCTCATAGTCATAGAACATGTATAAGTCATGAAGAAAGCAATAGCAACATACTAAATGATCAAGTGCTAAGCTAACGGAATGGGTCAAGTCAATCACATCATTCTCTAATGATGTGATCCCGTTAATCAAATGACAACTCATGTTTATGGCTAGGAAACTTAACCATCTTTGATTCAACGAGCTAGTCAAGTAGAGGCATACTAGTGACACATTGTTTTGTCTATGTATTCACACATGTATCAAGTTTCCGGTTAATACAATTCTAGCATGAATAATAAACATTTATCATGAAATAAGGAAATAAATAATAACTTTATTATTGCCTCTAGGGCATATTTCCTTCAATTCACTCTTCCGACTGCGCCCTTATCCTTGGCCACGTATGTTGCATGCATCACACGGGGTAGGTAACGGAGGCCTGTGGCGCGGGAGAGCATCATGGTGAGGGCCCGGTTGTCTTGAATTGGTGGAGGAGGGAGGTGGCCGCCCGTAGATGGAGCATCCCCCTCCCCATCCTGCCTATAAAAGGAAGGGCGGAGGAGGGCGAAGTCATTCAACCTCGCACTCTTCTTCCTTTGTCTTCTGCTTCTGTTGGCCATGTTGAAGTGAAGAGCCTGGGGCCAACCCCCGGGCTCTTGGTTGGGGCCAATGTCGCCACATGTTGGCGCTGAAGCTTGGGGAGTGGGACTGGTCCTTGCTGTGGTGAACTTCTTGGCTCCTTTGAAGCTCGGCCAGGAGGCGGGGCTGGAGATCATTGGTAATCCCAGCACTGCCCCTCCCGAAGTCTTGGGGCTGAAGTCAACGAGAGGTGCGCCTTCCTGCCTGCCAAGAAGGGGAGCGGCGCGCCTCGAGCTCCCTGGTTGTATTGGCCGCTCGCCTTCTTCCTGGGGAGAGCGCCAGACTAGTGTCTTGGCGCTCCTCGGGAGCAGCGGTGGTGAGGAGAAAACGAGGGAAGACGGAGAAAGCGAGTGGCAGGGGGGTCAGGTCAGAGTATGATGGCGTGGATGCCTTTGCCTCCGACCGGCGACCTGCCGCCTCGTCTTCCCACTCTTCCCCTCCCCCCGGCACCATCATCACCAGCCTCCTAGGGTGATAGCCGGGGAGGGATGTTCTCTTGGCACCTTCGCCTCCCCTCCAGCAGTCTTCCGGCTGAGCTTTGGTGGATGACTCCACTGGCGCTCAAGTCGGGGCTTCTTGCTGGCTCCAGAGGTGGCGAACAGGAGGCGCCGCCCTGTCCCCCGCATTCCTCTTTCGCAGCCTCGCCACTCCCGGTCTTGTCAGGCCGTGCCCCACGGGCCCTGACGGGACCGGAGTGGGCTCCTGCTTGGGTGCTCCTTTTCTCGTCTTCTCCTCCTTCTGCCGCAATGCCTGAAGGAGGGGAATGAAAAGAGGGGATCATGGGGCAATTATCTTTTTTCAATCTTAAATCTGTAGGCAATCGCCAAATTTTATTTCAAATAATGTAACCACTCGAGTCCATGTTTGTGTTCTGTAATGCTTTTACTTGTATTAGCATATGAATGAAAAAGATGAACCTTGCCAGAAACTCATGCATGTGTATGCCCATGCAGAGATGAGATGCCTCTTTAATGTAAATAAACGAGTTTTCCCCGGCTGGCTATCCTGCAGGCGCCCTTTTTGTCTCCCGGAGAGCTTCGTCTGCCGGGGAACCGACAAAGGGACCAGCCCCCCGCCAACTTCTATTTTCCAAAGGCTACTGCAACCATTTTGACCGAAGCAACGTTTGAGTCATGGATGGGAGCACCTAAGTTTCAAAAAAGTGGCGAGGCTTTCTCATGCTCAAGTTGTAGCTTTACAGAACACTAATGGACAGGAGGTAAAACTTATCTGTTTGGCTTGCTGGATGAGAATGAATGCAAAATGCGATCCTATCTATATGCATATGCAAATACACATGAAATGCTTATGCAGTGATCTTGGTGTGCTCATGCATGCATGCAATCTTGGTCGGGGGCCCCCACAGCGCTTCTTTATTTTCTCTTGCACGGGGTCTGATGACCCACAATTATAGGGGATCAATAGCTCTTTTTGATAAGTAAGAGTGTCGAACCCAACGAGGAGCACAAGTAAATGACAAGTAGTTTTCAGTAAGGAAAGGCCTGCAAGTTTTAAAGTTGTAAGTAGCGGAGTAGTTTGATAGCAAGATAATTTGTAACGAGCAAGTAACGATAGTAGTAACAAAAGTGTAGCAAGGTAGCCCAATCCTTTTGAGGCAAAGGAGAGGCCAAAACGGTCTCTTATGATAAGCAAAGTGTTCTTGAGGGTACATGGGAATTTCATCTAGTCACTTTCATCATGTTGGTTTAATTCGTGCTCGCTACTTTGACAATTTGATATGTGGGTGGACCGGTGCTCAGGTGTTGTTCTTACTTGAACAAACCTCATACTTATGATTAACCCTCCCGCAAGCATCCGCAACTACGAGAAAAGTATTAAGAATAAATTCTAACCATAGCATTAAACTTTTGGATCCAATCGGTCCCTTCCGGAATAACGCATAAACTGGGGTTTAAGCTTCTGTCACTCTCGCAACCCATCATCTCATTGCTATTCCACAATGCATTCCCTTAGGCCCAAATATGGTGCAGTGTCATTTAGTCGACGTTCACATGACACTAGTAAGGGAATCACAACATACATACTATCAAAATATCGAACACATATCAAATTTACATGATTACTTGCAACAGTATTTCTCCCGTGACCTCAAGAACAAAAGTAACTAATCACAAATAATAATCATGCTCATGATCAGAGGAGTATTAAATAGCATAATGGATATGAACATATAATCTTCCACCAAATAAACCATATAGTAATCAACTACAAGATGTAATCAACACTACTAGTCACCCACAAGCACCAATCTATAGTTCGGGTAACAAGATTGAACACAAGAGATGAACTAGGGTTTGAGATGAGATGGTGATGTTGAAGATGTTGATGGAGATTGCCCTCCCCAAGATGGGAGAGTTGTTGGTGATGATGATGACGATGATTTCCCCCTCCGGGTGGGAAGTTCCCCCGACGGAATCGCTCCGCCGGAGGGCAAAAGTGCTCGGGCCCAAGTTCCTCCTCAAGACGGCAGCGTTCCGTCCCGAAAGTCCTCTCCTTATTTTTTTCTAGGTCAAAATGACCTATATACCAGAAGATGGGCACCGTAGGTGGGCCTAGCTGAGCACAACCCACCAGGGCGCGCCTGGGCTCCCTGGCGCGCCCAGGTGGGTCGTGCCCACCTGGTGGGACCCCTCTGGTAGTTATTTGCTCCAATAATTATTAAATATTCGATAAAAAATCTCCATGAAGTTTCAGCTTGTTTGGAGTTGTGCATAATAGTTAGCCTGATGTAGCTTTTCCAGGTCCAGATTTCTAGCTGTCGGAATTCTCCCTCTTTGAGTGTACCTTGCAAATTATGAGAGAAAAGCCATTATAATTACTCCAAAAAGCATTATTATGGATAAAAACATTATAAATAACAGTAAGAAAACATGATGCAAAATGGATGTATCAACTCCCCCAAGCTTAGACCTCGCTTGTCCTCAAGCGAAAACCAAAATCAAAAAACATGTCCACATGCTTTGAGAGAGAGAGAGGTGTCGATAAAAACAAAATACGGACATAGAAGCATCATGTTGATTATTATAATAGCAACAAATTTAAGCATAAGACTTTTATCGTATACTTCTCATGAATAAGTAACAGTTCATCACACAATCGAAGTATAAAGCAAAAACTCTATTAGAAACCAACAAACTATGTTCTCAATCAACTTTGCAACACCAATTCATCATCTTTTCAGGAAGGGTCATGTATCGGAGCCTTTAGGCAACTCCACATACTCAACCATCATATAGTCTTCTATGATTTCTAACACTCACCGTGCACACATGAGCAAAACGTTTCAACCGGATGATACGTCTCCAACGTATCTATAATTTTTGATTGCTCAATGCTATATTATCTACTGTATTGGACCATATTGGGCTTTATTTTCCACTTTTATATTACTTTTAGGACTAACCTATTAACCAGAGGCCCAGCCCAGAATTGTTGTTTTTTGCCTATTTCAGTGTTTCGAAGAAACGGAATATCAAACGGAGTCCAAACGGAATGAAACCTTCGGGAACATGATTTTCTCACCGAATATAATCCAGGAGACTTGGACCCTCCGTCAAGAAATAAAGGAGGTGGCCACGAGGGTGGAGGGCGCGCCCCCTGCCTCGTGGGCCCCCCTTTGCTCCATTGACGTACTCCTTCCTCCTATATATACCTACGTACCCCCAAACGATCAGATACGGAGGCAAAAACCTAATTCCGCCGCCGCAACTTTCTGTATCCACGAGATCCCATCTTGGGGCCTGTTAGGAGCTCACGGAAGGGGAATCCACCATGGAGGGCTTCTACATCATCATCATAGCCTCTCCGATGAAGTGTGAGTAGTTTACTTCAGACCTTCGGGTCCATAGTTAGTAGCTAGATGGCTTCTTCTCTCTTTTTGGATCTCAATACAATGCTCTCCCCCTCTCTCGTGGAGATCTATTCGATGTAATCTTCTTTTGCGCTGTGTTTGTTGAGACCGATGAATTGTGGGTTTATGATCAAGATTATCTATGAACAATATTTGAATCTTCTCTGAATTCTTTTATGTATGATTGGTTATCTTTGCAAGTCTCTTGAATTATCGGTTTGGTTTGGCCAACTAGATTGGTTTTTCTTGCAATGGGAGAAGTGCTTAGCTTTGGGTTCAATCTTGCGGTGTCCTTTCCAAAGGATGAGGGGAAGCAAGGCACGTATTGTATTGTTGCCATCGAGGATAACAAGATGAGTATTTTATCATATTGCATGAATTTATCCCTCTACATCATGCCATCTTGCTTAAGGCGTTACTCTCTTTTCTTGAACTTAATACTCTAGATGCATGCTGGATAGCGGTCGATGAGTGGAGTAATAGTAGTAGATGCAGGTGAGTGAGTCGGGTCTACTTGTCTTGGACGTGATGCCTATATACATGATCATACCTAGATATTCTCATAACTATGCTCGATTCATCAATTGCTCAACGTAATTTGTTCACCCACCGTAGAATACTTATGCTCTTGAGAGAAGCCACTAGTGAAATCTATGGCCCCCGGGTCTATTCTCATCATATCAATCTTCCATCACTTTATTATTGCTTTGCTTTTTTACTTTACTTTTTATTTTACTTTGCATCTTTATATCAAAAATACCAAAAATATTATCTAAGTGACCGTGAAGGGATTGACAACCCCTAATCGCGTTGGTTGCGTTGAGCTATTGTTTTGTGTAGGTGCGAGGGAGTTGCGCGTGGCCTCCTACTGGATTGATACCTTGGTTCTCAAAAACTGAGGTAAATACTTACGCTACTCTGCTGCATCATCCTCTCCTCTTCGGGGAAATTCAACGCAAGCTCAAGAGGTAGCAAGAAGAATTTCTGGCACCGTTGCCGGGGAGTCTACACAAAAGTCAACATACCAAGTACCCATCACAATTCCTTATCTCCCGCATTACATTATTTGCCATTTGCCTCTCATTTTTCCTCTCCCCCACTTCACCCTTGCCGTTTTATTCGCCCTCTCTTTTACATTTTGCCTTTTTCTCGCTTGCCTTTTTGTTTGCTCGTGTGTTGGATTGCTTGCTTGTCGCGATGGCTCAAGATAATACCAAACTGTGTGACTTTACCAATACCAACAATAATGATTTCCTTAGCACTCCGATTGCTCCTCTTACCAATACTGAATCTTGTGAAATCAATACTGCTTTGTTGAATCTTGTTATGAAAGATCAGTTCGCCGGCCTTCCTAGTGAAGATGCCACTACTCATCTAAATAGCTTCGTTGATTTATGTGATATGCAAAAGAAGAAAGATGTCGATAATGATATTGTTAAACTGAAGCTATTTCCTTTTTCGCTTAGAGATCGTGCTAAAGCTTGGTTTTCGTCTTTGCCTAAAAATAGTATTGATTCTTGGAACAAGTGCAAATATGTATCTCTAAGTATTTTCCTCCCGCTAAGATCATCTCTCTTAGGAACGATATTATGAATTTTAAGCAACTTGATCACGAACATGTTGCACAAGCTTGGGAGAGAATGAAACTAATGATACGTAATTGTCCTACTCATGGTTTGAATTTGTGGATGATTATACAAAAAAATTATGCTAGATTGAATTTTGCTTCTAGAAATCTTTTAGATTCGGCCGCGGAAGGCACTTTTATGGAAATCACTTTAGGAGATGCTACTAAACTCCTAGATAATATTATGGTTAATTATTCTCAATGGCACACCGAAAAATCTACTAATAAAAAAGTGCATGCGATAGAAGAAATTAATGTTTTGAGTGAAAAGATGGATAAACTCATGAAATAATTTGCTACTAAGAGTGTTTCTTCTGATCCTAATGATATGCCTTTATCTACTTTGATTGAGAATAATAATGAATCTATGGATGTGAATTTTGTTGGTAGGAATAATTTTGGTAACAACGCGTATAGAGGGAATTTTAATCCTAGGCCTTATCCTAGTAATTCCTCTAATAATTATGGAAATTCCTACAACAACTCTTATGGAAATTTTAATAATATGCCCTCTGAATTTGAGACTAGTGTTAAAGAATTTATGAACTCGCAAAAGAATTTCAATGCCTTGCTTGAAGAAAAATTGCTTAAAGTTGATGAATTGGCTAGGAACGTTGATAGAATTTCTCTTGATGTTGATTCTTTAAAGCTTAGATCTATTCCTCCTAAGCATGATATCAATGAGTCCCTCAAATCCATGAGAATTTCCATTGATGAGTGCAAGGAAAGAACCGCTAGGATGCGTATACTTAAAGATGCCTTTATTAAAGCGTGTTCTTCCAATTCCTATGAAAATCAAGATGAAGATCTAAAAGTTATTGATGTGTCCCCTATCAAATCTTTGTTTTGTAATATGAATCTAGATGAAACTGAATATGATCCACCTTTACCTAGAAGGCGTTCTAAGAATTTGGAGTTTTTAGATCTTGATGATGAAATTGATAAAAGTGGGATTGAAAAGAATGAAACCCTAGATGTTGCTAAACCCACTATTTTGGATCTCAAGGAATTTAATTATGAAAGTTGTTCTTTAATTGATTGTATTTCCTTGTTGCAATCTGTGCTAAATTCTCCTCATGCTTATAGTCAAAATAAAGCGTTTACTAAACATATCGTTGATGCCTTGATGCAATCTTATGAAGAAAAACTTGAGTTGGAAGTTTCTATCCCTTGAAAACTTTATGATGAGTGGGAACCAACTATTAAAATAAAAATTAAGGATCATGAATTTTATGCTTTATGTTGATTTGGGTGCTAGTGTTTCTACTATTCCCAAAACTTTGAGTGATTTGCTAGGTTTCCGCGATTTTGATGATTGCTCTCTAAACTTGCACCTTGCGGATTCCACTATTAAGAAACCTATGGGAAGAATTAATGATGTTCTTATTGTTGCAAATAGGAATTATGTGCCCGTAGATTTTATCGTTCTTGATATAGATTGCAATCCTTCATGTCCTATTATTCTTGGTAGACCTTTCCTTAGAACGATTGGAGCAATTATTGATATGAAGGAAGGGAATATTAGATTCCAATTTCCATTAAAGAAGGGGATGGAACACTTCCCTAGGAAGAAAATAAAATTACCATATGAATCTATCATGAGAGCCACTTATGGATTACCTACCAAAGATGGCAATACCTAGATCTATCCTTGCTTTAATGCTTAGCTAGGCGCGTTAAACGATAGCGCTTTTTAGGAGGCAACCCAATTTTATTTTTTGTTTTTTTTGTTTTTGTTTGTGTTTCTTTTTAGGAATAGATAATCCATCTACCTTCTGTTTAGATGTGGTTTTATGTTTTAATTAGTGTTTGTGCCAAGTTAAACCTATAGGATCTTCTTGGATGATAGTTATTTGATGTTGCTGTAATTTACAGAAACTTTCTGTTCATGAAAACAACTATTAAAAATCATCATAACGTGATAAAATACTGATTCCAATTGCTGCTGATCAATAAACAAATTTCCTAGGTCGTCCAGAAGTTTGCGTTGAATTCTGATTACTCTGCATACATTACGTGTTTGATGATTCTGTTTTTCGTGTGTTGTTTGCTTATTTTGATGAATCTATGGCTATTAAAATAATTTGTAAACCATAGAGAAGTTGGAATACAGTAGGTTAAACACCAATATAAATAAAGAATGAGTTCACTACAGTACCTTAAAGTGGTCTTTTGTTTTCTTTCGCTAACAGAGCTCACGAGATTTCTGTTGAGTTTTGTGTTGTGAAGTTTTCAAGTTTTGGGTGATTTTTTTGATGGATTATGGAACAAGGAGTGGCAAGAGCCTAAGCTTGGGGATGCCCATGGCACCCCCAAGTATATCCAAGGACACCAAAAAGTCAAAGCTTGGGGATGCCCCGGAAGGCATCCCCTCTTTTGTCTACTTCCATCGGTAACTTTACTTGGAGCTATATTTTTATTCACCACATGATATGTGTTTTGTTTGGAACGTCTTGTATGATTTGAGTCTTTGCTTTTTAGTTTACCACAATAATCCTTGCTGTACACACCTTTTGAGAGAGCCATACATGAATTGGAATTTGATAGAATACTCATTGTGCTTCACTTATATCTTTTGAGCTTTATAGTTTTGCTCTAGTACTTCACTTATATCTTTTAGAGCACGGTGGTGGATTTGTTTTATAGAAACTATTGATCTCTCATGCTTCACTTAGATTATTTTGAGAGTCTTAAATAGCATGGTAATTTGCTTAATAATAATAATATGCTTGGTATTCAAGATTTGTAAAACTTTCTTTTGAGTGCGTTGAATACCAAGAAAAGTTTGATGCTTGATAATTGTTTTGAGATATGAAGATGGTGATATAAGATTCGTGCTAGTTGAGTAGTTGTGAATTTGAGAAATACTTGTGTTAAAGTTTGTGATTCCCGTAGCATGCACGTATGGTGAACCGTTATGTGATGAAGTCGGAGCATGATTTATTTATTGATTGTCTTCCTTATGAGTGGCGATCGGGGACGAGCGATGGTCTTTTACTACCAATCTATCCCCTAGGAGCATGCGCGTAATACTTTGCTTTGATAACTTCTAGGTTTTTGCAATAACTATATGAGTTCTTTATGACTAATGTTGAGTCCATGGATTATACGCACTTTTCCCATCCTTCCACCATTGCTAGCCTCTCTAATACCGCGCACTTTTCGCCGGTATCATACAACCACCCTATACCTTCCTCAAAAAAGCCACCATACCTACCTATCATGACATTTCCATAGCCATTCCAAGATATATTACCATGCAACTTTCCACCATTCCGTTTATTATGACACGCTCCATCATTGTCATATTGCTAGCATGATCATGTAGTTGACATCGTATTTGTGGCGAAGCCATCGTTCATAATTCTTTCATACATGTCACTCTTGATTCATTGCATATCCCGGTACACCGCCGGAGGCATTCATATAGAGTCATACTTTGTTCTAAGTATTGAGTTGTAATTGTTGAGTTGTAAGTGTGATGATCATCATTTTTTAGAGCATTGTCCCAAGTGAGGAAAGGATGATGGAGACTATGATTCCCCCACAAGTCGGGTGTAGCGACCTGACCCGAATGGATCAAGTCTCTGTGCTTAAGTGTCATCCCTGGATCGGTATGCTGACACACACAATACTCGAGGATTTATAACAGAGGTAAATCACATGTATAAAGTAACGTAAATACTATTACCTCAATCCAAAATAGCAAAAGTAACAAGGTTGTGGATTCCCATCAACACCAACGGCAAAATTGAGTGTAGAAATCGTAACCCTAACGTATCATTTACTCGTCGTCTGAAAAGTCTGCAACATGAAAAGTTGCAGCCCGAAAACGGGTCAACACATGGAATATGCTGGCAAAGTAACGCATAGAGAATAATGAAAGAGTAAGCCTATACTACATGCATATATGGCTGGTGGAAAGCTCTATGGTTACAGTTTTGCGAAAAGCCAATTTTTTTAACTATCATGGTGGTTGTTGAACATTGAGAATGGTTGACAGCATTCTCAATCCCAATTAAAAGTACTCATTAATAACCCAACAGTATTAATTAGAGTAACATGATGAGATCAACAGGATAATCCAAGTATTAGATACTCAAGATGTCCATAACCGGGGACACGGCTAATCATGATTAGTTTATACACTCTGCAGAGGTTTATGACTTTTCCCCACAAGACTCGATCGCCTCCGTTGGATTTCTCGCACTACATGATGTTTGAGAAGCGGATGACCGAGACATAGTCTTTCGAAGCGCTTAGCACCTTACATAGGGTAGACCGGTACACCTACTTTCCCCTACATCTGCTAGTCTACCCGTAAGAGTTCGCACAACTTAATCAACTATGCCAGAGCCCATAATGGCTTGTGGCTGCACACGTAAGTTTCTAGTTTGAAATAATCTCATGATCCCTTTGAGCCTGGGTGGCGGTCCGAAGAAAAACAGTAAGTCTGATGGAAACCAGTGCCTCGGTCCACCTGATGTGTGTTTAAGTTGCCACCTTAAATAAACCATTAATTTAAGAATCTCACATCTGTCATGGAATACACTCACCCAATCCACGTCATCGGCATAGCATGACATAATAAGCAAACGTAGAAGTAACTCGCAAGGGTTTGAAAATAAGCAGTAATAGGTACTACCTCAACTACTTTCCATAACCCACAGTTTAATTAGATCCTAATCATGCAATGTTTGGGGATTGATCTAATGCAATAAAAACTGGGTATGAGAAAAGGTATGATCAAAGTGTTACTTGCCTGCAATGTTGATGAAGATGATTCGCACTCAAAACTCTTGATAGGTCTACTCGTCACACTCCGGTCAATCTATCGTAATCAAGCAATAGTAACCACACATAAGCAATCACTCAAAAGATCGGAAAGAACAAAGAAGACGATTCGGAAAACATCAAAACCAAGCAAATAACTCTTGTAACATAAAACAATTTTTAACAGTACCAAAATTATGTGAATTTGGCCTTATCAGAAATTTTAGGTCAAGAGCTTCGATTTGCAAAAAGAATCAACTAAATTGGAGTTACGAAACTCAAGTTATGATCAAACGAAGTTCAAATTCAAATCTGATCTAATTCAAATTTTTAAACTTTCAAAAACATGTTTAAGTTAGATTACTGGATAGAGGAGATCATAACAGAGAAGTGGGCGTTGGTTTCGTTGAATTTGGACTAACGAGTAAAAAGTTGTGAGGGTTTGAAAAACAGGGACTAATCTGTAAAAGAAATCCTACTAATAGGTCCCTGGACAGAAAATAACAGAAAAAGAAAAAGTCTAAATAACGAACGCTCATATCAACGCTAAGGAATGAAAACCGTTCGCTCCAGAGCCTAACTAGCGAACGTCCACTAACTAACTTAACTAAATAATAAAACCGATCTACTAATATAAAACCGATCAAATCTAGGGTTTAAAAAAACGGAAGTTAAAAGAAAAACACGGATCGGTTTTCTTGGGTTATACAGGTTCGGGAGAGGGGAAACCGGCGGCGGCGGTGGCGGTACTCTCCCATGAAGGGCAAGGCGAGACGGCTCGGCCAGACAGGGGCGACGGCATGAAGCGCGAAGTGAGTCGGAGGTGGCGGTGGTGGCGGTGTTCTCCGGTGAGCGGGGAAAAGTGCGGTGGCGGCGGCGGCGCGTTTGCGAGGAGAGGTGAGGCGAGGAGAGAGAGGGCGGCGGGATCCGGGGCTCCGGCTTATAAAGAGGGGCCGGGGGGAGCTGCTTGGGGGAGGGGCTAGAGGAGGCCGGAGGCGGCACGACGTCCATGGCGGCGCGGCGGCGGACTCGGGACGAGTCCCGGTCGGAGACGGGAGTGAGGCGGCTCGCTGGGCTGGGCCGTGGCTTGGCCTGGGAGCTGGGCCGGCCCAGTCGGCGGGAGAAGTTCTTTTTTTTAAACATTTACACGCAAACAAAAATAATAAAACGAAATAAATAAATATATTATATAGGCATATAATATATCAAAATTTTCATAAAAAGATTTTCTACAACCTGGACATTTTTATAATGCCAAATAAAATCCACACAAATTCAGATAATTCAAAGAGTGCTACTGCTCTAATAAAATCCACTGAAAATCATTTTAAAAAAATACCAAAATGACTTCAAATTAATTTCTCTTCAATTTTCTGATGTAGGGAATCATGTTTACCCTATTTTCCATATATTTTATTTTTGGAGAAAAATAATTTGAATAAAGCTCAAATAACTCCAATTTGAAAATAAATTCAAAAGAACTTTGAATTTAATTCTTTGAAACTCCCAACTCATATTTCATATAATTTGAAGAAGTCATTTTATCTTCTCTCATGAAAATCATTGAGTTGCATGAAGTTTATGAATCAAAATATTTCCGAATGAAATTCAAATATTTTCAAATACCCTTTCATTTAATTAAATGGAAGAAGTCATACCATCTTCGCTCAAGGGTTTTGTATTTGAAAAGAATTTGAATTCATGAAGATCAGACAAGAAAATGAAAGTTTGGGAAAGTCCTTTTATTCCCTCTCATTTAACTTTCAAAAAGTTTCGAATTTCACTCAATCAATCAAACAATCAATCAAATCTATCTGTTTAATATAACATTCCAAAATTTAGAATTTTGGGATGTTACAAAACTACCACCCTTAAAATGAATCTCGTCCTCGAGATTCGGAGAGGCTAGAAAGAAATAGGTTAGGGTTTGGGGTCTTCTCAAAAATCCATCAATCGTCTCCGGGGTCTCGGGTGCTACCACCCTTAGAAGCATTGTTAAGGTTCCATCAAAAACTCATATACTCCATCCTTATTGTTGACAGAGTCGGTCTTCCCAGATCTCGGGAAATCCCATCTCTGGGCTCTTCCGGTAGCGGGATAACCTTTTCCTCAATTCCTTTGTCCTTTTTCCTCTTGGTAAGGTTATTCCGAGATTGGGTCTTCTTAGCCGACGGGTCTGGCGCCAATTCTAAACAACTATCGATATCTCATGGTGGTCATCAATTTATGGTTTGTCCTGCAGGAAATGGGTCTGGGTTGAACCTCACCGTATATCCTACGATTGGCAGCAGCTGCCGTGTACAAGGGAAAAAAATACCTATACCATTCTAAGGTTTAAACAAGGTTTTGATCGTCGTCTCTCTACTATAGGTAAGTCACTCAGATTTACCATCCCATATAGCAAAGCGAATAATAAGAGTAAGTCGGTATGGTGATCAATCCATCCCGCACCCAAATCATTACCTTGTACATGGTTTAGCGAATCTCGCATTCTATCACTCGGTCATCCTCACAAGCATTGCAGAATTTCTCTTGTCGACGAACCAAGTTCAGAAAATCCATTGATTCTGCAAGCCAAACAAACATCTATCGTTCCTTAACCACTCTCAGGTTTTGTGTAAACTCCTATAGAATCGTCGGTTGATAAAGGCATATCCTCTTCCAGGGTTTTTCCTTCAGCAAGAATGTGCTTGCTTCTTGGCAGGTCCTGGGGCCTATGGGTTATGGCCCATCTCATCACTTGTAGTCCTCGAACTTATCCTCGGGATTCTGATCATTATACCAACTTCCAACTTCCTAGTATTCTTAAATCCATCCAATTGTACTGTCTTCCTTCCTTTTATTGGCACCAGACTAGGACATGATTACTCAGAATCATAATGGAATTTCCATTGATTCATATTTCCAACATCACACCTCCTCTATATCCAATAGTAATTCATATCTTCATCCTCGTGGGATATCCCACATACCGAGATAAAAACTTATACTTATGAAGTCCATACTCCACTTCGTGGAACATCATTATCCTTTCCAGGGTCAAGCGTCCTTACAGGGTAATTTTGGCCATCTCTGCATGGCACTTCTTCAACTGGGAAACGTGAAACACTTCATGAACTCCTCACAGTCCTTCGGTTGACTCCAATCTGTTGGCCACTTCTCCCATACGCTCCAAAACTCGGTATGGTGCTACAAATCTCGGGGCTAACTTTCCCTTAACTCCAAATCGTTTAAATCCTCGCAGAGGGGACACACGAAGACATGCTCTGTCTCCAATTTTATAGACTTCCTCCTTGCATTTTTGAGTCTGCATAACTATTCTGCCTGGACTGAGCTACCTTCAGTCTATCTCGAATCAACTTAACATTCTCTTCTGACTCCTTGATCACATTTGGTCCAAACAACTGACGGTCTCCAACTTCATCCCACATCAACGGTGTCTGGCTCCTTCTCCCATACAAAGCTTAAAAGGGCCATCTTCGAACCGGCCGGGTAACTGTTGTTGTATGAGAACTCCGCCAGAAGGTAGTTTATCATCCCTACTAGATCCATAATCTAGAGCACAAGCTCTCAACATGTCCTCCGTAATCTGATTTACTCTCTCGGTTTGTCCATACATCTGCGGATGAAAGGCTATATCAACTCTAGCCTAGTACCCAAAGTCCAGTGCACCGATTCCAAAACTTTGAGGTAAACTGTGTTCCTCTATGATGGTCCTCGGAACTCCATGCATATACGATCCTTGTCAAATATATCTTGGCCAACTTCGCACTTGTATAGGTGGTTTTCACTGGGATAAAGCGAGCCACTTTGGTCAAGCGAATCAACTACTACCCAGATAGAATCATATCCCGATCGGGTTCTGGGAAATCTGGTAATGAAATCCATGCCAAGCTTATCCTACTTCCATTCGGGTATCGGCATAGGCTGTAGTAATCCTGCTGGCTTCTGATGCTCTGCTCTTACTCTCTCTGGCATACATCACCTACGACTACATACTCCGCAATATCCTTCTTCATACCACCACCGTAAACGCTCCTTCAAATCCAAATACATCTTGGTGTTTCCGGCGAATCGAGTATGGTGAGTCATGAGCCTCCCAAGTATTAACTTCACGATCTTTGCATTATTGGGCACATATACACGATCCTCAAACCATAAGGTGTCGTGCTCATCCTTACGAAAACCTTTGGCCTTTCCTTTGCTCATCCTCAGAAATCTCTTTGTCATCCTTCTAAGCTTCACGGATCTTTCCCAAGACTGTAGACTGAACTTCCATTGCTGCAACAAAACCTTTGGGAACAATCTCCAACCAAAGTTCCCTGAGATTCTCTGCTAACTCCTTTGATAATCCTCCGATTATGAGGGTATTCGTCCTTGTTTTCTTTATGGTTATGTCCTATTTCTCCACAAAGCTTGTATGCACAAGTTTTCTTCATATCCTTTTCCATAAGGCTTCATCTTCTGGGACACAAGCCGAGATCTTAACAAAGTCCACTTAAAGTCCTTCCAGGTGGTTACTCCTTGCCATCCATTTATGGTTTGGTACATCCTCCACCAAGTAGCAGCAACTCTTATAGAGCACTGAAGAGCATGCCATATCCTTTCTGACTATAGGGTTATTCTTCATGTGGTCCTCCATGTTCTGAATCCATCGGTCCGTCTCCAATTGTCTCATCGGTCTAGAGAATACAAGCTCATCTCCATTCATCCTCTATTGGGTCCATGGGTTTTGGGGTGGGATAAGAGAGATAGAGAGGGATGCACACAATACAAACAAAAGTTTTGAAAAGACAGATTTTATTGTGGCTGTCGGAAAAACATCAAACAAATGACAGCTCACAATCGTCGCATCTAATGTAGGTATATAATAGGGATTTGGTCTTCTAATGGTCAATAGATCTTCAAGTCATCAAAACTCTTCTTGTCTTGTTCATGTCTCCAACGGCTTCTTCTGATCATGCTTGTCCTTCTCAAGTTCTTATGCCAAATCTCTGTTGTCGCGAAGTCTATCATGGCGTTCTTCAATATTCCGGGGTTACGTTCCAACTTCTGGATTTCAACATCCTCGACATGAACCATGGTCCTACTATCCTTCAGTTCCTGACGGATCTCTGGTATCTCGAGGTCTTACTCCTCCAGCTTGGCTACTTTCAGCTTCTGGGTCCTGGGTTCTTCACGAAACTCTTCCTTATCAAAATATAGCTTCCTGCATATCCATCTTAAAATCCTTGATGTAATGCTCCAGATCCCGGTGTTACATCGGCTGAGGTTAAAACTTCACCTCTTGCTGATAGGTGCTCCATCAGTCTTCTACCATCCAATCCTTCCATGCATATGCATGCTTAACTCAGCATGGTGACAATAGCATAAGCGGTGATAACATCATGGATAGCCGTGTTTCTGCTCTTGTCATTTCCATGAGCTATCTCTCCATAGTTGATATGTCCTGCATTGGGGTTTCCTTGACAAAAACTTTGAGTTTTTAACTCTCCATGCTCCGGTCTTTCTCCGATACACCTTGATCTCGGGTATTGACAACTTCCATAGTCTGCCAAGTTCCATAAGGGTAGCCTTCCTAGGTCATAAAAAATCTGGGAATTCTTCAGAGCCTTCAAAATCTCCTAGTCTTCGGAGTCTTCAACAGTTGTAGTTTCCATTTACACTGTAAAATCCTCTTCATTCCAAATGTCTTAGTTGTCCGATATCTTGTCTTCTTGGAGTGGTCTCATTAGTCGAATCTTCGAGGGGTCAAAAGGGGAAAAGGGGTATGGTCTCACTAAAAGGGAATATTTGAATAAGTACAGAAGAGAAGAGAGGTAAAAGATCTTTTTGAAAAGAAAGAAGTTGTAGAGAAAATTTTTCCTATGGGCTTGCCATTTTCTAGGGTCACGTCCTACAGTCAACATGTGCTCTGATACCATCTTGTAACGACCTGACCCGAATGGATCAAGTCTCTGTGCTTAAGTGTCATCCCTGGATCGGTATGCTGACACACAAGACTCGAGGATTTATAACAGAGGTAAATCACATGTATATAGTAACGTAAATACTATTACCTCAATCCAAAATAGCGGAAGTAACAAGGTTGTGGATTCCCATCAACACCAACGGCAAAATTGAGTGTAGAAATCGTAACCCTAACGTATCACTTACTCGTAAATGCGAAAAAGTCCGCAACATGAAAAGTTGTAGCCTCAAACGGGTCAAGACATGGAATATCGGCAAAGTAACACATAGAGAATAATGAAAGAGTAAGCCTATACTACATGCATATATGGCTGGTGGAAAGCTCTATGGTTACAGTTTTGCAAAAAGCCAATTTTTTCCTACTGCAAAGGAATAAATTTATTTAACTATCATGGTGGTTGTTGAACATTGAGAATGGTTGACAGCATTCTCAATCCCAATTAAAAGTACTCATTAATAACCCAACAATATCAATTAGAGTTACATGATGAGATCAATAGGATAATCCAAGTACTAGATACTCAAGATGTCCATAACCCGGGGACACGGCTAATCATGATTAGTTTATACACTCTGCAGACGTTTGCGCACTTTTCCCCACTAGACTCGATCGCCTCCGTTGGATTTCTCGCACTACATGATGTTTGAGAAACGGATGACCGAGACATAGTCTTTCGGAAGCGATAGCACCTTACATAGGGTAGACCGGTACACCTACTTTCCCCTACATCTGCTAGTCTACCCGTAAGAGTTCGCACAACTTAATCAACTATGCCAGAGCCCATAATGGCTTGTGGCTGCACACATAAGTTTCTAGTTTGAAATAATCTCATGATCCCTTTGAGCCTGGGTGGCGGTCCGAAGAAATACAGGCAAGTCCTGATGGAAACCGGGTGCCTCAATCCACCCAGATGTGTGTTTAATTTACCACCTTAAATAAACCATTAATTTAAGAATCTCACATCTGTCATGGAATACACTCACCCAATCCACGTCTACTGGCATAGCATGGCATAATAAGCAAATGTCGAAGTAACTCCACAGGGTTTGAAAATAAACAGGTAATAGGTACTACCTCAACTACTTTCCATAACCCACGCTTTAATTAGATCCTAATCATGCAATGTTTGGGGATTGATCTAATGCAATAAAAACTGGGTATGAGAAAAGGTATGATCAAAGTGTTACTTGCCTGCAATGTTGATGAAGATGATTCGTACTCAAAACTCTTGATAGGTCTACTCGTCGCACTCCGGTCAATCTATCGTAATCAAGCAATAGTAACCACACATAAGCAATCACTCAAAAGATCGGAAAGAACGAAGAAGACATTTCGGAAAACATCAAAACCAAGCAAATAACTCTTGTAACATAAAACAATTTTTAACAGTACCAAAATTATGTGAATTTGGCCTTATCAGAAAGTTTAGGTCAAGAGCTTCGATTTGCAAAAAGAATCAACTAAATCGGAATTACGAAACTCAAGTTATGATCAAACGAAGTTCAAATTCAAATCTGATCTAATTCAAATTTAAAACTTTCAAAAGCATGTTTAAGTTAGATTACTGGATAGAGGAGATCATAACGAAGAAGTGGGCGTTGGTTTCGTTGAATTTGGACTAACGAGTAAAAAGTTGTGAGTGTTTGAAAAACAGGGACTAATCTATAAAATAAATCCTACTAATAGGTCCCTGGACAGAAAATAACAGAAAAAGAAAAAGTCTAAATAACGAACGTTCGTTACCGAACGCTAATGAACGAAAACCCTTCGCTCCAGAGCCAAACTAGCGAACGTCCACCAACTAACTTAACTAAATAATAAAACCGATCTACTAATATAAAACCGATCAAATCTAGGGTTTTAAAAAACGGAAGTTAAAAGAAAAAAACGGATCAGTTTTCTTGGGTTATACCGGTTCAGGAGAGGGGAAACCGGTGGCGGTGGTGGCGGTGCTCTCCGAAGTGGCAGCGAGACGGCCTCCCAAGGCAGGGGGCGACGGCAATGGCCTGGCGTGTGAGTCGGAGGTGGTGGTGGTGGCGGTGTCCTCCCATGAAGGGGCAAAGTGCGGCGGCGGCGGTGAGATCCGGCGGGCAAGGCTTACAGGAGAGGTGAGGCGAGGAGAGAGAGGGCGGGATCCGGCTCCGGCTTATAAATAGGGGCGAGGCTGCTGGGAGGGGGGCAGAGGAGGCCGGAGGCGCACGGCGTCCATGGCGGCCTTGGCGGCGGACTCGGACGAGTCCGGTCGGAGGCAGGAGCGAGGCGGCTCGTCTGGCTGGGCCGTGGCACAGCTGAGGCCGGGCCGGCCGATCAAGGAGAAGTTCTTTTTTTTAAAACATTTACAGGCAAACAAAAATAATAAAACAAAATAAATAAATATATTATATAGGCATATAATATATCAAAATTTTCAGAAAAAGATTTTCTACAACCTGGACATTTTTTTAATGCCAAATAAAATTCACACAAATTCAGATAATTCAAAGAGTGCTACTGCTCTAATAAAATCCACTGAAAATCATTTTAAAAAATACCAAAATGACTTCAAATTAATTTCTCTCAAATTTTTTGATGTAGGGAATCATGTTTACCCTATTTTCCATATATTTTATTTTTGGAGAAAAATAATTTGAATAAAGCTCAAATAACTCTAATTTGAAAATAAATTGAAAAGAACTTTGAATTTAATTCTTTGAAACTCCCAACTCATATTTCATATAATTTGAAGAAGTCATTTTATCTTCTCTCATGAAAATCATTGAGTTGCATGAAGTTTATAAATCGAAATAATTCCAAATGAAATTCAAATATTTTCAAATACCCTTTCATTTAATTAAATGGAAGAAGTCATACCATCTTTGCTCAAGGGTTTTGTATTTGAAAAGAATTTGAATTCATGAAGATCTAGAAAAGAAAATGAAAGCTTGGGAAAGTCCTTTTATTCCCTCTCATTTAACTTTCAAAAAGTTTCGAATTTCACTCAATCAATCAAATCTATCTGTTTAATATAACATTCGAAAATTTAGAATTTTGGGATGTTACATCGGGATGAGGCTCCGGATGAAAAAAAAGAGGCCATAAAAAAGAAAAAGGCCCAAATAAAAAAATGAGAGAAAAAGAGAGAAGGGACAATGTTACTATCCTTTTACCACACTTGTGCTTCAAAGTAGCACCAAGATCCTCATGATAGAGAGTGTCTCATTTTGTCACTTTCATATAGTAGTGGGTATTTTTCATTATAGAACTTGGCTTGTATATTCCAATGATGGGCTTCCTCAAAATGCCCTAGGTTTTCGTGAGCAAGCAAGTTGGATGCACACCCACTTAGTTTCTTTTCTTGAGCTTTCATATTCTTATAGCTCTAGTGCATCCATAACATGGCAATCCCTACTCACTCACATTGATATCTATTGATGGGCATCTCCATAGCCCGTTGATACGCCTAGTTGATGTGAGACTATATTCTCCCTTTTTGTCTTCTCCACAACCACCATTCTATTCCACATATAGTGCTATATCCATGGCTCACGCTCATGTATTGCGTGAAGATTGAAAAAGTTTTGAGAATGTCATAAGTATGAAACAATTGCTTGGCTTGTCATCGGGTTGTGCATGATTTAAATACTTTGTGTGGGGAAGATGGAGCATAGCAGGACTATATGATATTTTAGTGATAACTTACTTTGGCCATGTTATTTTGAGAAGACATGATTGCTTTGTTAGTATGCTTGAAGTATTATTATTTTTATGTCAATATGAAATTTTGTCTTGAATCTTCCGAATCTGAATATTCATACCACAATTAAGATGAATTACATTGAAATTATGCCAAGTAGCACTCCGCATCAAAAATTCTTTTTTATCATTTACCTACTTGAGGACAAGCAGGAATTAAGCTTGGGGATGCCTGATACGTCTCCAACGTATCTATAATTTTTTATTACTCCATGCTATATTATCTACTGTTTTGGACCATATTCGGCTTTATTTTCCACTTTTATATTACTTTTGGGACTAACCTATTAACCGGAGGCCCAAATTTCAGAATTGCTGTTTTTTTGCCTATTTCAGTGTTTCGAAGAAACGAAATATCAAACGGAGTCCAAACGGAATGAAACCTTCGGGAACGTGATTTTCTCACCGAATATGATCCAGGAGACTTGGACCCTGTGTCAAGAAACAAAGGAGGTGGCCACGAGGGTGGAGGGTGCCCCCTAGGGCGCGCCCCCTGCCTCGTGGGCCCCCCTTTACTCCACTGACGTACTCCTTTCTCCTATATATACCTACGTACCTCCAAACGATCAGATACGGAGCCAGAAACCTAATTCCACCGCCGCAACTTTCTGTATCCACGAGATCCCATCTTGGGGCCTGTTAGGAGTTCACTTAAGGGGAATCCACCACGTAGGGCTTCTACATCATCATCATAGCCTCTCCGATGAAGTGTGAGTAGTTTACTTGAGACCTTGAGTCCATAGTTAGTAGCTAGATGGCTTCTTCTCTCTTTTTGGATCTCAA
Organism: Aegilops bicornis; assembly: GCA_021605145.1. Taxonomy (NCBI): domain Eukaryota; kingdom Viridiplantae; phylum Streptophyta; class Magnoliopsida; order Poales; family Poaceae; genus Aegilops; species Aegilops bicornis. The sequence continues at coordinate 345,230,143 of CM038673.1, read as the reverse complement.
TACAATGTTCTCCCTCTCTCGTGGAGATCTATTCGATGTAATCTTCTTTTTGCGGTGTGTTTGTTGAGATCGATGAATTGTGGGTTTATGATCAAGATTATCTATGAACAATATTTGAATCTTCTGTGAATTCTTTTATGTATGATTGGTTATCTTTGCAAGTCTCTTCAAATTATCAGTTTGGTTTGGCCAACTAGATTGGTTTTTCTTGCAATGGGAGAAGTGCTTAGCTTTGGGTTATATCTTGCTGTGTCCTTTCCCAGTGTGATGAGGGGCAGCAAGGCACGTATTGTATTGTTGCCATCGAGGATAACAAGATGGGGTTTTTTATCATATTGCATGAATTTATCCCTCTACATCATGTCATCTTGCTTAAGGCGTTACTCTTTTTTCTTGAACTTAATACTCTAGACGCATGCTGGATAGCGGTCGATGAGTGGAGTAATAGTAGTAGATGCAGGCAGGAGTCGGTCTACTTGTCTCGGACGTGATGCCTATATACATGATCATACCTAGATATTCTCGTAACTATGCTCAATTACATCAATTGCTCAACAGAATTTGTTCACCCACCATAGAATACGTATGCTCTTGAGAGAAGCCACTAGTGAAATCTATGGCCCCCGGGTCTATTCTCATCATATCAATCTTCCATCACTTTATTATTGCTTTGCTTTTTACTTTACTTTTTATTTTACTTTGCATCTTTATATCAAAAATACCAAAAATATTATCTATCATATCTCAATCCCGTAAGTGAACATGAAGGGATTGACAACCCCTAATCGCGTTGGTTGCGTTGAGCTATTGTTTTGTGTAGGTGCGAGGGACTTGCGCGTGGCCTCCTACTGGATTGATACCTTGGTTCTCAAAAAGTGAGGGAAATACTTACGCTACTCTGCTGCATCATCCTCTCCTCTTCGGGGAAATCCAACGCAAGCTCAAGAGGTAGCACCGGACAAATAGAAAGATAGGGGCTTATAGTTTTGCCTCCCAACGTATTCACCTCAGGGGTGATGTCAACAATAATAACTCATGCTATCTATATTCAGTTGGACATATGTGCCTAGATCTTTCCTCACCACATGATGCTTGCCAAAGGAGAAAAATAAAAGGATGGAAGGAAAACTTTGACTCTTTGCATAAAAGTAAATACATAAAAGTAAAAGATAGGCCCTTCGCAGAGGGAAGTAGAGGTTGCCATGCGCTTATTTGTTTGTATGCTCAACCCCTTAGTGCAAAAAAACGTCACGTTGCATTGCCCCTTGTGATAGCGACCTTTATTATGCAGTCTGTCGATTTTATTCTTCACCATCACAAGTTCGTGCAACGCTCAATTTTCTCTTACACAAAATGATCTCACACATTTAGAAGCAATTTTTATTGCCTTTTTGCACCGATGACAACTTACTTGAGGGATCTTGCTCAGTCCCAAGGTAGGTATGGTGGAGTCTTGAAAGTAAGATTTGGGTTTAAGGTGTTTTGGATGCACAAGTATTATCTCTACTTGGTGTGGAGTTTTGGGCTAGCAAAGATCAGGGGGCAAGCATCACATGTTAAAGGATCTATGACAATAGGACTTCTATGTGAATATAAACAAACATAAACCATTAAGTTGTCTTCCTTGTCCAACGTTAACAATTTTGGCATATAATATTTTGATGAGGGCTCACAATCACAAAAGATTTCTAGGATAGTATATTTATATGTGAATCTTCTCTTCCCTTTATTTACTCTTTCATGAGTTTCATCATTGACTAATGCTATGTCTATCAATCTCTAATAAAATTTTCTACTTATACTTTTCCTTATGTGGTGCTATCACTTACCATAGGATTAGTATATGATGTTATTGATTTATTTCCTTTCTTTTATTTATTTCCTTTCTCCTTTTCCTTTCCTATTTCTTTTCTTTAATTGCAACAAGAAAGTAAAGAAAGCAAAAACTCAAAGTAAACTTTATTATATAACTTGCACACAATTACAAGGATAGATCACTAAGCAAACTCTCAAAGAAGAAAGGATTGAACTAAACTTTTATTCGTCTAAAGAAAAAGATCGAACAAAAATAAGTAAAAGCAAAAGGATAGTGGGATGATACGACACCGGGGCACCTTCCCTAGCTTGTCTGAAGCCAAGGGGAGTGCCCATACCCGATACTCATTTCTCCTTTGGTGGTGAAGAAGATGGTGGTGGTGAAGAAGAAGTATTCTCCAATATAACCATGAGTAGATCCTTCAAACCTTGAATCTCCCGAAGGGCTTGATGAATTAATTCACTATTTTTCTTCACCTAAGCCATTATGTGTTTATTATCTAGGCCCCATAGTTTTGTTCCTGCACTATTTTTTCTTGGCCGAGATATGTCCCAGTTGGACGGTATGTTCCTACGAGGAGTATTCTCGAACCCATAATTGTGAATCAAATTGAAAAAAATGCTATGATGTAACCTGTATAAAGGTCTCCTCGGTGGGAGTTCTTCTTGTACTTCCAGGCTCACTTGATTGTTCGATGATCCCAAGGCTTGATGAGGATTAGGGTAAGTAGAGATGCCAGCTAATGTGCCCCTCTCGGAGGCTGGAGAGTGAACCCCAAAAGGATTTTCCTCTTCTTCCTCCATAGCAACGTCTTCAGCTTCATCCGTCCTTAGATCCTCCTGAATCAACCTTGTGTCTCCTTCTTCATTGTTGAAGGGTGAGGAAGACATGATGTTAGTCTAGCTGAATCTGTCAGAAAACAGCAAGAAAAGAGAACAGAGGATTTCTTAGCGATATGGTGATTAACAGGTTTGGGAAGTATATATAGATTTTTTATCTTGGGGGACAAGCATACGGTAGAAAAACAGAGTCCGGAAGGTGTCTCAGGTGGGCACAACCCACCGGGCCACGCCAGGTGGCAAGCCTGGCGCGCCCTGGTGTCTTGTGCCCACCAGGGTACGCTTCCTGGAAGTTTATTTATTTCCTAAATTTTTAAATATTTCAAAACTGATAAAAAGTATTTTTGCGGATTTTTCGGAGTCCGTTTACTTACCGTATCATGTACCTCCTTATTTTCACGATTCTGAAGTGTTCCGGAAGGACTCTTTTATGTGTTCTTCCGGTGTCAAAGTTTGGATAATATTACTTTCGACATTAATGGGCGTACCTGAGATATAATGCTTTATTCGTTGTCTGTTGACAACCTTCAGAATTATTTATTTTGATGGCTCCAGACCGGTAAACCTCCTCGATAACATAGGGGCCTTCCCATTTTGAGAGGAGTTTTCCTACAAAGAATCTAAAACGAGAGTTGTATAAAAGAACATATTCTCCAACTTTAAACTCACGCTTTTGGATTCTTTTGTCATGCCATCTTTTAACTTTCTCTTTGAATAATTTTGCATTTTCATAAGCTTGGGTTCTCCATTCATCTAATGAGCTAATATCAAATAACCTCTTTTCACCAGCAAGCTTGAAATCATAGTTGAGCTCTTTGATGGCCCAAAATGCTTTATGTTCTAACTCAAGAGGCAAATGACAAGCTTTTCCATAAACCATTTTATAAGCAGACATACCCATAGGATTTTAATATGTTGTTCTATAAGACCAAAGTGCATCATCTAATTTGTTAGACCAATTCTTCCTGGAACTATTGACAGTCCTTTGCAAAAAAATTTTATTTCTCCATTTCTAAGCTCAACTTGACCACTAGACTGAGGATGATAGGGTGATGCAAATTTATGGTTAACATCATACTTGGCAAGCATTTTACGGAAATCACCATGAATAAAGTGTGAACCACCATCAGTCATTAAATATCTAGGGACTCCAAACCTTGGGAAAATAAGTTCCTTAAGCATTTTAATAGAGGTGTTGTGATTAGAACTACTGGTTGGAATAGCTTCTAACCATTTAGTAACATAATCAACAACAACCAAAAGATGTGTATACCCATTAGAGGAAGGAAAAGGTCCCATGTAATCAAATCCCAAACACCAAGTGAATAATTTCTTGACGCTTACCTATATTACCCATTCTTTGACATTCATCACAAGATGAGACGTACTTACGGGCATCCTTGAAGAGAGTAGGCCAATAAAATCCAGACTGCAATACCTTGTGAGCAGTTCTATCTCCAGCATGATGCCATCCATAAGCTTCAGAGTGACATTTCCGTAGGATTTGTCCCTGTTCATGCTCAGGTACACAACGCCTAATAATACCATCTACCCCTTTTATAAAGATGTGGGTCATCTCAAAAGTAATGTCTTAAATCATAGAAGAATTTTTTCTTTTGTTGGTAAGTAAAGCTAGGTGGCAAATGTTTAGCAACAATGTAATTGGCATAGTCAGCATACCAAGGAGTACTATGAAAAACATTTATTGCAGCCAACTGCTCATCAGGAAAACTATCATCAATAGGTAGTGGGTCATCAAGCACATTTTCAAGCCTAGATACATTATCAGCTACGGGGTTCTCAGCTCCTTTTCCATCAATGATATGTAAATCAAATTCTTGTAACAAGAGAACCCAATGAATAAGTCTAGGTTTAGCATCTTTCTATGTGAACAGTTACTTTGGAATCAACAATATAAGGCCTAAATTTATCACAAGCAAACACCACTGCTAAGAATTCTTTTTCAGTAGTAGCATAATTTCTTTGAGCACTGTGTAGAGTTTTACTAGCATAATGAATAACATTCAATTTATTATCAACTCTTTGTCCTAGAACAGCACCAATAGCACAATCACTAGCATCACTCATAATTTCAAAAGGCAAGTTCCAATCAGGTGGTTGAACAATAGGTGCAGAAATTAAGGCTTTCTTGAGTGTTTCAAAGGCTTCTGAACAATCATCATAAAAAACAAAAGGAATATCCTTTCGCAAAAGACTAGTGAGAGGCCTAGAAATTTTAGAAAGTCTTTGATAAATCTCCTATAGAAACCAGCATGACCTAGGAAACTATGAATACCTTTTATATCTTTAGGACATGGCATTTTCTCAATGGCATCAACCTTAGCTTGGTCCACTTCAATACCTCTTTCAGAAATTTTATGACCCAAGACAATGCCTTCATTAACCATAAAGTGGCACTTCTCCCAATTCAAGACAAGATTTGTTTGTTCACATCTCAAGAAACTTCGATCATGATTGCTTAAACAATCATCAAAAGACTTCCCATAAACAGAGAAATCGTCCATGAAAACCGCAACAATCTTTTCACAAAAATCAGAGAATATAGCAGTCATACATCTTTGAAAGGTAGCAGGTGCATTACATAAACCAAAAGGCATACGTCTATAAGCATAGGTTCCAAAAGGACAAGTAAAAGTGGTCTTTTCTTGATCAGGTTGAGAAATGTATTTGTGAAAAGCCAGAATATCCATCAAGGAAGCAAAAGTGTGTGTGCTTAGATAATCTTTCAAGCATTTGATCAATAAAAGGCAAAGGGTAATGATATTTTCTAGTTGCTTTGTTTAATTTTCTAAAATCTATTACCATCCTATAGCCTGTAACAATTCTTTGTGGAGTAAGTTCATTCTTATCATTAGGAACAACAGTTATACCTCCTTTCTTAGGGACAGAATGAACATGACTTACCCATATACTATCAGCTATAGGATAGATTATACTTGCTTCTAGAAGTTTTAATATTTGTTCTTACCACTTCTTTCATCTTCCGATCTAACCGACGTTGGTGATCAACAACGGGTTTAGCATCAGGTTCCATATTAATTTTGTGCTGATATAGAGTGGGACTAATGCCCTTTAAATCATCAAGAGTATATCCAATAGCAGCTCAGTGCTTCCTTAGAACTTTCAATAATCTTTCTTCTTCATGTTCTGAAAGGTTAGCACTAATAATAACAGGATATATCTTATTTTCATCGTAAGCATATTTCAAAGTGGCTAGCAATTGTTTTAATTCAAACACAGGATCACCTTTAGGTGGAGGAGGACCTCCTAGAGTTTCAATAGGAAAATTGTGTTTAAGTAGATGACATTGTTCAAAGAAAATCTTATCTATTTCATTCCTTTCATGCATATGTAAATCATTTTCATGGTCTAGCAAATATTGTTCTAAAGGATCAGTAGGTGGTACAACAATAGAAGCAAGACCAATTAATTCATCCTTACTAGGCAATTCTTTTTCATGAAGATTTGTACTAAACTTGGAAAAATAAAACTCATGAGACTCATCACCAAAATTAACACCAACAATTTGTTTCTTACAATCTATTCTAGCATTAGCGATGTTCAAGAAAGGTCTACCAAAGATAATGGGACATAAGTCATCTTGTGGGGAACCAAGAACAAGAAAATCAGTAGGGTATTTTATTTTCCCACACAAGACTTCAACATCTCTAACAATCCCAATTGGTGATATAGTGTCTCTATTAGCTAGTTTAATAGTAACATCTATATCGTCTATTTCTGCAGGTGCTATGTCATTCATAATTTCTTGATATAAGGAATAAGGAATATCACTCACACTAGCACCTATGTCACATAAACCATGATAACAGTGATCTCCTATTTTAACTGAGATGACAGGCATGCCAACAACAGGTCTATGTTTATCCTTTTTATCTGGTTTGGCAATTCTAGCAGCTTCTTCACAGAAGTAAATAACATGCCCATCAATATCTTCTTCCAAGAGATCTTTAACCATAGCAATGCTAGGTTCTACTTTAATTTGTTCATCAGGTTTAGGTGTTCTAATATAGCTTTTGTTAACCACATTTGAAACTTTAGCATGTTCCTTAATCCTAACAGGAAAAGGTGGTTTCTCAATATAAGCAGAAGGAACAACTGGATCAAAATTATAAAGTATAGTTTCTTCTTTAACTGGTACCAGTTCTTTAATTTCTTCTTTAATAGGAGGTGGGTGATATTTAAACCACTTCTCTTTAGGGAGTTCAACATGAGTAGCAAATGCTTCACAAAAGGAGGCTACTGTCTCAGAGTCAAGTCCATATTTAGTGCTAAACTTTTGAAAAGCATCGGTATCCACAAAAAATTTAACACAATCATACTTAAGCTTAATACGACTCTTTACCTTCACGAGTTCCCAATATTCAGAGTTGCATTTAATTATTTCCAAAAGATCCCACGAATTCAATAGTCTTCTTCGTAAAAGAACCAAAGACAAGAAGTATCAAGCATGGTTTGATCATTACGAGAAAGCCGAGCATAAAAATTCTGGATAATAATTTCTCTTGAGAGCTCATGATTGGGGCATGAATATAACATTGACATAAGCCTCCCCCAAGCTAGAGCGATACTTTCTCCTTCACGAGGCCAAAAATTATATATATAATTCCGACCACGATGAACTAGATGCATAGGATATTTTTTTTTGGTGAAATTCCAATTTCAATCGATTCCAATTCCATGATCCAATCTCATTGCATAGCCTATACCATGCCAATGCTTTTCTGTTAAAAGATAAAGGGAAAACCTTTTTCATAACTTTATCTCCGGGTAAACCTGCAAGCTTGAACAATCCACAAATTTGTTGCACATATATCAAGTGCATATCAGGATGTTCGATTCCATCTCCTGCATAAGTATTAGCTAGCAGTTGTTCTATCATACCCGAAGGAATTTCATATTCAATATTTTCAATAGGTGCAGTAGGTTGAGGGGTAGCCGATTCTGGTTTCGGACGAGGTGAAGATACCCCGAACAAACCCCTCAAAGGATTGTTTTCCATAGCAACAAGTGACAATAAATTTCAGCACACTATATAAATGTTTCCTTACCAAATTCCACTTTCCAAAGGCGCTTCACTCCCAAGAACGGCGCTTTAAAATAGCCTTGATGACCCACAAGTATAGGGGATCAATTGTAGCTCTTTCCGATAAGTAAGAGTGTCGGACCCAACGAGGAGCAGAAGGAAATGACAAGTAGTTTTCAGTAAGGTAATGTTTGCAAGTGCTCAAATTGTAAGCAGCGGAGTAGTTTGATAGCAAGATAATTTGTAACGAGCAAGTAACGATAGTAGTAACAAAAGTGTAGCAAGGTAGCCCAATCCTTTTGAGACAAAGGAAGGCCAAAACGGTCTCTTATGATAAGCAAAGTGTTCTTGAGGGTACACGGGAATTTCATCTAGTCACTTTCATCATGTTGGTTTAATTCGTGTTCGCTACTTTGATAATTTGATATGTGGGTGGACCGGTGCTCAGGTGTTGTTCTTACCTCAACAAACCTCCTACTTATGATTAACCCTCTCGCAAGCATCCGCAACTACGAGAAAGGTATTAAGAATAAATTCTAACCATAGGATTAAACTTTTGGATCCAATCGGTCCCTTACGGAATAACGCATAAACTAGGGTTTAAGCTTCTGTCACTCTCGCAACCCATCATCTAATTGCTATTCCACAATGCATTCCCTTAGACCCAAAAATGGTGAAGTGTCATGTAGTCAACGTTCACATGAAACCACTAAGGGAATCACAACATACATACTATCAAAATATCGAACACATATCAAATTCACATGATTATTTGCAACCGGATTTCTCCCGTGACCTCAAGAACAAAAGTAACTACTCAGAAATAATAATCATGCTCATGATCAGAGGAGTATTAAATAGCATAATGGATCTAAACATATAATATTCCACCAAATAAACCATATAGTCAACTACAAGATGTAATCAACACTATTAGTCACCCACAAGCACCAATCTATAGTTCCGGTAACAAGATTGAACACAAGAGATGAACTAGGGTTTGATATGAGATGGTGATGTTGAAGATGTTGATGGAGATTGCCCTCCCCAAGATGGGAGAGTTGTTGGTGATGATGATGATGATGATTTCCCCCTCTGGGAGGGAAGTTCCCCCGGCGGAATCACTCCACCGGAGGGCAAAAGTGCTCCTGCCCAAGTTCCGCCATGAGATGGCGGCGCTCCATCCCGAAAGTCCTCTCCTTTTTTTTCTAGGTCAAAATGACCTATATACCAGAAGATGGGCACCAGAGGTGGGCCTGGGTGAGCACTACCCACTGTGGCGCCTGGCCTCGGGCGCGCTAGTGGGTTGTGCCCACCTGGTGGGCCCACTTTGGTAGTTATTTGCTCCAATAATTCTTAAATATTCAATAAAAAATCTTCGTGAAGTTTCAGCTTATTTGGAGTTATGCAGAATAGGTAGCCTGACGTAGCTTTTCCAGGTCCAGATTTCCAACTGCCGGAATTCTCCCTCTTTGAGTGTACCTTGCAGATTATGAGAGAAAAGGCATTAGAATTACTCCAAAAAGCACTATTATGGATAAAAACATTATAAATAACAGTAAGAAAACATGATGCAAAATGGACGTATCAGGGTCATCGCCTCGGCTTTGTACAAGGGGTTACATGCAACTGAGGCAAGGCTCAGTACAAAGGGTGGTCACGGGCAGGGCCGACACCGCGCTTCTTGGGTAGAACTTTCGGAGATGCTCAATATTCCATGTGTTTCGCAACTGAGTGCCATCTCCGGTCTCCAGACGGACTGCGCCAGGTCTGGTGACTCGTACTACCCGCTAAGGGCCTTCTCATTTTGGTGACAACTTGTTTGTACCCTTGGCGGACTGAACGCACCTAAGGACAAGGTCACCTTCCTCAAAACACCGGGCATGAACCATGTGGCTATGATAGCGACGCAAGGCTTGCTGGTAGCGTGTAGCACACGTAGCAGCCCGAAGACGGTTCTCCTCAAGTAGCACAGTGTCGTCACATCGGTGCTGATCTTGCGCTACTTCATCATAGGCAAGCACTTGAGGCGACCCGTAAATGTGTTCCGTGGGGATAATTGCTTCTGCCCCATAGACCAGGGAGAAGGGGTCCGCCTTGAGCTTCGGTTTGGTGTCGCTTACGAGGGAGCAGAGAACTACCGGTAGCTCCTCGATCCACCGCCTGTCGTGCTTTCGCAGCGTATCAAAAGTTCTCGTCTTGAGTCCACACAGCACTTCAGCATTCGCCCTCTCAGCTTGTCCATTGCTCCGGGGGTGTGCCACAGAGGCGAATGAGATCTTGCATCCGAGGGCATGAACATATTGCAAGAAGGCGCGGCTCGTGAACTGGGTGCCGTTGTCGGTGATGATCCTTGCCGAAACTCCAAAATGACACACCAATTCTTTCAAGAACTTGATAGCTGACTGAGCAGTTACCTTTCTCACGGCAGTCACTTTCGGCCACTTTGTAAACTTGTCGATGGCAACAAACAAGAATTTAAAGCCCTCGAATGCTCGGGGGAAGGGGCCGAGAATATCGAGCCCCAGCATGTAAAATGGCCATGATAGAGGGATTGTTTGAAGAGCTTGGGAAGGCGGTGTGTTTTCTCTCCATCAATGGACTTTGGTAATCCTTGTTAATTTGTCTCACCACAAGTTGTGAATTTCCTCGAATGATCAGCTTCTTGATTTCCAACAGAGCTGCAACCCTGAGCCCGACAAGGAGTCCTTCATACTCAGATGTATTGCTGGTTGCCTCTTCGGTCAAATGCATTTGGACGACGTATTTCAAGCCCCCACGGAGGGGGCAAACTGTAAGCATCGCCACTCCTCGCACATTGCAGGGAAAAGGCACCATCGAAATACATAATCCATTCTTGGGGCGATTCCTTGCCGGGGATAGCTATCTCAGTTACTTCCTCATCAAGGGTTGACGTCCATTTTACAATAAACTCTGCCAATGCCCTGCTCTGAATAGTTGATTGCTCTCAAACCTCAAACCAAAGCTGGATAACTCCAAAGCCCACTCCACTATTCTTCCTGTAGCCTCAGGGTTTCGGAGTATCCTTTGCAACGGAAAACGAGTAACAACCGTGATCTCATGGGCTTGGAAGTAGTGGCGAAGTTTCCTTGAGGCCATAACGAGACCAAAGATCAACTTCTACACACCAGAGTACCTCGATCTAGCCTCGTAATGTGGAGTCGACAAAGTACACTGGGCGATGCACCACTTTCTTCCTTGCCCCATCCCTGGGGTTGCTCTTGTTGTCGTGCTCATCGTTGTTCTGATCCTTCTTTGACTCTGCCGGTCTCTGCTCACTTTCTGCCTCATCCACTTCCCGTTGCGCTACCAAGGCTGCACTGACCACCTGGTTGGTCACTGCCAAGTATAGCAACAACGGCTCCTGGGGTTTGGGAGCAACCAAGGTAGGCACAGAGGACAGGTAGGCCTTCAACTCTTGCAAAGTTGCATCTGCTTTTGGGGTCCACTTCATAGGGCCGGCCTTCTTCAAAATCTTGAAGAACGGTAGGGCACGCTCGGCAGACTTGGAGATGAACCTGCTTAGCGCGGCAACACATCCTGTCAGGCGCCTCACATCCTTAATTGTCCTTGGCGCTTGGATCTGCTCGATGGCCTTGATCTTGTCGGGGTTGGCTTCTCTCCCGTGATGGGATACAAAGAACCCAAGCAGCTTGCCGGAGGTAACACCAAATACACACTTCTCCGGGTTAAGCTTCACATTGATCTTGCGCAGATTATCAAACGTCTCCTCCAAATCTTGAATAAGGGTGGCCTTATCCTTGGTCTTGACCACAATATCATCCATATAGGCCTCTATGTTTCTGTGTAGCTGTGGCTCAAAACCAATCTGGATTGCCCTTGCAAAAGTGGACCCGACCACTCTTTAATCCGAATGGCATGCGGACAAAGCACTACGTACCACATGGAGTGATGAACGACGTCTTCTCTTCATCTTCCTTGGGCATGAAGAGTTGGTGGTATCCAGAGTATGAGTCCAGAAAAGAGAGCAAATCACAACCTGAAGTGGAGTCCACAATCTGGTCGATGCACAGCAAGGGAAATGGGTCTTTCGGGCAAGCCTTGTTGAGATATGTGAAATCTATGCAAAGCCTCCACTTCCCGTTAGCCTTAGGACCACCACTGGATTTGCCAACCACATGGGGTGCAATACTCCTCTGACCAAACCAGCTGCCTCAAGTTTCTTGATCTCTTCTGGGATGAACTGCTGCCTCTCCAAGGCCTGCTTCCGGACTTTCTGCTTGACAGGTTGGGCATGTGGGCAAACAGCAAGGTGGTGCTCGATTACCTCCCTGGGAACACCGGGGATATCAGATGGTTGCCAGGCAAACACATCGATATTCGCCCGCAGGAAGGCAACTAGCATGCTTTCCTATTTGTCATCAAGGGTGGCGCTGATAGTGAAAGTACCATCAATGCCAGCCAGCCCTGTCGGGACCTTCTTCACTTGGGGTGTGGCAACCTTGGATCTCTTGCTGTTAGAACACTCCGGCACGTCGTCAACGGGTGTCGTGCACTCGGTGGGGGCACGCTTCCCAGACTCTTTACCAGAGTCCCTACAACCTCTCTTCTTTCCTTTGCTTTTCTTTGCGGGAGCTGTCGTTGCCTCTATTGCGACCGCATCCCGGTACATCTTGTCCACACAAATAATCGCATCCTTCTCATGGGATGGTGATGACTCCTAGTGGCCCAGGCATCTTCAAGGTGTTGTAGGCACAGTGGGATGCCGCCATAAACTTGGCCAAGGCCGGGCGTCCAAGAATCCCATTGTACGGCAGGGGGAGATCAACCACATCAAACACAATCCCCTCAGTCTGGTAATTCAGTTCTTCCCCAAATGTTACCGGCAACATGATCTTTTCCTTAGGATGGCTTCTGTCGGGATTAACTCCTTGAAACGTGCCGGTAACCTCTAGCTCATCTTCTCCTATCTGAAGCTTGCTGATGACTACCGAGGAAATCAGATTTAACACGGCCCCGCTGCCCACCAACATCTTTGTGACCTTGAGGTTGCGGATTGTCGGGGAGACCAACAACGGCAAACATCCTACCGCAGTGGTATGGCTAGGATGGTCCTCCTCGTCAAAGATGATGGGCATGCAGGACCATTTGAGCGGTTTTAGGGCCTCTGGCGCTGGTTCCACGACATTGACCTCTCGCGCCCACCATTTGAGCTGGCAGTGAGAAGTGTGCAAAGATGCACCTCCGTCAATGCACATGGCATCTGTGGCCTTCTGAAACTCTTGCTCACTGGTTTCCTCTTCATCCCCTCCATCACTTTCATCTTCACAGGTTTCCTTCTCTCGACCTCTAGCGGGCTTTCCTTGATTCCGAAAGGGTTTGTCGGGGCAATTTACTTCACCACCCCGGCCCTTACCGCCAGAGACATTTTGACCTTTTTCCTTATCACGCTTCTCATATTCTGCTCTCTGTTTCTTGACAAGCTGCTCAACTTGGTAACACTCTTGAAGGTCGTGGCCCTTGGTCCAATGAATCTTCTGATGACGGTCCATCGCCTTCTGACTTTCTCGGCGCAGGCCTCACTGCGATCGGTCTGCGTGGCGCTTCCTTGTCGGGGGCCTCAGCTTTGGCCTTCTTGCCGGTACTAGGTGTACCAGATCCTTCAGCAATCATTACTGCCTTATCTCTTTGCTTCTTACTCTGCTTCTTGCTCTTCTTCTGACTGGTTGATTCGTCATCATCCTCTGAATCAACATTGGTGCAATCTTCCTCTCCGGGCAACTTTCTTCCCTCCTCCATCCGAGCACACTTATCCACTAATGTGTAAAGCTCATTGACGGTGTCCTGGACTAGGGGGTACTCACCACGTCGTCCCCCAATCGGTTAGATTGGGCCGAGGACCCCCAGGGCCGCATACTCATGGGCCAGTCCGACGGTGCCGCATACAAGGAAGATTCCACAAGACTTGGTGATCAAGACAAGGACTCCTCCCCACCGGCGTATTCGGCTAGGACTCTTGTTATCCTAGGCCTACGGTGCATTATATTAACCAGGGCCAGGCTAGTCGACACAGATACAATATACAACAATCATACCATAGGCTAGCTTCTAGGGTTTAGCCTCTACGATCTCGTGGTAGATCTACTCTTGTACTACCCATATCATCAATATTAAACAAGCAGGAGTAGGGTATTACCTCCATCGAGAGGCCCGAACTGGTAAAAACATCGTGTCCCTTGTCTCCTGTTACCATCCGCCTAGACGCACAGTTCGGGACCCCTACCCGAGATCCGCCGGTTTTGACACCGACATTGGTTCTTTCATTGAGAGTTCCTCTGTGTTCGCAAAAGGTCGATGGCTCGCTGCAGTCAGCTGCGACTGCAGATCTTCGTCACCAGCTCGACTGGTCACCTTGGTTCGACCAAGGACTGTGCCCTACCTCCGATCGTCATGTTCGGATGAGGGCCTTCATCAACATTAACTCCGATCTCTATCAACATCATCCAGGGAGCCCGGGGGCTCAACGTCAACATTGCCCTCGGGCGACCGTACTGTTTTTCTGGACAGCGGAGTTGTGTCCGCCGCCATCGCCTCCTCAAGCGTCGTTTTAACGATTGCTTCGGTGGAATTGTGCGGAATTGAGTCTACAACAACCCTGGAAAATTTCGTCGAATTCCGATGGAGGAATCTCTGGCAATCTCCAGATACCGGAGCCGCATTGAATCTGGACGAGTTTAGGGCGTGGTGTCTAGCTTCTATCTCGGACGTCCTTTGGAAGATCCAACCGTTCATCGGCTGCGGAATTCCAATATCTACCACCCCTCAAAATTTCAGCTCGATCCGACCATCCAAACTCCGGAACCTTCCGATTAGTGCATCACTTTTCGGATGTGTTTTCTGCGCGAAAACGAATCCGACGCGAGTTCGTCTTTTTTATGAACGGGATTTCGGACATCCTTTTTGAAGGAAGTTTTGTATGGGGTATTGTGTTTTGTTTCCGAACACATCCCACTAACTTTTAAGATCTTTTGAACATGATCTTCAACATCATGCTAGTGTCAAACCAGTCCGGCAATATTGCTCCATGGCTACCGACCTGCGCTAGACACGTCGTCACTTTGTTGAGCCGAGCTCAACTTCTCCGGATCATCATCTCAGCAAGCCGAACAAGAGTCCGGCACCGCAAAGGATAAATCATCACCAACATCGCCGCCCCACGGATTACACGGAGCGGGCATACCGGCATCACCGCACGGTCGCTTCATCAAGCCGGCATCGACCACGTCACGACCTACATCGGCAGGGCCGCACTATTGCTTCTTCAAGCCGGTGTCCATCACGCCGACCTACTTCGACATCTCGGCTGGACCGGGGGCTTCGCCATCTCTTCATCAACCTACTCCGGATACTTCGGCGTCACTAGCCGACCAGGCGATGGGTGCGCGGATCGAGTCCCAATTTTGGGAATCACCTTCCTTCGGATTGCTACAACAAATAAACCAGGTGCTATTAATCCTAGTATTTCTTTTTGCTTGTTTGGGTTAATTTTTCCCAAGGAATTATTACTCTGGTTTGTCCATCATATGTACACAGGAATGGTGTCCGCATTATCGACGGTCGCTTGATGGTTCGGTCAGTTTCCATACATAGTCCGGCGAACGCCGCATTCGGAACTCGGACCGACCTGTGAATCCAGGCTTTGGCACGCCTTTATTGCACTACGCCGATGACCTGCATCGACATCGACTTCGGCGCCAGGCCATATTTCTTTTATTACTCACTTTTCATAAATTATTTATTATGCAACGATTTTTTTATTACTATTATCTCTGGTTTGCACTATTTTTTGTGCACGGGAAAATGATCCACGGACTATATCCTTTAGCGTCACCTCGGCCGGACGGGGCTTCATCAACACTTCATTACCCCATGCCGGGGACTTCAAGGCGTCACTCTGCCGTCCTGCATTGACCGTGCTATGTCACCACTTGGAGTGCCGAGCTCTTTGCTCCGCCACCTCGGGACCGGCTTGGGGATGGAAACTTGTCCCGCATCAAGCTCGGACCGCGTCGTCAATACCGAACACATTAACCAGCTAAGTTGCCTTCATGCTCAAAGTTTTAAATTTCTAACTTGTGTTCGGTTCGACCAAGCATTATACTTTTTGGAAAAAGTTGCTTGTAAAATTTTCCTTGTCCAAACTTTGTTTGCACATACTTGACGCTACCCGCGCTCATTATAATTCGGGGCTTCTTTAATGTAAGCTTATTAATACGGGCTTTATGCCCAACACATGTGTCACACTTCCGCATGTACCTTTTATTCACCATTCTATGCATCGATATGACTTAAGTTTTGGCCAAGTTGGGTTGTTCGGCTCTGTGCTTACCCCTACGTTCCCGATTGTTCGGCTAGGTGGTAAAGGAGCACCTCTGCGATTTTCTTTGCCGGGTCACCGGATGTGTACCTCGGATCAGGTGAAGCCGAAAGCTAGCTTTCGTAAGGGAATACTCGGTTGGTGAACTAAAAGATGATTTCTTACCTATTTATTTACCTGCCCCGGATGTTTTTCTGCTCTTTTTCGCGGTCCGGACATGCACTTTAGGGCATGCCTCGAGGAAAGGAACCCTTAACGGAACTATTCTCCACGGAAGATGTTTCTTACTAACCATGTAATATAACATAACTAGTTGGGCACTTATGCGATAAAGCACTAATGACCCCTACGCTTTGGTCTCCACGCATGCCCGGTTTTTATAACCGCGAGGGTATTCGGACACACTCCGGACTATTGGGTCCAGAGGTTGAAGCGAAAAGGTGCCTTTCGACAAACGATCTACAATCCGGCTAGAAGGCATTTTACATGTCACCTTACATTATATAGTCAACTTTTACCCAAGTCACTTGGGGGCTCTTATGTTTATTTGAGCCGTTTTATACTAAGTATTTTTCTTCTTAGTTGTTGCAAAGTTTTTTATTTATCACTCCTTTTTTCGACACGAGTGTGCGGTCACTAGCCGGGGAGCCTAATTTCTCTCTCAAAACCGCTAGAGTTTAGTTTTCTAAACTGGCCTAATGAGAAGTACCCCGCCTTCGCGATGGGAGACTGAAGCCGTAGGCTGACCCGCTTGAAGTCTTGAGATAGGATGTGTCATGTTAAGGCACGGCAGAAGCACTTTCTTTTTTCTAAAGTCCAATTTTTGGATTGGCATCGAACACCTGATCTTGTTCGGACGTCATGTTTTTACTGACATTTTTTGGTTTTCCAAACTTTTGGCACTTTTAAACTATTTGTGTGTTTTCAAAGACAAGTCTCATGAAAGGCAACGGACACCTTTAGAGATTCGGCAAAAACATTCTCGGATATTGCTATATATGCATCAGTTTTGAATTGTGTCTTCGGTCAATAGTTGGGTTGCGGCTCGCGCTTGCCTCCTACGTTCCGCTTTGTTCGGCTTAGGTGTGCAAAGGGAGAACCACTGCGATTGCGCTTCCATTTCGCATGGTCAAGCACCTCGATGGAGAAAGCCGAAAACCGATTGTCACAATAGGTGTAAACTGGTCAGCGTCCGATGACTATATTAAACGATGGGCCATTCATAACATTGGTCAAGTGTTTCCGGCTTGACCTCGATTGTCGCCGAACACTATCGGGGCTAGTAATCGGCCTCCCAAACTAAATCCTCAATATTTTGCTCTTACATTGAGCTGAGGTTTCATGATCATGCTTAGCATGACAACCCAAAGAAAGGAACCGATAGCGGGACTATATTCTTTGGAAGACATTTCTTACATTAAACAGTAATATAACATATCTCTCTGCGTACCTTTGTTTATAAAACCGTATGGCCAGATTGCCTTGTTTGTCGTAAATCTTTGCCCTCATAAAGGCTTTATAAAGTAGGAAAAACACTCCTCGGCTATTGGCCGAGGAGGTGGAAGCCGATAGTCGGTCAAAAAAGTTTTGTACAATGCGGATCCGAGCATTAATGACATAAAGTACTTGGATACATTGAGTCATTACACATAATTTGTGATTTTGTTCGGCCACCCGTGCCCGCATTAAGGCTCGGGGGCTACTGGGCTTCGGGCTTATTATTTACAAATATTAAAGGGGCACATCGATCCCCTAATCTGGTGTTGCCACCCGACCAGTGTCTCGGGGCTCTTGCATTGCCTGTCCAATGCGAGAAAATTTTAAGTGTAATACTGATCTCCGAGGAGATTTTGATCCTCGGGTTGGTCGGCCGCACCCAACCTGAGTCTTGAGGATCGAGCATGCCGCTTTTTGTGTCCCGAAGTATTCTCGCCGAAGCTTAGACTTGATCCTCGGACCGATTTTGCAAATCAACACGAGTCTCGGCTGACTCTGAGGGATCGGCGGTCTTATGTCATCCTTCATGTGCATCTCGGGTTTTAGACCGATACCCACCTTGAGGGCTACTGGCTATGTATCTCGGCAGAGAATAAATTGCACCAATAAAAATATTGACAAAATCGGCCCACATTCGGTGTGGTGCACCACCTCGGAAGCAATCCGGCATAAAGCTCGGACGCTAGTGGCTGGCTCCATAGAGGGCATTTCCGGCGTTAAGCTCGGCTAAACTCCTTCGAACTTCTTTGAACCAAGGTGATTTATGACGCCTCGAATACAGTCCGGCGTTGGAGCTCGGATACATAGTCCGGCGTTGGAGCTCGGATACATAGTCCGGCGATAGAGCTGGGAAGCAGTCCGGCGTTGGTGCTCGGCTGCAAAAGATACCTCGAATGCAGTCCGGCGTTAGAGCTCAGACGTAAGAGGACACTGCCTCCCGGGAATTACTTCAAACCCGAGGCGTAGCATAAAAATAACAAGGCATTGATAAAGGCCAGAACTTAAAGGGCTCCTCGGATACCCAACGTGTAAACTCTTCGTATGCACTTAGGCGATCCTCAAGATCAAAGATGAGAAGATTTGTTGAACCAGTTTTCAAGACCGGCAACCGAAGATGAAGAACAGTTCGGAAGAGTCGAGGAGCGTCCCTAACTTGAAGACCGGTTCAGGGGGCTACTGACGGTGTCCTGGACTAGGGGGTACTCACCATGTCGTCCCCCAATCGGTTAGATTGGTCCGTGGACCCCCAGGGTCGCATACTCATGGGCCAGTCCGGGCAGGTGCCGCATACAAGGAAGATTCCACAAGACTTGGTGATCAAGACAAGGACTCCTCCCCCGCCGGCATATTCGGCTAGGACTCTTGTTATCCTAGGCCTCTGGTGCATTATATAAACCAGGGCCGGGCTAGTCGACATAGATACAATATACAACAATCATACCATAGGCTAGCTTCTAGGGTTTAGCCTCTCTGATCTCGTGGAGATCTACTCTTGTACTACCCATATCATCAATATTAATCAAGCAGGAGTAGGGTATTACCTCCATCGAGAGGGCCCGTGTCCCTTGTCTCATGTTACCATCCGCCTAGACGCATAGTTCGGGACCCCCTACCCGAGATCCGCCGGTTTTGACACCGACACTCATTCACAGTCTTGGGCAACCGCATGTTCATCTTGGAGCAAATATGACGGTTGCGCACATTGGACTAGAAGGCAGCTATCACGGTTGTCGGATGGATATTTGGAATATTCCTATGAACTTTGCTGAATGCTCATGATTGGGGCATGAATATAACATTGACTTAAGCCTCACCCAAGCTAAAGCGATACTTTCTCCTTCACGAGGTCAAAAATTATATATATAATTCCGATCACGATGAACTAGATGCATAGGATAATTTTTGGTGAAATTCCAATTTCAATTGATTCCAGTTCCAAGATCCAATATCATCGCATAGGCTATACCATATCAATGTTTTTCCCTTCAAAGATAAAGGGAAAACCTTCTTCTTAACTTCATCTCCGGGCAAACCTGCAAGCTTAAATAATCCACAAATTTCATCCACATATATCAAGTGCATATCAGGATGTTCAGTTCCATCTCCTGCATAAGGATTAGCTAGCAGTTGTTCTATCATACCTGAAGGAATTTCATAACCAATTATTTCAGTAGGTGTAGTAGGTTGATGGGAAACTAATTGTGCTTATGGTCGAGGTGAAGATACCCCGAAGAAACCCCTCAAAGGATGATTTTCCATAATAGCAAGTGACAATAAATTTCAGCATGTAGTATAAATTTTTCCTTACAATTTCCACTTACCAAGAGCGCTTCACTCCCCGGCAATGGAACCAGAAAAGAGTCTTTATGACCCACAAGTATAGGGGATCAATCATAGTCCTTTAGATAAGTAAGAGTGTCGAACCCAACGAGGAGCAGAAGGAAATGACAAGTGGTTTTCAGCAAGGTATTTTCTGCAAGCAGTGAAATAGTCGGTAACAGGTTGTTTGATAGCTGGATAATTTGTAATGGACAAGTAATGATAACAGTAAATAAAGTGAAACAAGGTATCCCAATCCTTTTGTGGCAAAGGACATGCCAAAACTGTCTCTTATAATAAGCAAAGTGTTCTTGAGGGCACACGGGAATTTCATTTAGTCACTCTCATCATGTTGGTTTGATTCACGTTCTCTACTTCCATAATTTGATATGTGGGTGGATTGGTGCTTGATGTTCTGACTTGAACAAGCCTCCCACTTATGATTAACCCCCTTGCAAGCATCCGCAACTACGAGAAAAAGTATTAAGATAAAATCTAACCATAGCATTAAACATTTGGATCCAAATCGGCCCCTTACGAAGTAGCGCATAAACTAGGGTTTAAGCTTCTGTCACTCTAGCAACCCATCATCTAATAACTACTCCACAATGCATTTCCTTAGGCACAAATATGGTGAAGTGCCATGTAGTCAATGTTCACATGACACCACTAAGGGAATCACAACATACATATCATCAAAATATCGAACACATATCAAGTTCACATGATTACTTGCAACAAGACTTCTCCCGTGGCCTCAAGAACAAAAGTAAATACTCACAAATGATAATCATGCTCAAGATCAGAGTGTAATTAGATAGCATAATGGATCTGAACATATAATCTTCCACCAAATAAACCATATAGTAATCAACTACAAAATGTAATCAACACTACTAGTCACCCACATGTGCCAATCTGAGGTTCCGGTACAAAGATTGAACACAAGAGATGAACTAAGGTTTGAGAGGAGATGGTGTTGTTGAAGATGTCGATGGAGATTGGCCTCCCAAATATGAGAGGGTTGTTGGTGATGACGATGGCTTCGATTTCCCCCTCCGGGAGGGAAGTTCCCCCGGCGAAATCAGTCCGCTGGAGGGCAAAAGTGCTCCTGCCCAAGTTCTGCCTTGAGACGGCGGCGCTCCATCCCGAAAGTCCTTCCCTTTTTTTTCTAGGTCAAAGACCTTAAGTACCAGAAGATGGGCACCGGAGGTGGGCTGGGCTGACCACAACCCACCAGGGCGCGCCTGGGGGCCTGGCACGCCCTGGTGTCTTGTGGTCACCAGGTGGCCCTGAGGAAGACCTGGATTCAGGGGTCCTCGGGTGTCCAGCCTATTCGAGCATGGGCCGTGAAGATAGAACGGAAGATTATTCCCCGTGTTCGGTTAGGACTCCTAGATGCGTGGAGGGCAAGATTGGAGTCCGGATGTATTGTTTCCTTCCCTTTTAAACCGCCTATGTACCCCTCCGGTGTATATATAAACTGGAGGGTTTGGTCCGTAGAGATCATCAGAATTCACATAGGCTAGACGGCTAGGGTTTAGCCATTATGATCTCGAGGTAGATCAACTCTTGTAACCCCTATACTCATCAAAGACAATCAAGCAGGAAGTAGGGTTTTACCTCCATCGAGAGGGCCCGAACCTGGGTAAACATCGTGTTCCATGTGTCCCTTGTTACCTTCGATCCTCAGACGCACAGTTCGGGACCCCCTACCCGAGATCGGCCGGTTTTGACACCGACAGGCCCCCTCTGGTAGTTTTTTGCTCCAGTATTTTTCATATATTCTAAAATAATTCTTCGTAATTTTTTAGCTCATTTGGAGTTGTGCATAATAGGTAGCTCTGACTAGCTTTTTCAGGTCGAGAATTCCAGCTGCCAGCATTCCCCCTCATTGTGTAAACCTTGCATATTATGAGAGAAAAGATATTAGAATTACTCCATAAAGCAGTATTACGCATAGAAACATTATAAATAACAGTAGGAAAACATGATGCAAAATGGGCGTATCATTGGGCAAGGTGACCCTAGGCGTAGTGCTCAACACACCCGACAATTACCGCAATGAAGATTTAAGCTTTGACATTGTTCCCTTGAGGAGCGGCTATCATGCACTCCTTAGGAGAATGGACTTTGCACGTTTCCACGCCGTCCCACACTATGCTTATCTAAAGCTAAAGATGTCGGGACCCTATTGCGTCACAATAGTAATTGGCAACACAGAGCGTTTGCTCCAAACTGAAGAGCAGACCGTGGCTTTCGCATTTGAGATGCAAGTGGCTGAGGTGGCCTCAAGGGCAAAGACTGGATCAGGCCACCCAGATCCCACAAAAAAAAATCAAAGGTCCATTCAGGGCGCATCCGATAATGACTTTGGCATACGCCAGACACCCCCAGAGGACCAGATGGCCGCCCCTGGAGCCTGCTGATCAAGACCCTAAATAGGGATACGTGCTCTACCTCCCCCCGTGTGCATCTAAGGACTACGTTCCTCGGTGCCGCAAGTTTGCATTAAAAATTCCCTAGGGGTGGGTGGAGCACGTACAATGCAAGGTAGGATGCCCACCTCGGGTAAACCAACACACGACAATGACCTTGGCCGCCGAGCATCAAGTTCAGGCCTATTTCCGAGGCCCAAACGAGGTGTTAGACCATCATCTGGCATCAATTACTGTACATATCAATGTACCCACGTGCAATACATGGTACACCTCCGATTCGTCGGTGAACTCAAGGCACCACAAACATTGCTACTACCTTAAATCCGTGAGAGTGTTCGTCATGATCGCCGATAGGACGTCACGTTAATTGCCAACCGGGGGCTCACACTGAAACTTGGTGCTTTATGACTAATGATTAGGACAGTGAGGTATCCACTGAGATACCGCACACCATTGGTCACCTCCAATGACTATGAAAATCACAAACTCGCCATACTATTCGGTGTTAGACGAGGAGCACATGCATATCTATGTATGAAGGAACACTCATCGCCACCCTTGGATGGATTAGGGTTGAGAAATGGTAATACTGAGACGATGCGATGTCACTAGACATGAAGTCAGAACCTCAGAATCCTATCTCCACCATGACGATTTGTAATATCTTTCAGCATGTATCTATAGTTAACTCGATCATTAAGACCAATCTTAGTTCATATTGAATAAATAGACACCCCCAATTTGGGACACGTATACACTCATGGTGCATCCTTTGTCTCATTCTGTTGGGGATATAACCCCCATGATATGATCCGCCATGATGGTCCGGGTCATTCAAGTGGTGACTTACGATCAAGACTCAAGACGGCCAGGGCGCCCAAGATATCAAGACCTGCGGGGCAGCTCACAAAGTGGACCGGCTTGGGGCCCAACACTTGAAGATGGCGGCTCGACGGCCCAAACGTATAAGTCGCCACCTGGAGTTTCCTTACTTAGGTAATAAGATAAGTAGGAAGTATGTTAGTACACGGGTTGCAATGCGACCCGGACTCTGTTGTAAGCCAGGGCCTCAACCTATATAAAGGGGAGCCCCTAAAGCAGAAAAGTTCTCGAGTACTAGGTTAGCCAAGTTGCACCCTTGTAATCGAGATCATCATCATCAATATCAATCAAGCATGAGTAAGCTTTTACCTCCACCGCGAGGAGCCGAACCTAGGTAAACCCTTGTCTCTCGATTCCGATCAACCCCGTTCGAGTAATCACCTAGCAGCGTTGGCCTCATGACTAAGTCATTTCACGAGGACATCTGTTGTGACAAAACCACGATAGTTGGTGCCCACCGTGGGGCTATCGCTCGGTGGTGTTGAGTTCTTGGAGGGAGCTCTCCCAGGGATCGAGCGATACGCGATCGGCCGCATGACCAAGAGTCGCCTTGGAAAGCTCTACATCGACGACTCAAGTTGGGGCCTCGAGGCCGACTCAATCTAGTACGGGTACCGGGTCCCCTTTGAAAAAATCCACGTCTTCATCGGCAAGATCAGCGAATCAGGACCCTAGCCGGACATCTGCACTGACATCGTCGAGCTGTCTCGGTGCATGCAACCCGCCCGGTTTCAAGCCGGTCGGAATCACGTCTTCATTGGCTTCACCCAGGGGGTTGACCTCGCAGACAACTCGGTGTCAGACGGCGATACCCTTGTCTACTCCGACCGCGAGTCATCGGTTGGGGAGATGGAGTCAATCCGCCCTTGTACAACAGTAGGCTCGGGGGCTGCTCCGACGACGAGTCGGCCCGGTCGATGATGAATCGGCCTGGGTCAGTGATGAGTCGCCCCGCTGGACCGCAGTTTACATGGCAGGCACCGCTCCGCCATCAACTTCGCTGCGCCGGGTGCTGCGGAAGGCACTGGTGTGTCATTGACTGATCTGAACGCAGTTGGCCCTGTCAAGCCGCCCAGTCAGGTTCTTTCAGAGCTAGTCGCCTCATTGACGGCTCTACTTGAGTCGCCCTTAATGGCAGAAAACCAGGAAGAACACAATGCAGAGGTGGCTAAAATCTGTAAGCAGATGACCAAGGCTCAGGAGGACGTCGATGCTGAGAGTGCTCGCGTGCCACAGTTAGAAACCCAGATCCGTAATGAGACAGAGGGCCTGGACAGAGGCGTGGCATCTAAGACTTCGTCAGCATGCTTCGGAGGAAGTTCACAGGAGACGTCATGCGACTCGCCTACCTCCTGGCTTCGAGGGAAGGCGGTTTTTCAACACGCCAGGTGCTGGTGCGAGCACCCCAGCAGAACCAGTCATACCCCGTTTGAACCTGGTCGTGCCTCAAGATGGCAACACCGGGCCATCTCCAAACCCGCCGCCTCGTCAGCCGGCTCCTAATTCGCCGCCTCGTTAGCCGGCTCCAAATCCACCGCCCATCCGGATAACACAAGATTGCTTCGTGACGCCAGCGGTCACTTCTCTAACCTTGTTGACAACCTGGTAGCAGCGGCCACCAATCTCACTGTGCTCCCGATCACGGGAGCTATGCCCGTGGATAGCGAGGCTCTGTATACCATCGAGTTGTTAAAACTTGTGGTCGCGCAGCAGGCGAATTACTCTTATAGTCGGGAACGCCTCCACTCCACCCCACATCCCAGTCGGAGCAGCAGCCGTGATGCTAAGTCGCCGACCATCTCAAGCAATGCCCGACGAATACGCGAACAACAGCGTGACCCGCCCCTGCCCGGGGCTATGGATGCCCAGGAGATCGTTGACTCGGCTTGGGCAAGACGGGAAGCAGAGGATGCTAATGCAGCGACTTATCAGTCGCCTCCTGTGCCCCCCTTGGCTTCACAAGGTGTCGGGTTGAGCACCCGAACCATCGGGATTCCATGCTCGGTACCGGCTCACAAGAACGAGCATATGCCTAAGGATTTAAAGGGCTCCCGGAAGGTTTCGAAGGCGCCCAAGATATC
Organism: Aegilops bicornis; assembly: GCA_021605145.1. Lineage (NCBI taxonomy): Eukaryota > Viridiplantae > Streptophyta > Magnoliopsida > Poales > Poaceae > Aegilops > Aegilops bicornis. The sequence continues at coordinate 345,204,844 of CM038673.1, read as the reverse complement.
AAGACCTGCGGGGCGGATAACAAAGTGGACCGGCTTGGGGCCCAGCACTTGAAGACGGCCCGTCTCGACGGCCCAGATGTATAAGTCGCCACCTAGAGTTTCCTTACTTAGGGAATAAAATAAGTAGGAAGTATATTAGTACAGGGGTTGCAATGCGACCCGGACTCTGTTGTAAGCCTAGGGCCTCAACCTATATAAAGGGGAGCCCCTGAGGTAGAAAGGACTAAGTTATGAGTTCTCGAGTACTAGGTTAGCCAAGTTGCACCCTTGTAATCGAGATCATCATCAATATCAATCAAGCAGGAATAGGCTTTTACCTCCACTGTGAGGGGCCGAACCTGGGTAAACCCTTGTCTCTCGATTCTGATCAACCCCATTTTAGCAATCACCTAGCGGCGATGGCCTCACGACTAATCCTTTCACGAGGACATCTGCCGTGACAAAACCACGACACATTCAATTTGATAGCTATAGCCATTTCATTCTCTTCGGGATGAATACCTTGTCGGACGTCGTTAAGCACCGACACAGGTGCCCAGGGGCTACATAGACAACCCAAAACAGAAAAGCATCAAGGTGCTTCATGGAGTTGCCAATTCCTCAGACCTTATGCCATTATATGCATCAATTTTGACTTGTTTCTTAAGTCAATAGCTGGGTTGCCAGGGTCCTATGTTGACCCATTTGCATTGTTCGGCTAAGGGAGTATCGAGAGCATCTCTGTGATTATTACTTCTGGTTTAACCGTTTAAGTACCTCAGGTGGATGAAGCCAAAGGTTGACTGTCACAACATGCACAAAATCGGCCGGAGGGTCGGATGTAGGAACATTACAACCGTCAGGGTTGATTGCGTAATGCAAGACGACTCTTCTTACCAAAGTCCTAATAATATTTTTTCTAAGTTTATGCCCGGTACAACCGAGGTCACACATAGAATGCAAAAGCTGATGAGGCCACAACCCGGAATCGGGGGCTATTTATTGGGCCACGATAAGTGTTGCATTTCAGGTACGAGCACATGGTGGAAGTGCAACTAATCCCTGGGTGGTTTTGGTAATTCATAACAACATATACATCATTGAACTAATGCCTATTCAAAGAATATTTCAGGAAAGTTCAGTTAGGTATGGCAATGAGATGTGAAGGACATGGATTGGCAAAGCTTCAGGACTCTACATTTTTGGTTAAGTGATCCAAGATCACATTGAGTCCATAGGAAATCCAATACTATTAAGAGGGGATCATGTTTTGATCATGAGTCACTTGCTCAAGTGCTTAGAGATATTGCTCCAAAACCCCTAAACCACACCCTCACAATCATATCTGTCCAAAACCCTAAAGCCTATCTCGGTCCCACCGACTTACTCCTATCCGGACGGACCGAGATACACTTGACAGAGCCACTACATAAACCCTAGAAACTCGGTGTCACCGAGATGTCATTCAGTCCCACCAAAGTGTGCATGCCAAGCTTCCGTAACACATTATTTTCACTTCAGAATTTCCGAGTGAAACCGATCAGTATCACTGAAGCGAGGAAAGTGCTTAGGTCATCACACATGGGTCCCACCGAGTGGATTCATCCGGTCTCACCAAAACATCTCAAGTTCAAATCTTTTGCACTGGCCGATCTCACTGAGTGGTTACACCCGATCCCATCGAAGTTGTGCATAAAGGTGTGTAATGGTTAGATTTTTGGTGATGGCTATATATACCCCACCCACACCACCTACACTGGAGAGAGAAGCTAGGACGAAACTACCACTTTCCATATCCAGTTTTTGAGAGAGAACCACCTACACTTGTGTTTAGATCAAGGGATTCCACTCCAACCATTTGATCCTTGATTTCTCGACCCCTCAAGTTGCTTTACACTCCAATCCTTCTCCTACTACCATGCCAAATTTGTAAGAGAGTGACTGAGCTTTGAGGAGACTATCTTTTGAAGCACAAGAGCAAGGAGTTCAGCATCAACAACAATATATATTACCTTTTGGAGAGTAGTGTCTCCTAGATTGGTTAGGTGTCATTTGGGAGCCTCCAAATCATGTGGAGTTGAACCAAGGAGTTTGTAAGGGCAAGAAGATAGCCTACTTCATGAAGATCTACCCGAGTGAGGCTATTCCTTCATGGACAGAAGCCATGATGGCATAGACAAGGTTGCTTCTTTATGGACCCTTTGTCGATGAAGCCCTCCTTGGACTCACGCAACTATTACGCTCTATGGGTTGAAGTCTCCATCAATATGGATGTAAGATAGCACCACCTATCGGAACCACGCCAAAATCACCGTGCCTTAATTGCGTTTGATTTCTCGGATCCCCTGCTTTATGTTCATATGCAAAGTCCTTACTTTCCGCTTCATAGTCTTTAGATTTGCATGTGTAGGGTGTTGCTTGACTTGTGAGAATTGCTAAAACTTGCCTACAACTAAAATTGGGAAAATGTTAAGTTTTTATTTGGTCAAGTAGTCTAATCACCCCCCTTCTAGACCTACTTGCGAACCTACACATGGCAACTTAGAACATTTTTTATGGCAAGTTTAGTTACACAAGGATGACAACTTTAGTTGGCAAGCATGGTAACTTTGGTGCTTAGTTTATTTTTGACAGAAACTTGTCGTGTGTTGCTGGAATTTGCCATCCTTATGTAACTTTGATTGCTATCAAAAAATGCCAGGGTTGGAGTGCCACGCACCTCACATGTGGCACTTATTGTTTGGGTATCTATTTCCCCACTACAACAATGCTCACTGACTAAGTGTATGTTTAAGCCCTATAAGGTCGAATTGCCTGGTTTTTATGACATAAGCCACCTCCGGGCACCAAGACATCGGCTAAGGGCTATTTTTGGACAAAACACTCTTAAGTAACTAACTTTGGGGCAGAACACGAAAACTGTCCAACTACACGTCTAAATAGTCAAGAGCAAGTCAAAATGAAATAAGCAAAAGATAAGCAAACTTAATTGGTGTGGGCATAATGCAAAATATAACAATAGCTTGTCGAACTTAGCACTGTCTTTACACATACTGCTCATCGTACTGTGAATAAAAAATATAACCATAATATGTTATCTATGATGGACGTGATCTTGTAGTCCTTCTCGGATATATGGGCATCGAGCATCACCTGCTTGGAAAAAGGCTCTGGCCGGACCTCCTTGCCATTGTCATCCATAGGACACTTCTTGGCAATAGGCTCGAGAACCATCTTGGGATAATGGTCTTGCATCATTACCCAAGCCTTCTGATACGTCTCCAACATATCTATAATTTTTTATTGTTCCATGATAGTATTAATCTTGGATGTTTCATATGCAACTATATACCATTTTTTGGACTAACCTATTAACCTAGTGTCAAGTCCTTGTTGCTGTTTTTTTGCCTGTTTTTGGTTTCCAAGAAATCAGTACCAAACGAAGTCCAAACGCTATGAATTTTTTTGATGTTTTTTCCTGGACAAGAGAGACCCTAGAAGCTTTGGGAGGAGACCAGAAGGCAAACGAGGAGATGACAAGGCAACAGGGCACGCCCAGGGGGCATAGGCGCGCACTGATGCCTTGTGGGCCCCTCCTGGCTTTGTCTAATCTAATTCCACCTCTATAATTTCTCTAAAATCGGGAAACCAACATGGAGCCACCAAAAATTCTTTTTCTGCCACCGCAAGTTTATGTTCTTCCACGATCCCATCTGGAGGCCTTTTTCGGTACTCTGCTGGAGAGGGGATCTACATCAACCTTGCTGCCCTTTAGATGATGTGTGAGTAGTTTACCACCGACCTACAGGTCCATAGCTATTAGCTAGATGGCTTCTTCTCTCTCTTTGATCTTCAATACAATGTTCTCCTCGATGTTCTTGGAGATCTATTCGGTGTAATCTTCTTTTGCAGTGTGTTTGTTGGGATCCGATGAATTGTGGGTTTATGATAAGATTATTCATGAATATTAATTGAGTCTCCTCTGTATTATTTTATGCATGATTACTATAGCTTTGTATTTCTCTCCGATCTATCTATTTGGTTTGGCCAACTATATTCATTTATCTTGCATCGGGAGAGGTGCTTTGTAATGGGTCCAATCTTGCGGTGCTCTATATCCCAATGATAAAGTAGGGGACAAGACACATATGTGCATTGTTGCCATTAAGGGGAAAACGACGGGGTTTATTCATATTGGTTGGATTTACTTTATCTACATCATGTCATCTTGCTTAAGGCGTTACTCCGTTTTTCATGAACTTAATACTCTAGATGCATGCTGGATAGCGGTCGATGGGTGGAGTAATAGTAGTAGATGCAGTCAGGAGTCAGTCTACTTGTCTCGGACGTGATGCCTATATACATGATAATTGCCTTGAATATCATCATAACTATGCACTTTTCTATCAATTGCCCCAACAGTAATTTGTTTACCCACCGTATGCTTTTGTTCGAGAGAGAAGCCTCTAGTGAAAACTATGGCCCCGGGTCTACTTTTATCATATATATAATCCAAAAATACCTTGCTGCAATTTATTTACTGTTATTTTATTTTGTCTATCTATCACTACGAGATTTGATCATTGCAAATAACAGCCGAGGGGATTGACAACCCCCTTGATCGCGTTGGGTGTAAGTATTTGCTCTTTTGTGTGTAGGTGCTGTTAACGAGGTTTCACGTGGTTCTCCTACTGGATAGATAACCTTGGTTCTTAACTGAGGGAAATACTTATTTCTATTGTACTACATCATCCTCTCCTCTTCGAGGAAATCCCAACGCAACTTACAAGTAGCACCTACCGAGCTCCCTCACAGCATGCTGACACTTGCTACCTCCTGAATTGGGCGTCTCCCTCTTGAATACGATGCACCAACTCGAAGTAACTCATCGACACATGCTCCTTGCACCAATGGGTCTTAAACAGGTCCTCTAGCTACCGTCACCATCTTCTGCAGCTCTTCAAGCTGCTTTAGCATGTCTTCAAGGATGACATTGCATGTTGGATCCGTGAATCGAAGACAAAACAGCCGACGCTACTCGTCGATGCCTAGGTGATCCGCATTATAGAAGCGGCACGGATCTTGTGCACCGTGGGGGAGATTTGGAAAAGCGGCTGGCGAAGGCCGCACTTTTGTCAGCTTAGGGAATGCTCGATGGTTGAAGACACACCGCAAAGATACAGCTTACCGGAAAACATTTTCAAAGCCTGTCACGGTTCTTCCCTTACCGAGGACGTTTGAGACGCTGCCTCTAATCGAGCCCGACGAGCTACTTGATCTTGGTGGCATCAGTCTCTTGGGAGGTCTTCAACGCATCGTGCTCTGCAACACACATTGACATATCCTTCTCGACCTTAGCCACCCTCTGTTGGATGGCCTCGCATGTCTCTTTCTTCTTACGGAGTAGGTCAGCGTCCTCCCGCGCCTTCTCCCTCTGTTGGTTGGCCTCGGCACGAGCCTTGTCAAGCTCGGCTTGGAGGTCGGCCACACGTTGATCCACGTCTGCACAGAATAAGCATGGAACATAGGATTAGTATATGAATAATTGCGATGAAGTGCATGGATGATGGAATTCAGTTGCTTACCACTGATGAGTGATATTTTTACACTCATTCACCGTTGTTTAAACCGAGATATTTCATTTAAAAAGATATGATCACTCTGATATTGCTACTAATGACTAATGAGTGCAAAGGATTCCACAAATCCTCTCTTTGATGTGTTTCCGCAGGAAATGGGCTAAAAAGGGAAGAGATCACGTGTCAAAATGGAAAGGAAGGAGAATGGAGGAAGAAGGAATCAACATGAGGCATTTCTGCAGAAAACAGAGCAAAATACGGTGTTCCATACAGGCGCACGCGCCCGTATGAGTGCCCGTATGTCATGGAAACCGAGACAGATCGTCCACCTAAATAACTTTTATAAAGGGTACCCCCCCCCTCAAAATGTCAAAAGGGGAGGCCAGAATAGAGCATTGACAACAGCCACATCATCATCTTCATCTTCATCCACAAACCCTAGTCGGCGGTATCTCCATCTCCATAGCCACCATCACCACCATAGTGCTTCCTCATCCAGTTCATACTTGCAATCGTGCATCGCACAAGGCATCCATTGTAAGACATATTTGCAATCAATTAATCTTTAGGAAGTGTTTTCAATGTTCTTCTCGCGATCGGATCTCCATGTGTGAGTAGTTTGGTAAGGTATGGGTTTGAGGCACGAGCCTTGCAACCCTCTGTATTTGTTGTGGGGATCACTGGAAGGGCTTTGAATTAACATTCCGCATGTGTGAAATGAAATCATTCCGTAGATGTCTCTTCTTTTGTCTGTGATCTTCATCCTTGCTGGTACCCTGGATCATGGAGATCGAGCACCGGTGAGGCTAGAAGCAAGGATACCGTGAAGTATTATACTGAACACCAGTGACAGTAAGGTTCAGTAGGGTAACATGGATCATATTCTTTGGGATACATGAGGTGTAGTCATTGAACGCCCAAAGCTCATATCTGATTTCATTATCTTAATTATCGAATCAACCTCGCACGACGGATAGGGCCTGCGGTAGGACAATTGATTCTTGATGCAGGACTCGTGTCGATCAAGATGTTATTTGGACACATCCCCCACTTCGATTCATAACAAGCATATCTCGATGGGTGACTTCCAGCGCACAAATTAATATCATATCTGGTCCCAACATAAATACATGGTTGTAAGCATTAAGAGCTCATACTCGTACATCTTTTTATTATAAGTGTTCGAATCACTATTTATTTGCTTGATCCGGTCAAAAGCTGGATTTGACACTTTAACATAAGCTTACTAGAGACCATTGCTTTAAGGGAATCTTCCTCTCGTGAGTTCGGTAACCCAGGGTCACCTCTGGGAAATAGATGCGGATGCACTTTTCTGTTCCATCACTGGATCAATAAAAGGAGGCATTAAGCACTTTTTCTGGTGCCGTTGCCGGGGAGGAGTTTAGTATTCCTAGTATTTGTGTTTAGAGTTTTTGTTAAAGTTAATTTTTAGTTTTAGTTTTTACTTTTCTGTTTTTAGTTTAAGTTTTTTTTTGCAAGTTTTGTCAGTTGAGAAAAACAAAAAAGATTACTATGGCTCATAATCTTGGGAGTTTTGCTACTCCCAACAACAACTTCATGCGTCTACCTATAACACAACATGAGGTTGCAGCCGCTGAGTATGAGATCAAACCAAACTTAGTTTCCATGGTTCAACGGGTCCAATTTGGAGGCTACGCTTCTGAGGATGCCGGTATGCTCTTGCATAATTTTACTGAATTGTGCAACATGACACACATTAAAGATTATGACCCTGGCGCTCTAAAGTTGTGTCTATTTCCTTTCTCTTTGAGAGGAAAAGCTAAGGAATGGCTTCTAGCTCTACCTGGAGGCAGTATTACTTCTTGGGATGATTGTTGCAGTAAATTCTTATCTAAGTTTTGTCCACCTGCGAAGATTATGCAATTACATTCTCAGATTACAAGTTTCAAGCAAGAAGAACGTGAGGCACTAGTGCTTGCGTGGGATAGACTGAAAGAAGCTATATAGAATTTGAGGGCCGACGTGAATGATCAAACTCTCCTACAAAGCTGAAGACCAAGATAATGAAGCTATCCTGAGGAAGGAGCTCGTATCCTCGGTTTGGAGACAAGTTCAGGGCTACTGACGATGTCCTGAAATAGGGGGTGCACACCGCTTCAGCCTACTACTGTTCATGGGACAGGCCGACGAGCCACAAACAATTGAAGAATGGGATCCACGTGCCCTGGCCCCTGGTGTAACCAAGATGGAGACCTTCGAAGACTTGGCGTACACTTCAAGGCGTGTTTGAATAATCGACATGTTTATCCCCATGTTGTAACCGACCATATGTAAACCCTAGATGCCCCCGATGCCTATATAAGCCGTGGGGTTTAGTCCATAGAGGCAAGCTTTTCAAGGTTTAGAGGTTAGAACCCGTTCATACTATCTCGAGGTAGATCATACTGCATTTTATACCCCATCCACAATTAATATAAAAAGAGCAGGACGTAGGGTTTTACCTCTTTGAGAGGGCCCGAACCTGGGTAAATATCGTGTCCCTATTCTTCCTGTTACCATCGTTCCCAGATCACCGGCTCGGGATCCCCTACCCGAGATCCGACGGTTTTAGCACCGACATGCGGTAGGACAAGAGCGTCATGTATATTATCTCGTATTAATAGACTTCCTAGTTTTATCTATTTTTCAAGCAATTTACCGTCAAAGGAGTTTTTGGATAAAGACAAGACAATAAGGGGACTTCCTCTCATTTCCCCACCTAACCCTAAGCGATTAGGGCAAACTTTCCCATCCAGACTTTACCAGCGAGCCCGTGGATTGGCCTCCCCTCTGTGTGCCACTCCGACAGCCGATAGCAGCGAGGAGAATCTCGGTGCCTCCGCTTCAGTTAGTAGTTTAAGTTAGGTTTTTTTAGTCCTTACACGTGCGGCGCTCGGATGGCTGGTGGCGCTTCTTCTTCGAATTTGTCTTTCGGACTTTGATTCTTCTTGAGTTCGTCCGTTTGGACGTAGTCGACAGAGCTCTGGCGTAAATTCGTGACATCTCCTTGGGGCGGTGAGGTTAAGGTTTCTCGTCATGTGGCGAGATTTGGTGTTAGGTGCTTTAGATCTATACAAGGGTTCAACAAAGACGAGTGACTGCTGCGACTCCAACGCGCTGGTCCTTAGGGGCACGTGCATGAAGACTTTCCGACTGTCATCAACATGGTCAAGCTGGCTCCGGTAGGGCAGCGCGTTGATGACTCGTTCTAACGGTAGTAGTGGTCGTTCAGTGGTCCTGAAATCTTGATGTAGTTTTTATTATGTTTGACATGCTATGTATTTCGACAATCTTTTACTTCCTCCGTTTCTTTTTAATCTGCATATAAAGTTTAGTCAAAGTCAAGCTTTGTAAAGTTTGACTAATTTTATATTAAAAATATCAACATTCACAATATGAAATCAATATTACCAATGCGTCATGAAATATATTTTCATACTTTGTAGTTCTAGTATTGTAGATGTTCACATTTTTTATATAAATTTGGTCAAATTCTATGTAATTTGACTTTGATCAAATCTTATACGCGGAGTAAAAGGAAACAGAGGGAATATAATAGATCTAATAATTTAGAAGAAAAAAAAGTGTTTTCAGATCACTGCGCAGATGAACGACGGTGTATGTCGTGCCTGCCCATCAGCACACGTGCCAAAATGTATTTTGCTCACAAGGCGGAGGGTGTTTCTCCAACTCTTGCTTGGCGGGTGTACTCGAGCCTAATCCTGCGGAGGGGCCGTCGCATTCGCGGTGCTGAAAAGAAGAAAACCCTCACATGCAGGAGCCACCATCATCGAGGTTCTGGAAATCTCTGAGACCTCGATTATCTTTTACTCGACTTACTTATTAGCCAGCCACCATCACGGGGCGCGATTTCTTTTCCTTTTACTAGCTCCGGGTCCAACTCCCGAGAGACCTCGCCGCTGGGGAACTGAGCAAAAGGGGGAATACCTCTGCTCAGCCGCGCACACTTGATCCCCCTCCCCTCCCCTCCCAATCAAATCACCTCTCTCCCCCTTCTCTCTCTCTCTCTCTCTGCCCCTCGCCGCGCCCCTCTCTCCTCCCCCGCCGATCCCGCGCGGCTACCGGAGGCCCGGCTGCGGCGGCGCGTGCGGGCAGGCGATGACATCGACGCCGCAGCCTCCCGCGATCTCGCGCACGCCGCCCCGCCCGCGCAGGACCTCACCGGCCTCGGCCTCGGCCTCGCGGCCGCGAGGTCCCTCCGCCACCGCCCACCTCGCCAGGGATCGATGCCTTCAGGTGAGCATGGTGCCAGCGTCCGTGATCTGCCTGTCACTGTCACCAGCCTGCCAAGTCCGTGAACTGCAGCGCTCTACTGTGTTCCTTCCTGTTATTTTCTGCTCAGAAATCAAACAGATAGTTCACCCCCAACTCAATCACTTGACATCTTCTGTCAGACTGAATAATTTCATGATGTTTGGCAGGTTCTGTGGAGCACCAAACCATTTCAGGTTCACTGATCCACTCAATGATTCAGTTCTGCGGAGCACCGGAGTACTTCATGTTCAATGATCCGCAGCCGGTGATCCCACACCATGTGGCCGCGGAACCCAGTCACAATGCTCCCGTGGCCACCCTCTCCAGGGCCACCAACACAGAGACTGACAACCCCGAAGACTGGGAGTTCATCTCGGATGAGTCTCTCAACTATATCAGCCGGATGCTCATGGAGGAGGACATTGATGAGAAGGTCAGCGTGTACCAGGAGGAGTCCGCCACACTCCGTGCCACCGCAAAGCCCTTCTATGACATCCTTGGGCACAAGTTCCCGCCTTCCCCTGACCGCACGCTCACGACTTGGTCCCTGGACAGCCCCAGTGAGAGCAGCAGCAGCGGTCATGCCCAGTCCTTGTCCAGTGTGGGTACTAGCGGCAGCATCGGTGGTGCGGTTCATAGCAACCAGTGCCATAATGTTGGACACTCTGAGCAGCTGGAAGCTTATCGGGGCTTGTGTGGTCGATCTTCTCAGCCACTGGTTGCCCCATCAAGTGCTGTTTCTGATGCAGCAGAGTCACTAGAAGATCCTTTGATCACCAATGGCAGGATCCCCGAGTATTTGTTCGAGAGCCTTCCAACTTGGGATTTCAGGAGAGGTGTTGAGGAAGCACAGAAGTTTCTCCCTGGTGGTGATAAGCTAGTGATTGATTTAGAAGCTGCTGGTGTCTCAAAGCCTCAAGAAGCAGTGAAAGACATTCCTTTCAATGTCAGCAGGACGGAGGTCTTGAAGGCCAAGAAAAACAGACAGAGCGAAGATCTTGACTTGATAGAAGGACGAAACATTAAACAATCTGCATTCTGTTCCGATGAGCCTGATGATTGGGTTGAGATGTTTGACGATTTGTTTCGTCAGACTGAAAAGAAGGCTACAGTTCTGCGAGAAAAGATGCGCAGCGAAGCTTCCAAGAATTCTCAGGTCATTCAACCGAAAGGAACAACTGGGGTGAAGACACGGGGCAGGAAGCCGACAAAAAATGATGTGGTGGACCTTAGGACCATCCTCATCCACTGTGCACAGGCAGTGGCAGCTGATGACCGCCGAACTGCTAATGAGTTGCTAAAGCAAATAAAACAGCATTCCAAGGTAAATGGGGATGGCAGCCAGAGGCTGGCGTTTTGCTTTGCACAGGGTCTTGAGGCTCGCTTGGCTGGCACAGGAGCCAGCAGTACCATAGGCTTGTAGCAAAGCGGACAACTGCGTCCGACATGCTTAAGGCGTACCATCTTTACTTTGCAGCATGCCCATTCAAGAGGCTCTCACATTTCCTCTCCAATCAAACAATCTTGAGCATGACAAAAATGCAAAGAAGGTGCACATCATTGACTTTGGCATTTATTTTGGCCTCCAATGGCCATGCCTCATCAGGCGTCTCTCCAAGAGGGAAGGTGGTCCACCAATTCTTCGCATCACGGGAATTGATGTACCCGAGCCAGGTTTCCGTCCTACCGAGCGCATCGAAGAGACGGGACAGAGGCTTGCGGAGTATGCCAAGAAGTTTGAGGTGCCTTTTGAGTACCATGGCATAGCATCAAAGTGGGAAACCATCCGTGCTGAGGATCTCAAGGTTGGCAAAGACGAAGTGGTGATTGTTAATTGCCTGTACCGTTTCAGAAATCTTATTGACGAAACAGTGGCTGTAGACAGCCCCAGGAATAGGGTGCTCAACACTATAAGGCAAGTGAATCCAGCAATTTTCATCCATGGGATTGTGAATGGGTCATACAGTGTTCCTTTCTTCATCACACGTTTCCGTGAGGCATTGTTCCATTTCTCTGCATTATTTGACATGCTTGAGGCAACTGTGCCACGGGATGATGACCAGCGTAGGCTCATAGAGAGGGATCTCTTTGGTCGGGAGGCACTCAATGTGATTGCATGTGAGGGCTCAGACAGAGTCGAGAGACCAGAGACATATAAACAGTGGCAAGTGAGGAACCTGAGGGCTGGATTTGTTCAGTCTCCGTTAAACCAGGACATTGTGATAAAAGCCAAAGACAAAGTGAAAGATATATATCACAAAGATTTTGTCATAGATGAAGACAGTGGATGGCTCCTCCAAGGGTGGAAAGGAAGGATAATTTATGCTATAACTACATGGAAGCATAATAACAGTTAGGTTCTTCGTCTGCATGTCTCTTATACCATTGTTGAAGGCAGAGCCTGGCCAACTCACCAGTATTCCAAGGTATGCTCTGGGCTATACTTAAGTGCAATAGTATTAGTAAGTGCACGTTTAGGTGCAACAATATTTGTAATAATTGATGGTGTAACTCTATGTATCTTTGGCACTGTGGTTTTCAAGAACATGCAATAGATTCTTGGAGCAGAAATTTGACAAGTCGTAAAATATTTTTCTCCAGGAATTGGCTTGAAGAATGACAGGACTCTTGTCACACTGCACCGGATTAATGTGGGTGCTTGTATACGAATTCAGTGTAGTTGCATCTATGACTATGTAGCCACTAGCCAGTACTAAGATAAGCTAGAGGAAAGGAGCAGTGGTTGAGCTCTCCCTTGGCCATGGTACTGTTATTTTATTTAATTCCTACTTTTCTTCATTCTAGTTACTTCTACGACCATCCTAATTAGCAGTAACCAAATCACAGCTTCTATATTAGTTAATCAATTAATCAAGTGCCCAGTATCATAAGGTTTTTACTTTTGACTTCCTTGAGTGTATGATATCTATGCTAATAAGAACGAGTTTGGGTTCAGCATCATCAATTCAATGGGGATATATGTTTTTTGTAGCAGCCATTTTATCATCATGAGCCTAACAAAGGTCAGAGCCATGTCTTGTTCTTGTTGTTTGATGCTCATTGTTGTAATCTGATCAGACAACTAACTGAAGCACCCAATTGCATTGTTGTATGAAATAATTAAGCAAGACATGAGGTTACTTGTGAATTTTCATGACTAATAGTTAAGTAGGTAAGTTAATAAGGCTCATGAGCTTGTCAACTAAATGGGCATGATCCCGGTTCACACACTTAGGATTCACAGTTTCATGCCGCTAATTTTTTTAAGATTATGTGTTGTCACAACTCAAGGGCTTTGATACCTGTACTTAATTTCTCTCTACGGTTCTATTAGTTTACCCAGTCAGAAAGTTCCGAAACTCACGTCATCGTGTTCCTAGAAAGCTCCATGGTTATCATATTTTATGTATGGAAACTAATTTGTGCTAGTCTGGTTGTGCAGAAGGGAAAATGCTAAATAAATACCAACAATTCCTAATTGAAAAAAGAACATTGATCTTTCATTGTAACTTGTCTGAAGCCACTGGAAATTACATGTTGTTTGGCAACTACTCCCTCCGTCTCACAATATAAGATGTTTTTGCTTGCAAAAACCTCTTATATTGTGGATATGACGTAAATGGATATGTACTTTTTGGTAATGTCAGACCGTTGGCATGTTCTTTTGCAGGGGATGTCAATCCTTTAAAAACACAGGATATTCTTGGAGCAGTTATTTGAAAATGTCATGAAATGTTTTTTTTTTCTCTCTTTCCAGAAAATGGCTTGAGGGGTGAACAAGGTTGTTGTTGCAATGCACCAGATCAAGGTGGGGTGTGGGGGGGAGCCTGTGTAAGAACTCAGTGCAAATTGCGTCTGTGCAGTAGACGCCTTCTCTACTGGTTAATTGTTTAGCCAACCACCTAGGACTTTAATGTTTGTACTCTTGACTTTCCTGGATCTACTTTGTTAGTAAGCATGAGTTGGATTCAGCATCAGCATATGCATTGTCAAATCAAATGATTCAGTATCCACATTTCATTTGGTTACTTTCGCAGTGTGCGTTGCATGCTGTCGAGAAACAGCGGTCCTTGGGCTTCAGTGGGGGACTTGTTTGGAGCATTTGAGAAAACAAGCAGTGCTACAACTTTACATTTCTGTCTAAAGAACTACTCCCTCCGTTCGGAATTACTTGTCTCAGAAATGGATGTATCTCGTTCGGAATTACTTGTCTCAGAAAGATACATCCATTTCTGAGACAAGTAATTCCGAACGGAAGGAGTAGTTGACAGTGCTAATATAAGGATAGGATATCGGTGGATAGTGGTCCATGGGTGCAAGTGCAATGCATGCAACGCCTGTCGCCATCTCTGCATTGAATATTTATTGGCTTCCTTTGGCTGCCAATGCCGACCTCTTTTTAGCTGGACGCAGCTCCTCTGACGTGCCGTCAGCCCACTGACACGTGGGCCCGGCCCCACGCGTCAGTGAGCCAACGGCAGGGTGCAGTACGGCAGAGGAGCCTTTTTAGCTGGGCTTGCAACTCGCAAGCTGACTTTGTTGGTCAGTTGCCCTGCTGTGTTCAGCTCAACTGTTGATATGCGTATTTTTCTTTGTTTCCTTTTTAGCCTTCACGGACTGGATTGAATTGAATCTCTACTCTGGCAAAACTTAAGTAGAATTTGGTGAAGAAAATAAGTATAGGGTCACTGCTACTTACTGTACATTGTTGCCCCCATAAACACTTCTCAAGTCGAATCTAGCGGAAACTAGAGTATACTTGATAAAAAAAACAAAAAATAGGGTGGCAAATAATTATAAAGTCTTCATGAGCTAAAGTGTCATCTTCTAGTGATTATTGGTGGGTTGGAAACGGACAACCTCGCCGAATCTTTATGTCGTTGGATCTTTTCCGTGACTTCAAATATTGTCTCATATACTTGTTCTTCACGTTCACGGTATCATTCTTCAAAATGATGACGGGCGATGAACGAGTTGGTGGCGGCACGGGATGGGCGGCGGATGTGAACCGGGGAGAGAAGATAAAGCTGATGTGGACGTGGAACCAACCGCCGAGGTTTCCTGTGTGCGCTCAATGAAAAGAAGCTCACCGCCATAATGATGATGGGGTGACGCGTCTCTTGTCCTTGAGATTGACTTCACTAGTGGTGTTTTGCCGGAGGAAATTGCACAAAGCATCAACTATTGCCGTTGATTTTGGAGAGAATGTTTATTTTATCAGTTTGTGCTATATTGGTGTAGTCCCTTGCAGCTAAGTCTAATCGAGCATTTATGTAGGTTTACATGATTTCCGGTCAGTGGATCTCGTTGGTAAGTTCACGGGTGACAAAAAAACCGGCCACATCAGCTGGCCAAATAAAAAACCTTTGGTCCAATTGCACTGAAATTTCCCCAGATTAGTATTGAGTACAGTACATCATGTGTATTTTTTCTTTTTTTTGAACATGCTAGATTTCAAAAAACAAAAAAAAGAGCTAACTAACATTCCCATGCTAATCTAGTCGATTGATGGTTGGTTTTCTTTGTCATGCGTGCGCTTACAAGCAGGCTCCACGTGTAAGAAATCAAATCAACATACCTAATATTGGATTAGACCTAGCTGCAATGGATTACACCAATATGTAATCTTTTGTGCAACAAACTATATATATTTTTCTCTCGAATACGCACGAGTGTGCGTACTTTATATTAAAGAAGAAGGGGTATTGATCAAAAAAAGAAGAAGAAGAAGGAGGGGTAAAGAGCCCTCGTACAACATTTACTTACAAAGCGCGTTTGCACGGTTGCTCCACCCGGCTATGCCGGTGTACCCACAGATCCACAGATCACTAACTCCACACGTATGCCCACCTATCTTACTCCCCAAAGAACGCCGTCGTGTCGCACTTGAAGAGTCCTGCCTTTTTCCATGTCTTTCCCTCCTCTTTCACACGTTGCAACACTCGCCTTATGGATGGCGTTGCCCCATCGAAGACGATTGTGTTTCTATGCTTCCACAACTCCCACATCACAAGCGTGAAGAGAGTCCTGACGTTTTTGCGGGCCGTTTTGTTCTTGACCTTGTCGGTGCACCAATCTTGTAGCGAGCTGGGCCGTGCCAGCACCCACTCAGACTTCCCCAAAGCCCGGCAGAGCACCGTCCACGCCTATCTGGCGAAGACACAATGCAACAGAATGTGTTGGATGGACTCCTCTTCTTGGTCGCAAAAAGGGCATGCCTCTTGGTGGTCCAATCCACGTCGTGCTAATCTGTCAGAGGTCCAACATCGGTTTCTAAGCGCCAACCATGTAAAGAAGCGGCACCGCATTGGCGCCCCAGAGTTCCAAGTGAATGCAGCTGTCGAAATTCCTTCACGTCCCCAAAACTTGGCTTCATAAGCTGAGCGCGTGGAATGCTGCCCATTGTGCTCCCATGACCATCTGATGGTGTCATCGCATCCCGGTTGTAGATGTGTTGTCTGTACCCTGGACCACAATTGAAGGTACTCATGTAGCATCTGTTCAGTCAGTTCTGGGCCTATGTCCAGTGCCCAGATGACTTCCTCCAGAGCTTGTTGCACCGTACGCGAGGAGCGGGTGCGTTTGGCCATAATACTGTGAAGGGCCGGCACAAGCTCTTGTATTCGCATTCCGTTCAGCTACCGGTCTTCCCAGAATAGAGTTGTTCTTCCATCTCCGACAGATACTCTAGCTGCCGCACGGAAGAGCTGCATGGGCTGCTCAGGCACCGGGATGGCGAACTCAGCCCACGGTCTGCAAGGGTCGGACCTTTGTAACCATGGCCACCGCGACTGCACAGCAACATTCAACCAGCTCAAGTTGGGGATCCCAAGTCCTCCTGCCCACTTTGGTGTGCACACCTGATCCCATGCCACCGCACATTGACCCCATTCGCTTGTTCCTTTGCACACCATAGAAAGCCTCGACATATCTTGTTCATGGCCTGTCGATGTACAAAAGAAGGGGCTCTTCTTTTGACCCCTTTACTTGTGCACGGGCTGTCAGAGCCTCCCCGCCACGGCCACACATAAACAGGGTAGAAAAGGGAAGCCGGAGAGAAGCCAAGGACACAAGACAGACAAAGCGACGACAAGAGCCAAGGCCACAAAGATCAGATGGGCGAAGCGGGTTCCCCCCGGCAAGGATCCTTGCCGGGGCAGCCTCAGCAGCCCCGGCAAGACCCTTGCGGGGTAGCTCGCCCACGCCAACCGAAGTGAGCCACCCTTGAGCCCACCAACGCTCGACAAACACGTTGGGACAGGGCTCGGGAGGCACCTCTGTGGTGGCATGCAGATCTTTGTGAAGACAAAGAATGAACAAGATCAAATGAGGATAGGAAGGCAACCATCCTCACCGGAGGAACCCACGAGACCCCCGGCAAGATCCTTGCCGGGACGTCATACCACAAGAAGACCCTTGCCGGGCCACCCAAGAAGGCCCTCGCCAAGCGCACTGGGCCGGGCCACCAGCCCGCCACCAAGCTTCACTGCCGTCAGCATGCATGCCGACCCAACCAACCAGTCAAGGTGCACTGCGTGGCAACATGCAGCCTTCAGGAGGCTCCGCCACCGCCACCTCACCACCTGCCCGCCTTACATGGCACCGCATGCATCACGGCTGTGGTGCGTGTCGAAGCGAGGAGGAGCGGCGGCGCGTGACAGACGGCCTCGCCTGGCCCCCGATAAAGCAAGAGGACACCTAAGCGATGCATTAAATGCACCTTGTCCATGTAATACGAGGGATAACCTCATGCCATCAGAGACCTTTCCACCTCCTGTGCCACTGTGGCAGCCCCTTTTTCCTATAAAAGGAGGCCCGAGGCGACCAGGAGAGGGATTCGGCTCTTTGGAACTCCACAGCACCCAGAGCTAGTTCAAGAGCTCAAGAACACTAATACATCCACCAAAGCAGGATCGTAGGGTTTTACGCATCTTTGCGGCCCGAACCTGGGTGAATCCTTTTGTGTTGACTGCTAGTCCTGCTCTCCTCACGATCCTCGTGCCCCGCAACCGTAGAAGGGGTTCTAGTGATCCCATAGGTGTCATTTCCCACCGACATCGGAGCCGCTGGCGAAGATGTTGCCGCAGATGCCGATCCTGCCGCGAAACTGAAGGAAATATTCCCTAGAGGCAATAATAAAGTTATTATTTATTTCCTTATATCATGATAAATGTTTATTATTCATGCTAGAATTGTATTAACCGGAAACATAATACATGTGTGAATACATAGACAAACTTACTGTCACTAGTATGCCTCTACTTGACTAGCTCGTTGAATCAAAGATGGTTAAGTTTCCTAGCCATAGACATGAGTTGTCATTTGATTAACGGGATCACATCATTAGGAGAATGATGTGATTGACTTGACCCATTCCATTAGCTTAGCACTTGATCGTTTAGTATGTTGCTATTGCTTTCTTCATGACTTATACATGTTCCTATGACTATGAGATTATGCAACTCCTGTTTACCGGAGGACACTTTGTGTTCTACCAAATGTCACAACGTAACTGGGTGATTATAAAGGTGCTCTACAAGTGTCTCCGAAGGTATTTGTTGGGTTGGCGTATTTCGAGATTAGGATTTGTCACTCCGATTGTCGGAGAGGTATCTCTGGGCCCTCTCGGTAATGCACATCACTTAAGCCTTGCAACTAATGAGTTAGTTGCGGGATGATGTATTACGGAATTAGTAAAGAGACTTGCCGCAGAACGAGATTGAACTAGGTATTGAGATACCGACGATCGAATCTCGGGCAAGTAACATACCGATGACAAAGGGAACAACGTATGTTGTTATGCGGTCCGACCGATAAAGATCTTCGTACAATATGTGGGAGCCAATATGAGCATCCAGGTTCCGCTTATTGGTTATTGACCGAGACGTGTCTCGGTCATGTCTACATAGTTCTCGAACCCGTAGGGTCCGAACGCTAACGTTACGATGGCGATGCTTATATTATGAGTTTATATGTTTTGATGTACTGAAGGTTGTTCGGAGTCCCGGATGAGATCACGGACATGACGAGGAGTCTCGAAATGGTTGAGACATGAAGATTGATATATTGGAAGCCTATGTTTGGATATCGGAAGTGTTCCGGGTGAAATTGGGATTTTACCGGAGTACCGGGAAGTTACCGGAACCCCCCGGGAGGTAAATGGGCCTTAGTGGGCCTTTACGGAGAAGAGGAGAGGCGGCCAGGGCTGGCCGCGCCCTCCCCTTAGTCTCGAATAGGACAAGGAGAAGGCGGCGCCCCTTTCCTTCTCTACCTCCTCGTTACCCCTCCCGGATCCTATTCCAACTAGGAAAGGGGAAGTCCTACTCCAGTGGGAGTAGGACTCCTCCTGGCGCGCCCTCTCCCTGGCCGGCCGCACCCCCTTGCTCCTTTATATACAGGGACATGGGGGCACCCCATAGACACAACAATTGATCGTTTGATCTTTTAGCCGTGTGCGGTGCCCCCTTCCACCATAGTCCACCTCGATAATACTATAGCGGTGCTTAGGCGAAGCCCTGCGTCGGTAGAACATCATCATCGTCACCACGCCGCTGACGAAACTCTCCCTCAACACTCGGCTGGATCGGAGTTCAAGGGACGCCATCGGGCTGAACGTGTGCTGAACTCGGAGGTGCCGTGCGTTTGGTACTTGATCGGTCGGATCGTGAAGACGTACGACTACATCAACCGCGTTGTGCTAACGCTTCCGCTTTCGGGCTATGAGAGTACGTGGAAAACACTCTCCCCTCTCATTGCTATGCATCACCATGATCTTCCGTGTGCGTAGGAATTTTTTTGAAATTACTACGTTCCCCAACAGTGGCATCCGATCCTGGTTTTATGCGTAGATGTCATATGCACGAGTAGAACACAAGTGAGTTGTGGGCGATACAAGTCATATCGCTTACCAAAGATGTCATACTTTGGTTTGGCGGTATTGTTGGATGAAGCGCCCGGACCGACATTACGCCAGACGCTTACGCGAGACCGGTTCTACCGACGTGATTTGCACACGGTGGTGGCGGGTGTCAGTTTCTCCAACTTTAGTTGAACCGAGTGTGGTTACGCCCGGTCCTTGAGAAGGTTAAAACAACACTAACTTGACGAACTATCGTTTTGGTTTTGATGCGTAGGTAAGAACGGTTCTTGCTCAGCCTGTAGCAGCCGCTTAAAACTTGCAACAACAAAGTAGAGGACGTCTAACTTGTTTTTGCAGGGCATATTGTGATATGATATGGTCAAGACGTGATGAGATATAAGTTGTTGTATGAGATGATCATGTTTTGTTGAAGTTATCGGCAACTGGCAGAAGCCTTATGGTTGTCTCTTTATTGCATAAGATGTAAGCGCCAAATAATTGGTTTACTTTATCGCTATGTGATAGCAATAGTTGCAAGAGCAATAGTTGGCGAGACGACCATGTGACGCCACATTGATATAGATCAAGATGATGGAGATCATAGTGTCATGCCGATGACGATGGAAATCATGACGATGCTTTGGAGATGGAGATCAAAGGCACAAGATGATGATGGCCATATCATGTCACATATTTTGATTGCATGTGATGTTTATCTTTTATACATCTTATTTTGCTTAGTTCGACGATAGCTTTATAAGATGATCTCTCACTAAATTATCAAGGTATAAGTGTTCTCCCTGAGTATGCACCGTTGCGAAAGTTCTTCGTGCTGAGACACCACGTGATGATCGGGTGTGATAGGCTCTACTTTCAAATACAACGGGTACAAAACAGTTGCACACGCGGAATACTCAGGTTAAATTTGACGAGCCTAGCATATAACAAATATGGCCTCGGAACACTGAGACCGAAAGGTCGAGCGTGAATCATATAGTAGATATGATCAACATAGTGATGTTCACCATTGAAACTACTCCATCTCACGTGATGATCGGACATGGTTTAGTTGATTTGGATCACGTGATCACTTAGAGGATTAGAGGGATGTCTATCTAAGTGGGAGTTCTTAAAGTAATATGATTAATTGAACTTTAATTTATCATGAACTTAGTCCTGGTAGTATTAGCATATCTATGTCGTAGATCAATAGCTCGCGTCTTGCTCCCTGTTTATATTTTGATATGTTCCTAGAGAAAACTATGTTGAAAGATGTTAGTAGCAATGATGCGGATTGGATCCGTGATCTAAGGTTTATCCTCATTGCTGCACAGAAGAATTATGTCCTTGATGCACCACTAGGTGACAGACCTATTGCAGGAGCAGATGCAGACGTTATGAACGTTTGGCTAGCTCAATATGATGACTACTTGATAGTTTAGTGCACCATGCTTAACGGCTTAGAATCGGGACTTCAAAGACGTTTTGAACGTCATGGACCATATGAGATGTTCCAGGAGTTGAGGTTAATAATTCAAGCAAATACCCGAGTTGAGAGATATGAAGTCTCCAACAGGTTCTATAGCTAAAAGATGGAGGAGAATAGCTCAAGCAGTGAGCATGTGCTCAGATTGTCTGGGTACTACAATCGCTTGAATCAAGTGGGAGTTAATATTCCAGATAAGAGAGTGATTGATGAATTCTCTAGTCACCATCACCAAGTTAGTAGAACTTCGTGATGAACTATAATATGCAAGGGATAACGGAAACGATTCCCAAGCTCTTCGTGATGCTGAAATCGACGAAGGTAGAAATCAAGAAAAACATCAAGTGTTGATGGTTGACAAGATCACTAGTTTCAAGAAAAGGGCAAAGGGAAGAAGGGGAACTTCAAGAAGAACGACAAGCAAGTTCTTGCTCAAGTGAAGAAGCCCAAGTCCGGACCTAAGCACGAGACTAAGTGCTTCTACTGCAAAGGGACTGGTCACTAGAAATGGAACTGCCCTAGATACTTGGCGGATAAGAAGGATGGCATAGTGAACAAAGGTATATTTGATATACATGTTATTGATGTGTACTTTACTAGTGTTTATAGCAACCCCTTAGTATTTGATACTAGTTCAGTTGCTAAGATTAGTAACTCGAAACGGGAGTTGCAGAATGAACAGAGACTAGTTAAGGGTGAAGTGACGATGTGTGTTGGAAGTAGTTCCAAGATTGATATGATCATCATCGCACGCTCCCTATACTTTCGGGATTAGTGTTGAACCTAAATAAGTGTTATTTGGTGTTTGCGTTGTGCATGAATATGATTTGATCATGTTTATTGCAATATGGTTATTCATGTAAGCTAGAGAATAATTGTTGTTCTGTTTGCATGAATAAAATCTTCTATGATCATACACCCAATGAAAATGGTTTGTTGGATCTCGATCGTGGTGATACACATTTTCATAATATTGAAGCCAAAAGATGCAAAGTTAATGACGATAGTACAACTTATTTGTGGCACTGCCGTTTAGGTCATATTGGTGTAAAGCGCATGAAGAAACTACATGCTGATGGCCTTTTGGAATCACTTGATTATGAATCACTTGATGCTTGCGAACCATGCCTTATGGGCAAGCTGACTAAGACTCCGTTCTCCGGAACAATGGAGCGAGCAACTGACTTATTGGAAATAATACATACTGATGTATGCGATCCGATAAGCATTGAGGCTCGCGGCAGGTATCGTTATTTTCTGACCTTCACAAATGATTTGAGAAGATATGGGTATATCTACTTGATGAAACATAAGTCTGAAACATTTGAAAAGTTCAAAGAGTTTCAGAGTGAAGTAAAAAATCATCGTGACAAGAAAATAAAGTTTCTACGATCTGATCGCAGAGATGAATATTTGAGTTACGAGTTTTGTCTTCAATTAAAACAATGTGCAACAGTTTCACAAATTCGTGCCACCTGGAACACCACAACATAATGGTGTGTCCGAACGCCATAACCGTACTTTATTGGATATAGTGCAATCTATGATGTCTCTTACCGATCTACCACTATTGTTTTGGGGTTATGCATTAGAGACAGCTACATTCACGTTAAATAGGGCACCATCTAAATCCATGGAGATGACACCGTATGAACTATGGTTTGGCGAGAAACCTAAGCCGTCATTTCTTAAAGTTTGGGACTACGATGCTTATGTGAAAAAGTTTCAACATGATAAGCTCGAACCCAAATCGAAGAAGTAAGTCTTCATAGGGTACCCAAAGGAGACAGTTGGGTACACCTTCTATCACAGATCCGAAGGCAAGACATTCGTTGCCAAGAATGGATCCTTTCTAGAGAAGGAGTTTCTCTCGAAAGAAGTGAATGGGACGAAAGTAGAACTTGATAAGGTAACTGTACCGGCTCCCTTATTGGTAAGTAGTTTATCACAGAAATCTGTTCCTGTGACTCCTAAACCAATTAGTGAGGAAGCTAATGATGATGATCATGTAACTTCATATCAAGTTACTACCAAACCTCGTAGGTAAACCAGAGTAAGATACACACCAGAGTGGTACGGTAATCTTGTTCTGGAGGTCATGTTACTTGACCATGACGAACCTACGAACTATGAGGAAGCGATGATGAGCCCAGATTCCGCAAAATGGTTTAAGGCCATAAAATCTGAGATGGGATCCATGTATAAGAACAAAGTATGGACTTTGATTGACTTGCCCGATGATGGGTGAGCCATTGATATTAAATGGATCTTCAAGAGGAAGACAGACGCTGATAGTAGTGTTGTTGGAAATATGCCCTAGAGGCAATAATAAAAGCATTATTATTATATTTCCTTGTTTATGATAATTGTCTTTTATTCATGATATAATTGTATTATCCGAAAATCGTAATACACATGTGAATACATAGACCACAATACGTCCCTAGTAAGCCTCTAGTTGACTAGCTCGTTGGTCAACAGATAATCATGGTTTTCTGACTATGGACATCAGATGTCATTGACAATGGGATCACGTCATTAGGAGAATGACGTGATGGACAAGACCCAATCCTAAGCATAGCACAAGATCGTGATAGTTCGTTTTGCTAGAGCTTTTTCAATGTCAAGTATCTCTTCCTTAGACCATGAGATCGTGTAACTCCGGATACCGTAGGGAGTGCTTTGGGTGTACCAAACGTCACAACGTAATCGGGTGACTATAAAGGTGCACTACGGTATCTCCGAAAGTGTACATTGGGTTGACACGGATCGAGGCTGGATTTGTCACTCCGTATGACGGAGAGGTATCTCTGGGCCCACTCGGTAATGCATCATCATAATGAGCTCAAAGTGACCAAGTGTTTGGTCACGGGATCATGCATTACTGATGCGAGTAAAGTGACTTGCGATGAGACCGAACGAGGTATTGGGATACCGACGATCGAGTCTCGGGCATGTAACGCATCGATTGACAAAGGGAATAGTATACAGGGATGCTTGAATCCTCGACATCGTGGTTCATCCGATGACATCATCGAGGAGCATGTGGGAGCCAACATGGGTATCCAGATCCCGCTGTTGGTTATTGACCTGAGAGCCGTCTCGGTCATGTCTGCGTGTCTCTAGAACCCGTAGGGTCTACACACTTAAGGTTCAGTGACGCTAGGGTTATTAGGAAGACTTGTATGTGATTACCGAATGTTGTTCAGAGTCTCGGATGAGATCCGGACATCACGAGGAGTTCAAAGGGTCCGGAGGTAAAGATTTATATATGGGAAGTTGTCAAACGGACACCGGAAAGTTTCGGGGCATATCGGTATTGTAGGGGCCACGGAAGGGTTCGAGGGGTCCACCGAGGGGCCACCCCTCGGGGGGCCACATGGGCTGCGTGGGGCAGGAGCCAGCCCACAGTGGGCTGGGCGCCCCCTTGGGCCCATGCGCCTAGGGTTGGGGGAACCCTAGAGGCGCCCCTGCTTAGGGGCAAGTCCCCTCCCTTGGCCGCCGCCCCCTCTAGATGCCATCTAGAGGGGCCGCCCCTGTCCCTTCCCCTATAAATAGAGGGGTGAGGGAGGGCTGCAACAGACTTGAAGGCGCAGCCCTCCCTCCCCAACACCTCTCCTCCTCCGCGTGTGCTTGGCGAAGCCTCGCCGGAGAATCGCCACTCCACCATCATCATGCCGTCACGCTGCTGGAGCCATCTTCCTCAACCTCTCCTTCCCCTTGCTGGATCAAGAAGGAGGAGACGTCGTCTGCACTGCACGTGTGTTGAACGCGGAGGTGCTGTCCGTTCAGACTTGGTCATCGGTGATCCGAATCACGGCGAAAGTACGACTCCATCATCACCATCCCCTTGAACGCCTTCCGCACTCGATCTACAAGTGGTATGTAGATGCAATCTCTCTCCCATGACTCGTTGCTTAGATGAACTCATAGATGGATCTTGGTGAAACCAGAGGAAATTTTTAATTTTACGCAACGTTCTCCAACAAAGGCATCATGAGCTAGGTCTATGCGTAGTTCTCTATTGCACGAGTAGAACACAATTATGTTGTGGGCGTAGATCTTGTCAACTTGCTTGACGCTACTAGTCTTATCTTGCTTCAGCGGTATTGTGGGATGAAGCGGCCCGAACCAACCTTACACGTACGCTTACGTGAGACCGGTTCCACCGACTGACATGCACTAGTTGCATAAGGTGGTCAAGGGTGTCTGTCTCTCCCACTTTAGTTGGAGCGGATTCGATGAAAAGGGTCCTTATGAAGGGTAAATAGAAGTTGACAAAATCATGTTGTGGTTATTCGTAGGTAAGAAAACGTTCTTGCTAGAACCCAATTGCAGCCACGTAAAAGATGCAACAACAATTAGAGGACGCCTAACTTGTTTTTGCAGCAATTGTCATGTGATGTGATATGGCGAAGTTGTGATGAATGATGAATGATATATTGTGATGTATGAGATCATGTTCTTGTAATAGGAATCACGACTTGCATGTCAATGAGTATGACAACCGCAGGAGCCATAGGAGTTGTCTTTATTTTTGTATGACTGCGTGTCATTGAAGAACGCCATGTAAACTACTTTACTTTATTGCTAAACGTTAGCCATAGAAGTAGAAGTAGTCGTTGGCGTGACAACTTCATGAAGACACGATGATGGAGATCATGATGATGGAGATCATGGTGTCATGCCGGTGACAAGATGATCATGGAGCCCCGAAGATGGAGATCAATGGAGCCATATGATATTGGCCATATCATGTCACTACTATATAATTGCATGTGATGTTTATTATGTTTATGCATCTTGTTTACTTAGAACGACGGTAGTAAATAAGATGATCCCTTACAACAATTTCAAGAAGTGTTCTCCCTAAGCGTACCGTTGCTAAAGTTAAATCGTTTTGAAGCACCACGTGATGATCGGGTGTGATAGATCCTTACGTTCACATACAACGGGTGTAAGACAGTTTTACACATGCAAAAACACTTAGGGTTAACTTGACGAGCCTAGCATGTACATACATGGCCTCGGAACACGGAGACCGAAAGGTCGAACACGAGTCATATGGAAGATACGATCAACATGAGAATGTTCACCAACGATGACTAGTCCGTCTCACGTGATGATCGGACACGGCCTAGTCGACTCGGATCGTGTAACACTTAGATGACTAGAGGGATGTCTAATCTGAGTGGGAGTTCATTAAAATAATTTAATTAGATGAACTTAATTATCATGAACTTAGTCTATAACTTTTGCATAATATGTCTTGTAGATCAAATGGCCAACGCTCATGTCAACTTGAACTTCAACGCTGCTCCTAGAGAAAAACCAAGCTGAAAGATGATGGCAGCAACTATACGGACTGGTCCGGAACACGAGGATCATCCTCATAGCTGCCAGGAAACAATATGTCCTAGAAGGACCGCTAGGTGATGCTCCGTCCCAGAGAACCAAGACATTATGAATGCTTGGCAGACTCGTGCTGATGATTACTCCCTCGTTCAGTGCGGCATGCTTTACAGCTTAGACCCGGGGCTCCAAAAGTGTTTTGAGCAACACAGAGCATATGAGATGTTCGAAGAGCTGAAACTAGTTTTCCAAGCTGATGCCCGGGTTGAGAGATATGAAGTCTCCGACAAGTTCTATAGTTGTAAGATGGAGGAAAACAGTTACAAGGTGAGCACATACTCAAAATGTCTGGGTTGCACAACCGCCTGTCCCACTGGACATAAACCTCCTGACGAGGCGGTCATTGACAGAATCCTTGATCGCTCCCACCAAGCTACAAGAGCTTTGTGATGAACTACAATATGCGAGGGATGGTGAAGACCATTCCGAAGTATTCTCAATGTCAAGTCGTGAGAGGTTGAAATCAAGAAAGAACATCAAGTGTTGATGGTCAACAAAACCACTAAGTTCAAGAAGGGCAAGGGCAAGAAGAACTTCAAGAAGGATGGCAAGGAGGTTGCGCGCGGTAAGCAAGTTGCCGGAAGAAGTCAAAGAATGGACCCAAGCACGAGACTCGGTGCTTTTTATTGCAAGGGAAGGGTCACTTTGGAAGCGAATCGCCCCAAATACTTAGCGGATAAGAAGGCCGGCAACACCAAAGGTATATTTGATATACATGTAAATAATGTGTACCTTACCAACTCGTAGTAACTCACGGGTATTTGATACCGTGCCGTTGCTCATATTTGTAACTCATGCCAGGAGCTGCGGAATAAGCGGAGGCTGGCGAAGGGCGAGGTGACGATCTTGGCGTCGGGAATGGTTCCAAGGTCGATGTGATCGGCCGCACGCTACCTCTACATTTACCTACGGGATTAGTTATAAACCTTAATAATTGTTATTTGGTGCCAAGTTTGAGCATGAATATTGTATCTGGATCTTGTTTGATACGAGATGGCTACTCATTTAAATCCGAGAATAATGGTTGTTCTATTTATATGAGAGATATGTTTTATGGTCATGCCCCAATGGTCAATGGTTTATTCTTAATGAATCTCGAGCGTAGTGTTACACATATTCATAGCGTGAATACCAAAAGATGTAAAGTTGATAACGATAGTCCCACATACTTGTGGCACTGCCGCCTTGGTCACATTCTTTGTCAAAGCGCATGAAGAAGCTCCATCTTGATGGACTTTTGGAGTCTCTCGATTATGAATCATTTGACACATGCGAACCATGCCTTATGGGCAAGATGACCAAGACTCCGTTCTCCGGAACAATGGAGCGAGCAACCAACTTATTGGAAATCATACATACCGATGTGTGCGGTCCAATGAGCGTTGAGGCTCATGGAGGATATCGTTATGTTCTCACTCTCACTGATGACTTGAGTAGATATGGGTATGTCTACTTAATGAAACACAAGTCTGAGACCTTTGAAAAGTTCAAGGAATTTCAGAATGAGGTAGAGAATCAACGTGACCGAAAGATAAAATTCCTACGATCAGATCGTGGAGGAGAATATTGAAGTCACGAATTTGGTACACACTTAAGAAAATGTGGAATCGTTTCACAACTCACGCCGCTGGAACACCTCAACAGAACGGTGTGTCCGAACGTCGTAATCGCACTCTGTTGGATATGGTGCGACCCATGATGACTCTTACCGATTTACCGCTATCAGTTTGGGTATACGCTCTAGAGACATCTACAATCACTTTAAATAGGGCACCGTAAAAATCCGATGAGAAGAAACCGTATGAATTATGGTTTGGGAAGAAACCTAAGCTGTTGTTTCTAAAAGTTTGGGGATGCGATGCTTATGTCAAGAAACTTCAACTTTGAAAAGCTCGAAGCCAAGTCGGAAAAATGCGTCTTCATAGGATACCCTAAAGAAACCATTGGGTATACCTTCTACTTAAGATCCGAGGGCAAGATCTTTGTTGCCAAGAACGGATCCTTTCTCGAAAAGAGTTTCTCTCGAAAGAAGTAAGTGGGAGGAAAGTAGAACTTCGATGAAGTACTACCTCTTGAACGGGAAAGTAGTGCAGCTCAGGAAAATGTTCCTATGATGCCTACACCAACCGAAGAGGAAAATAATGATGATGATCAAGGTACTTCGGATCAAGTAGCTACCGAACTTCAGAGGGTCCACAAGGACACGTTCCGCACTGCAGTGGTAATGCAACCACATCTCCGGAAATCATGTTGTTAGACAACGGTGAACCTTCGAACTATGACGAAGCGATGGCGGGCCCAGATTCCAACAAATGGCAAGAAGCCATGAAATCCGAGATAGAATCCATGTATGAAAACAAAGTATGGACTTTGACTGACTTGCCCGATGATCGGCGAGCGATAGAAAACAAATGGATCTTTAAGAAGAAGACGGACGCGGATGGTAATGTCACCATCTATAAAGCTCGACTTGTCGCTAAGGGTTATCGGCAAGTTCAAGGGATTGACTACGATGAGACTTTCTCTCCCGTAGCGAAGCTTAAGTCCGTCCGAATCATGTCAGCGATTGCCGCATATTATGATTATGAGATATGGCAGATGGACGTCAAAACAGCGTTCCTTAACGGTTATCTTAAGGAAGAGTTGTATATGATGCAGCCGGAGGGTTTTGTCGATCCTAAGAATGCTAACAAAGTATGCAAGCTCCAGCGATCCATTTATGGGCTGGTGCAAGCATCTCGGAGTTGGAACATTCGCTTTGATGAGATGATAAAAGCGTTTGGGTTTATGCAGACTTATGGAGAAGCCTGCGTTTACAAGAAAGTGAGTGGGAGCTCTGTAGCATTTCTCATATTATATGTAGATGACATACTTTTGATGGGAAATGATATAGAATTCTTGGACAGCATTAAGGCCTACTTGAATAAGTGTTTTTCAATGAAGGACCTTGGAGAAGTTGCTTATATATTAGGCATCAAGATCAATAGAGATAGATCGAGACGCCTCATAGGTCTTTCAAAAAGCACATACCTAGAAAAGATTTTGAAGAAGTTCAAAATGGATCAGTCCAAGAAGGGGTTCTTGCACAGTATTGCAAGGTGTGAGATTGAGCTCGGCTCAATGCCCGACCACGGCAAAAGATAAAGAAGAGATGAGCGTCATCCCTATGCCTCGACCATAGGATCTATTATGTATGCCATGTGTGTACTGCAGACCTGATGTAAACCTTGCCGTAAGTTTGGTAGGAAGGTACCAAAGTAATCCCGCCAAGGAACACCGGACAGCGGTCAAGAATATCCTGAAGTACGAAAAGGACAAAGGACATGTTTCTCGTTTATGGAGGTGACGAAGAGCTCGTCAGAAGGGTTACGCCGACGCTTAGCTTCGACACAGATCTGGATGACTCTAAGTCACAAACCGGATACGTGTATATGTTGAATGGTGGAGCGATGGTAGGTGCATTTGCAAGCGAAGCGTCGTGGCGGGATCTACATGTGAAGCGGAGTACATGGCAGCCTCGGAGGCAACACATGAAGCAATTTGGGTGAAGGAGTTCATCACCGACCTAGGAGTCATACCCAATGCGTCGAGCCGATCAAACTCTTCCGTGACAACACTGGAGCTATTGCACTTGCCAAGGAGCCCAGGTTTCACAAGAAGACCAGGCACATCAAGTTGCCGCTTCAACTCCATCCGTGAAAATGTTCAAGATGGAGACATAGAAATTTGTAAAGTGCATACGGATCCGAATGTCGCAGATCCGCTGACTAAACCTCTCGCGAAAGCAAAACATGATCAACACCGTAACTCTATGGGTGTTCGATTCATCACAATGTAACTAGATTATTGACTCTAGTGCAAGTGGGAGACTGTTGGAAATATTCCTAGAGGCAATAATAAAAGCATTATTATTATATTTCCTTGTTTATGATAATTGTCTTTTATTCATGCTATAATTGTATTATCCGGAAATCGTAATACACGTGTGAATACATAGACCACAATACGTCCCTAGTAAGCCCCTAGTTGACTAGCTCGTTGGTCAACAGATAGTCATGGTTTCACGACTATGGACATCGATGTCATTGACAACGGGATCACGTCATTAGGAGAATGACGTGATGGACAAGACCCAATCCTAAGCATAGCACAAGATCGTGTAGTTCGTTTTGCTAGAGCTTTTTCAATGTCAAGTATCTCTTCCTTAGACCATGAGATCGTGTAACTCACGGATACCGTAGGAGTGCTTTGGGTGTACCAAACGTCAAAAAGTAAGTGGGTGAATATAAGGGTGCACTATGTATCTCCGAAAGTGTCTGCATTGGGTTGACACGGATCGAGATCGATTTGTCACTCCGTATGACGGAGAGGTATCTCTGGGCCCACTCGGTAATGCATCATCATAATGAGCTCAAAGTGACCAAGTGGTTGGTCATGGGATCATGCATTACGGCATTTGAGTAAAGTGACTTGCCGATACTTGAGACTAAACGAGGTATTGGGATACCGACGATCGAAGTCTCGGGCATGTAACGCACCGATTGACAAAGGGAATAGTATACGGGTTGCTTGAATCCTCGACATCGTGGTTCATCCGATGACATCATCGAGGAGCATGTGGGAGCCAACATGGGTATCCAGATCCCGCTGTTGGTTATTGACCTGAGAGCCGTCTCGGTCATGTCTGCGTGTCTCCCGAACCCGTAGGGTCTACACACTTAAGGTTCGGTGACGCTAGGGTTATTAGGAAGACTTGTATGTGATTGCTGAATGTTGTTCAGAGTCCCGGATGAGATCCCGGACGTCACGAGGAGTTCCGTAAGGGTCCGGAGGTAAAGATTTATATATGGGAAGTTGTCAAACGGACACCGGAAAGTTTCGGGGCATATCGGTATTATCTGGGGCCACCGGAAGGGTTCCGGGGTCCACCGAGGGGCCACCTCCTGGGGCCACATGGGCTGCGTGGGGCAGGAGCCAGCCCCTGGTGGGCTGGGCGCCCCCCCCTTTGGGCCCATGCGCCTAGGGTTGGGGGGGGGGAACCCTAGAGGGGGCGTCCCCCTTGCTCTGGGGGCAAGTCCCCCCTCCCCTTGGCCGCCGCCCCCCCCTCTAGATGCCTTCTAGAGGGGCCGGCCCCCTTGTCCCTTCCCCCTATAAATAGAGGGGTGAGGGGAGGGCTGCAACAGACTTGAAGGCGCAGCCCCTCCCCACCCCAACACCTCCTCCTCCGCGTGCTTGGCGAAGCCTGCCAGAGAATCGCCACTCCACCATCATCACGCCGTCGTCTTGCTGCTGGAGCCATCTTCCTCAACCTCTCCTTCCCCTTGCTGGATCAAGAAGGAGGAGACGTCGTCTGCACTGCACGTGTGTTGAACGCGGAGGTGCTGTCCGTTCAGCACTTGGTCATCGGTGATCCTGATCACGGCGAGTACGACTCCATCATCACCATCCCCTTGAACGCTTCCGCACTCGATCTACAAGTGGTATGTAGATGCAATCTCTCTCCCATGACTCGTTGCTTAGATGAACTCATAGATGGATCTTGGTGAAACCGTAGGAAAAATTTTAATTTTCTGCAACGTTCTCCAACAAGTGTTACTACTCTACAAAGCTAGAATTGTCGCAAAAGGTTTTTGACAAGTTCAAGGTGTTGACTATGATGAGAGTTTCTCACTCATATCTATACTTAAGTTTGTCTGAATCATGTTGGCAATTGCTGCATTTTATGAAATCTGGCAAATGGATAAACAAAACTACATTCCTTAATGGATTTATTAAAGAAGAGTTGTATATGATGCAACCAGGAGGTTTTGTCAATCCTAAAGGTGCTAACAAAATATGCAAGCTCCAGTGATCCATCTATGGAGTGGTGCAAGCATCTCAGAGTTGGAATATACGCTTTGATAAGTTGATCAAAGCATATAGTTTTATACGGACTTGCGGTGAAGCCTGTATTTACAAGAAAGTGAGTGGGAGCACTACAACATTTCTGATAAGTATATGTGAATGACATATTGTTGATCGGAAATAATGTAGAATTATTCTGCAAAGCATAAAGGAGTGTTTGAAAGGAATTTTTCAAAGAAAGACCTCGGTGAAGCTACTTACATATTGAGCATCAAGATCTATAGAGATAGATCAAGACGCTTGATAAGTTTTTCAATTAGTACATACCTTGACAACTTTTTGAAGTAGTTCAAAATGGAACAGTCAAAGAAAGAGTTCTTGCCTGTGTTACAAGGTGTGAAATTGAGTAAGACTCAAAGCCCGACCACGACAGAAGATAGAAAGCGAATGAGAGTCATTCCCTATGCCTTGGCCATAGGTTCTATAAAGTATGCCATGCTGTGTACCAGATATATTGTATACCCTACACTGATTTTGGCAAGGGAGTACAATAGTGATCTAGGAGTAGATCACAAGACAACGATCAAAATTATCCTTAGTGGAATAAGGATATGTTTCTCGATTATGGAGGTGACAAAAGGTTAGGTAAGTAAAGGGTTACATCGATGCAAATTTTGACACTGATCCAGATGACTCTAAGTCTCAATCTGGATACATATTGAAAGTGTGAGCAATTAGCTAGAGTAGCTCCGTGCAGAGTGCTACGTCTTGAGCTTGCGTTGGTTTTCCTCGAAGAGGAGAGGGTGATGCAGCAAGTGTAGCGTAAGTATTTCCCTCAGTTTTGAGAACCAAGGTATCAATCCAGTAGGAGGCTACTCAATAGTACCACGCACCTACACAAACATATTGAGAACTCGCATCCAACGCATTAAAGGGGTTGTCTATCCCTTCACGGCCACTTGCGAAAGTGAGATCTAATAAATATAGTATGATAAGATAAATATATTTTTGGTATTTTATAATATAGATGCAAAAGTAAAGATGCAAATAAAAGTAGATTGGGAGCAAATATGATAAGAGATAGACCGGGGCCATAGGTTTCACTAGTGGCTTCTCTCAAGATAGCATAAGTATTACGGTGGGTGAACAAATTATTGTCGAGCAATTGATAGAAAAGCGCATAGTTATGAGATTATCTAGGCATGATCATGTATATAGGCATCACGTCCATAACACGTAGACCGACTCCTGCCTGCATCTACTACTATTACTCCACACATCGACCGCTATCCAGCATGCATCTAGAGTATTAAGTTCATATGAACAGAGTAACGCATTAAGCAAGATGACATGATGTAGAGGGATAAACTCATGCAATATGATATAAACCCCATCTTGTTATCCTCGATGGCAACAATACAATACGTGACTTGCAACCCTTTCTGTCACTAGGTAAGGACACCGCAAGACTGAACCCAAAGCTAAGCACTTCTCCCATGGCAAGAAAGACCAATCTAGTAGGCCAAACCAAACTGATAATTCGAAGAGACTTGCAAAGATAACTTAATCATACATAAAATAATTCAGAGAAGATTCAAATATTATTCATAGATAAACTTGATCATAAACCCACAATTCATCGGATCTCGACAAACACACACAAAAAGAGTTTACATCGAATAGATCTCCACAAGAGAGGGGAGAACATTGTATTGAGATCCAAAAAGAGAAGAAGCCATTTAGCTAATAACTATGGACCCGTGGAGTCTGTGGTAAACTACTCACAACTCATCGGAGGGGCAAGGATGTTGATGTAGAGGCCCTCCGTGGTTGATTCCCCCTCCGGCAGAGTGCCGGCGAAGGCTCCAAGATGGGATCTCGCGGATACAGAAGGTTACAACAGTGGAAATTGTGTTCCGTGGTGCCCCCGGATGTTTTCATGGTACGTAGGTATATATAGGAGGAAGAAGTACGTCGGTGGCCGCCCGAGGGGCCCACGAGACAGGGGGCGCGCCCTATGGGAGGGGGGGGGCTCCTATCTCGTGGAGGCCTCGGCTGCTTCTTGACTTGCACTCCAAGTCCTATGGATCACGTTTGTTCCAAAAATCACGCTCCCGAAGGTTTCATTCCGTTTGGACTCCGTTTGATATTCCTTTTCTTCGAAATACTGAAATAGGCAAAAAAACAGCAATATGTGTTGGGCCTCCGGTTAGTAGGTTAGTCCCAAAAATGATATAAATGAGTAAAATAAAGCCCATAAACATCCAAAAGGGGTAATATAATAGCATGGAACAATAAAAAATTATAGATACGTTGGAGACGTATCAAGCATCTAAGCTTAATTCACCTTTCGTCCTCGAGTAGGTAAATGATAAAAGAGAATTTTTGATGTGGGATGCTACCTAGCATAATTCATAATGTAATTTTCTTTATTGTGGCATCAATGTTCAGATCCAAATGAATACAAAATAAAAGTTCATATTGATAAAAGAAATAGTAATACTTCAGGCATACTAATCAAAGTAATCATGTCTTCTCAAAATAGCATGGCAAAAGAAAGTTCATCCCTACAAAATCGTATAGGTAGGCTATGCTTCATTTTCGTCACACAAAGATGTTCCCAACTTCTATACCCCCGATGAAAAGCCAAGCAATTGTTTCATACTTAAATAATCTCAAACTTTTTCAACCTTCACGCAATACATGAGCGTGAGCCATGGATATAACACTATGGGTGGAATAGAATATGATGATGGGGATTGTGTGGAGAAGACAAAAAAGGAGAAAGTCTCACATTGAAGAGGATAATCAACGGGCTATGGAGATGCCCATCAATGGTGTCAACATGAGGAGTAGGGATTGCCATGCAACGGATGCACTAGAGCTATAAATGAATGCTCAACAAAAGAAAACTAGTGGGTGTGCATCCAACTTGCTTGCTCACGAAGACCTAGGGCATTTGAGGAAGCCCATCGTAGGAATATACAAGCCAAGTTCTATAATGAAAAATTCCCACTAGCATGAAAAAGATAACTTATGAGACTCACTATATGAAAAACATGGTGCTACTTTGAAGCACAAGTGTGGTAAGAGGATAGTAGCATTGTCCCTTCTCTCTTTTTCTCTCATTTTTTTATTTGGGCCTTTTCTCTTCTTCTTTTTTATGGCCTCTTTTTTTTATCTTTTCGTCCGGAGTCTCATCCCGACTTGTGGGGGAATCATGGTCTCCATCATCCTTTCCTCACTTGGGACAATGCTCTAAAAACGATGATCATCACACTTTTATTTTCTTACAACTCAACAATTACAACTCGAAACTAGAACAAGATATGACTCTATATGAATACCACCGGCGGTGTACCGGGATGGTGCAATGAATCAAGAGTGACATGTATGAAAAATAATGCATGGTGGCTTTGCCACAAATACGATGTCAACTACATGATCATGCAATGGCAATATGGCAAAAGTAAAGTAGGTCATGATGATGAACGGAACGGTGGAAAGGTGCATGGCAATATATCTCGGATTGGCTATGGAAATGCCATAATAGGTAGGTATGGTGGCTGTTTTGAGGAAGATATAGGGAGGTTTATGTGTGATAGGCGTATCATATCACGGGGTTTGGATGCACCGTGAAGTTTGCGCCAACTCTCAAGGTGAGAAAGGGCAATGCACGGTACCGAAGAGGCTAGCAAAGGTGGAAAGGTAAAAGTGTGTATAATCCATGGACTCAACATTAGTCAAAAGAATTCATATACTTACTGACAAATTTAGAAGTCATCAAAAATCAAGTACTACGCGCATGCTCCTAGGGGGATAGATTGATAGGAAAAGGCCATCGCTCGTCCCCGACCGCCACTCATAAGGATGCACAAGCCAGGTACACTTCATGTTTCAAATTTGTTACACAACTTTAACCATACGTGCATGCTACGGGACTTGCTAACTTCAACACAAGCATTATTTAAATTCATAATCACCCAACTAGCATGATTTTAATATCACTACCTCCATATCTCAAAACAATTATCAAGTATCAAATTGATCATAGCATCCAATTCACTTCCTATGATAGTTTTTATTATACCCAACTTGGATGTTCATCAATCTAGGACCAACTTTATGACCATAGAAAATACCATGTTGTTCTAAAAGAATCTCAAAATAATATAAGTGAAGCATGATAGACTAGCAATTTCTTCAAAATTAAGACACCACCGTGCTCTAAAAGATATAAGTGAAGCACTAGAGCAAAAACTATCAAGCTCAATGAAGGAAATATGCCCTAGAGGCAATAATAAAGTTATTATTTATTTCCTTATTTCATGATAAATGTTTATTATTCATGCTAGAATTGTATTAACCGGAAACATAATACATGTGTGAATACATAGACAAACAGTGTCACTAGTGTGCCTCTACTTGACTAGCTCGTTAATCAAAGATGGTTATGTTTCCTAACCATAGACATGAGTTGTCATTTGATTAACGGGATCACATCATTAGGAGAATGATCTGATTGACATGACCCATTCCGTTAGCTTAACAGTTGATCGTTTAGTATGTTAATGCTTTCTTCATGACCCATACATGTTCCTATAACTATGAGATTATGCAACTCCCGTTTACGGAGGAACACTTTGGGTACTACCAAACGTCACAACGAATCGGGTGATTATAAAGGAGTACTACAGGTGTCTCCAAAGGTACTTGTTGGGTTGGCGTATTTGAGATTAGGTTTTGTCACTCCGATTGTCGGAGAGGTATCTCCGTGCCTTCTCGGTAATGCACATCACTTAAGCCTTGCAAGCATTACAACTAATGAGTTGGTTGTGAGATGATGTATTACGGAACGAGTAAAGAGACTTACCGTAACGAGATTGAACTAGGTATTGGATACCGACGATCGAATCTCGGGTAAGTAACATACCGATGACAAAGGGAACAACGTATGTCGTTATGCGGTTTGACCGATAAAGATCTTCGTAGAATATGTAGGAACCAATATGGGCATCCAGGTTCCGCTATTGGTTATTGACCGAGAATGGTTCTAGGTCATGTCTACATAGTTCTCGAACCCGTAGGGTCCGTACGCTTAACGTTTCGATGACAGTTCATAATGAGTTTATAAGTATTGATGCACCGAAGGTTGTTCGGAGTCCCGGATGTGATCACGGACATGACGAGGAGTCTCGAAATGGTCGAGACATAAAGATTGATATATTGGAAGCCTACGCTTGGACTTCGGAATGGTTCCGAGTGAAAACAGGATATTCGGAACACCGGGGTTCTGGAACCCCGGGGGTATATAGGGCCCTCATGGGCCTTGAGGAAGAAGGAGAAGGGCGGCCAGGTGGGCTGCGCCCCCTCCCCTTCCGGTCCGAATAGGACAAGGAGAGGGGCAGCGCCCTTCCCCTTCCCTCCCAATCCTACTCCAACTAGGAGAAGGGAGTCCTACTCGGTGGGAGTAGGACTCCTCCTTAGTGCGCCTCCTATAGGGCCGGCCACCTCCCCTTGTCTCCTTTATATCTGAGGCGAGGAGCACCCCAAGACACACAAGTTGATCTACGGATCTTTCCTTAGCCGTGTGCGGTGCCCCTTCCACCATATTCCACCTCGGTCATATCGTCATGAGCTTAGGCGAAGCCCTTCGCCTGAGATGTCATATCGTCGCGGAGCTTAGGCGAAGCCCTGCGTCAGTGGAGCATCAACATCGTCACCACGCCGTCGTCTTGTGGAACTCATCCCGACACTTTGCTGGATCGGTCCGGGGATCGCCATCGAGCTGAACGTGTGCAGAACTCGGAGGTGCCGTCGTTCGGTACTTGGATCGGTCGGATCGTGAAGACGTCGACTACATCAACAGCGTTGTTATAACGCTTCCGCCACGGTCTCACGAGTGCGTGGACGGACACTCTCCCCTCTCGTTGCTATGCCATCACCATGGTCTTGCGTGATCGTAGGAAAATTTTTAAATTACTACGTTCCCCAACAGTGGCATCCGAGCCTGGTTTTATGCGTAGATGTCATATGCACGAGTAGAACACAAGTGAGTTATGGACGATACAAGTCATACTGCCTACCAGCATGTCATACTTTGGTTCAGCGGTATTGTTGGACGAGACGATCCGGACCAACCTTACGCGTACGCTTACGCGAGACCGGTTCCCTCGACGTGCTTTGCACATAGATGGCTTGCGGAAGACCTGTCTCTCCAACTTTAGTTGAACTGAGTGTGGCTACGCCCGGTCCTTGAGAAGGTTAAACGGAGTCTATTTGACAAACTATCGTTGTGGTTTTGATGCGTAGGTAAGAACGGTTCTTGCTCAGCCCGTAGCAGCCACGTAAAACTTGCAACAACAAAGTAGAGGACGTCTAACTTGTTTTTGCAGGGCATGTTGTGATGTGATATGGTCAAGACGTGATGCTATATTTTATTGTATGAGATGATCATGTTTTGTAACCGAAGTTATCGGCAATTGGCAGGAGCCATATGGTTGTCGCTTTATTGTATGCAATGCAATCGCGATGTAATGCTTTACTTTATTACTAAGCGGTAGTGATAGTCGTGGAAGCATAAGATTGGCGAGGCGACAACGATGCTACGATGGAGATCAAGGTGTCGGCGCGGTGGCGATGGTGATCATGACGGTGCTTGGCGATGGAGATCACAAGCACAAGATGATGATGACCATATCATATCACTTATATTGATTGCATGTGATGTTTATCCTTTATGCATCTTATTTTGCTTGATTGACGGTAGCATTATAAGATGATCTCTCACTAATTATCAAGAAGTGTTCTCCCAGAGTATGCACCGTTGCGAAAGTTCTTCGTCTTTGAGACACCACGTGATGATCGGGTGTGATAGGCTCTACGTTCAAATACAACGGGTGCAAAACAGTTGCACACGCGGAATACTCAGGTTATACTTGACGAGCTATGCATATAAGATATGACCTCGGAACACGGAGACCGAAAGGTCGGCGTGAATCATATAGTAGATATGATCAACATAGTGATGTTCACCATTGAAACTACTCCATCTCACGTGATGATGGGACATGGTTTAGTTGATTTGGATCACGTGATCACTTAGAGGATTAGAGAGATGTCTATCTAAGTGGGAGTTCTTAAGTAATATGATTAATTGAACTTTAATTTATCATGAACTTAGTCCTGGTAGTATTTTGCAAATTATGTTGTAGATCAATAGCTCGCGTTGTTGCTTCCCTATGTTTTTATATGTGTTCCTAGAGAAAATTGTATTGAAAAATGTTAATAGCAATGATGCGGATTGGATCCGTGATCTGAGGTTTATCCTCATTGCTGCCTGAGAAGAATTACGTCCTTGATGCACCGCTAGGTAGCGGACCTATTGCGGGAAGCAGAATCTGGGGCGTTATGAACGTTTTGCTAGCTCAATATGATGACTACTTGATAGTTTAGTGCACCATGCTTAACGGCTTAGAATCGGGATTTCAAAGGCGTTTTGAACGTCATGGACCATATGAGATGTTCCAGAGTTGAAGTTAATATTTCCAGCAAATACCGAGTTGAGAGATATGAAGTCTCCAACAAAGTTCTAAAGCTAAAAGATGGAGGAGAATCGCTCAACTAGTGAGCATGTGCTCAGATTATGCAGGTACTTCAATCGCTTGAATCAAGTGGGAGTTAATCTTCCGAGATAAGGCGGTGATTGACAGAATTCTCTAGTCACCATCACTAAGTTACTAGAACTTCGTGATGAACTATAGTATGCAAGGGATGACGAAAACGATTCCCGAGCTCTTCGTGATGTTGAAATCGACGAAGGTAGAAATCAAGAAAGAGCATCAAGTGTAGATGATTGACAAGACCACTAGTCTCAAGAAAAGGGCAAAGGGAAGAAGGGAACTTCAAGAAGAGCGGCAAGCAAGTTGCTGCTCGAGTGAAGAAGTCCAAGTCTGGACCTAAGCCTGAGACTAAGTGCTTTTGCTGCAATGGAACTGGTCACTAGAAGCGGAACTACCCCAAGTATTTGGCGGATAAGAAGGATGGCAAAGTGAACAAAGGTATATTTGATATACAGATTATTGATGTGTACTTTACTAGTGTTCGTAGCAACCCCTCGGTATTTGATACTGGTTCAGTTGCTAAGAGTAGTAACTTGAAACGGGAGTTGCAGAATGAACAGAAACTAGTTGAAGGAGAAGTGACGATGAATGTTGGAAGTAGTTCCAAGATTGATATGATCATCATCGCACACTCCCTATACTTTCGGGATTAGTGTGGAACCTAAATAAGTATTATTTGGTGTTGAGCATAAATATGATTTGATCATGTTTATTGCAATACTGATTATTCATTTAAGTAAGAGAATAAATTGTTGTTACATTTACATGAATAAAACCTTATATGGTTACACACCCAATGAAAAGCGGTTCATTGGATCTCGATCATAGTGATACACATATTCATAATATTGAAACCAAAAGATGCAAAGTTAATAATGATAGTGCAACTTATTTGTGGCAATCGCCGTTTAGGTCATATTGGTGTAAAGCGCATGAAGAAACTCCATCTTGATGGATTTTTGGAATCACTTGATTATGAATCATTTGATGCTTGCGAACCGTGCCTTTTGGGCAAGATGACTAAAACTCCGTTCTCGGAACAATGGAACAAGCTCTTGACTTATTGGAAATAATACATACCGATGTATGCGATCCAATGAGTGTTGATGCTAAATGGCAAGTATCGTTATTCTTGACCTTCACAAGATGATTTGAGCAGATATGGGTATATCTACTTAATGAAACACAAATGCGAAACATTTGAAAAGTTCAAAGAATTTCAGAGTAAAGTGAAGAATCATCGTAACAAGAAAATAAAAGTTTCTACGATATGATCGCAGAGGAAAAATATTTGAGATTCTGAGTTTGGCCTTGATTAAAACAATGTGAAATAATTTCACTACTCACGCCCAATTCGAACACCACAGCATAATGGTGTGTCCGAACGTCGTAACCACACTTTATTGGATATGGTGCGATCTATGATGTATCTTACCGATTTACCACTATCATTTTGGGGTTATGCATTAGAGACAGCTGCATTCACGTTTAATAGGGCACCATCTAAATCCGTTGAGATGACACCGTATGAACTATGGTTTAACAGTAAACCTAAGCTGTCATTTAAGCTGTCATTTCTTAAAAGTTTGGAGTTGTGATGCTTATGTGAAAAAGTTTTCACCTGATAAGCTCAAACCCAAATCGGAGAAGTGCGTCTTCATAGAATACCCAAAGGTAACTATTGGGTACACCTTCTATCACAGATCCGAAGGCAAGTTTTTTCGTTGCTAAGGTGGATCCTTTCTAGAGAAGAAGTTTCTCTCGAAAGAAGTGAGTGGGAGGAAAGTAGAAACTTGATGAGGTAATTGTACCTTCTCCCTTATTGGAAAGTAGTTCATCACGAAATCAGTTCTAGTGATTCCTACACCAATTAGTGAGGAAGTTAATGATGATGATCATGAAACTTCAGATCAAGTTGCTACCAAACCTCGTAGGTCTTCGAGTAAAATCCGCACTTTGAGTGGTACGGTAATCATGTTACGGAAGTCATGTTACTAGACCATGATGAACCTACAAACTATGAGGAAGCGATGATGATCCCAGATTCCATGAAATGGCTTGAGGCCATGAAATCTGAGATAGGATCCATGTATGAGAACAAAGTATGGACTTTGATTGACTTGCTCAATGATCAGCAAGCCATATTAAATAAATGGATCTTCAAGAGGAAGACGGACAACGATAGTAGTGTTACTATCTACAAAGCTCGACTTGTCACAAAAGGGTTTTCAACAAGTTCAAGGTGTTGACTACAATGAGATTTTCTCAACTGTAGCGATGCTTAAGTCTGTCCGAATCATGTTAGCAATTGCCACATTTTATGAAATCTGGCAAATGGATGACAAAACTACATTCTTTAATGGATTTATTAAAGAAGAGTTGTATATGATGCAACCAGAAGGTTTTGTCAATCCTAAAGGTCTTGACAAAATATGCAAGCTCGATGATCCATCTATGGATTTGGTGCAAGCATCTCAGAGTTGGAATACATGCTTTGATAAGTTGATCATAGCATATAGTTTTATCTGAGACTTGTGGAAAAGCCTGTATTTACAAGAAAGTGAGTGGGAGCACTACTGGCATTTACGATAAGTATATTGTTGATCGGAAATAATGTAGAATTATTACGCAAAGCATAAAGGAGTATTTGAAAGGAGTTTTTCAAAGAAGGACCTCGGTGAAGCTGCGTACAAATTGAGCATCAAGATCTATTGAGATAGATCCAAACCGCTTGATGAGTTTTTTCAATAAGAACATACCTTGTCAAGATTTTGAAGTAGTTCAAAATGGAACAGTCAAAGAAAAGTTCTTGCCTGTGTTGCAAAGGTGTGAAATTGAGTAAGACTCAAATCCCGACCACAGCAGAAAATAGAAAAAAGAATGAAAGTCATTCCCTATGCCTCAGTCATAGGTTCTATAAAGTATGCTATGCTATGTACTGGACCTATTGTATACCTTGCTCTGAATTTTGCAAGGGAGTACAATAGTGATCTAGGAGTAGATCCTTTGGACATTGGTCAAGAACATCCTTAGTGAGGACTAAGGAAATATTTCTCGATTATAGAGGTGATAAAAGAGCCCGTCGTAAAGAGTTACATCGATGCAAGCTTTTTACACTGATCCGGATGACTCTAAGTCTCAATCTGGATACATATTATAAGTGGGAGCAATTAGCTAGAGTAGCCCGTGCGAGCATTGTAGACATAGAATATTTGCAAAATACATACGGCTCTGAATGTGATGAGACCCGTTGACTAAGCTTCTCTCACGAGCAAAACATGATCATCCCTTAGTACTCTTTGGGTGTTAATCACATAACGATGTGAAACTAGATTATTGACTCTAGTAAACCTTTTGGGTGTTGGTCACATGACGATGTGAACTATGGGTGTTAATCACATACAGATGTGAATATTAGTGTTGAATCACATGATGATGTGAACTAGATTATTGACTCTAGTGCAAGTGGGAGACTGAAGGAAATATGCCCTAGAGGCAATAATAAAGTTATTATTTATTTCCTTATTTCATGATAAATGTTTATTATTCATGCTAGAATTGT
Organism: Aegilops bicornis; assembly: GCA_021605145.1. Lineage (NCBI taxonomy): Eukaryota > Viridiplantae > Streptophyta > Magnoliopsida > Poales > Poaceae > Aegilops > Aegilops bicornis. The sequence continues at coordinate 345,161,205 of CM038673.1, read as the reverse complement.
ATTAACCGGAAACATAATACATGTGTGAATACATAGACAAACATAGTGTCACTAGTATGCCTCTACTTGACTAGCTCGTTAATCAAAGATGGTTATGTTTCCTAACCATAGACATGAGTTGTCATTTGATTAACGGGATCACATCATTAGGAGAATGATCTGATTGACATGACCCATTCCGTTAGCTTAACAGTTGATCGTTTAGTATGTTAATGCTTTCTTCATGACCCATACATGTTCCTATAACTATGAGATTATGCAACTCCCGTTTACCGGAGGAACACTTTGGTACTACCAGACGTCTGGCAATCGGGTGATTATAAAGGAGTACTACAGGTGTCTCCAAAGGTACTTGTTGGGTTGGCGTATTTCGAGATTAGGTTTTGTCACTCCGATTGTCGGAGAGGTATCTCCAGCCTTCTCGGTAATGCACATCACTTAAGCCTTGCAAGCATTACAACTAATGAGTTGGTTGTGAGATGATGTATTACGGAACGAGTAAAGAGACTTACCGTGCGAGATTGAACTAGGTATTGGATACAAGCGATCGAATCTCGGGTAAGTAACATACCGATGACAAAGGGAACAACGTATGTCGTTATGCGGTTTGACCGATAAAGATCTTCGTAGAATATGTAGGAACCAATATGGGCATCCAGGTTCCGATATTGGTTATTGACCGAGAATGGTTCTAGGTCATGTCTACATAGTTCTCGAACCCGTAGGGTCCGCACGCTTAACGTTTCGATGACAGTTCATAATGAGTTTATAAGTATTGATGCGAAGGTTGTTCGAGTCCGGATGTGATCACGGACATGACGAGGAGTCTCGAAATGGTCGAGACATAAAGATTGATATATTGGAAGCCTATGTTTGGACTTGAATGGTTAGAGTGAAAGCAGGATGTTCTGGAACACCGGGGGTTACGGAACCCCGGGGGTATATGGGCCCTCATGGGCCTTGAGGAAGAAGGAGAAGGGCCGGCCAGGTGGGCTGCGCGCCCCTCCCCTTCCGGTCCGAATAGGACAAGGAGAGGGGGCAGCCCTTCCCCTTTCCCTCCCCAATCCTACTCCAACTAGGAGAGGGAGTCCTACTCCGGTGGGAGTAGGACTCCTCCTTAGTGCGCCTCCTATAGGGCCGGCCACCCCCCCTTGGCTCCTTTATATACAGGGGCAGGGAGCACCCCAAGACACACAAGTTGATCTACGGATCTTTCCTTAGCCGTGTGCGGTGCCCCCTTCCACCATATTCCACCTCGGTCATATCGTCGCGGAGCTTAGGCGAAGCCTGCGCGGAGAAGTCATATCGTCGCGGAGCTTAGGCGAAGCCCTGCGTCGGTGGAGCATCAACATCGCCACCACGCCCGTCGTCTTGACGGAACTCATCCCGACACTTTCTGGATCGGAGTCCGGGATCGTCATCGAGCTGACCGTGTGCAGAACTCGGAGGTGCCGTACGTTCGGTACTTGGATCGGTCGGATCGTGAAGACGTACGACTACATCAACCGCGTTGTTATAACGCTTCCGCTTACGGTCTACGAGGGTACGTGGACGGACACTCTCCCCTCTCGTTGCTATGCCATCACCATGGTCTTGCGTGATCGTAGGAAAAATTACTACGTTCCCCAACACTCAAAAGATATAAGTGAAGCACATAGAGTATTCTAGCAAATTATAATCACATAGGCTTCTCCCAAAAGGTGTGTACAGAAAGGATGATTGTGGTAAACTAAAAAGCAAAGACTAATATAATACACGACGCTCCAAGCAAAACACTTATCATGTGGTGAATAAAAATATAGCTCCAAGTAAAGTTACCAATGAGCGAAGGCGAAGAGGGGATGCCTTCCCGGGGCATCCCCAAGCTTAGACTTTTGGCTATTCTTGAATATCTTGGGGTGCCTTGGGCATCCCCAAGCTTAGGCTCTTGCCACCCTTTATTCTATAGTCCATAAAAGCTTTACCCAAAACTTGAAAACTTCACAACACAAAACTCAACAGGAAATCTTATAAGCTCCGTTAGTGAAAGAAACAAAATCACCACATAAGGTACTGCAATGAACTCATTCTTTATTTAATTTGGTGTTAAACCTAATGTATTCCAACTTATCTATGGATCATATACTATTTTATTTGCCATAGATTCATCAAAATAAGCAAACAACACACGAAAAACAGAATCTGTCAAAAACAGAACAGTCTGTAGTAATCTGTAACTAACGCAAACTTCTGGAACTCAAAAAATTCAGCCAAAATAGGAAGACCTAGGAAATTTGTTTATTGATCAGCAGAAATTGGAATCACTATTTTATCACGTTCTGGTGATTTTTCAAAATTGTTTTCGTGAACCAAAAGTTTCTGGAAATTACAGCAAGATCAAATAACTATCATCCAAGAAGATCCTATAGGTTTAACTTGGCACAAACACTAATTAAGACATAAAAACACATCTAAACAGAAGGTAGATGGATTATTTATTCCTAAACAGAAACAAAAACAAAAAACATAAAGAAAATTGGGTTGCCTCCCAACTAGCGCTATCGTTTAACGCCCCTAGTTAGGCATAAAAGCAAGGATAGATCTAAGTGGTGCCGTAATAATAAGATAGATCTTGAAAGCTCATTTCATATTCTCTATGTTCGGCAGCAAGTTTCCTCTCAGGCAAGCAAAAGTAATCAAAAGGGCTAAATTTAGTGGGACAAATATCCCCAAGATCAATCACATGAGGAACGGGTTCCTCCTTTGGCCCTTCATAGTGCATAACTATTTCATCACTAAAAGCATTCTTTTGGCAAAATCTTGTAAGCCTATACTCAAGAGAGTATCCTAGCTCATTGTTTCGAAGGGAAAAATCATTATTAAGCTCGTTAATGCAATCAACCAAGACATTAGTAGGAACCTTTTTTCTAAGGTTTTCATTAAAAGCGACATAGTCCGAAGATTGAAAACGTCTAATTTCCTCTTGATCATAGAGGATCGCTTCTACGGGAGGACGACCGGCGTCCACCCTATAGTGCGCAAAGATTTCTTTGGCCTCTCTTATGATAAATCTAAACTCATGAGCCAAAAATATAGTAACAACTCGCTTAACATAAGAGTGCTCAATATTAGAGAATTCTAGGAAAATTCTTTGTATGCAAGGATGCATATGCATAAATTGTCTTTCAAGTTCAACTACAAGCATAGCGATAGCATCCGCGAGACTACTCGTTCTATGAAGAATAGAACAACCCATGGAAGGTAAAGCACTCGCACAAGTAAAGAAATCTTGAATAACACCTTTGCCAATGATGTTACCACTACCGATTCAAACTTTTAGCATGCAAGATAGGGGTTCATCGGTAGAGCCTCGGGATTTTCTGTGTTATCATTATTGTCCATATCGACGATAATCTCCCCAATTTCAGACATAGCGGCAAAGAGCAAGCGAAAAAGAGAGGAGGAGATTGGGAAAGAGAGGGCGAATAAAACGACAAAGGTGAAGTGGCGGAGAGGAAAAGGAGAGGCAAATGGCAAATAATGTAAATGCGAGGGATATGGGTTTGTGATGGGTACTTGGTATGTCTTGACTTGAGTGAAGACCTCCCCGGCACAAGAAATCCTTCTTGCTACGTCTTGAGCTTGCGTAGGTTTTTCTCGAAGAGGAGAGGGTGATGCAGCAAGTGTAGCGTAAGTATTTCCCTTAGTTTTGAGAACCAAGGTATCAATCCGAGGAGGCTCCTCAAAAGTCCCACGCACCTACACAAACAAGCGAGAACTCGCAACCAACGCAATAAAGGGGTTGTCTATCCCTTCACGGCCACTTGCGAAAGTGAGATCTAATAAAGATAGTATGATAAGATAAATATATTTTTGGTATTTTATAATATAGATGCAAAAAGTAAAGATGCAAATAAAAGTAGATTGGGAGAAAATATGATAAGAGATAGACCCGGGGGCCATAGGTTTGACTAGTGGCTTCTCTCAAGATAGTATAAGTATTACGGTGGGTGAACAAATTACTATCGAGCAATTGATAGAAAAGCGCATAGTTATGAGATTATCTAGGCATGATCATGTATATAGGCATCACGTCCATAACAAGTAGACCGACTCCTGCCTGCATCTACTACTATTGCTCCACAATCGACCGCTATCCAGCATGCATCTAGATTATTAAGTTCATAAGAACAGAGTAACGCATTAAGCAAGATGACATGATGTAGAGGGATAAACTCATGCAGTATGATATAAACCCCATCTTGTTATCCTCGATGGCAACAATACAATACGTGCCTTGCAACCCTTTACATCCTTTGGGTAAGGACACCGCAAGATTGAACCCAAAGCTAAGCACTTCTCCCATGGCAAGAAAGACCAATCTAGTAGGCCAAACCAAACTGATAATTCGAAGAGACTTGCAAAGATAACTTAATCATACATAAAATAATTCAGAGAAGATTCAAATATTATTCATAGATAAACTTGATCATAAACCCACAATTCATCGGATCTCGACAAACACACCGTAAAAGAGTTTACATCGAATAGATCTCCACAAGAGAGGGGAGAACATTGTATTGAGATCCAAAAGAGAGAAGAAGCCATCTAGCTAATAATTATGGACCCGTGGAGTCTGTGGTAAACTACTCACAACTCATCGGAGGGGCAAGGATGTTGATGTAGAGGCCCTCCGTGGTTGATTCCCCCTCCCAAGCAGAGGCGCCGTGAAGGCTCCAAGATGGGATCTCGCGGATCTGAGAAGGTTCTGGCGGTGGAAATTGTGTTTCGTGGTGCCCCGGATGTTTTTGAAGTGCGTAGGTATATATAGGAGGAAGAAGTACGCTGCTGGTCGCCGAGGGGCCCACGAGACAGTAGCGCCCTCCTATCTCGTGGAGGCCTCGGCTGCTTCTTGACTTGCACTCCAAGTCCCCTGGATCACGTTTGTTCCAAAAATCACGCTCCCGAAGGTTTCATTCCGTTTGGACTCCGTTTGATATTCCTTTTCTTGAAATCTTGAAATAGGCAAAAAACAGCAATATGGGCTGGGCCTCCGGTTAGTAGGTTAGTCCCAAAAATGATATAAATGTGTAAAATAAAGCCCATAAACATCCAAAAGGGGTAATATAATAGCATGGAACAATAAAAAATTATAGATACGGTGGAGACGTATCATAGAGCATTGTTGACATAGAAATTTGCAAAATACATATGGATCTGAATATGACAGACCCGTTGACTAAATTTCTCTCACAAGCAAAACATGATCACACCTTAGTACTCTTTGGGTGTTAATCACATAGCGATGTGAACTAGATTATTGACTCTAGTAAACGCTTTGGGAGTTGGTCACATGACGATGTGAACTATGGGTGTTAATCACATGGTGATGTGAACTATTAGTATTAAATCACATGGTGATGTGAACTAGATTATTGACTCTAGTGCAAGTGGGAGACTGAAGGAAATATGCCCTAGAGGCAATAATAAAGTTATTATTTATTTCCTTATATCATGATAAATGTTTATTAATCATGCTAGAATTGTATTAACCGGAAACATAATACATGTGTGAATACATAGACAAACTTACTGTCACTAGTATGCCTCTACTTGACTAGCTTGTTGAATCAAAGATGGTTAAGTTTACTAGCCATAGACATGAGTTGTCATTTGATTAATGGGATCACATCATTAGGAGAATGATGTGATTGACTTGACCCATTCCTTTAGCTTAGCACTTGATCGTTTAGTATGTTGCTATTGCTTTCTTCATGACTTATACATGTTCCTATGACTATTAGATTATGCAACTCCGTTCTGGGAGGAACACTTTGTGTGCTACCAAACGTCACAACCGTGGCGGGTGATTATAAAGGTGCTCTACAGGTGTCTCCGAAGGTATTTGTTGGGTTGGCGTATTTCGAGATTAGGATTTGTCACTCCAATTGTCGGAGAGGTATCTCTAGGCCCTCTCGGTAATGCACATCACTTAAGCCTTTTAAGCATTGCAACTAATGAGTTAGTTGCGGGATGATGTATTACGGAACGAGTAAAGGGACTTGCCGGTAACGAGATTGAACTAGGTATTGAGATACCGACGATCGAATCTCGGGCAAGTAACATACCGATGACAAAGGGAACAACGTATGTTGTTATGAGGTCTCACCGATAAAGATCTTCGTAGAATATGTGGGAGCCAATATGAGCATCCAGGTTCCGCTATTGGTTATTGACCGGAGACGTATCTCGGTCATGTCTACATAGTTCTCGAACCCGTAGGGTCCGCATGCTTAACGTTACGATGACAGTTATATTATGAGTTTATATGTTTTGATGTAACGAAGGTTGTTCGGAGTCCCGGATGAGATCACGGACATGACGAGGAGTCTCGAAATGGTCGAGACATGAAGATTGATATATTGGAAGCCTATGTTTGGATATCGGAAGTGTTCCGGGTGAAATCGGGATTTTAGCAGAGTACCGGGAGGTTACTGGAACCCCCCGGGAGATAAATGGGCCTTAGTGGGCCTTTACGGAGAAGAGGAGAGGCGGCCAGGGCTGGGCCCCGCACCCCTCCCCCCTAGTCCGAATAGGACAAGGAGAGGGGGGCGGCGCCCCCTCTTTCCTTCTCTCTCTCCTCTTTCCCCCTCCCGAATCCTATTCCAACTAGCAAGGGGGGGGGGTCCTACTCCCGGTGGGAGTAGGACTCCTCCTGGCGTGCCCTCTCCCTGGCCGGCCGCACCCCCCTTTCTCCTTTATATACGAGGGCAGGGGGCACCCCATAGACACAACAATTGATCGTTTGATCTTTTAGCCATGTGCGATGCCCCCCTCCACCATAGTCCACCTCGATAATACTGTAGCGGTGCTTAGGCGAAGCCCTGCGTTGGTAGAACATCATCATCGTCACCACACCGTCGTGCTGACGAAACTCTCCCTCAACACTAGGCTGGATCGGAGTTCGAGGGATGTCATCGGGCTAAACGTGTGCTGAACTCGGAGGTGCCGTGCGTTCGGTACTTGATCGGTCGGATTGTGAAGACGTACGACTACATCAACCGCGTTGTGCTAACGCTTCCGCTTTCGGTCTACGAGGGTACGTGGACAACACTCTCCACTCTCATTGCTATGCATCACCATGATCTTGCGTGTGCGTAGTAAATTTTTTGAAATTACTACGTTCCCCAACAGGAACAACCGACTCTGGCAGGACCTTAGGTCATGGCCGTGGAGGCGGTCGCTCCCGAGGCAGAAGAGATGCCTTTGGTCCTTGTCGTCGAGCCACAGGCTCCGGCATGTGGGCATCACACCGTCCGGTTCCTTCAGAAAGGGGAGCTTCCTGAGGAGCAGGAAGAGGCAGAAAAAGTAGCCCGCCGGTCTGCCCTGTACCAATTCGTTGATTACGTATTGTACAGAAGAAGACCGAATGGGGTGAAATTGATGTGCATCTCCTGGGAGGAAGGACTAAAGCTGTTGGCAGAGATACATGGAGGTGTATGTGGCTCCCACATAGGGTCGAGAGCCCTTGCCGGCAAGGCTTTGCGGCAAGGTTTCTTCTGGCCCACCGCCCTCCAGGATGCGACGACACTACTAACCAAGTGTGAAGCATGCCAGTTCCATTCAAAGAAACTCCATCAACCAGCTCAAGCCCTTCAAACTATCCCTCTCTCCTGGCCCTTCTCGGTCTGGGGGCTCGACATATTGGGCCCTTTCCCCCGTGCTATCGGGGGCTTTGAGTACTTGTACGTCGCAATCGACAAGTTCACAAAGTGGCCAGAGGTGGAGGCAATGAGGAAGGTGACAGCGCAGTCAGTCATCAAGTTCTTCAAGGGGCTAGTGTGCTGCTTCGGGGTGCCCAATAGGATCATCACCGACAACGGCACACAGTTCACAAGCCATGCCTTCATGCAATACATTGACGATCTCGGCAGCAGGGTCTGTTTAGCTTCCGTGGCACATCCACGGAGCAACGGCCAAGCGGAGAGAGCAAATGCTGAAGTCCTGCGAGACTTAAGGACAAAGACTTTTGACAGACTGCGCAAGAGTGGAAGGCGCTGGATTGATGAGCTGCCGGCGGTTCATTGGTCGATCAGAACGACGCCAAATCGAGCCACCGGCCAGATACCCTTTGCCCTGGTTTACGGGGCAGAAGCAGTTCTCCCCACGGAACTCATATACGGGTCACCTCGAGTGCTCACTTATGATGAGCTTGAGCAAGAGCGATTGCGGCAAGATGACGCGACACTCCTTGAGGAAGATGCGTCTCCGGGCGGTGAGAGCGGGACGCTACCGGCAAGCCTTGCGCCGCTACCATAGCCGCAAGGTTCATGCACGGAGCTTTGAGGAAGGCGGCCTTGTTCTTCGGCATGTTCGATCGGCCAAGAATTCCAACAAGTTGGCCTTGAAGTGGGAGGGCCCTTATCGGGTAACACGAGTCACCGGGCGGCGCGATGCGCTGGAGACCGAAGATGCCATTCCGGTGAGCAACTCCTGGAACATCGAGCATCTTCGCAAGTTTTACCCATAAGGCGCGGCTTGTCGGGCCACCCGGCAAGCCACCTTTTTGTACAAGACCCTTTGTACAAAGCCAGGCGCATACCCTGAGCATAAATAAACGAAGCGCTGGCGCCCTAAGTTATAGAATGCATGCTAGGTTGAGTCTCCTCCTTGGTTAGGGTTGATAGTGCTTAGCGGCGGCTAACCCCTAGCTTAGAGGTCGAGTGCGCGTATCTCTGTTCCTCTCTGTCTTCTTCGGTTCGCAGGGCACATAAGCATTCTTGCCGAGCTATTTCGGAAGAAAGGGAATAGACCGACGTCCGGACCCCGGCAAGCCAGAGTTGCCGGGGGCTGCGAGAACAAAGATCCCTCCGCGGCAAGCCAAGGTCGCCGGGGACTACAAATCCAGATAAGTCTTTTATCCTTTGTCATGCATTTCAGAATCGGACTGAGGGATGTGAAACCTCATTCTTATCTCTAAGCTACCGTGCTCCCCTTTTTCCCATGCCTAAGGGTTATTCCCTGGTCCAGATTTGATCGTAGCCGCGGTGGCAAGGAGGTGGGACGAGGAGCCTAAGCCCACCTCATCCCTGCCTCCGCCAAGAGCGCGAGAAAGTTCGAGCGAGGTGGGGAGACGGCAAGGCCTGTTGCCGGGAAAAAAACGTTTATCTTGAAAAAAAATAACAAGGATTCACTCCTTGTCGTGGGTCTTGCCCGCGAACGTAACCCCGGCAAACATCCCTTTTTCATTAAAAAAACATCCCGAATAGGTACAGTCCATACGAAATGAAAAACATGAACAAGGGGATTACAAGTTCTGAATTTAACAAAGGCCCGCAGGCTTACAAGACTAAAAAGAGATAAGATGCCCGTAATCCCTTTCTTGTCCCTCTCCTCAGGAGGCAGGTCAAGGAGGCGAAAGGGAAAAAGGGGCGCCTAGGCGAGCTACGAGTGGCAGAAGACACCAAGGGAACATCTCGGTGACCGTCCAAGGGTCGGATGGTGATGGCGGCGCCGGAGGCAGAGCTCGAAGACGAGGCGGAAGGACGTCAATACGCGACGAACGCGTCGGTGTCCGCGTACTCCGACTTTATGGCCTTGCCGCCCGCCCTCTTCCTCTTCCGCGACCTCCCAACGCCAGCCGCCCAAGGAGACGACCCCCAGAAGTTCAAGGAGCCGGCGACACGGATGATGGGGTCGCCGGTGCCGCTCGGAGCGGTGCCCGACACCTAGTCGGACCCGTCATCCTGCCGCCCGCTGACCTCGTCTTCGCTGCCGTTGTCTTCCTCACCACTCTCGCTTGAGGAGGAGTCTTCGTCATCGGAGGAGCTCTCCACACAACACCTCACGCGGGTCCCGAAGTGCCCGAAGATCTTGACAGAGAGGAGGCCACCCTCCATTAGTTTAAAATGGAGAGTGAGCCCATCCGTCAGGCGGTGGAGGCGAGCGAAGGTCTTCCACCCTCGATGAAGATACATGACATGAGGGGTGGGGAACTCGACGTCGACCCATGTGCCACTATTCCCACAACCCCTCATGTGCAACTGTAGCGCCTGCGGCGGATCCAACTCCATCTCCCGCGCCAATGGAGTCGGGAGGCGAAGGCGACGACGTGGTGGATGGCGCAGCCTGACGAAAAATTCACAGGGATTGTCCCTGGCGTGGCCCTCTATCGCCGGAGGGGCTGCTGGAGGGGGCGAGGCTGATCTGCCGCCCCACCCCCCTCTCCCTCGGGCGCCACAACGGCCTTGACCTCCTCCCCCTTCCTCTAGCGGCCGGCTCCGCCGCTACGAGCTCTTGGGGGGGGGGGGAGCGAGGCGTTGTCTGGCCAAAACCCTCGCCGCCACCGATGGAGCGTCGCCACGCCCCCTCACCATGACAGAAAAAGAAAGGAAGCAGGAATGGGGAGAGGCAGATGGCCAGAGGTTGAGGAGCGTCGTTCCTCCCGCTCCCCTGGCGGGGGCGAGGCTCGGCCACCCCCTCTCGGCCAATCCGGCTTCTTGAAGTGACAGCAAGCGGGGCCGTCGACCGCCCTCCCCGCTCCATTGAAGGCGCGTGGGAATTGACCCGCACGCGCGCGACTTCCCACGTCCCGTGCGCCTGTCATTCACTCAGTGTTATGCATGCAGCGAACGTGAGGCAAGGGGCAGGCGCGGTGGGACGCGTGGAGCGACGGTTCCCAAGCAAGGGCAGTAAATGGGAGGCGGCCCTGCGGTCTCGAAGAGACATGCAAGCCGCCTCTTTATTGTCCACCACAAGATGACTGTCGGTGTCAAAACCGTCGGATCTCGGGTAGGGGGTCCCGAACTGTGCGTCTAGGCGGATGGTAACAGGAGACAAGGGACACGATGTTTTTACTCAGGTTCGGGCCCTCTCGATGGAGGTAATAACCTACTCCGCTTGATTAATATTGATGATATGGGTAGTACAAGAGTAGATCAACCACGAGATCGTAGAGGCTAAACCCAAGAAGCTAGCCTATGGTATGATTGTTGTTCGTCCAATGGACTAAAACCATCCAGTATATATAGACACCGGATAGGTTAGGGTTACACAGTAGTCGGTTACAATGGTAGGAGATCTACATATCCGTATTGCCAAGCTTGCCTTCCACGCCAAGGAAAGTCCCATCCGGACACGGGACGAAGTCTTCAATCTTGTATCTTCATAGTCCAGAGTCCGCCAGCGGTGATAGTTCGGCTATCGGACACCCCCTAATTCGGGACTCCTCGGTAGCCCCGAACCAGGCTTCAATGACGATGAGTCGGCGCGTTGATTGTCTTCGGCATTGCGAGGCGGGTTCTTCTCCAAATTCCATATACTTGTCGAATAGTGTCCGGCTCGATAAATGCTGCACTCCTTGGCTTCTACGCCCAATAATGGCCATCTTCCACGTGTTTGAATGAATCTGAAAGGCCAGGGTATTTTACAATTACCCCCTAGCTGCGCAACCGAGCTGCCTAGAAAAGGGCGAGGATCTAGATCTGAGTCACATCATCCCTCCTTTGCGAAGCTTTCATCGGCGCCTGACCAAAGCCCATTCCATCACGGACGATCGTGGCTCCTCCTCTCGCACTCCGGCCCTCGGCGAAACCTGGGAGAGATGCTCGATCCGCATAGCGAGCTAGTTATACTCCAAACCAAGGGATTTCTTCCCCCGGCCTTCATGGTTTCGGTTCGAGCCGGACTCGCCACCTACAAGGGCGGAAAGCAAGCGGAGAGTGTCCCCGATCCCTCTAAAGGAGAGCGGGTATGCTTCATCTCTTACCTAGTAAGAGGTCTCGGATTTCCAATCCATCCGTTTCTCCGGGGGCTCTTAGAGTTCTCGCCTCCCATTGCACCACCTTACGCCTGCCTCCATTTTGCACATTGCGGGCTTCGTGGCCCTCTGCGAGCTGTTCTTGGGCGCCGAGGCTCATTTCGGGCTGTGGAAGAGATTATTCTGCCTAGTACCCAGTTCTCATGAGGTCAATATATCAAGTGGGCGGAGCCGAGCTATGGCGCATCGCCGGGACCGGATACCTATCCGAAACCCCAAAGAAGGCGTCCGAAGACTGGCCTTCGGAATGGTTTTATGTGGAGGACGTCCCGCTGCCGGATCCTATTCAGATCGGCCTTCCGGAGTTCAGCAATGCTCCTCTGAAGAAGCGCCTAAGCTGGCGCCCTCGAAGCCCCCGGAGGGAAGATGACCGAGATGTCCTCTATTTGATGAGCCGAATAAGGTTACTGGCTCATGCCGGAGTGACCATGATTGGAGTCATGGCAATCTGATTATGAGGGGGTGCAGCCGCTCCAATATAGGGGCCACCCCATGTGGGACTTCAACGGGGAGGACGATGCCACCCGCCATGGCATAAAGGGCGGGATCGGTCACCGAACCGGTGAAGATCTTGTCTGCCATGTATAAAGGGGAGGAGGAGGATTTCCTCCGCGTCAATCCACTGAAGGAGTTTTATTCGAATAATCCTCGAAGCTGGGTAAGCAAACATCTTTGTGACCTATCCAATCCATGTTCCCGCGGTTAAATATCTCATTTCATGGTTTACGCAGAAATGCGCGGACTGTGGAGAAGATACACAGCCCGCCCCACAACCCGAGGATCCGGAGCGGTCCCTTGATCCGACCTCGAAGAGGATCCGAATATAAAGGTGGAGTTGATCGACGGGTGTTCTACCAACTTAGCATCGACAATGTGGTTGCCATTACGGCCGATTACCCGGAATACTTACTGACCTCACAGTAATGGCGAGACCGAGGTCCCAAAATCCTGATAATGACCCACCCATGCATATTTTTTGATCACCGTATACCAATGGTGTTTCGCAGGGGGTACCTTCGAGGCAGGAAGCCGAGCCCGCGGTGGCCAGCCAACAAGGGGCAGTGCGACTTCAAGAGCTAAAAAAGAAGTGCGGTCCGGATCGAAACTCCGCCGCAACGGTATGGCGTGTCTCCATACTCTCAAGATTGATTCCTGGAAGGCGTACTAACGCTGGTGCTCTTTTCAGGAAAAAGAGTGCTCACCGGACTGAGTCCGGAGGGGTTGCCAATCGAACCTTCACCGGCCAGGCTTCAAAGCCGGGTCCGGAGGTTGAGGCGAGCACGAGACGTGCGTCGGATGCTCCTCCGACAGAGGATGCCGACAAATTGTCCGCCACCAACTCCGAGGTGGAGAGCGCCATGAATCATAGGCGCCATTTGGGCGATTCTTCGTGACGCGGGTTTCTCCCAAGAGGCCTTGAATGCCTTCGATTCGGGAGATGCGCACCTCCGTGCCGCTCAAGATGGTCTAGCCAGAGCCACGGAGCAGTATGCAAAGGACATACGGGTGAGAAAATTTGACAGTTATATATGCCAGTAGCCCCCGAGACTTAAAATAGTTAGAAAAACTGATTTAAGGATCATTTGTTATGAAGGATCTTACAGAAAAGAATACCCGACTGTCCCAGGAGCTTGAAGAATGCAAAGCTCAACTTGAGGTCAAGCACTAGCATAGCAGGGGGAGCCACAGAGACCCCCTCTGGTAACATATGTTTCAAAAGATAAATAGTTATGAAGTGTGGCGGGTGTGTAGATCTGACAAAAATATTGCAGATGGCGCCGGACTAGATCCGGACAAGCAACAACTCTTACGTCAGCTAAAGGCCGGCGAGAGCGTGCTTACGAGGGTGCGGCAGGAGAAAAATAACCTCCAAGATGCCAACACCCAGCTGGGTGAGGAACTAAAGGATGTTCGTGCCCAGTTGTCTGACTCCGTAAAGGAGAATCGACGGCTTCGTCGCGGCATTTTCAGTAAGTGCTTGAACGAACTTTGAAAGAGTTCGGCGAGGAAGGCGACTAACATAAACATGTATGTAGGTTTGCTCACAAGACGTCCTGAAGAGGAGATGCCCAGTTCTTCGGGTGATCTTCTTCCCGAATCAAGGCTACCAGACGAACGAAGTTCTACCGGTGATGAAAGGCATCGACCAGGCCTTGTGGCCATATATCTCCCTGCCCGAAGGCATTGGAGAGCTGGCGGAGCGGCTTCAAGGAGCACGGCGGCGCTTCCGACTATGGAAGATATCGGCCTGCCGTCAGGGCGCCAGGGAGGCCTGGGCCATGGTGAAGACGCGGTACACGAAGGCTGACCCAAACCACATGGCCGAGGTCGGACCTGTGGGGCCTGATGGGAAGGAGATCCCTGTAAGCTTAGTGTATGGCCAAGTAGAATTGGCCGCCAAGTATTCTCAGCAAGATTGTAAATTAGATAGCCTATTAGATGGCATTGAGGAGGAATACAATGAGTCAAGTTGACGTTGTAAATAAATATGACATGAAAAATGTCTTCTAGCCGGATTGTAGATCGTTTGTCATAGCGGACCTTTTCGCCTCGACCTCAGGACCCAATAGTCCGGAGTGTGTCCGAATACCTTCGTGGTTATATAAGAACCGTGGTATGCATGGAGACAAGGCGTAGGGGTCATTAGTGCTGTATCAGACAAGTGCCCAACTAGTTATGTTATATTACATGGATAGTAAGAAACATCTTCCAGGGAGAATAGTTCCGTTAAGGGTTCCTTTCGCTGGGATGCATGCCCTAAAGTGCATGTCAAAGCTGCTAAAAGCAGAAAATCCTCCGGGGCAGATGGATAAATAGTTTAAAAATCATCTTTCAGTTCACCGACCGAATATTCCCTTAAGAACGCTTAGCTTCGGCTTCACCCAGTCGAGGTACACATCCGCTGACCCGGCAAGAATAATCGCAGAGGTGCTCCTTTACCACCTAGCCGAACAATCGGGAACATAGGGGTAAGCACAGAGCCGAGCAACCCAAATTTGGCCAAAACTTAAGTCATATCGATGCATATAATGGTGAATAAAAGGTACATGCGGAAGTTTGGCGCATGTGTTGGGCATGAAGCCCAGATAAAATAAGCTTACGGTAAAGAAGCCCTCAGTATAATGAGCGCCAGACAGCGCGTCAAATATGTGCGAACAAAGCGCAACCAAGAGTCTAGATGCTGCAAAAAAGAAGGAGGAGGAAGGAGAGAAATAAAAGAAAGCAAAAATAAAAAATATGGACGGAGGAAGGAGACGAACTTGGAGTCCGGCACTTAGGCGTAGAATCTTCGTAGACGGGCTGCGTTCCATGGGTTCGACTCGAGTCGGTTGTCCGACGCGCTTCGCAGACTGTATGCTCCGTCGGTCAGGACCTGGTCTATGATGAAGGGACCTTCCCATTTGGGCTTGAGTTTATCCTTTTTCTTGTCCGGCAGGCGTAGAACTAGTTCGCCAACGTTATAAGCTTTGGCCCGTGCATTCCTCGCTTTGATATCTTCGAGCCTGCTGTTGATAAAATGCGGAACGAGCCTTTGCCACGCCGCTCCTCCTCCAATGCGTCCAAATTGTCCTGCCGATCGAGCTCGGCTTCGCTCTTCGTGACGCGTGCGCACGCGAGGTGAGTCATGTATTATGTCGCAGGCAAGATCGCCTTTCACGTCGTACACCATAAAGAATGGTGTGAATCCGTAGTACGATTTGGTGTGGTCCGCAGCCCCGTAGAGTACGGAGTCGAAGCTCCTCAACCCAAAGGTCGTGTTAGATTCCTTTAGGGACCGCACTAGTGCTGGGTTTAATGCCGCTCATGATTAGACCATTTGCTCGCTCGACTTGGCCGTTGGTTTGAGGGTGATAGATCGAGGCATAATCGAGCTTGATGCCCATGTTTTTGCACCATAATTTGACCTCATCGGCCGTGAAGTTGGTGCCGTTATCGGTGATGAATCTTGTGGGGACACCGTAACGGTGCACTACCCACGATATGAAGTCTATCACCGGTCCAGATTCGCCGCTTTAACGAGCTTGGCCTCTATCCATTTGGTGAATTTATCCACCATGACCAATAGGTATTTTTGCTTGTGGGTTCCTCCCTTAAGGGGTCCAACCTGTCAAGCCCCGTAACGCGAACGGCGGTGATGGGTATAGTTTTGAGGGCGGTGGGTGGCATGTGGCTTTGGTTAGCAAAAAGGCGGCAACCGACGCATCGTTGGACTAAATCCTGCGCATCTCGCCCGGGCCGTCGGCCAATAAAATCCTGTACGGAAGGCCTTGCCTACAAGGGCCCGGGCTGCGGCGTGGTGCCCACCCAGTCCGGCATGAATTTTAGCCAGGAGATTTCGCCCTTCCTCTTCGGAGATACACCTTTGGAGGACTCCTGTAGTGCTTTTCTTATAAAGCTCTCCCTCATGGACTTTGTAGGCTTTAGATCACCGTACTATGCAGCGAGCCTCATTTTGGTCTTCGGGGAGTTCCTGCCTAGTTAGGTAGGCTAGGAATGGTTCCGGCCCACGGGCGATAACCGCCATTATTTCATGAGCGGAGGGTGTTATCTCGGGGTAGAGCCTCGGTTGTGTCGAGTGTTTGGCGTCAGCGGTGCGGTTGGGTCCGGATTGTTATTGCGGACCCCTTCCCATAAATGCGGATGGCTTGAACAGCCGTTCCAAAAGATATTGGGTGGGACGGCATCGCGTTTTGCACCGATGCGTGCCAATATATCCGAAGCCCGGTTGTTATCCGGGCTATATGATGAAATTCGAGCCCTTGAACTGCGTCCGACATTTTTAGGACCGCATTGCGGTATGCTGCCATTTTCGGATATTTGGCATCAAAGTCTCCGTTTATTTGAGATAATGCGAGGTTCGAATCCCCGCGCACCTCTAGGCATTGGATGCCCATGGAGACTGCCATCCGGAGGCCATGCAGAAGGGCCTCGTATTCGGCTGCGTTGTTGGAGTCCGTATACATTATCTCGAAGGGCGATTGGACTGTGTCCCCGGTTGGGGGACGCCAGACGACGCCAAATTTCTGTGCCGCCAACATTTTGGAGCCGTCAAAGTGCATGATCAATTGGAGTATGCGCCGTACTCTTTAGGGAGTTCCGATCCATTCGGCCATGAAGTCGGCCAAAACCTGCGACTTAATAGCTCGTCGTGGCTTATAAGTTATGTCGAATGGAAGGAGCTCTATGGCCCATTTGGCAATCCGGCCCGTCGCGTCGCGGTTATTTATAATGTCGTTAAGAGGTACTTCAGAGGCTACCATTATCAAGCACTCTTGAAAGTAGTGTCGCAGCTTCCGGGATGCCATGAACACCGCGTATACTATCTTTTGATAGTGTGGGTACCGGGACTTGCATGGAGTTAGGACAGTGGACACATAGTAAACCGGTTTTTGAAGAGGGAACCGGTGTCCGTCTGCTTTCGCTCGACAACGAGCACCGCTACCGACAACTTGATGTGTTGCGGCGATATATAATAGCATTGGTTCGCCCACATTGGGCGGCCAGACCGGATTTGTTGCCAAGATGGCCTTTATTTCTTCGAGTCCGGCCGTGGCGGCATCCGTCCACTCGAAGTGTTCGGTCTTGGCCGGAGGAGGCGGTAAAGGGTAACGCCTTTTCTCCCAAACGGGAAATATAGCGGCTTAGAGCCGCCACGCATCCCGTCAATTTTTGTATTTGTTTGAGGTCTTTTGGAATATCCAATTGTGACAGAGCTCGGATCTTGGCTGGGTTTGCTTTAATTCCTCTACCGGACACAATGAAGCCCAGTAGCTTTCCTACCGAACGCCAAGACGCATTTTTCCGGATTGAGCTTGATGTCATATTTTCGAAGATTGTCGAATGTGAGCCTCAAGTCGTCTACTAGAGTTTCGACGTGCTTGGTTTTGACGACCACGTCATCTACATATGCTTCTACTGTTTTGCCGATCTGGTTTTCCAGACATGTCTGAATCATGTGCTGATATGTTGCGCCGGCGTTTTTGAGCCCAAAGGGCATTGTGTTGAAGCAGAACGGGCCATCACCAGGTTTGCTAGCCATTCCGGATGTTTTATATCTCTGATGAATCTGGCTTCCAAAAGTTTGGCTAGCTCCTCTCCCATGGCCTGTCTCTTGGGTTCGGAAAAGCGCCAAGAGCCTGTTTGGTGGCTTGAATCCTTTTAGGATATTTAGGCTGCTCGGCCACCGACGTGGGATTCTGGCATGTCTGAAGGGTGCCGAGCAAAGATGTCCCGCTTTTCTTGTAGAAATTCTCGTAGTGCAGCGTCTACATCGTGGTTTAATTGTGCCCCAATGGAGGCCGACTTTGCGAGGTCCGTTGGGTGGACTTGGAATTTGACTATTTCATCCGCTGGTTTAAAAGAAGTGGACTTGGATCTTTTATCAAGTATCACATCGTCCCCTGTTTCACCGTGGAGCGCATAGCGGTGAGTTCCTCGGCCGCTAGGGCTTCGGATAGTGCCTCGAGGGCTAGTGCGGCTGTCTTGTTTTCCGCGCGGAGTGCTATGTTCGGATCACTAGCGAGAGTGATGATTCCGTTAGGTCCGGGCATTTTAAGCTTCATGTACCCATAATGGGGTATAGCTTGAAAAATTGTGAATGCCTCTCGTCCTAATAAAGCAGGATATCCGCTGTTGAACGGGGCCACTTGAAATGTGACCTCCTCGGACCTGTAATTGTCTGGGCGAGCGAACACTACGTCCGGTGTGATTTTTCCCTGCAGCATGCTTCCCGGCTAGGGATTATTCCTCTAAAGGTTGTGCTGCTTCGCTCAATGCGTTTCAGTCTATTTCCATTTTTCGAGGGTTTCCTCATAGATGAGGTTTAGTCCGCTGCCGCCATCCATGAGTACCTTAGTAAGGCGAAAAGCCGCCCACTATCGGACCGAGGACCAATGCGGCCGGTGCTCGGGCTGTTCGGAATTTAGGTTCATCACTGGCATTGAAGGTGATAGCCGTGTCACTCCATGGATTTATTGTTGCTACTTGGTAGACTTCGGCAAGGTTGCAGAGTGTTCGTTTTCGCATGTTATTTGATGCGAAAGTCTCAAAGACTGTTAACACCGTACAGGTGTTGCTGGGCTGGGGTTCTGAAGCTAGAAGCTCCTTGCCACTTTTGGCCACCGCCGTAGTATCCAACATGCTTTCGAAGGCTATGAGTTGGAGTGGCGCCCTACGTGCTATGAATTTTGCAGGTCCGTTTAGCCAACCCTCCGGTCTGATTCCGTACCCGTTTAGGGGTTTTGGTTTTTGGTATTTAACCTGGTGCTTGATAATGATGCACACTTTTATTTCGGACTAGGGATGTATTCGGGGCCGGATTATCCCAAAATTTACTTTCGGTTTTCCAGGCGCTCTCCATCGCATAGTAGTTTTTTACTATGGTCACCAAGTCAGCAAAGCGTGTAATTTCGCGACGACTTATGGCGTTTAAGATTCCCTTGTCCGTGCAATTATTGCAGAAAATTGGGACTGCGTCCTCCTCTCGGCAGTCCTTTATCCTGTCCATAACCGTGGAGGAATCGGCCCAAGAATGATGTCTTTGTTTCAGCGGGCTCTTGCCGAATTCGAGAGAGATCGCTAATGTTTGGGTGGGCGGGTGGAACTAGATCCGAACCCCGTCCAATTTAGGACTCAGGGCGAGAAGTTTCGAACTTCGGAAGTTTGGATTTTTGAGTGTTATCCAATGAGTCCAACCCACCGCCTGACTTAAAGTTCAGGGCTTGATCGACATCCGTCCCTCTGCGGGAATCCGGCATGGAGGGATCGGGAATCCGGACGTAGCTAGTCCTTAAGATAGAAGAAGAATCGCCGCATTGCTCCTCTATCACAGCAACCTGATGGGTAGCCTGGGGAGAGTTGATCTCTCTCAGATCGGTTTTAGGCTCGATCCGGTTGTAGTCTGTGGCGACTCCTGAGCGGGCGATGCGATCCAAGAGCTCGTTACGGAGGAGAGCTTGATTGGATCTAACTGTTCGGCAAGTTCGAATTAACATGGAGATTGGTTTCGATGACTCGAGAGGTCATCGTCGGGCGCGATGGCGGACCGGGCGGTCATAAGAAAACCACCTAGTCAAGAGTTCGGCGCCGCCAAGGCCTTTTTGGCGATAGTATCGTCTTTAAAGACGAGATGAGGCATCCTACCTCGTGGCGGCAACGCAGGAACTCTCAATGAAAGCACCAATGTCGGTGTCAAAACCGGCGGATCTCGGGTAGGGGGTCCCGAACTGTGCGTCTAGGCGGATGGTAACAGGAGACAAGGGACACGATGTTTTTACCCAGGTTCGGCCAACGGTGATAGTTCGGCTATCCGGACACCCCCTAATCCGGGACTCCCACAATGACGCCAACATGCTTCCGTCATGCACGCGCATGACCCCCACGTCGCGCGTTCAACGTGAGTCATGGGGAAGCGCAGCAGACGGAGCAGTTACCACGGTGAAAATCCGCCTCAACTACCCGCGCACAGTTCTAGGCCTGGCCCAACAACGTGCTGCGCTTATGTATGGTCCAGGCCCGGGGGCTCCTGTCGGTGTACAAAAGAAGGGGCTCTCCTTTTGACCCCTTTACTTGTGCACGGGCAGTCAGAGCCTCCCCGCCACGGCCACACATAAACAGGGTAGAAAAGGAAAGCCGGAGAGAAGCCAAGGATACAAGACAGACAAAGCGACGACAAGAGCCAAGGCCACAAACATCAGATGGGCGAAGCGGGTTCCCCCGGCAAGGATCCTTGCCGGGGCAGCTCGCCCACGCCAACCGAAACGAGCCACCCTTGAGCCTACTAACGCCTGACAAACACGTTGGGACAGGGCTCGGGAGGCACCTCTGTGGTGGCATGCAGATCTCTGTGAAGACAAAGAATGAACAAGATCAAATGAGGATAGGAAGGCAACCATCCTCACCGGAGGAACCCACGAGACCCCCGGCAAGATCCTTGCCGGGGACGCCTGCGCGCCACGGCAAGACCCTCGCCCAGCGCACCAGCGGGGCCACCGCCAGGCCCGCGCCAGCCAAGCTTCCGCCGCCGTTCGCATGCAGCTGCCGACACAACCAGCTGGGCAGGCACCTGCGTGGCAACATGCAGCCCTTCATGGAGGCTCCGCCACCGCGCCACCTCAGCTGCCTGCCTGCCTACATGGCACCGCATGCATCGCTGGCCAGGGTGCGTGTCGAAGCGAGGAGGAGCGGCGGCGGATGGGACGGGCCTCGCCCCCGTCCCCGATAAAGCAAGAGGACACCTAAGCGATGCATTAAATGCACCTTGTCCTGTAATACGAGGGATAACCTTGTGCCACTGTAGACCTTTCCACCTCCTGTGTGCCACTGTGGCAGCCCCTTTTTCCTATAAAAGGAGGCCCGAGGCGACCAGGAGAGGGATTCGGCTCTTTGGAACTCCACAGCACCCAGAGCTAGTTCAAGAGCTCAAGAACACTAATACATCCACCAAAGCAAGATCGTAGGGTTTTACGCATCTTTGCGGCCCGAACCTGGGTAAATGCTTTTGTGTTGACTGCTAGTCCTGCTCTCCTCACGATCCCCGCGCCCCGCAACCGTAGAAGGGGTTCTAGTGATCCCATAGGTGTCGTTTCCCACCGACATGGCCGTTATTGTTTTTTGTGGTAGGTCGAGCGCCATCAATGCATGGATTGGGATAGCGCACAAGATGGATTGCACCAGAGTTAGACGCCCACTCTTGGGCATGTATGCAGCTTTCCACTTCGGCAGCTGCCCTGCAAGCTTGTCCACGAGGCCACAGAGTTGTGTCGCAGTTTGTTTCCGCAAAGTCAGAGGGAGGCCAAGGTATTTGCTGGGGTAACTACCCGCTGGACAGCCTAGGATCTGCACCACTCTGTTCAATATGTCCTCTGAGCAGTGGATAGGCAAGGCGGCACTCTTTGCCAAGTTGACACGCAGCCCAGAAGCATCCCCAAACACTTGCAGCAGCGATGCACAAACGTGCAAGTCCATGGCATCAGGCTTGAGGAAGATCATTACGTCATCCGCGAACATCGAGACACATTGCTTCATACCCGTTCTTGCAAGGGGTGCAAGTGATCCACGCTCCACCGCGAGCTCAAAAAGCTTTGCAAAGGCTCCATTATCAGTAGGAAGAGCATTGGCGAAACTGGGTCGCCTTGTCGAAGTCCTTTCCTGTAATATATCGGCATCCCGGGTGTGCCATTCACCGTGATTCTTGTGCTTGAGTTTGCTAGTATGCCGCACACCCATGAAATCCATCTATTGCCAAACCCCATGTGTTTGAGCACCTCCACTAAGAATGGCCACTTAACGGAATCGAATGCTTTGGATATGTCGAGCTTTAGCATGATTGTAGTCTCCCGCAGGGCATGCAGACATCGTGACATGCACTGCACAAGCATGAAGTTGTCGTGGATGGACCTCCCCTTGATGAAAGCGCTCTGGTGGTTGCCCACAAGCCTTGGTAATTCTAGCGCCAATCTGGTCGAGAGTGTCTTCTCAAATATTTTCACCGCCCCATGCACAAGACTTATAGGCCTGAAGTCCTTGATATCCACTGCTCCATCCATCTTTGGGATCAGCGTGATTATAGCCTTATTTATCGCCGGCAGCCCTCGCATATCACCACAGAAGAAAGCCTCCATGGCCCTCATAATGTCACCCTTGATAATAGGCCAACAAACCGCATAGAACCTCCCTGAAAACCCATCCGGGCCGGGAGCCTTGTCAAGTGGCATCCCCTTGACCACCTTCTCTACCTCCTCCTCCGAGAATTCCTGTTCCAAGTGCGATAGCTCCAGGGTGGGTAGCCGCAACGCGTCAAGATTGATGGTGCATTCGCGCGGCTCGGTATTCTCGAACAGATCTGCGTAGTAGCTGTCCACCGCCTCCCCAATCTCCTCTTGGCCTGTGGCAAGCACGGATCCATGCTGCAGGGTGGAGATCATGTTTCTCCGTTGACAGTGGCAGGCATGTTGGTGGAAGAAAGCAGTGCTAGCATCTCCTTCGCGTAGCTGTAGGATCCTAGAGCGTTGGCGCGCAATCGTGCGCTCTAGGGAGCAGAGGCCCAGGAGTTTGCGCTTGAGTAGCTTACGAAGTTCATGCTCTTGTTGGGAAAGATCCCTTGTGTCCATGGCCTTGTCCAAACGTGCAATGATTTCAATGGTGATTGAGATTTGGAGTTTAGTGTTGCCAACCCATCTATCACTCCACTTCTTAAGTTGCTTCGCCGCTGCCCTCAACTTTCTATCCAGGGTTGTATATGGATTGCCCGTACTGGGGACTGACTCCCATGCATCGGTCACCACTTGGTGAAATCCCTCCACCTTGGTCCAGAATGCTTCGAACTTGAAGCGTTTCCCCATGTCAAGTGCCGCCCGTAGGTCTAGTAGCAATGGGCAGTGGTCTGACAATGCGGAGCCAAGCGCATTTAAGTGGGATGTCCGGTGCAATTCCTCCCAAGATGCGGTACAGAACACACAGTCGATCTTCTCAAGAGTTGGATGCTCTCTTTCGTTGGACCAGGTGTAACGACGTCCATTTTGGTACATCTCTTTCAGCTCAAGATTGTTCAACTTGGCCTTGAACTTCGCCATCATTCTCCTGTTTATCCTTTCGTTGCTCTTGTCCTCCGGGTCCACTAATAGTTTGAAATCTCCGGCCACCATCCAAGGTCCCGTGTGTAAATCTCGAATGTCAGTGAGCTCTTGCAAAAACATGATCTTCTTGCGGTCCGTAGACTCCTGTAACCCACCACAGAGCATCCTGCTCCTCCACCGGTCGGGCAAGCGCCGTGACTGTGCAGTCTGTGTAGTGGGGGTTCGACAAAGCTACCACCAAGCGGTCCCAGGCTAAGATGATTCTACCACGCGTGCTCCTTGCAGGCAAATAGTAAAACTCTTCGAATTTATTGCCGAGGCAATGCCTCACCACCTCCGGAGTTACAACCTCTAGTTTTGTTTCCTGGATGCATATGATAGCCGGTTTCGCGCCCTCTACTACTTGCGAGATGACGTTGCGACATGCGGGGTTATTCAGTCCACGCACATTCCACATGAGAAATTTAAAAGGTGTCATATTCATTTTACACTCCTACTCCGCGGCTCCAAGAGGAAAGCCTCAAAGGCCGTCCACCACCCCTTCCCCTTGCGCTGAAAGCGGCAAGGCAGTGGGCTCCCATCCAAACAGGGCAAGGATGGCGGCAATGTGCTCGTCGGACAGTGGCTTGTCGAATAGCTGGACATATGCCTGTAGCGCTGCATCGCTGATGGATTCTCCTTCATTTGCAAGGCAGAGCCAAAGCTCAATTCAGACAGCACACATTTCCGCGGTGATACTTACTGGAGGCCCTGAGCGCCCCTCCCCTCCCCGGAGCGCCGGCGGCCACCCCACCCCTCGCCGGCCACCACTCCGGTGCCGGCGTCCACCCCGTGGCGCTCTCTGATGGCCTCCGAAGTCTCCCTCTCCGCGTCCTCGTCCTCTTCGGGTTCGCCTTCGCCTACCCCGCCCAGGCCGCCCCTCAGATCCATTGTCGTCGTGCCCGAGGTCCTGGGGGCGGCCTTCGGCCCCATCCTCCAGGGCAACTCCGCCGCTGCCTCGCAGCCTCCGGTGGGGGCGGCCGCCGGTGCTGAGTGGAGAACCAAGGCTGCCAGGCGGCCTCGGAGCCCGGCTTCGCCGCCACCCCAACGCGCCCCGCGGAGGCGCATCTCGCCGCCGACCCTTCCCACCACCAGGCCGCCGAGGATCCGCATTCCGGCGTGCCTCCATGGCTGCTGCTACAACTGTGGTGATGACAAGCACATATCGCGCGACTGCACGAACAAGACCATCTGCGTCAGATGCGGCGGCGAGGGACACATTGCCCGGGACTGCACCTGGCGGAGGAGTGCCTCGCCTGGCGAGGGGCCGTCCCGGCCGCCGCAGCCCAGGCCTGCGACTCGCCCTGCTCCGCAAGCTGACTGCTTTCCTCCGCTACCTCGTGGACAGGCCCTGCTGCCGGCGACGTCCGGGTCGGTGCCCGCTGTGCGTTCGACGGCGGTGCTGCCACCGCCACCGCCAGCCCCCCCTGGCGCGGTGCGGCTTGTTCGTCTGTGGAGCGCCGTTGCGGCGGTGGATTCCGTGCGAAGTGTGCAGGGGCCGGGCTTCTCTGTCCCCTTCGCGGATGCGGCAAGGGTGGCAACTATAGAGTGGGTTTTCTGTGTAAAATCAGCACGGTAGTTAGTGGTTTGTGCAATTTCCTCGTTCTGCTGCTATCTCTGTCTATGTTCCTTGGTGTAAAAGGAGAAAGGAGGCGTGAAAGGTCCATGGATTTATTTTCTCTCCTCCCCAATCCCCATTGCATAATGTTTATTGACCTGCTTAATTTCTTATGGGTGTTGAAAGGCGAGTCTTTCGGGCATCCTCATTGACAAATGTGCACTCCAAATGGTTAATCGATGGGTGTGGCTAGATCTCAGCTGAGTAAAATTCGAAGGACATTTTGTTAACGTCGTCGTCGTCGTTGTTGTTTTCTGTTTTCTCTTCTCTTCATTTACTTCTCTTTTTCTCCACCTTTTTTATTGCGTATTTTTTGGAAAACATGTAGATGTAATCGCATGTGTCCGATGGGTGTGTAATTGTAGTTACGTGCAATTTGCAAGCAGGAAAATATAGTTGCACCCGGAAAATAAATAACGTAAATTAGTAAAAAAATAGAAAAGGAAAATTTACAAAAATGTCTGCATAAAATTAGACGGTGAATACCGATCTATGCCCCCTTAAACATGGTAAAAGCTTCCTTTGTTCAAAGTTTAAGTCTGCTAAGGAATTCATTTATTTTTGCAGGAGTGGCTTTTTTTTTTCTTTGAAGGGTAAAACTTTATTTCTCAAATAATGGACAGGTCTTTTACAATAATGTGAGAAATAAAGTCGGGAATGTAGGCTTCCCAAAATTCAGAGCATCTATTACTAAAAGAGTGTTTTGCTAGAGCATCAGCCACCTCATTAGCTTCCCGAAAACAGTGCCCGCATGTCGCTGATGCAAACTCCCTCCGAATAAGATTGCACTCTGTAGTCACAGCAACATCAAGACCATATATTTCATGCTGGTTCACCGCCTCAAGTGCATTTGAGCTATCAGACTCGATTATCAAGGAGGTGCAGCCAATTTTCTGTGCTAGCCAGAATCCATTCCTTATAGCCTGAATTTCTGCCGCCTCAGCTGCATATATATGAGGCAGAAACCAAGTGGCTGCTGCTATGAACTCACCCTTGTCGTCCTGGGCTACAGCTCCTGTAGCTCCAGCCATTGTCTGAGCACAAAACGAGACATCAACATTAACCTTCACCGATCCACGTGTTGGTTTCTTCCACATGTGATCTCGCTTCCTAGTGGGATAATTTGGCATGGATGATCTGACGAAGTTTGTGCACAGGACTTTGATGGAGAGAGCAGACCGAACCGGTGTTTGGACTGGTTCTTGTCTCACGATCCGCCGTCGTTGCCACCAAATGTACCATGCCGTAACCACAATTAGCTCCACCTTTGGCAAGTCACCCACTGAGTCAGTGGTTCTACATAGTATTTCCATAGTCACAGAACCTGAACGGTCTTGGGTCACTGCTCCGTTAATTTCCTCTGCTAACCCAAGTTCAGACCAGATTTCCTTTGCTCGGGTGCAGGTAAATAAACAGTGCTGAATATCTTCCATCCCTACTTTGCAAATGGGGCATTGAGCACTCAGTGGGATGTGTCGTGATGCTAGAATACCAAATATGGCTTTGGTGCATTTCATGTAATGGCTTTTGTATGGTACTGGAATATGGGTAGGTCCGCGATAACGGGGCATGAAGTCTCCTTTTTAATTTTATTGAAATTTCATTTTATACAATTAAATTCATTGTAATACATCATATCCAAGCCTCTTCACTTTGACGGTGTAAGCGATAGCTAGCCGTGGAAATTATCAATTTGACCCATAGTCTCAGTGTTGTATTTAGTTATTTGTTAAAAATCTCGAATATGCATGAGTGCGTATCATATATTAAAAGGAGTGTTATATTTATTAAAATCTCCTTTTGGGAGAGAAGGTTACATTGTTTGTAGGTGACTTCGAAGATATAACTGGTGGACATGTATTCCGCCCTGTAAAATTCACATGATCTTTCTATGAATCCAAGAGGACTTTGACCTTTTTGTTCATTTTTCTTATTCTTAGGAACCCTTCTTCAGCTGATACAGGTAAAAGTACTGTGGGGATGGGCGTGGGTCAGCTTATGACGAGCACGGGGAGGGTGGTGGCCAAGTATGCACTGGGCAGCAAAAAGAAGATGCAAAATCACAATGCAAAGGAACTATAACTTGGATGATGCATGCTTTTTTTTAAGAGAGTGGATGATCCATGTGACGGGTGCTTTCAAAAGATTTATATTTGCTAGCAGGGGTGTATTACGGTTGTCAGCACGAGCAAATCTCCACGGTGAGGCCCAACCCAAGCCCAACAGCAGGTTCTGCGTTGCTTGTCGCTCGCAAGTGCACCATGTGCGTGTGCGCTATATCTCGCATTAAACGAAATCACTAGTTAAGAATTAAGGAGCAGTTTATGTAAAGGTCACTCTTATCTCTTCAGGTTGCGACAAGTGGCGTACTACATGTGTGGCACTTATCGCAATCCGGGAGTTTTCCTTTTTTTTTGTAGATCCTTTAATTCAAAATGTTTTATTTCTTAAACCGTGCATTCAAATTTCGAATCGTTTTCACCGTTGGATCCCATGTTTATAGGTTTTGAAAAACCTTTTTTCATAAAAAAATGGACGAAAAAACCGAACCGGGATCACGCTTTTTCCCTTTCCGAAAAGAGGCACGACTGCGCATCTCGCGGAAGCAACACCGTGTCTTCGAGAGAAGCAAATCTGTGCCTCCCGCGGAAGAAAAAACACAATTTTTTTTTCATTTTTGAAAGGCAAGGCCGTGCCTTTCGCGGAAGCAAAACTGTGCCTCTTGCAGAAGGAAAAAAAACACGCTTTTTTGTTTATGAGAGGCACGGTCGTGTCTCTGGCGGAAGCAAAACGGTGCCTCTCAGAAGTAAATCTGTGCCTCTTACGGAAGAAGAAAAAAAATGTGTTTTTTTTTTGTTTTTGAGAGGCACGGCCATGCCTCTCACGGGAGCAAAACCGTGCCTCTCGCGAAAGCAAATCTTTGCCTCTCCTGGAAGCATTTTTTTCATGCAATTTTTAATTTTTTGTTTATCCAAAAGTTAAGAAAGACAGGTGAAAAACCAAAAGAATGAAAAAAAACCATAAAACACCAAAATTGCATGCACAAAAAATGAAAATCAGAGGGAGCGTCCAGAGCACGGCATTTGGCGGTGGCTGGGAGCGTGCCAGTCTCAGCCCACCCAGGTGACCCTTACACTCCCTAATGAGCACTCGTTAGTTAGTTGCTCTCCGCATTAAGCAAGATGCAATAACGGGCCGGCCCGTTAGCGCACTAAAAAATAAAGGAGATAAAAAAAATGATGCACCAAGATTTCTATCCCAAGATCTCTGTGTTGCTTATTTGTGCTGCTACCAATAAGCCATCGCTCACATCACAATAGATACATAAGACGCAATCTACTTGAAGTAAAAAAAATTGGATATTCACTAGCTTTTCGGGTTTTCGTTTTCATTTTTTCATCGGTTTTTCTTCGTTTTTTCTCCATTTTACTGGTTTTTTTCTTTCTTTCCATTATATTGGTTTCTTTGGTTGTTTCTTGGTTTTCAATGGTTCTCTTCTTTTCTTTCATTTTTCTCCATTTTTCTTCGGTATTTGTTGTTTCTTTCCCATTTTCCATCTATTTTTCTTTTGTTCTCCCTCAGGTTTTCATTGTTTTTCTATATACAATTTTCTAATACATGTTTAATAGGTTTTTCATACACGATCAATAATTTTTTATTTTCTTTATTTATTTTGTTTTTCTTTCTACATTTTTTTGTATATGTCAATAATATTTTTCTAAAACACATTTAACATTTTCAATACAAATTTAACATCTTTTTTGTATATGGTCAACATTTTTCTAAGCACACTCTTAACATTTTGAACATTTTTCTCCATGTTGAATCTTGCAATGAAGTCTTCCACTCTCCTCAAGTTGTTAAGGTGTTTTCGTGGATACTTCCGGTGATTTGGAAATATTTGTGAATATATAGGCGAAAGAATTAGGTTAGTCCCAAAAATAGTATAAAATAGCATATTAATACATATAAAACATACAAAACAGATAATATAATAGCACGGAACAATAAAAAAATATAAATACGTTGGAGACGTATCATCCATTCTCCAACGAAGATCACAGAGGACACCCGTGTGTGCTTTATTTCTACATAGCTAGAGCTGGACGATATAAGGTTCAGAAACCTAAGGTCTCATCAGCTTGTTCAGCTGCTTGCGCTGCAGCTCCGGGGCAGGGCTAACGTTTCATGAACTGTGTTGAAGTGTTGTCGGTTTTGTATGTTATTTTGTCGACGCGTTTGTTTGCATTGGTGGTGACCTTTGATGCCCAATGTATGTAATCTATGGTCTGGTTGCGCTTCATTATCACTGGTGGTGAGCTTTGATGCCCAGTGAATGTAATATGTCGTAATTTCTTTATTGTATAGTCTAGGTTTATTCTTAGTCAGTATGCTGGAATTTAACCGAAAGCTTCAACGGAGCCAAACGGCCCAATACGTTAGCGGTATATAAAAAGAAATTATGCTACGCAAACAGGCTGGCCCATACTCACTATACATGGGCCAAAACGTGGACCTATAGTCGTCTCGGGCCATTAGCAGGCCTAAACATAAAGTAGTTTGGGGCCTTTAATAGGTCGAGTGAAACGCGGGTCTTAGTTGGGCCAGAAAATACCATGAGATTTTAACAGGCTGAAAAGTAGATTGGACTTGAATTGTGCCAAACAATTCACGGGCCGACAGCAGGCCAAAATATATGTACGTCCATGATTGACCCAATTACATACGAGCCGATGTGTGCCTTGCTATTAGTTTAGCAGGGAGGTACCAAAGTAATCCAGGAGTGGATCACTAGACAACGGTCAAGAATATCCCGGAATACCTGAAAAGGACTAAGGATATGTTTCTCGTTTATGAAGGTGACAAAGAGCTCATCGTAAATGATTACGTCGATGCAAACTTTGACACTGATCCGGATGACCCTAAGTCACAAACCGGATACATATTTATATTGAACGGTGTAGCTGTCAATTGGTGCAGTTCTAAGCAAAGCGTCGTGGTGGGATCTACATGTGAAGCGGAGTACATAGCTGCTTCGAAAGCAGTAAATGAAGAAGTCTGGATGAAGGAGTTCATATCCGATCTAGGTGTCATACCTAGTGCATCGGGTCCAATGAAAATATTTTGTGACAATACTGGTGTAATTGCCTTGGCAAAGGAATCCAGATTTCACAAGAGAACCAAGCACATCAAGAGACGCTTCAATTCCATCCGCGATCAAGTCAAGGAGGGAGACATAGAGATTTGCAAGATACATACAGATCGGAATGTTGCAGAATCGTTGACTAAGCCTCTCTCACGAGCAAAACATGATCGGCATCAAGACTCCATGGGTGTTAGAATCATTACTGTGTAATCTAGATTATTGACTCTAGTGCAAGTGAGAGACTGAAGCAAATATGCCCTAGAGGCAATAATAAAGTTGTTATTTATATTTCCTTATATCATGATAAATATTTATTGTTCATGCTAGAATTGTATTAACCGAAAACTTAGTACATGTGTGAATACATAGACAAACAGAGTGTCACTAGTATGCCTCTACTTGACTAGCTCGTTGAATCAAAGATGGTTAAGTTTCCTAGCCATAGACATGAGTTGTCATTTGATTAACGGGATCACATCATTAGAGAATGATGTGATTGACTTGACCCATTCCGTTAGCTTAGCACTTGATCGTTTAGTATATTGCTATTGCTTTCTTCATGACTTATACATGTTCATATGACTATGAGATTATGCAACTCCCGAATACCGGAGGAACACTTTGTGTGCTACCAAACGTCACAACGTAACTGGGTGATTATAAAGCTGATCTACAGGTGTCTCCGATGGTACTTGTTGAGTTGGCATAGATCAAGATTAGGATTTGTCACTCCGATTGTCGGAGAGGTATCTCTGGGCCCTCTCGGTAATGCACATCACTATAAGCCTTGCAAGCAATGTAACTAATGAGTTAGTTGCGGGATGATGCATTACGGAACGAGTAAAGAGACTTGCCGGTAATGAGATTGAACTATGTATTGAGATACAGACGATCGAATCTCGGGCAAGTAACATACCGATGACAAAGCGAACAACGTATGTTGTTATGCGGTTTGACCGATAAAGATCTTCGTAGAATATGTAGGAGCCATTATGAGCATGCAGGTTCCGCTATTGGTTATTGACCAGAGACGTGTCTCGGTCATGTCTACATAGTTTTCGAACCCGTAGGGTCCACACGCTTAACGTTCGGCGACGATTGGTATTATGAGTTTATGTGTTTTGATGTACCGAAGGTAGTTCGGAGTCCCGGATATGATGACGGACATGAAGAGGAGTCTCAAAATGATCAAGACATAAAGATCGATATATTGGATGACTATGTTTGGACATCGGAAGGATTCCGAATGAGTTCGGGCATATACCGGAGTACCGGGGGGGTTACCGGAACCCCCGGGGAGTCTAATGGGCCTTATGGGCCTTAGTGGAGAGAGAAGGAGGGGCGGCCAGGGCAGGCCGCGCGCCCCCTCCCCCTCTGGTCCGAATTGGGCTAGGAGGGGGGGCACCCCCCTTTCCTTCTCCCTCTCTCCTCCTTCCTTCTCTCCTACTCCTACTACATGGAAGGGGGGAATCCTACTCCCATTGGGAGTAGGACTCCCCATGGGGCGCGCCATAGGAGGGCCGGCCCTCCCCCTCCTCCATCCTTTATATACGGGGAGGGGGCACCCCATAGACACACAAGTTGATCATTAATCTCTTAGCCGTGTGCGGTGCCCCCCTCCACCATAATCCACCTTGGTCATATCGTCGTAGTGCTTAGGCGAAGCTCTGCGCCGGTAGCTTCATCATCACCGTCGTCACGCCGTCGTGCTGAGAAGCTCTCCCTCAACACTCTGCTGGATCATGAGTTCGTGGGACGTTACCGAGCTGGACGTGTGCAGATCGCGGAGGTGCCGTACGTTCGGTACTAGGATCGGTCGATCATGAAGACGTACGACTACATCAACCGCATTGTCATAACGCTTCCGCTTACGGTCTACGAGGGTACATGGACAACACTCTCCCCTCTCGTTGCTATGCATCACCATGATCTTGCGTGTGCGTAGGAAGTTTTCTGAAATTACTACGCTCCCCAACAAAAACATGTCCACGAATCTACGGGTTGTTAAGAAGCCAATAGTCACTTCAGACCAGAAATAGGCCCACATGCAACACAGGCCGTTAAATGGCCAAAAGGTAAACCAGACTGAAAATGACACAATTGCACCAAGGGCCGTTAACAGGCCAAAACAAACATCGAGCCGAAAACTGGGTCAAGCTGTTCAAGGGACCCTTAAGGGGCCGAAATACAAACCGGACTTCAATGGGCCCAAAAACATAGTGGACTGTTAACGGGCCGAAACTGACATGGGCCATAATTTGGACCAAAACATGGCAGGCTGTTAACGGGCCAGATCTAACATGGGCCACAATTTGGACCAAAACATGGTAGACTGTAAACGGGCCGACCCACTAGAGTCTGACAAAATCTTGTGGGCCTTTGGTTGGGCCAGCCCATTTAACCTAAATGGGCGCCCATTTAACCTAAATGGACTACTGTTGGGCCGTTTCACATGTCGACGTATCATAGGCACCTCTCGTCCATTGAATCGATGACATCTGTCCCAACGCCAAGGTGACACGTGGTTCCTTTGGCCAATACGAATTTTACATGTGGAAAGTTGTCATTGGTCCTGGTTGTTAACGGGTTATCGGATCCAAACCCGCACCCAATAGCTCAAGGGCGACCCGTTATGGTGGATGTCACGTGTCGGTTAACCGTGATGAAAACACTTCCATGGCATGACATTTATCGTCATGAAAGTGGACACTTCCGTGATGATAATTTGAGTATTTTCATGGAACACTTCTATGACAGTAGATTTATGACTATCTTGATTCTGTCATAAAATCGTCACGGATGTACATGCATGACATAAAACGTGACTTACTGTGACAAACACGTGTCATCATGGAAGTGTTTTTTTTTTGTAATGTCACCGGAGCACTCCTCCCGCCTAGGAGTCTCCAACCTCCAAGAATACAAGATGCACCACAAAAAACAAGGGGGAATCAACTTTGCTTTGGTGAATGTGTAGATCGGGCACTTCTCCTTCACTCGCCAAAAGATCAAGAGCTTTAGGTGGCTAGGGAGGGAGATTTCCAAGAAATCAAGTTCTATAAATGAAGGGCAGAGAAATTGAGTCATCGAGTTCTTTGCGGAGAAGAAGAAGATTATTTATAGGGTGCCTCCCAATCCAACCATTACACATGGTTTTTGTGAAACCCGGAAGTTTTGGGTGTGTTACAGGCTAACCAGGGACTTTGCACAACTTTTGTAACTGCTCTAGTGATCCCGGAAGCTGGCCAGACTTGGCCACGGAAGTCCCCTCCCCCTCCCCCGACACCCCCCCGACATTTCTAGGAAGGTTCCGAGCTATCCAGAGACTTTGCAGAAAATGTGCAAGCTCTCTGACCACCCGGAAGCTGCCAAGTAAATAGGAATTTTTTTGATTAAATTAATCAGAAAATAGCTATGATCATGGCATTGACAAAGTTACTGACATACTGATTACAAACCAAGTAAGCACGTGCTACGCATATAGTAGAAACATCTACGCATATAGCTAGTACTGCTAAGACAGAAATAAATAGGTGAGGATAAACATGTTATACCCTCCGATCGGCCAGGCAAAGGCCGCGGCGACGGTGGCAACAGCAGCGTCCTCGGTGGCCTTCTTCTCGGCAGCGAAACGTTCGACGTCGGTGGACATGGTGACGATGAAGGCGACGCAGACATAGAGGAAGTAGTCGATCGAAAGCGAGAAGTCGCTCCTTAGAAACCTAATCGCCCCTCTGCCGTACAGGATCCGGAGAGGCGGGGTTTCGGAGGCCTGCTCTGACGTTAGAAATAAGCGCATAGGTATGAGCTCGGCTTGGCTCGGCTCTATCCCGCAACCCGCGCCGCGCCGCCGCGGGCGGCGAGGGAGGAGCACGCGGGAACCACTTCTCTTCTCAAGCTCCAATAGCATGTGGAAGAGAATCCCTTATAAGAGCATCTCTAGCAGACCCCGTTAAAAGCCCCGACCCACAAAATAACTGCCAAAATGCGGGTCGGCGCGAAAAATCTCGCCCGAATAGACCCAACAAACGCGTCCGACCCATAAATATTTTTGAGGGGCGCGACAAAATCTCGACCCCTACCCGTGAATACGCGGGTCCCCCCCCCCCCCCCGGCCCGTTGGGGCCCTGTATATAGCGGGAGCGGTTGGTGGGGAAGACATTTCAGCCAGCGCTTTTCCCCACCTACCACCTCGCCTCTCTCCCTCGCCCCGCCGCCGGGCCGCCGCCCACGATTTCGGCGAAAGTAGCCGGCGGGATCACGCCGAAAGGCCGCCACACGCCCGAGGTTGCCCTCCGCCACCCCCTCCCGTGTAGGTGGGCCGGAAAGTTGCAGATCTGCGGCCGGTCGTCGCGGGCGGCCGGATCTGGCTTTTCCGGCCGCCGATGACTACGCCAAGAGATGGAATGTTCAGGGAGCACCCCGGGCAGCCCTGGCAAAGCCCCATCGCCGCATGCAGGTACGGGTTCGTCTTGTCGCCGCCGTCCACGGTTTGCCGACATGGATTTGGACGGCCGGCCGCCAGGCTCGACGCTCGCGCAGCGGCTCAACGGCTCGCAGATACCGCTCATACAATGCAACGATGATAACCCACAAGTATAGGGGATCGCAACAGTTTTCGAGGGTAGAGTATTCAACCCAAATTTTACTGATTCGACACAAGGGGAGCTAAAGAATATTCTCAAGTATTAGCAGTTGAGTTGTCAATTCAACCACACCTGGAAAACTTAATATCTGCAACAAAGTATTTAGTAGCAAAGTAGTATGGAAGTAACTGTAACAGGGGCAAAAGTAACAGTAGCAGATTTGTCGTAATTGTAACAGTGGCAACGAAAAAGTAACTAAGCAAAGATCAATATGTGAAAAGCTCGTAGGCATTGGATCGGTGATGGATAATAATGTCGAATGCGATTCCTCATGCAACAGTATAACATAGGGTGACACAAAACTAGCTCCAGTTCATCAATGTATTGTAGGCATGTATTCCGAATATAGTCATACGTGCTTATGGAAAAGAACTTGCATGACATCTTTTGTCCTACCCTCTCGTGGTAGCGGGATCCTATTGGAAACTAAGGGATATTAAGGCCTCCTTGTAATAGAGTACCGAACCAAAGCGTTAACACTTGGTAAATACATGAACTCCTCAAACTACGGTTATCACCGGGAGTGCTCCCGATTATTGTCACTTCGGGGTTACCGCATCATAACACATAGTAGGTGACTATTGACTTGCAAGATAGGATCAAGAACTCACATATATTCATGAAAACATAATAGGTTCAGATCTGAAATCATGGCACTCGGGTCCTAGTGACAAGCATTAAGCATAGCAAAGTCATAGCAACATCAATCTCAGAACATAGTAGATACTAGAGATCAAACCCTAACAAAACTAACTCGATTACATGATAAATCTCATCCAACCCATCACCGTCCAGCAAGCCTACGATGGAATTACTCACGCATGGCAGTGAGCATCATGAAATTGGTGATGGAGGATGGTTGATGATGACGACGGCGATGTATTCCCCTCTCCGGAGCCCCGAACGGACACCAGATCAGCCCTCCCGAGAGAGATTAGGGCTTGGCGGCGGATCCGTATCGTAAAACGCGATGAATCCTTCTCTCTGGGTTTTTTCTCCCCGAACGTGAATATATAGAGTTGGAGTTGAGGTCGGTGGAGCCTCGGGGGGCCCACGAGGCAGGGGGCGTGCCAGAGGGGGGTGGACACGCACTCCACCCTCGTGGACAGGGTGTGGGCCCCTGGTGTTAATTCTTTCGCCAGTATTTTTTATTAATTCCAAAAATATTATCCGTTAAGTTTCAGGTCATTCCGAGAACTTTTATTTCTGCACAAAAATGACACCATGGCAATTCTGCTGAAAACAGCGTCAGTCCGGGTTAGTTCCATTCAAATCATGCAAGTAAGAGTCCAAAACAAGGGCAAAAGTGTTTGGAAAAGTAGATACGTTGGAGACGTATCAACTCCCCCAAGCTTAAACCTTTGCTTGTCCTCAAGCAATTCAGTTGACAAACTGAAAGTGATAAAGAAAAACTTCTACAAACTCGGTTTGCTCTTGTTGTTGTAAATATGTAAAGCCAGCATTCAGGTTTTCAACAAAGATTATGAACTAACCATATTCACAATAACACTTAGGTCTCATGGTTACTCATATCAATGGCATAATCAACTAGCAAGCAATAATAATAAATCTTGGATGACAACACTTTCTCAAAACAATCATAATATGATATAACAAGATGGTATCTCGCTAGCCCTTTCTGAGACCGCAAAACATAAATACAGAGCACCTCTGAAGATCAAGGACTGACTAGACATTGTAATTCATGGTAAAAGAGATCCAGTCACAGTCATACTCAATGTAAATTAATAGTAATGCATGCAAATGACAGCAGTGCTCTCCAACTGGTGCTTTTTAATAAGAGGATGATGACTCAACAT
Organism: Aegilops bicornis; assembly: GCA_021605145.1. Taxonomy (NCBI): domain Eukaryota; kingdom Viridiplantae; phylum Streptophyta; class Magnoliopsida; order Poales; family Poaceae; genus Aegilops; species Aegilops bicornis. The sequence continues at coordinate 345,124,563 of CM038673.1, read as the reverse complement.
AAAAGTAAATAGGTAGGCCCTTCGCAGAGGGAAGCAGGGATTTGTAGAGGTGCCAGAGCTCGAGTTTTGAAATAGAGATAAATAATATTTTGAGTGGCATACTTTCATTGTCAACATAACAACTGAGAGATCTCGATATCTTCCATGCTACACACATTATAGGTGGTTCCCAAACAGAATGGTAAAGTTTATACTCCCCCACCACCAACAAGCATCAATCCATGGCTTGCCCGAATCAACGGGTGCCTCCAACTAATAATAGTCTTGGGGGAGTTTTGTTTGCAATTATTTTGATTTGAGCATGGGACTGGGCATCCCGGTTACCAGCCATTTTCTCGTGAATGAGGAACGGAGTCCACTCCTCGTGAGAATAACCCACCTAGCATGGAAGATACAGACAACCCTAGTTGATACATGAGCTATTCGAGCATACAAAACAGAATTTCATTTGAAGGTTTAGACTTTGGCACATACAAATTTACTTGGGGCGGCAGGTAGATACTGCATATAGGAAGGTATGGTGGACTCATATGGAATAACTTTGGGGTTTATGGAAGTGGATGCACAAGTAGTATTCCCGCTTAGTACAAGTGAAGGCTACAAAAAGACTGGGAATCGACCAACTAGAGAGCGACAACAGTCATGAACATGCATTAAGATTAATGAACAATGAGTGCAAGCATGAGTAGGATATAAATCACCATGAACATAAATATTGTGGAGGCTATGTTGATTTTGTTTCAACTTGCGTGAACATGTGCCAAGTCAAGCCACTCGAATCGTTCAAAGGAGGATACCACCCTATCATAACACATCACAACCATTTTAATAGCATGTTGGCACGCAAGGTAAACCATTATAAACTCCTAGCAAATTAAGCATGGCATGAGCAACTATAATCTCTAATTGTCATTGCAAACATGTTTCATTCATAATAGGCTGAATCAGGAACGATGAACTAATCATATTTACAAAAACAAGATAGGTCGAGTTCATACCAGCTTCTCCCATCTCAATTAGTCCATCATATATCGTCATTATTGCCTTTCACTTGCACGACCGAACGGTGTGGATAATAATAATAGTGCACGTGCAATTGGACTAAGCTGGAATCTGCAAGCATTTAATACAAAGGAGAAGACAAGGTAATATGGGCTCTTTGTTAAATCAACAATAATGCATATAAGAGCCACTCAACATTTTCATCGTGGTCTTCTCCTCTCGACCCCCAAAGAAAAGAAAGGAAATAAAACTATTTACACGGGAAAGCTCCCAACAAGCAAACGAAGAACGAGAAATCTTTTTGGGTTTTCTTTTAAAAAACTACTACTACATGCATGGAAAGTAAACTAGCTGAAAGCTACAACTATTTTTTTCGTTTTTCTTAAGGTTTTCAAACACACAAGAAGAAGGCTTAAAATAGAAAATAAACTAGCATGGATAGTACAATGAAAAAGTACGAGCACCGACAACTAGCATGAGTGTGTGAACATGAATGTAATGTCGGTGAGAAATACGTACTCCCCCAGGCTTACGCTTTTGGCCTAAGTTGGTCCATGGCCACTGCTGGCCTGGCAGACACTACTAGGAAAAGGGCTATAGATAGGATTGATACTAATGGCGCACCAGATAAGCAGTGCGCCACTACTATATACTAATGGCGCACCGTTTGGAGGTGCGCCATTAGTAAGGAAGACACTAATGGCGCACCAGGCACACGGTGCGCCACTAGTATTGAATTTTTTTTTCATTTTACCATACAGTCTAATGGCGCATGACGCCAAAGTGCGCCATTACTAGTTCTAACAAGTAATGGCGCACCTGGTAAGCGATGCGCCATTAGTATATTTTTTACTTTTTGCAAAACTGCTAATGGCGCACGTGTATATTTTCATGGACACTTTTGATCTCGATCTCGATCCCATCCGCACCCTCCGCTTAGCTCCACCGCCGACGACCCACCGCAACTCTCCCCCGCTCCACCGCCGATGACGAGCACCCCCGCAGCCTCCCCGGCCCATCACGCCAACGGCACCCCGCACCTCCTCGCTTAGCTCCACCGCCGACGAGCACACCGGTCCCCCGCACCTCCCGCTCCCCCGCTAACCTGGCACCCCCGCACCCTCCCCGCTCCATCGCCGCCGCAGTTGATATTTTCAAGTAACAAATTTGAACATATTTTTAAAAATTATTACTGTTTTATAAAAAATATTACTATTATGATTTAAACAAGTTTGAACATATTTAAACACAAATAAATATCAAAGAAGATTTAAAATGCATAAAAAAAATATTGGGGAGCCTGGGAATCGAACCCAGGACCTCCTGGTGTGTGTGCTACGTACTGACCAGTCGGGCTAGTGGGCGGGTTCTTTTTGATCTCGATCTCGATCCCACCCGCACCTCCCCGCTTAGCTCCACCGCCGCCGACCCACCGCAACCTCCCCGCCTCCACCGCCGACGAGCACCCGGCCCCGCACCTCCCCGCTCCACCGCCAACGGCACCCCGCACCTTCCCCGCCTCCACCGCCGCATGATATTTTCAAGTAACAAATTTGAACATATTTTCTAAAAATTATTACTGTTTTTATAAAAAATATTACTGTTATGATTTAAACAAGTTTGAAGATATTTAAACACAAATAAACATCAAATAGGATTTAAAATGCATAAAAAAAATATTGGGGAGCCTGGGAATCGAATCCAGGACCCCCTGATGTGTGTGCTGCGTACTGACCAGTCGGGCTAGTGGGCGGGTTCTGTTGGAGATAGGGTTAGGTGGTATATAAGACAAGTCGGGCTAGATTAAATTACTTATGGCGCACCCTTCTGTGGTGCGCCACTGATATGGATGTACTTATGGCGCACCCACGGGTGGTGCGCCATTGCTAAGCCTCCCCACAAGAAAATCCCAATCCCCAATCCACACTAATCCCTCCCGCCTCATCTCACCCGCCGAGTCGGCCGTGCACCGACCACCCTCCGCCGACCACCACCCTCACCGTCCCCCCCTCACTGGCGCCCGCTCCAATCCCCCCTCCACCCGGCCCGCTGCGTCCCCCTCCCTCCCGGCCGCGATAGCTAGGGTTCCTAGCCGCCACGCATTGCCCGGCCCTTGCCCTTGTTGGCCTTGACCAGCCGAACCCTCCGCTGCCCGCCTCTCTGAGCCCCTCCAGCCAAGCCGCGCCCCGCCCGCCTCCTCCTCTTCTCCCATGATCTCCCCTACCCCTCTCCACCGCCCCGCCCCTTAGCGCCGCCCGCCTCTCCCGAACCCTAGCTCACGTGGCGTCGGGGGCGACCACCTCGTCGGCCTCACTGTGCCGCAGCCCTCAAGCCCCATGCCGTCCTCGGCCTCGCCCTCTCCACCGTGGCGCCTTCCTCCGCCCTCATAGCTGGCAGCAGTAAACAACCAGGTAAAACTGACTAATCTCTTGTGTATTATGTATTAATCTTGCTACTATTGTAGATACTGTAGTTTCATGTTGTTGTAGTTTTATGTTGCGAATCTGATGGTTTTATGTTGCGGAATCTGATGGTTTTAGTGTATTACTATAGTAGGAAATGTCTTATATTTCTAGTGAACGTACATGTCAGCTGCCATATCATTTGCTTTGGCCTGTATTTAGTGTTTTTATGATTTCTTGTTTTGATGTTACAATTTTGTTAGTTCCTAGATATTGCTGGTTTGTACTTAGAAAATATTCAAAGTTGATTCTGTTGTCTCTGCAGTTCAAAACGTTTTGTATCAAGCTTCTAGGTTTTGTCACCGATAGTAATGATTTGCTCATGTAGTTGCTGCACGGTCAACTTGTGTCCAAGAAACTTGAGCTCCTGTTCCAGTTTATATTATTAATTAGTAATTCAAACAGTTCATTATAGTTCTTTGGAAGTGGGCTTTTGTGTCCACCCGCCATGAATTTGTAGAGAGGTCAGCTGAATAAATTTGGTTACTCTGATCTCGCAAGCATAATGATTAACTTTTGTATATATAGATACTCCTACAACAGGTATAAAAAAGATACTCCTACAAGATTTACTTTAGTCAATTACAAATATAAACTGCAATTGGATCATCATTCTTTCATGTACATGATAGACTATGCCATGTAGAGTAATGAGTTTCATTTGATTCCATGCTCACAACAATTGAATGTAACTGGATCCTCTTTGTTTCACAACAATTGAATGTTCTTAGTGTTTCAGTGGATTTGTAAATCTGTGGGCTTGCCCACTAATCAAATACCATTTTAGGGGACCTTCATTTCTAACTTGTCCAACAAAAGCATGGAACTAGGAAACTAAACAACCCCCATTAGAAGATCCTGAAATATATGCTCCACTAGTTGTCAAGTTCCCTCTTATTACGTGTTATAGATGCAGAGAGCTTAGAAGGAAAAGCAAGCCCAAATACAAGCTAACTTAATTGGTTACAGCAGAAGGTAGCAAAGAAGAACACCTCCAAGGTGAGAAATATGTTCCTATTTATCTTTTTTTGCTCAAGTTCTTCAGTACATCATATAATATAGAGAAGTGCAGATCAATTGGTGCAATCATACACATCTGCCACTTAAGTCATCCTTCCCTTTAAGCAGAGTGATGCCTTTCGATGTCACACAATAATGTTTGTTGCAAGAACATTCTACTCTTAGTGTTCGTGTGTTTACTGCATAAAAATATATAGTTTTGCTTCTGTTATATGCTGTATTCACTTCTGCTTTATTCTTTGTTGTACTTGTGATGATGTTGTAGGTACCCCGAGAGGCCCTTGAGTTTGTCGGAATGTCGATTAACTTCCGTTCCGGCAAATTCGGGTACTCCATATGGCCTATTTTCAGCAAAGGTAAAGCTGAATTTTTTCGTGAATTTTAGCATTACTTTGCTAAAAATAGGACATATGGGGTACTTGCGACTAATGCCTGTTATCATGCATGTTTTATGATCTGTTGTAAGGGTACTAATTGGTCTCTTCTGCTGCTTATCAGAGATGGCGGAAGCAGCCACCGCCGATCTGCGACACATGATCTGAGTTGGATGCTTCCGAGTTCTTCACTATCATACTTGAGGCTTCAGATCATCCTTGACGCAGTATATAAAACGAGAGATCTCCCCTTCACCCATCTCATTATGATATCATTGTTTGCTACATCACTCATTGTCCCAAACTGCAGAGGCTGCCCGACAGCTTTTATGAACATCTTGATGGGTGAAGATCTGCCAAATAATGTGAAGCTGCGACAGGCGGCAGCGGGTTTCGCAGGCGATGGGATGTGCGATTGGTGATCAAGAAGGGCCACATGTACTTGTCTCGTGGGTGGGAGAAGTTCTACTGCGCTTCACGACCTGCGGCTGGGTACTTCCTTCTCTTCAGTGCGACTCGGCGCCAACATGCTCATCGTGAAGGTGTTCAACACGACTATGTGTCGCATGCGCTTCTGTTGCCGATGATGATGCCAGATGCGTTCGCCTCTTCTTATTCCTCTACATTTGGCTTTGTCTCACATCGATTGTTAACGGTCATTGTTGCATTTTGGATGAGTAATGGGAGCAAAGAAGAATGACGGCGGCTACAGCCAAAGCAAAGAATGACTATGGTCAGAAGCGAAAGCAACAGCGATTCTGGTTGTAGCGAAAGCAGCAGCGATTCTGGCAGCAGCATAGACAATAAGAAGGATGATCCGGACTGGAGTGCGGGAGAAGAGGAGCAGAGTGAGGATGAGGAGCTGCAGGATGACGATGGGCATCAGGCTGAGGATGACCTAGCGTTGGTGGTGGCTGACCAAGGGCAAGAGATGGTGGTGGCTGACCATGGGCAAGAGATGGAGGTGGTGAGGATGACCTAGCGATGGTCGTGGCTCAAGGTGGCCTCGCGATGGTGGTGGTGCTCGACAATGACCACGCACGGTGGTGGCGCTGGCGATCCCACACCGGGCGACATGACCACGCCAATTGTGGTAGAAGACTACATCCCACCGCCTCCATCGCCTCCACCGCCTGGCCGCTCTAGGCGCATCAGGGAGAGGAAGGAGAAGAAGGAGAAGAACAATGCATGAGAACTGAACTTTGTCAGGTATGTCAGATCTCCAATAGGTCAGTTATCCAAAATGATATATATATATATACTTAGTCACCTATGTTATCTCTAATATGCTTAGTTTCCTATAGGTTAGCTTCATTTTTACTTAAGTTGGCTCTAATATACTAACTTACAGCTTATATGCTTAGTTTCCTATAGGTTAGCTCCAAAATAACTTATGTTAGCACAAAATGATCAAGTTTACATAATAAGCTTATAGTCTTTTTCTTATTCTTCTTCTTTTCCAAAATGACATAGGTTAGCTTCATTTTACCTAAGTTGGCTCTAATATACTAACTTAGAGCTTATATGCTTAGTTTCCTATAGGTTAGCTCCAAAATAACTTATGTTAGCACAAAATGACCAAGTTTACATAATAAGCTTATAGTCTTCTTCTTATTCTTCTTCTTTTCCAAAACTCTTCTTATTCTTCTTCTAGTGTTCTTCTAGTCTTCTTATTTTTATTCTTCTAACTTCTTGTTTATCATTTTGCAGATTTGATTTAATTCACGGAAGCTTGCGTGGATGGAGTGCTTCTTTTCCATTTGTGTTTTTATTTTCTATCAATGTGAAACTTTTGTGATTTGATGGATAACGGTGTTGGATGAACAATGTGAAACTTTTGTAATATGTAACGATGGAACTATGTGTTGGCTATGTATGTATATATGATGGAACTTGTGTGTTGGCTATGTATGTATATATGATGGAAATTGTGTGTTGGCTATGTATGTATATATGATGGAACTTGTGTGTTGGCTATGATTGTTATATGGATGCTTGTTGTATATATATGTGTTGGATATCTCATAGGTGAAATAGTGACTTGAGATTAAGGAAAAAAAATTAAAAAAGTTGTTACTAATGGTGCACTACCATGTCATGCGCCATTATTATATAATACACTAATGACGATCAGGCAAAACTAATGGCGCCGCCAGTGCGCCATTAGTATACCATATACTAATGGCGCACCAGTGGTGCGCCATTAGTAAAAAATTCTAGTGGCGTGATACTAATGGCGCACTGGTAATACGCCATTAGTAGGCAAAACCAGTGCGCCATTAGTAGGCCTTTTCCTAGTAGTGAGATATACAAAGTTGTAGCTGGGGTCGTACTGAGATGCAGCGGCTACTGCATGACGAGCTGCGGCTTGGAGGCAAGCTGCCTCCGTCCTCCTTTCATACTCGTTCATCGCCTCCCTGGTTATAACATATCTCCTTTTTGCCTGAAAGTCAAAGAAAGTAGGAGCAGGGTGATATGTCTCCAACGTATCTATAATTTTTTATTGTTCCATGCTAATATATTATCTGTTTTGGATGTTTAATGGGCTTTAATATGCTATTTTATATTATTTTTGGGACTAACCTATTAACCGAAGGCCCAGTGCAAATTGCTGTTTTTTTGCCTATTTCAGTGTTTCACAGAAAAGAAATATCAAACGGAATCCAAACGGAAGGAAATCTTCACGAGGATCTTTCTTGGAACAAACGCAACCCAGGAGACTTGGAGTGGACGTCAAGGAAGCAACAAGGAGGATACGAGGCAGGAGGGCACTCCCAGGGGGTAGGCGTGCCCCCCACCCTCGTGGGTCCCTCATAGCTCCACCGACCTATTTCTTTCGCCTATATATACTCTTATACCCTGGAAACATCCAGGGGAGCCACGAAACCACTTTTCCACTGCCGCAACCTTCTGTACCCGTGAGATCCCATCTTGGGGCCTTTTCCGGCGATCTGCCGGAGGGGGATTCGATCATGGAGGGCTTCTACATCAACACCATAGCCTCTCCGATGATGTGTGAGTACTTTACCTGCACCTTGGTCCATAGTTATTAGCTAGATGGCTTCTTCTCTCTCTTTGGATCTCAATACAAAGTTCTCCTCGATCTTCTTGGAGATCTTTTCGATGTAATTCTTTTTGCGGTGTGTTTGCGAGATCCGATGAATTGTGGGTTTATGATCAAGATTATCTATGAACAATATTTGATTCTTCTCTGAATTCTTATATGCATGATTTAATATCTTTTCAAGTCTCTTCGAATTATCGGTTTAGTTTGGCCTACTAGATTGATCTTTCTTGCAATGGGAGAAGTGCTTAGCTTTGGGTTCAATCTTGCGGTGCTTGATCCCAAAGTGTAAAGGGAAACGACACGTATTGTATTGTTGCCATCAGGATAAAAAGATGGGGTTTATATCATATTGCTTGAGTTTATCCCTCTACATCATGTCATCTTGCCTAATGTGTTACTCCGTTCTTATGAACTTAATACTCTAGATGCATGCTGGATAGCGGTCGATGTGTGGAGTAATAGTAGTAGATGCAGAATTGTTCTGATCTACTTGACATGGACGTGATGCCTATGTTCATGATCATGCCTAGATATTCTCATAACTATGCGCTTTTCTATCAATTGCTCGGCAGTAATTTGTTGACCACCATAATATATGCTATCTTGAGAGAAGCCACTAGTGAAACCTATGGCCCCCGGGTCTATTTTACATCATATTAGTTTCCCGTCAACTAGCTATTTCTATCGCCGTTTATTTTCCAATCTTTATTTTCCAATCTATACAACAAAAATACCAAAAATATTTATCTTATTATCTTGATCAGATCTCACTTTTGCAAGTGGTCATGAAGGGATTGACAACCCCTTTATCGCGTTGGTTGCAAGGTTCTTGATTGGTTGTGCAGGTACTAGGCGATTTGCGTGTATTCTCCTACTGGAGTGATACCTTGGTTCTCAAAAACTGAGGGAAATACTTACGCTACTTTGTTGCATCACCCTTTCCTCTTCAAGGGAAAACCAACGCATGCTCAAGAGGTAGCAAGAAGGATTTCTGGCGCCGTTGCCGGGAAGATCTACGCACAAGTCAAGACATACCAAGTAACCATCACAAACTCTTCTTCCTCGCATTACATTATTTGCCATTTGCCTCTCGTTTTCCTCTCCCCGACTTCACCCTTGCCGTTTTATTCGCCCTTTTTCGTTCGTCTCTTTTCGCTTGCCTTTTGTGTGTTCACTTTTTGTGCGTTTTGTTGCCATCATGTCTGAAACCGGGGAGGTTATCATTGAAAAGGATAATAGCAACAATGGGGGAAACCTTGATGCTTTTGATGATCCTCATGAAGAACCTACTATTTTACACACTAAAAAGTTTCAGATTGGTAGTGGCAATATTATTGGAAAAGGAGTTATTCAAGATTTCTTTACTTGTGCTGGTGCCCTGCCCGCCATGGGTGGGTCTATTCTTCATAGAACTAGTAGTCTTGCGGATGCTATATCTTTGCTCGTAGTTGAACTTGAAAGACAGTTTATTCATATGCATCCTTGCATACAATGGATTTTTCTAGAATTTTCCAATACTGAGCATTCTTCTGTTAAGCGAGCAGCTACTATCTTTTTAGCGCATGAGTTCAGATTTATAATGAAAGAGACTTATACGTCTCCGTCGTATCTACTTTTCCAAACACTTTTGCCCTTGTTTTGGACTCTAACTTGTATGATTTGAATGGGACTAACCCGGACTGACACTGTTTTCAGCAGAATTGCCATGATGTTGTTTTATGTGCAGAAAACAAAAGTTCTCGGAATGACCTGAAACTCCACGGAACATCTTAGAAAAAATAAAATAAATCCTTGCCAAAGATGAAGACCAGGGGGCCCACACCCTGTCCACGAGGGTGGGGGCGCCCCCTAGGGCGCGCCCCTACCTCGTGGGCCCCTTGGAGCTCCTCCGACGCCAACTCCAACTCTATATATTTGCTTTCGGAGAGAAAAAAATCAAGGAGAAGAAATCGACGCGTTTTACAATATGGAGCCGCCGCCAAGCCCTAAAACCTCTCGGGAGGGCTGATGTGGAGTCCGTTCGGGGCTCCGGAGAGGGGGATTCGTCGCCGTCGTCATCATCAACCATCCTCCATCACCAATTTCTTGGTGCTCACCGCCGTGCATGAGTAATTCCATCGTAGGCTTGCTGGACGGTGATGGGTTGGATGAGATTTATCATGTAATCGAGTTAGTTTTGTTAGGGTTTGATCCCTAGTATCCACTATGTTCTGAGATTGATGTTGCTATGACTTTGCTATGCTTAATGCTTGTCACTAGGGCCCGAGTGCCATGATTTCAGATCTGAACCTATTATGTTTTCATGAATATATGTGAGTTCTTGACCCTATCTTGCAAGTCTATAGTCACCTATTATGTGTTATGATCCGACAACCCCGAAGTGACAATAATCGGGATACTTCTCGGTGATGACCATAGTTTGAGGAGTTCATGTATTCACTATGTGCAAATGCTTTGTTCCGGTTCTCTATTAAAAGGAGGCCTTAATATCCCTTAGTTTCCATTAGGACCCGCTGCCACGGAGGGTAGGACAAAAGATGTCATGCAAGTTCTTTTCCATAAACACGTATGACTATATTCGAATACATGCCTACATTACATTGATGAATTGGAGCTAGTTACGTGTCACCCTATGTTATGATCATTACATGATGAACCGCATCCGGCATAATTATCCATCACTGATCCAATGCCTACGAGCTTTCCATATACTAGTTTACGCTTATTTACTTTCCCGTTGCTACTGTTACAATCACTACAAAACACCAAAAATATTACTTTTGCTTTCATTACTCTTTTGTTACCGTTACCACTACTATCATATTACTTTGCTACTAAATACCTTGCTGCAGATATTAAGTTATCCAGGTGTGGCTGAACCGACAACTCGATTGCTAATACTTGAGAATATTCTTTGGCTCCCCTTGTGTCGAATCAATAAATTTGGGTTGAATACTCTACCCTCGAAAGCTGTTGCGATCCCCTACACTTGTGGGTTATCAAGACCAATTTCTCAAGGCCATGCTTGGGAGCATAGCTCTATTCTTTGAGTCACTTGGGATTTATATCTGCTGGACACTATGAAGAATTTGAAAGACGCTAAGACAAAAATTTATCCCTCAACCACGAGGGAGGTAAGGAACTGCCATCTAGCTCGCACTTGATTGACCTTACATTATGAGTAAGCTTGCGACACCTAAACCTCGCTTCCGCTATTCGTTCTAATATGTCGCATGTTATTGATGATGCCACTTCTGCTATGCATGATACTTATGATGAAACTACTTCTATGCTTGATACTACTGTGCCCCTTAGTGAATATCTTGATGAACAAATTGCTAGGGCTAGGGAGAAAGAAATTATTGAAACTGATAATGTTAATGAAAATGATGATGAAGATATGCCTGTTATTCCTGAGGGTTATGTTTTTTATATGGAATCTTCTGCAGCTCTTTTTGCCTGCAAAGATAGAAACGAACTTAAGAGGCTATTAGTTAAATGGAGTAAAGAATCTCTTAGAGATAGAATGAAGCCTGACCCTGCTTTTGCTACTTGACCTATTTGTGTTCCCGATAAGGATTATGAATTCTCTGTTGATCCTGATATAATTACTTTGGTTGAATCTGATCCTTTTCATGGTTATGAATCTGAAACTGTTGTGGCACATCTTACTAAACTAAATGATATAGCCACCCTGTTCACTAATGATGAGAGATCTCGGTACTTTTATATCCTTAAAATATTTCCGTTCTCATTAAAGGGTGATGCTAAGATATGGTTTAATTCTCTAGATCCTGGTTGTGTGCGTAGTCCCCAGGATATGATTTATTACTTCTCTGCTAAATATTTTCCTGCTTATAAGAAACAAGTTGCTTTAAAGGAAATATACAACTTTGTTCAAATTAAAGAAGAGAGTCTCCCACAGGCTTGGGGGAGGCTTCTCAAGTTACTTAATGCTTCGCCTTATCATCCTCTTAAGAAAAATGAAATACTTGATATATTTTATAATGAACTAACCGATGCTTACAGAGATTACCTGGATAGTTGTGCTAGTTCTCTTTTCAGGGAAAGAACACCAGATGAAGCTGAAATTCTATTGAATAATATGTTGACAAATGAAAATAATTGGGCACCTCCTGAGCCAGCTCCTGCTCCAATTACTGAACCTGTTCCTAAACCAACTCCGGAGAAGAGAGGTGTTCTATTTCTCAGTCCTGAAGATATGCAAGAGGCAAAGAAATCTATGAAAGAAAAGGGTATTAAAGCTGAAGATGTTAAGAATTTACCTCCTATTGAAGAAATACATGGTCTTAATTTACTGCCTGTTGAAGAAACATATGATCTTGATCCGTTACCTATTGAAGAATCTCCAGGTCCTGATAACCCGACACAGGTAGTAAAGGTAAATTCTCTCTATAGATTTGATGAAGGTGATATTCCTCACTATAAGTCTGCTAGACAATGCTTAGAAGAGTTTGATAATTTTATTTTCAAGCAAGAAAACTTCAATGCTTATTTTGGTAGACAATTGAAATATAATTCCGATATGATTAAACACTTGGGTGATTATATGACTAATGTTAGACGTGAACTTAAACTTGTTAGCAAACATGCTTCTATGGTTACCACTCAAGTAGAACAAGTACTTAAGGCTCAAAACGATTTGCTCAATGAAATGAATAGTAAGAAAAATGATTATGCTGTTAGAGTGGCTACTAGAATCGGTAGAATGACTCAGGAACCTTTGTATCCTCAAGGCCACCACAGGAGAATTGAGCAAGATTCTCGGAGAAATAATCTTGATGTGCCTAGTTCTTCTAAAAGGAAGAAAAAGAAAATGATAGGACTTTGCAAACTTCTAGTGAACCTATTGCTTTGAACCACCTAAGAATCCAAATGATATATCTATGTCCGATCTTTGAAACACAACTGCAGTAACGAAAATGAGCCTAGCGAAAATAATAATGATGATGTTCATGATGATGCTCAACCTAGTAATGATAATGATGTAGAAGTTGAACCTGCTGTTGATCTTGATAACCCACAATCAAAGAATCAACGCTATGATAAGAGAGACTTTCTTGCTAGGAAACATGGTAAAGAAAGAGAACCATGGGTCCAGAAACCCATGCCTTTTCCTCCCAAACCATCCTAAAAAAAGGATGATGAGGATTTTGAGCGCTTTGCTAAAATGATTAGTGTCGGTGTCAAAACCGGCGGATCTCAGGTAGGGGGTCCCAAACTGTGCGTCTAGGCGGATGGTAACAGGAGACAAGGGACACGATGTTTTTACCCAAGTTCGGGCCCTCTCGATGGAGGTAAAACCCTACTCCTGCTTGATTAATATTGATGATATGGGTAGTACAAGAGCAGATCTACCACGAGATCAGAGAGGCTAAACCCTAGAAGCTAGCCTAAGGTATGATTGTTGTTCGTCCTACGGAATAAAACCCTTCGGTTTATATAGACACCGAATAGGGTTAGGGTTACACAGTCGATTACAATGGTAGGAGATCTACATATCCAGATCGCCAAGCTTGCCTTCCACGCCAAGGAAAGTCCTATTCGGACACGGGACGAAGTCTTCAATCTTGTATCTTCATAGTCCAGAGTCCGCCAAAGATGATAGTTCGCTATCCGGACACCCCCTAGTCCAGACTCCCTCAAGAGCCTCGAACCAGGCTTCAATGACGATTTAGTCCGGGCGCATATTGTCTTCGGCATTGCAAGGCGGGTTCCTCCTTGAATACTTCATAGAAGGTTTTGAACACAAGGATAGTGTCCGCCTCGCAAAACAAATTCCACATACCACCGTAGAGAGAATAATTTTTACACAGATCTGGCTGACGTATCCTTGGCGTGACATCACACCACGGCCGTGTCTTTATTCGAACTGTTTTTACCGCTCCACCTCGGCGTTTAGCGAGGCGGTTTCCTTGGCACGTCTTATCAAAGCGGAGATCGTGCCCCCTTATTCCGGGATTCTCATCAATACGGGCGTGGGTAACCCAACCGTGCCCGTTGGCACGCCCCCTCTATCGAAGGCGAGTCCCGAATGGTCACAGGGAGGGCCCTTGGTATTCAATCTCTTTATAATGAGACCAAGGCCCGCTCTTTTCTTTCAATCTCAATCGAATCCGCCCCTCGCCTTGAGTTCCAACACCCAAAGCTCCAGATTGAGGCGCTTCGGACCTTCGGCGATGTCCGGCTCCGACCTGTACGGCCGGTGGATGCCTTCTTCCGTCACGGAAGAAGATGTGCTAAAGCTGCGAGACGCCAGGTATCTAACCGGCGAAATTTCGCATAGGCTGCCTGTGCCAGGGCAGGTTATTCCTACTCCCGAGCCTGGTGAGAGCGTGGTGTTCGTGTTTCACTTCCTTCGGGGTTTAGGCTTCCCGACGGACCCCTTTGTGCGGGGGCTCATGTTTTATTATGGGCTGGAATTCCATGACTTGAATCCGGAGTCCATCCTCCATATCTCGTCGTTCATTGTCGTATGCGAAGCCTTCCTCCGCATTACCCCTCACTTCGGATTGTGGCTCAAGACCTTCAAGGTGGAGCCGAAGATGATCAAGGGGCAGCAGGCAGAGTGCGGAGGGGCTGTTATAAGCAACTGCGCTGACGCTCCATGGCGTGAGGGCTGTTTTCAGGAGGAGCTTGGTTTGTGGCAACAGGAGTGGTCTTATATCACCGCTCCCAGGGGCACCAAATGGGTGGCGCCACCTGCCTTCCGCTCGGGTCCACCACAGCGGCTGGCGTCATGGGTCAACAAAGGGCTCGACTGGGGGCCTTCCAAGGACGTTCCCCTGTTGCAGGGCCGTATTCGAGACCTCCAAGAAAGAGAGATCAATCTGGTCGTAGTGGCACAGGTCATGCTGATTCGGCGCCTTCTGCCCTGCAAACATCGCCCTCTCCGTCTGTGAGAATTTAATCCGGAGGGACCACGAGCTCTCCAACATTTTATGGGTGTGACGCCCGTGGAGATGTATAAACTGTTCTTCGGATCACAAGAGAAGTGTCCGGACTTGACCGAGGACGCAGGTCTAAGCTGCAATCGCCCGGATACTCAAGTAAGTAGTCCCGTACCCGGACAGGCTATCCGTTCATTTATCATAAACTTGCCCTTAAAGGAGCTGTCTCTTGAACAGGAGTGGATAGCGAAAGCAAAACTGATAAGGTGTCCGGCCCCCCTCCCAGAGACCACGCCGGATCCCGTGCTGACCAAGATGCTAAAGGCCGCGCCTTTGGAAGAAGGCAAAGGGGGGAACAGGGAAACTACTGCCTCCGCGGAGGAGGCTATCAATAAAGGGGGGGACCAAGAATCCCCCCTCCAGGGGGAGAAAAGGACCGCTTCTGAAGATCCGGAGGCCAAGGCCTCAAAGCGGGGGGAGAAATCTTTGCCAGAGGGTCTTGCGCCGGGAGAAGCCCCAGCCGCACTATTTCCCCAAGGGAGTCAGCCCTCCAGCGAGCCGTAAGTATAAAGGGGAGTTTTGTAATAAGGGATATCCTGGTTTTTATTTATGAAGATAACCGAAACTTTACCTTGCAGTTCGGATCTCAGCCCTTCTCAGCAGAGCTTGTCTTCGGGGGATCTTCGTCCGGAGATGATGGAGAGCGAAACGCCTCCACCTGCCGCACCGTCATGCGAGTCGGACGACCCTGATGTGTCGTCACGGAGGGTTTCCCCGAGTCCGGCGGGGCCGGAAGATCCAGCGCCAACTGGTGTGCGGTCGGAGGAGCTGAAGGATCTGCTCGGGCGAGCGTCTATCTCAGAAGGTCACCGTGCGTTAATGGGTACGGTGATTGAAAGGATTTCATCCGCTGAGAGCGAATTGCATGAATCCATTAGAAGTTTACTGACGGGATTTGAGGTACGCGAGAATGATGTACCTTCTAACAGTTTTGCATATAGAATGCGCCCTATATAAATAGTAGCCCCTGAGACTCGGTACGCTGTCAAAAGTGACAACGTGCCGAGGATCATAATCTCAGATATAATATGTCGCCCTTCCTATGTAGGTGGCGGGGCGTTCGGAGGCCAGCCGGACTGATGAATTTAACGAACTGAAGCGGCAACTTGACGAGGCGGACGCGAACATCGCGCTTGTCAATAAGCGGTTTGACGAGTCACAAGGTATGCGACTTCTCCGCTGACACCTGGTAAGGGAGCTTGACGCCCGTGCCTTACTACTTGTATGCTTGAATGCAGATGGTGCCGCTGCTATGGAGAACCTTCAGGCGGAGCTCGCCCGAGCTAAGGAGCAAGCCAGAAAAAGTAATGCGGCTGCTTTAAGGGCGGCCGAAGAGCTAAAAGCCGAACAGGTTGCTCACTGCCGAAGCAAAGAGGAAATGGCCGATATGGCCATGAAGTTGAAGAATGCTATCGACCGCTGCGGGGTTCTTGAAAAAGAACGTCAAGCGGAGCAAGAGGACCTGAAAAAGGCCACTGCCGAAGCCAAGGATGCTTGCTCCGCGATGAGAGCTATAAAGGAGGAGCTACGTCAGGCCGGGGATATTGCGGCTGGAAAGCCCTTTCTGCTGCGGAGGAAGTTCACGGATCCGAAGTATGCTCAGTTGGACCGGCTGTGGGGTGCGGAGGATGCTTATCTGGACTTAGCGGCGAGTGCCGCGGACGCGGTCGAGCACTTCCGAGGCCAAAAGGGGCACAGAAGGGAAGAGCTATTTTGGTCGCAGTTCCATAGTCCGGAGCGTCCACTTCCGTTAGCCGATCGGTTGGCCGAATGGGCTGAGCTGAATAGGTTGTCCGGACTTGCCATGAAGCATGTCGTGACTCATTTGTGGCCGAAAGGGCCTAAGCCGAAGAGTTATTTTGGCATGGTTCAACAGTTCCTTGGTGCGGTGCCGCGTATTGACGCAATGAAGCGGTCGGCGTGCATAGAGGGTGCACGGATGGCTCTTGCCCGTGTCAAGACATACTGGGCAGAGATGAAGGCCACCGACATTGCATCCCCGGATTCGGACGGAAGCCGAGTACCTGTCGAGCACTATTTTGAGGAAGTCCTACAGGGCGCTCGTTTAATAGAGATGCAATGCTCGAAGGATATTATGTTCTAATGACATGTACGATATGTGAAACAACGTTTCAATAGAATATAAGAGCTTTTTATACTTGTGCATTCAAGTAGTAAACTACCTCCTGTGCGGCCGTTTAATGTATATGTGTATATAACCTGAAAGATGGCAGTCTTTGGTTTCATTTCACGCACATAGTGCGGGGTGTTTGCAAAAGGCGCATTTTCACACTTAATCCAACGTCTTGGTCCTGTAAAGGAGGTGATAGCGTAGCAAACTAGGCAACCGGACTATAATGCTTTATCACTTTCACTTAGCCATAGGAGTTCGATGGTGGGGCTACTATATAGCCCCTGGAGGCACCGCACTCTCCCTAATTCGGGGCGCGTATGTGCCTGACCGAAAAACGGTCCTTCGTTAATGCGGAGGAATTCTAAAAATTCCGATGGGTCATCGAGTGGTTGACCAGTCTCTCGCTATATCATGATGATCGGTTTCGGCTTTCTCTCGAGGTGCTCGCTGGCCAAACGGGGCACAATCGCAGAGTTCTCCGGTGCCGCGTTAAGCCGATAGAACGGAACATAAGGCAGCAAAACACAGGAGCCGGGCAAACCCAACATTTGACCAAAGACATGATTCGGAGCTGATGCATATAAGGCCTAACTCGAGACGCCGAACACTCCCTAAGGTATTCGGTCTTTTATAAAAGTGGGCCAAACAACGCCCTTGGTAACAAGCCCCTGGTGTCCAGGTACGTGCGAAATTCTGACGCGGACGATGCCAAAACGCCAGCCTCCTCCTCTGTTATAACAAGAGACCGGGGGATGTAACAACAAGAGACAGTAAAATAGGTTTACGCAGGGTCTTAATCTGAAAAGAATCCTAGCAACGGGTCCCTGCTGCACGTCTGCGCCTGTGTCTCCGTTGTGCCGTATCCTGGACGGGTATAGCACGGCGTTCATCTGTAAAAGAGAGGAACTTAGTTGAAAAGGATCGTGCGAAAAATGTATTTTGAAATAAACATAGTACGATTCAAAAAATGAATAAAATTGAGCTTTATTGTCTCTTGTTGTACATGCGTGGAGCCCCTTGTAAGGGGGTACGCGGCGAGTAAGCCCTTTGTTTATTCATGCCGGACTCGCCTAACCGTGTCCGGGGTCTGAACGACTTGCTTAGATGCTTTGACTAGCAAAGCCGGATTAGTGTGTGGCTGTCAAGGCAGTCTCACATTCTTCCGTATTCGAGGAACACTCGAATTTTCCCTTTAATGAAATGTTGCCTCGTGGACCGGGCATTTTAAGTGTAAGAGATGCGTAATGCGGTATTGTGTTAAAGCGGGCGAAAGCTTCGCGTCCCAATAGTGCTTGATGGCTACTTTTAAATGGGGCGATGTGGAAGACTAGCTTTTCACGACGGAAGTTGCCGGATGAGCCGAACATAACTTCTAATGTTAGGGAGCCCGTACAATGGGCATATGTGCCTGGCATTATTCCTTGAAAGGAAGTGTTGCTATGGCTAATTTTGGTTGGGTCTATCCCCATCCTGCGGACTGTGTCCTGATATAACAAGTTTAGGTCACTGCCGCCGTCTATTAGGACTTGTGTAAATTGGAGTCCGTCGATTATAGGATCTAATATCAAGGCAGTCCATCCTACGTTCTGGATACTTTCGGAGTAGTCCTGATGGTCGAAGGTGATTGGTTTTGACAACCAGTGTTGGGACTCATTGAGGGTGGTATGCGGTAGCGTATTGCAATGGGCGCCGCTCTGTTTTTCCCGTTTATCACTTGAAGTGAGTTTACTGTTTGGACCTCTTGTGGGAAATTCTTTTGTTTTCCGGTGCTCTGCTTGTGGTGCTCGTCATCGTCCTCACTTGGTGTGTCGAGCCCCTTGTGTTCGGCGTTGAGTCTACCGGACTGCTTGAAGACCCAACAATCTCTGTGGGTATGGTTTGCAGGCTTCCCGGAAGTACTGTGGATTTGGCATATCTTGTCCAAGATTTTGTTTAAGTTGGATAGCTCGTTGCTATTATCCTTAAGGGGCAATTTTTTATTATTTTGCCAAGAGCTTTTGAATCCGGCGTTGACTGCCGTGCTCCTCGGACTGTTTCCCTTTGTCCGGTGCTGGTCCTTGTTGCGTCGTGGTTTCCCATTTCCATCCCTGACCTCGGATGTACTTGGGTCGCTGGTGCTGCATCTTGCCAGCCAGCTATCCTCTCCTGCGCAAAAGCGGGTCATGAGGCTTGTTAGTGCGGCCATTGTTCTCGGCTTTTCTTGGCCAAGGTGTCTGGCGAGCCATTCGTCTCGGACGTTGTGTTTGAAAGCTGCTAAGGCTTCGGCGTCCGGACCATCGACTATTTGGTTCTTTTTGGTGAGGAACCTGTTCCAGAATTTACGGGCTGACTCTCCGAGCTGTTGAGTTATGTGACTTAGATCATCTCATCCGGAGGGCGGACATAAGTCCCCTGAAAATTTGCCCGAAACACATGCTCGAGCTCCTCCCAACTTCCAATGGTGTTTTCGGGGAGGCTTTTAAGACAGTGCCGGGCTGGCCCTTTGAGCTTGAGGGGTAAGTATTTTATGGCGTGGAGGTCATCTCCTCTGGCCATGTGTATGTGCAGGATGTAATCCTCAATCCATACTCCAGGGTCTGTTGTTCCGTCGTATGCCTCTATGTTTACGGGCTTGAATCCCGCTGGAAATTCATGATCCAGCACCTCATTGGTGAAACATAGGGGGTGTGCGGCGCCCCTGTATTTGGGTGTGCCGTGATGTTCTAATACTTGACGTGTTGCGTTGCTTTCTAGAGCTTGCTTTCTTGGCCCATAGATAGACCTGACTGGGCCATCCTTTTGGTGCGATTCCTTATGCGGATCGCGTGCCGGCTTGTGTGCGGCGCCGCTTGGCGCTCTATGTTTGCAATGTGGTCGTCTATCCGACCGGGCGGCCTCTTTATTCTTTGATCGTGGGGGCTCTACGGCCTCCTCGTTGAATTCGGGCAGTAGTTTGCGCTTTGGGTAGCTCTTTGTTTGGCGGCTATTGCCATTTTTGTCTGCGGTGTTGAGTACTTTGCTCCATCTCATTTGGAGTGCGTCTTCCGCTGTTTTGAGCTTCCGTTTTTGCTTTTTCAGGCTACGTACGGTGGCGACGAGCTCTTTGTGGAGGTTCTTCTGCTCCAATGATGTGTCCTGCGTGAGATCGTCCGGACTATTGTCTTCGCCGGGGACGGGTTGTTTATCCAAGTTATTCTGTTCGGATGGTTGCCAGATGGCATGTTTGTCGTTGGCCAGTTCGCCCTGCTCTATGGCTGGGTATGTGTGAGCGTTGTCTTTGTCGAGGCGGGGCTTTGAGCGGCGCTTACGTCGCCGTTTTGACTGCTTTCCGAGGGAATTATCCTTCGCAGCGTCCCGTTGTTCCTCGTTGTCGCTTCCTTTAGGTGTGTCCACCATATATACATCGTGAGTTGAGGTGGCCTTCCAGTGCCCTGTAGGCGCTGGTTCTTGGTCGTCTCCGACATCGTCGTCCATACCGTCGATGTCCTCGGAGTCGAAGTCGAGCATGTCGGTTAAATCATCGATAGTGGCTACAAAGTGGGTGGTGGGTGGGCGTTGAATTTCTTCGTCGTCCGAATCCCAACCTTCCTGACCATAGTTCGGCCAGGGCTCTCCTGATAAAGTGAGAGACTTTAGTGAGTTCAGGATATCGCCGAAGGGCGAGTGCTGAAAGATGTCCGCGGCGGTGAACTCCATAACCGGCGCCCAATCGGATTCGATTGGCAGGGGCGCAGAAGGTTCGGAGTCCGAAGAGGAGTACGGTGCCTTGGAGTCACAAGCTTCGCAAAGGACAGAGATGGTGTTTGGCTCAATCGCCATAGAGATCTCAGCCCCCGAGGTGGTGTCCAGCCACCCATCCTCGATTGGCGAGGTCAGCTCCGAACTAAGGGTCGGAGCGGACACTGGTGCGGCCTCCAGAGCACTGTTCGGCGGCATAGCTAGATCGTGCCCATCGAGACAGTGCGGCGCGCTTGGCTGTGGCTCGAATCCGTCGAAGATCAAGTCTCCGTGGATATCGGCCGTCTAGTTCAAACTACCAAATCTGACCTGATGGCCAGGGGCGTAGCTTTCGATCTGCTCCAGATGGCCTAGCGAATTGACCCGCAGTGCAAAGCCGCCGAATACGAAGATCTGTCCGGGGAGAAAAGTCTCACCCTGGACCGCGTCGTTGTTGATGATTGGAGGAGCCATCAGGCCTAAAACGTGACGACACAGAGGAACTCTCAATGAAAGCACGAATGTCGGTGTCAAAACCGGCGGATCTCGGGTAGGGGGTCCCGAACTGTGCGTCTAGGCGGATGGTAACAGGAGACAAGGGACGATGTTTTTACCTGTGTTCGGGCCTTCTCGATGGAGGTAAAATCCTACTCCTCGCTTGATTAATATTGATGATATGGGTAGTACAAGAGTAGATCTACCACGAGATCAGTAGAGGCTAAACCCTAGAAGCTAGCCTAAGGTATGATTGTTGTTCGATCCCCACGGACTAAAACCCTTCGGTTTATATAGACACCGAATAGGGTTAGGGTTACACAGAGTCGGTTACAATGGTAGGAGATCTACATATCCGTATCGCCAAGCTTGCCTTCCACGCCAAGGAAAGTCCTATCCGGACACAGGACGAAGTCTTCAATCTTGTATCTTCATAGTCCAGGAGTCCGGCCAAAGATGATAGTTCGGCTATCCGGACACCCCCTAGTCCAGGACTCCCTCAATTAGACCTATCTTTTTGCGTATGCGATTAACTGATGTGCTCAAAACAAATCCTTATGCTAAGTATATAAAGGATATCATTACTAATAAGAGAAAGATACCGGAAGCTGAAATTTCCACCATGCTTGCTAATTATACTTTTAAGGGTGAAATACCAAAGAAACTTGGAGATCCAGGAGTACCCACTATACCATGCTCCATTAAAAGAAATTATGTTAAAACTGCGTTATGTGATGTTGGAGCCGGTGTTAGTGTTATGCCTCTCTCTTTATATCGTAGACTTGATTTGAATAAGTTAACACCTACTGAAATATCTTTGCAAATGGCTGATAAATCAACTGCTATAATTGCCGGTATTTGTGAGGATGTGCCTGTTGTGGTTGCAAATGTTACTATTTTAACGGACTTTGTTATTCTTGATATTCCCGAGGACGATAGTATGTCTATTATTCTTGGAAGACCTTTTCTGAATACTGCAGGGGCTGTTATTGATTGCAACAAGGGCATTGTCACCTTTCATGTTAATGGTAATGAGCATACGGTACACTTTCCGAGGAAACAACCTCAAGTTTATAGTATCAACTCTATTGGAAAAATTCCATCGATTATATTTGGAGGTTTTGAATTTCCTCTTCCTACTGTCAAGAAGAAATATGATATCCTTATTATAGGGGATGTGCATATCCCCGTTGAGGTAACATATTGATCATTCGAAATTTCTCCTGTTCCATGATATTCGGAATGAGTTTGTTAACAAGACTTGATCAACCTTGTTAGTGGATTCCTTTTGATGATCATGAGATGGATGAAACTAGAAGGCACAACCTTCTGTACCCTCTTTATAATTTCTGTTATTTAGTTGAAATAAAGTAAAAAATATTATTTTCTGTCTATTTCCTGATTCATCTGTGCAATATAAAAATACCCCGAAAATAAAAGTCCTCAGAATGCCATGCCAATTTAATATGATTTTTTCGGGATTATTTGAGGACTTATGGAACTGAAAACACCGCGGGGGGAGCTGCCACCTGGCCACGAGGGTGGAGGGCGCGCCCCCTGCCTCGTGGGCCCACGGTGGCCCTCCTCCACTTATTCCTGCACCCATCCTCTTCTTCTTGCTCCCACAAACACGAAAAACCAGCTCAAACACGAGTTCCAGCCCACGTTGCTGTGATCTTCGATCTCATTGCTCAAAGCACCTCTCACAAAACTTCTTGGGGAGATTGTTCTTTTGTATGTGACTCCTCCATTGGTCCAATTAGTTTTTGTTCTAGTGCTTTATTCATTGCAAATTTGTGCTGCATAGGTGACCATGTTCTTGAGCTTGCATGTCAAATTTATATGGTTCCAAGTAGTCCTAATGCATGATATATCCTCTAGGCACTTGTAGGAGTAGTTGCTATCAATTTTATTAAAGTCGGTTCACTTTTGTTTGAAGTTACTAAAAAAATCAGAAATTTTTCAGAGAAAACAATATGTTTAGGAAGATGTTCACAGGTGGTTCTTCAAGGAAGCAAGGCCCCAGGCTTGCTATGCGTAATGCTGACGAGGAACCACCAAGAGATGCTCTAGTGCGGCCTTGTGAGTGGCCTTCGGAAAATTTTATGGATCGAGCGGGAATTAAAGAGGAATTTAATGCATATTTGTGTAACGCTGATCTCGTGGACTTTGAGGCAGACAAATGCCCACAGTATCATGATCTCACTAGCTCATTTGTGAGGAGGTTTGAATTTTCATCTTCGCGTAATTCTCCTTCTGTCATGTTTGATCTTTATGATAAATCTTATACCATGGACTTAGAGGATTTTACTTTTGCATGCAAACTTCCACAATGGGGTAGTACTATTGATCCACGTAAATCTGAATTTAGAAACTTTCTTGCTAGTATAACCGTGGAAGAATCTAGAGATGTAACACAAGCTACCATAGGGAGCATTCACTTTCCTGCTATACATTACTTTGCTCTCTTCATAGGTAGAAGCATAACTGGTAAGGATGAAGCATGTCACATGTGTGTCCCTGACCTTAGCATTCAAGGGAGTGCTGTGTTGGGAGACCAATCTTATCATATGGGAGCCATTGTAGCACGCAGGTTGCATCATAATAGGTATAATGGAGATTTCTTTGGAGGAATTTATGCAACCCGCTTAGCTAATTTTCTTGAGGTAGACGTTCGTGAGGGCGATATGGAGTTACCTCCCGATATTTAGATTCTAACTCTATGGCTTTCAAGATCAGCTTTGTCGAGAGGCCCAATCACCTCTCTTATATCGACTAATCTTTTGATAAGCGGCGTGTTGTCCGTATTACTCTTCCTGCTCCTGCCTTCTTTGATTCTCAGACAAAAGGAAGACTTGTTATTACCAGAGAGGAGGCAGATGAGTACGAGAGGAGAGCAGAGGCAGCTCGATGCCACACTGCAGCTCAGGAGGCGATAAACGTTGCATCGCAGTACGACCCCAGCTACACCTACGGGTATCCGCCAGGCCATCCCTGGCAATGAACCAACTTAGGCCAAAAGCCTAAGCTTGGGGGAGTACGTATTTCCACCGACATTACATTTATGTTCACACACACTCATTGCTAGATGTCGGTGCTCATACTCTTTAACAGTAATATTCGTGCTAGTTTATTTTGTTTTTCCTTCTTTCTTCTTGTGTGTTTGATAAACCTTAAGGAAAACAAAAAAATTAGTGTAGCTTCTAGTTAGTTTACTTTTCCTGCTGTAGTAGTAATAATTAAGAAGAAAACCCAAAAATATTTCCTGTTCTTCTTTTACTTGTTGGGAGCTTTCCCGTGTAAATAGTTTTTATTTCTTTTCTTTTCTTTGGGGGTCGATAGGAGAAGACCATAATTAAATTGTTGAAGTGGCTCGTATATGCATTATTGTTGATTTAACCAAGAGCCCATATTGCCTTGTCTTCTCCTGCTTATTGAATGCTCGCAGATTCCAGCTTAGTCCAATGCACGTGCACTCTTATCATTATCCACATCATTCGGTCGTGCAAGTGAAAGGCAATTATGATGATATATGATGGACTGACTGAGATGAGAAAAGCTGGTATGAACTTGACCTCTCTTGTTTTTGTAAATATGATGAGTTCATCGTTCTTGATTCAACTTATTATGAATAAACATGTTTGCAATGACAATTAGAGATCATAGTTGCTTATGTCATGCTTGATTAGCTATGAGTTATAATGGTTTACCTTGCGTGCCAACATGCTATTAAAATGGTATGATGGGGTGGTATCCTCCTTTGAATGATTTAAGTGACTCGACTTGGCACATGTTCACACATGTAGTTGAAACAAATCAACATAGCCTTCGCGATATTTATGTTCATGGTGGATTATATCCTACTCATGCTTGCATCCAATGTTTATTAATTTTAATGCATGTTCATGGCTGTTGTCGCTCTCTAGTTGGTCGCTTCCCAGTCTTTTGCTAGCCTTCACTTGTACTAAGCGGGAATACTGCTTGTGCATCCAATCCCTTAAACCCCAAAATTATTCTAGATGAGTCCACTATACCTTCCTATATGCGGTATTTACCTGCCGTTCCAAGTAAATTTGTATGTGCCAAACTCTAAACCTTCAAATAAACATTCTGTTTTGTATGCTCGAATAGCTCATGTATCAGCTAGTGCTGCCCTTATCTTCCATGTTAGGCGGGTTATTCTCAAGAGGAGTGGACTCCGCTCCTCACTCACGAGAACATGGCTGGTCACCGGGATGCCCAGTACCATGCTTTATGCAAACTAAATCAAAATAATCACAAACAAAACTCCCCCTAGGACCTGATGTTGGTTGGAGACACTCGTTGTTTCGAGCAAGTCATGGATTGATGTTTGTTGGTGGAGGGGGAGTATAAACTTTACCATTCTGTTTGGGAACCGCCTATAATGTGAGTAGCATGGAAGATATCGCCATCTCTTAGTTGTTATGTTGACAATGAAAGTATGCAGCTCAAAATATTATTTATCTCTATTTCAAAACCGAGCTCTGGCACCTCTACAAATCCATGCTTCCCTCTGTGAAGGGCCTATCTATTTACTTTTATGTTGAGTCATCACCCTCTTATTAAAAATCACTGGCTGGAGAGCGCAGGTGTCATTTGCATTCATTACTATTAATTTATATTGGGTATGACTATGATTGGATCTCTTTTACCATGAATTACAATATCTAGTCAATCCTTGATTTTTAAAGGTGCTCTGCATTTATGTTTTGCGGTCTCAGAAAGGGCTAGCGAGATACCATCCTGTTATATCATATTATGATTGTTTTGAGAAAGTGTTGTCATCCGAGATTTATTATTATGACTCGCTAGTTGATTATGCCATTGATATGAGTAAACATGAGACCCGAGAATTATTGCAAATGTGGTTCATTATAATCTTTGCTGAAAACTTGAACGCTGACTTGACATATTTACAACAACAAGAGCAAAAAGAGTTTGTAAAGTTTTTCTTTTCTCTTTCAGATTGTCAACTGTCTTGCTTGAGGACAAGCAAGGGGTTAAGCTTGGGGGGGTTGATCGATCTCGGTCGTATCTACTTTTCCAAACACTTTTGCCCTTGTTTTGGACTCTAACTTGTATGATTTGAATGGAACTAACCCGGACTGACGTTGTTTTCAGCAGAATTGCCATGATGTTGTTTTATGTGCAGAAAACAAAAGTTCTCGGAATGACGTGAAACTCCACGGAACATCTTAGAAAAAACAATAAAAAAATCCTTGCCAAAGATGAAGACCAGGGGGCCCACCACATCCCACGAGGGTGGGGCGCCCCCCTAGGGCGCACCCGTGCCTCGTGGCCCCTGGAGCTCCTCCGACGCCAACTCCAACTCTATATATTTGCTTTGGAGAAAAAAATCAAGGAGAAGAAATCATCGCGTTTTACGATACGGAGCCGGCGCCAAGCCCTAAAACCTCTCGGGAGGGCTGATCTGGAGTCCGTTCGGGGCTCCGGAGAGGGGGATTATTCGTCGTCGTCATCATCAACCATCCTCCATCACCAATTTCATGATGCTCACCGCCGTGTGTGAGTAATTCCATCGTGAGGCTTCTTGGACGGTGATAGGTTGGATGAGATTTATCATGTAATCGAGTTAGTTTTGTTAGGGTTTGATCCCTAGTATCCATTACGTTCTGAGATTGATGTTGCTATGACTTTGTTATGCTTAATGCTTGTCACTAGGGCCCGAGTGTCATGATTTCAGATCTGAACCTATTATGTTTTCATGAATATATGTGTGTTCTTGATCCTATCTTGCAAGTCTATAGTCACCTACTATGTGTTATGATCCGGCAACCCAAGTGACAATAATCGGGACCACTCCGGTGATGACCATAGTTTGAGGAGTTCATGTATTCACTATGTGCTAATGCTTTGTTCCGGTTCTCTATTAAAAGGAGGCCTTAATATCCCTTAGTTTCCAATAGGACCCGCTGCCACGGGAGGGTAGGACAAAAGATGTCATGCAAGTTCTTTTCCATAAGCACGTATGACTATATTCGAATACATGCCTACATTACATTGATGAATTGGAGCTAGTTCTGTGTCACCCTATGTTATGATCATTACATGATGAACCGTGATCCCAAGCATAATTATCCATCATCGATCCAATGCCTAAGAGCTTTCCATATACTCGTTTACGCTTATTTACTTTCCGTTACTCTTGTTACAATCACTACAAAACACCAAAAATATTACTTTTGCTTTCATTACTCTTTTGTTACCAGTTACCACTCTTTGTCATATTACTTTGCTACTAAATACCTTGCTGCAGATATTAAGTTATCCAGGTGTGGCTGAACTGACAACTCAGTTGCTAATACTTGAGAATATTCTTTGGCTCCCCTTGTGTCGAATCAATAAATTTGGGTTGAATACTCACCCTCGAAAGCTGTTGCGATCCCCTACGCTTGTGGGTTATCAGAGACCAATGAAATTTTTGTGCATTATAGGGTGGACGCTGGCTGTCCTCCCATAGAAGCTATCCTTTTTAATCAAGAAGACATAATGCGTTTACGATCTTTAGATCATGTTGCTTGTAATGAAAACCTTAGAAAGAAGGTTCCTACCGATGTTCGAGTTGATAGAATCTCTGAACTTAATGATAATTTTGCTATTCAGAATAATGGGTTAGGATTTCCTCTTGAACATAGGCTCATGACTTTTTGCCAAAAGAATGCTTATAATGATGAATTGGTTGTGCAATATGAGGGGCCAAATGAGGAACCAATACCTCCCGAGCTTGATCTTGGGGACATTTGTCCCATTAAATTTAGCCCTTTTGATTATTTTTGCCTGCCGCAAAGAAAGCTTGCTGCTGAACATAGGGAGTATGAGATGAGTTTTCGTGATTTGCCTTATCATTACGACAATACCTAGATATATTCTTGCTTTTATGCCTAGCTAGGGGCGTTAAACGATAGCGCTTGTTGGAAGGCAACCTAATTTTATTTTTGTTCCTTGCTTTTTGTTCCTGTTTAGTAATAAATATTTCTTCTAGCCTCTATTTAGATGTGGTTTTGTGTTTTAATTAATGTTTGTGCCAAGTAGAACCAATAGGATCTTCTTGGGTGATAGTTGTTTAATCTTGCTGAAAAAGACAGAAACTTTGCGCTCACGAAAATAATTGTATAAATTCACCAGAATGTGATAAAATACCAATTCTTTTTGCAGTAGATCAATATACAAATTATCCAGGTTGTCCTAGTTTTTAAAACGTTTTTCGTGTGTTGTTTGCTTATTTTGATGAATCTATGACTAGTATCGGGGGGTATGAACCAAAGAGAAGTTAGTATACAGTAGGTCTAACACCAATATAAATAAAAAATGACTTCATTACAGTACCTTAAAGTTGTGATTTGTTTTCTTATACTAACGGAGCTCATGAGATTTTCTGTTGAGTTTTGTGTTGTGAAGTTTTCAAGTTTTTGGGTAAAGATTTGATGGATTTCGGAATAAGGAGTGGCAAGAGCCTAAGCTTGGGGATGCCCAAGGCACCCCAAGGTAAAATCCAAGGATAACCAAAAGCCTAAGCTTGGGGATGCCACGGAAGGCATCCCCTCTTTCGCCTTCATCTATCGGTAACTTTACTTGAGGCTATATTTTTATTCACCACATGATATGTGTTTTGCTTGGAGCATCTTGTATGATTTGAGTCTTTGCTTTTTAGTTCACCACAATCATCCTTGCTGTACACACCTTTTTGGAGAGACACACATGAATCGGAATTTATTAGAATACTCTATGTGCTTCACTTATATCTTTTGATCTAGATAATTTTTGCTCTAGTGCTTCACTTATACCTTTTTAGAGCACGGTGGTAGTTTTATTTTATAGAAATTATTGATCTCTCATGCTTCACTTATATTATTTTGAGAGTCTTTTAGAACAGCATGGTAATTTGCTTTGGCTATAAAATTAGTCCTAATATGATAGGCATCCAAGATGGGTATACTAAAAACTTTCCATATAGAGTGCATTGAATACTATGAGAAGTTTGATACTTGATGATTGTTTTGAGATATGAAGATGGTAATATTAGAGTCATGCTAGTTAAGTAATTGTGAATTTGAGAAATACTTGTGTTGGAGTTTGCAAGTCTCGTAGCATGCACGTATGGTAACCATTGTGTAACAAATTTGAAGCATGAAGTGTTCTTTGATTGCTTTCCTTATGAGTGGTGGTCGGGGACGAGCGATGGTCTTTTCCTATCAATCTATCCCCCTAGGAGCATGCGCATAGTGCTTGGTTTTGATTACTTGTAGATTTTTGAAATAAGTATGTGAGTTCTTTATGACTAATGTTGAGTCCATGGATTATACGCACTCTCACCCTTTCATCATTGCTAGCCTCTTCGGTACCATGCATTGCCCTTTCTCACCTTGAGAGTTGGTGTAAACTTCGTCGGTGCATCCAAACCCCGTGATATGATACACTCTATCACACATAAACCTCCTTATATCTTCCTCAAAACAGCCACCATACCTACCTATTATGGCATTTCCATAGCCATTCCGAGATATATTGCCATGTAACTTTCCACCGTTCCATTTATTATGACACGCTTCATCATTGTCTTATTGCCTTGCATGATCATGCAGTTGACATTGTATTTGTGGCAAGGCCACAATGCATAATATTTCATACATGTCACTCTTGTTTCATTGCCCATCCCGGTACACCACCGGAGGCACTCATATAGAGTCATACTTTGTTCTAGTAGCGAGTTGTAATCCTTGAGTTGTAAATAAATAGAAGTGTGATGATCATCATTATTAGAGCTTGTCCCGAAGAAAAAAAAGAAAAAGAAAAATAAAGGCCAAAAAAAGAGAAAGGCCAAAAAAAGAAAAAAAGGAAAAAAAGAGAAAGGCCAAATAAAAAGAAAGGGCCAAAAGGGACAATGCTACTATCCTTTTCCACACTTGTGCTTCAAAGTAGCACCATGATCTTCATGATAGAGAGTTTATTATATTTTCACTTTCATATACTAGTGGGAATTTTTCATTATAGAACTTGGCTTGCATATTCCAACAATGGGCTTCCCCAAATGCCCTAGGTCTTCGTGAGCAAGCATGTTGGATGCACACCCACTTAGTTTCTTTTGTTGAGCTTTATAGCTCTAGTGCATCCGTTGCATGGCAATCCCTACTCCTCGCATTGACATCAATTGATGGGCATCTCCATAGCCCGTTGATTATCCGCGTCAATGTGAGACTTTCTCCTTTTTTGTCTTCTCCACACAACCTCCATCATCATATTCTATCCCACCCATAGTGCTATGTCCATGGCTCACGCTCATGTATTGCGTGAAAGTTGAAAAAGTTTGAAAATACTAAAGTATGAAACAATTGCTTGGCTTTTCATCAGGGTTGTGCATGACGAGAGCATTTTATGTGATGAAAATGAAGCATAGCCAAACTATATGATTTTGT
This sequence comes from Aegilops bicornis, assembly GCA_021605145.1. Lineage (NCBI taxonomy): Eukaryota > Viridiplantae > Streptophyta > Magnoliopsida > Poales > Poaceae > Aegilops > Aegilops bicornis. The sequence goes on along the minus strand of CM038673.1, from coordinate 345,093,887 downwards.
AGGGATGAGCTTTCTTTGGCCATGTTATTTTGAGATGACATAATTGCTTAGTTAGTATGCTTGAATTATTATTATTTTTATGTGAAAATTAAACTTTTGTCTTGAATCTTTCGGATCTGAACATTCATGCCACAATAAAGAAATTACATTGAACATTGTGTTAGGTAGCATTCCACATCAAAAATTCTGTTTTTATCATTTACCTACTCGAGGACGAGCAGGAATTAAGTTTGGGGATGCTTGGTACGTCTCCAACGTATCTATAATTTTTTATGGTTCCATGCTATTATATTATCGATTTTGGATGTTTAATGGGCTTTAATATGCTCTTTTATATTATATTTGGGACTAACCTATTAAGAAGGCCCAAAGGTAAATTGCTGTTTTTTGCCTATTTCGGTGTTTAGCAGAAAAGGAATATCAAATGGAATCCAAACGGAACGAAACCTTCGCGAGGATCTTTCTTGGAACAAACGCAACCCAGGAGACTTGGAGTGGACGTCAAGGAAGCAACGAGGCCGCCACGAGGCAGGAGGGCGTGCCCTCACCATCGTGGGCCCCTTGTAGCTCCACCGACCTATTTGTTTTGCCTATATATACTCTTATACCCTGAAAACATCCAGGGGAGCCACGAAACCACTTTTCCACCGCCACAACCTTCTGTACCCGTGAGATCCCATCTTGGGGCCTTTTCCGGCGATCTGCCGGAGGGGGATTCGATCACGGAGGGCTTCTACATCAACACCATAGCCTCTCCGATGATGTGTGAGTAGTTTACCACAGACCTTCGAGTCCATAGTTATTAGCTACATGGCTTCTTCTCTCTCTCTTTGTATCTCAATACAAAGTTCTCCTTGATCTTCTTGGAGATCTATTCGATGTAATTCTTTTTGCAGTGTGTTTGCTGAGATCCGATGAAGTGTGGGTTTATGATCAAGATTATCTATGAACAATATTTGATTCTTCTCTGAATTCTTATATGCATGATTTAATATCTTTGCAATTCTCTTCGAATTATTGGTTTAGTTTGGCCTACTAGATTGATCTTTCTTGCAATAGGAGAAGTGCTTAGCTTTGGGTTCAATCTTGCGGTGCTCGATCCCAGTGACAGAAAGGGAAACGCCACATATTGTATTGTTGCCATCGAGGATAAAAAGATGGGGTTTATATCATATTGCTTGAGTTTATCCCTCTACACCATGTCATCTTGCCTAATGCGTTATTCCGTTCTTATGAACTTAATACTCTAGATGCATGATGGATAGCGGTCGATGTGTGGAGTAATAGTAGTAGATGCAGAACCGTTTCGGTCTACTTGACACGGACGTGATGCCTATGTTCATGATCATGCCTAGATATTCTCATAACTATGCGCTTTTCTATCAATTGCTCGGCAGTAATTTGTTCACCCACCGTAATATATGCTATCTTGAGAGAAGCCACTAGTGAAACCTATGGCCCCCGGGTCTATTTTACATCATATTAGTTTCCCGTCAACTAGCTATTTCTATCGTTGTTTATTTTGCAATGTTTATTTTCCAATCTATACAACAAAAATACCAAAAATATTTATCTTATTATCTTTATCAGATCTCACTTTTGCAAGTGGCCGTGAAGGGATTGACAACCCCTTTATCGCGTTGGTTGCAAGGTTCTTGATTGTTCGTGCAGGTACTAGGCGGTTTGCGTGTAGTCTCCTACTGGATTGATACCTTGGTTCTCAAAAAACTGAGGGAAATACTTACGCTATTTTGCTGCATCACCCTTTCCTCTTCAAGGGAAGACCAATGCATGCTCAAGAGGTAGCACAGGGAGAGCAACATGTACAGTGCGACGTCTGTCGAAGATTAGCTGGAGGAACTGTTCATTCCTCTCAACAAACTGATGGCGGACCATAGCGTTATAATCTAGATAAGTAGGAGGTAACTCCAAATCATTTCTATGTATGGGTACATCAAGATAATTAGCTACACGAGTTGCATAAATTCCACCAAAAAAATATCCACTTGTACCGTTATGATGCAACCTTCGTGCAACAATAGCCCCCAAGTTATATTGTTTATCACTTAATAACGCACTTTTGAGGACACAAAGATCTCGAACGCACATGTGACAAGCTTCATCTTTACCGTTAATGCACCTATCTATAAAGAGAGCAAAATAATGTATCGAAGGAAAATGAATGCTCCCTATGGTAGCTAGTGTGATTTCTCTAGATCCCCCCACAGTGATATTAGCAAGAAAGTCTTTATATTCAGATTTGTGTGGTTCACTAACATTGCCCCACCGCGGGAGTTTGCAAGCATTATTAAAATCTTCTAAACCCATGGTATATGATTTATCATAAAGATCAAATTAAACAGTGTGAGAATTGCGCGAGGATGTAAATTTAAACCTTCTCACAAAGGAATCAGTTAGGTAACGGTATTGCGGGCACTTATCTGACACGAAGCGCTCAAGATCAACATTACGCACATACGCGTCAAATTCATCCTTGATACCTGCTCTGACCATAAACTCCTCTGACGGCCATTCACAAGGCCGCACTTGAGCTTCTCTTGGTAGTTCATTGTCCGGCTCATGTATGGCGAGCCTTGGGCCTTGCTTCCTTGAGGAACCACCTTGGTACATTTTCCTAAACATATTTCTTCCTCTGAAAAATTTCTGAAATTTTTAGTGACTCAAAATAGAAGTGAACCAAACTCAACAAGATTGATAGCAACTACTCCCACAAGTGCCTAGAGGCTATATCATGCATTAGAACTACTGGGGACCATATAAATTTGACATGCAAGCTCAAGAATAGGGTCACCTAAGCAGCAAAAATTTGCAATAAATAAACCACTAGAACAAAAACTAATTGGACCATTGGAGGGGTCACATACCAAAGAACAATACCCCAAAGCAGTTTTGTGAATGGAGCTTTGAGCAAGGAGATCGAAGATGGCAGCAAGATGAGCTAGAACACGGGTTTGAGCTATGGGGGGATTTTTTCTGGAGGAAGACGAAGTGAGTGGGTGCAGGAATAAGTGGAGGGGTTCCACGTGGGGCCCATGAGGCAGAGGGGCGCGCCTAGGGGGGTGGGGGCGACCTGGACCCTCGTGGCCAGATGGTGGGTCCCCCTGGTGTGTTCTCAGTGCCAGATATTCTTAAATATTCTACAAAAAATCATATTTCAATTTCAGGACATTTGGAGAACTTTTATTTTTGGAGTATTTTTTATTGCAAGGATAAATCAGAAAATAGACAGGAAATACTATTCTTGCTTTATTTAATCTAAATAACAGAAAAATAAAAGGAGGGTACAGAGAGTTGTGGCTTCTAACTTCATCCATCTCATGCTCTTCAAAAGGAAGCCACTAACAAGGTTGATCAAGTCTTGTTAACAAACTTTTTCCGAATAACATGAAACCGGAGAATTTTCGAATAAAACTAGGTTACCTCAACGGGGATATGAATGTCCCCAACAATAAGAATATCATATTTCTTCTTGACAGTAGGAAGAGGAAATTCAAAACCTCCAATAGTAATCGTTGGCATTTTTCCAATAGAATTTATACTATGGAGTTGAGGTTGTTTCCTTGGAAAGTGTACCGTACGCTCATTACCATTAACATGAAAAGTGACATTGCCTTTGTTGCAATCAATAACAGCCCCTACAGTATTCAAAAAGGGTCTACCAAGAATAATCGACATACTATCGTCCTCGGGAATATCAAGAATAACAAAGTCCATTAAAATAGTAACGTTTGCAACCACAACAGGCACATCCTCACAAATGCCGACAGGTATATGATGTCTACTACACAACCTTCTTCTTGTAGACGTTGTTGGGCCTCCAAGTGCAGAGGTTGTAGGATAGTAGCAAATTTCCCTCGAGTGGATGACCTAAGGTTTATCAATCCATTGGAGGCGTAGGATGAAGATGGTCTCTCCAAACAACCCTGCAACCAAATAACAAAGAGTCTCTTGTGTCCCCAACACACCCAATACAATGGTACATTGTATAGGTGCACTAGTTCGGCGAAGAGATGGTGATACAAGTGCAATATGGATGGTAGATATAGGTTTTTGTAATCTGAAAATATAAAAACAGCAAGGTAACTAATGATAAAAGTGAGCACAAACGGTATTGCAATGCGTTGAAACAAGGCCTAGGGTTCATACTTTCACTAGGCCTAACGGAACTCGCAAGTTGATCACCAAAACGTACATCAAGTAGATCACGTGAATATCCCATTGTCACCACAGATAAGCACATGCAAGACATACATCAAGCGTTCTCAAATCCTTAAAGACTCAATCCGATAAGATAACTTCAAAGGAAAACTCAATCCATTACAAGAGAGTAGAGGGGAGAAACATCATAAGATCCAACTATAATAGCAAAGCTCGCGATACATCAAGATCGTGCCGAATCAAGAACACGAGAGAGAGAGAGAGAGAGAGATCAAACACATAGCTACTGGTACATATCCTCAGCCCCGAGGGTGAACTACTCCCTCCTTGTCATGGAGAGCGCCGGGATGATGAAGATGGCCATTGGTGTGGGCTCCCCCCTCCGGTAGGGTGCCGGAACAGGGTCCCGATTGGTTTTTGGTGGCTACAGAGGCTTGCGGTGGTGGAACTCCCGATCTAGGTTATGTTCTAGAAGTTTGGGTATATATAAGAGGTTTTGGCGTCGGGAACAAGTCAGGGGGGTCTCCGAGGCGGCCACGAGGTAGGGGGGGCGCCCCCACCCTCGTGGGTGCCTTGGACTCTTCTGGCCCATCTTCGATACTCCGTGGGCTTCTTCTGGTCCAAAAATAATCTCTGTGAAGTTTCTGGTCAATTGGACTCCGTTTGGTTTTCCTTTTCTGCGATACTCAAAAACAAGGAAAAAAGTAAGCCTTTGGGCTCTAGGTTAATAGGTTAGTCCCAAAAATCATATAAAATAGCATATAAATGCATATAAAACATCCTAGATGGATAATATAATAGCATGGAACAATCAAAAAATATAGATACGTTGGAGACGTATCAGTATAGCAGTTGATTTATCAGCCATTTGCAAAGATATTTCAGTAGGTGTCAACTTATTAAAATCAAGTCTACGATATAAAGAGAGAGGCATAACACTAACACCGGCTCCAAGATCACATAAAGCAGTTTTAACATAGTTTCTTTTAATGGAGCATGGTATAGTTGGTACTCCTAGATCTCCTAGTTTCTTTGATATTCCACCTTTAAAAGTATAATTAGCAAGCATGGTGGAAATTTCAGCTTCCGGTATCTTTCTTTTATTTGTAACAATATCTTTCATATACTTAGCATAAGGATTCATTTTAAGCATATCAGTCAAACGCATACGCAAAAAGATAGGTCTAATCATTTCAGCAAAGCGTTCAAAATCCTCATCATCCTTTTTCTTGGATGGTTTACACTACTGGAAACTGGGAATTTGCCATCTGCCAGCTCTTTGCCATCTGCCAGCTGATGGCAAAGAACATCTTTGCCATCTGCTTATAAAAAACAGATGGCAAAGAACTGACAGATGGCAAAGAACATGGTTGCCATCAGCCAATTCTTTGCCATCTGCTAGTGGATGGCAAATAATCTTTGCCATCTGCCAGCAGATGGCAAAGAGGTGGGTAGGGTCGATCTTTGCAGCGGCTGTCAACCCACCTCTTTGCCATCTCGCCAGATGGCAAAGAATCTTTTCCATCTGTTGGCGATGGCAAAGAAGTGGGTGGAGCCCAATGGGCAGCGGCGTTATAACGGCGATGGCCACCTCTTTGCCATCTGCCAATGGATGGCAAAGGCCCATATCTTTGCCATCACCCGGGTCAAGTGATGGCAAAGAGGTCACCCCGCTCTCCCAGCCCGGCCCCTCCCCTCTCTCTCTCTTCCAGCCCGGCCCCACCCCCCCTCTCTCTCTCTCTCTCCCCACCTCACCCACCCACCAGCCAACAGAGCCCCGACCAGCGCCACAGCGACCCTGCGCGCTGCCACCGCCACCGGCCCGCCCCTCCCGCCACCGCAAGCCTCCTCCGCCCCTCCCCGCCCCTCCCCGCCACCGCAGCCCTCCCCGCCACTCCCCGCCTCCCGCCCCTCCCGCCGCAGCCCAAACCCCTAGCTCAGACCGATCCCCGTCGCACCCTTCCCCAATCTCCTCGCCATGTCGCCCCCCTCTCGATCGAATCCTCTCCACCTTGCCCCTTCCTCCTCACCCACCGCCCGACCTCCGCTCCGCTCCGCTCCGCTCAGGATCCATCCACCGACCCAGTGTCGTCATCCTTGGGTTCGGCGCGACGCACCTCGCCCCCTGCCTCTCCACCCACACGGCCATGCCCTACCTCTCCTTCGTTGCAGACCTAGACCTCGACAACTTCGCCGCATCCCTGCAGCAGCCCCGCGGCTCCTCGTCGTCCTCATCTCCCCCGGATCCCCTGCCAGATCCCGCGTCGGTGGCCATGGAGAACCTGATCTCGCTCGTCAACAAGCTGCAGCGTGCCTGCACGACGCTCGGTGACCACGACGACGATAGCGCCCTCAAAGAAGCGGCAAAGAAGAAGACACGATGAGCGGCGCGAGGTGCGGCGGCGGCCTGTCTGAGGAGCTGGAGCAGCGGCGCTCATCTACAAGTACCTCGTCACCGGCGTCCCGCGGATCTCCGCCTTCCCATCCGCCCGGCCGACTCCCTCGCCTCGGCGCTTCTACCACGCCAGACGTTCTCCTACCTCGTGAGTATTTCTTCTATAATCCACACACACGCTTTTGCATTCGCCCGTGCGATTTGCTCGGCTTGATTCTTTGGGATCGAGAGATTCAGGTGTAGTCGACCCCCCTAGGTCGTCTCTTTGTTAATTGCTCCTAGTTATTTGTTAATCCTCCCTGGATTTGGTCGCGCAAAGATCTCATTATTACGATTCAAGAAGCCCGTGATCATTCAGATTTTCTCCTACCACCTACTACTACCATCTAGCATCTCCTGTCTTGGTGGGTCTTTTTATTTATTTGTTTCGATTCAAGAAGCCTCATGTGGTTCTATTTGATTAGATGGCCTGCGTTAGTTGATTTTGAGTCTTTGCTTGGCCCGGACTAAAAAGTAGAGGAGGTGGGTTGGGTTAGTTTATTGGTCCTTCCTTGTCATGGGGGTTATTCTGTGCTAGTTGATCGGATGATATTATGATGTGCATCTCATTCAGACTAGATTGCTTTTCCCCTTTATTTAGTGTTCTGTGCAAAACTTGTTGTCACCAACGTTGTACATACATCTATCACAACTGACGACTACATTACACGGAGCACAAGTATCGTGCAGAACAAAGATGTCATCTATGGTTTTGGTTCAAACTTGATCATATTACACGATGAGTGCTTTGTTTGTAATGATTGGGAAATGGCAGTTGGCTCTGAATTTTTTCATCTGAACCGTGAGCTTTATAGCAATGATTGGGAAATGACAGTAAGATGAGTGCTTTGTTTGTAATATTTTATATGGTCATCTTGTAAACACAGAGATTTTTATGCACTTCTACCTGATGATCTATACATTTCACATATGTGTCCTATCTTTGAAGCTCTACAATGCTTCTGAGATATCAACAGGACCTCCTGGTCGGTACCCGCGTCTGACCGCAACCACGACCAAGGTATGGAAACATGGACATCTCCCTGACTTGCTGAAGCTCGACAGCAGCCTTCCCCGATCGAGGCCATATAAGGTCATCGCCCGGCGTGGACGTGGAGCCGGCGTGGGAGTGCTTGGTCAAGGACTCGCCCGACCTCCGCGCCGTCGTCGATGTCGTCCAGGTAGTCTCTTCTTCTGTCACACCGCCCGTGATCTGGATGGACGAAGCAGCTGATTTGTTAGCGCATCATCAGATGCTGTCTTTGTATTTCTTCTTGCTCCATGAATTATCCAGCAATATGGTGCATAGATAAAAATTTCTCATTGATCCTGGTGTCGTGCTTGCACCTTTGGTCCGCATGGTTTTTGTGGGGATATGGTACCGGACTAGGCGTAGAGGCCGATGATTTACGGATGCATCTGATTGTGGATGCCATGTGCCAAAGCTGTTCAATTTTGGATGACTCAAACCGGCTCTAGCTAGCAATCTCTCTCTCCATCTCTTTGTATGTGCGCTTTGTGCATCCATTGCATGTAAAATCACGTTTTCAAACTCTTCTCTTTGTCGGATAGACTTACCTTGAATGCACCAACACATTGTGTCAGTTTTCCATGCTCTGTCTAGTACTAGTTCTTAACTTCCGATACATATAGGAGTATTCTGCTTGCTTTGGTTGCCAAACCAAAATACCATGGCTGGGTGACGTCCGTCTGTCCTGGGTTACGTTAGCATACTAGTACAACACAGCTAGTCATAACAAGGTTAGTTCATCATATACTGCGCTTGATATAAATGTTTGGGAATAAATTCTTCCATCAGTTTAATATGATTTCTGTTGATAGATTTGTCTAGAACTATTGAAATTGTGATCAACACGATATCTGTTGGGTTCTTACCCATAACATGAGGATATCTGTTTTTTAAATGTGGAAGCCATCATAACATCAGCTGGTCATAGTTATCGCATTGTTTAACTTTTTCTTCTTTGAATTTCACATTGCAGTTCTTTGTTGTAAGATAACTTTTTCTTCTTCGGTGATATGAAATTTGGATGTTGGCTGTCGATGCAAGGGCGCTGCAGGAGGTTGAGAATGTCTGCACCACCCTAAATGCGCAAGAAGGCAAGCAACACGCTCTTTCCATCCAAAAAATGTGATTGACCTAGCCCAATACAAATGCAAGCGTCATTAATACGCCTTTGCGTTTTTTGTACTCTACAACTGGTTTTTCATAGGAGCGACAAGGTTGGCGTTGTCCTGTTTGGAACTAAAAGGACTATTCCTGCATTTGTGGTAACAGAACTTTGCGTGTACATTGGGACTTCAAATATTGCGGGTCCATCATGTGACTAACTTCTACTTATTAGTTTTTTTCCTGTTAACTAGAAAACCTTTTCTTGTTTTCTTGTTCACTCCAGTATATAGTAGGTTTTAATGTATTGGTGAACTGAATGTAACTTCTATTTCTAGCGGCTTGTATATGTATGGTCCTGATTAATGTCACTCCAAGGAAGCCTTACAGTACATATGTTTGCACTGAACAAGTGTATTTATGGTTCAGAATGGAAAACAATCAAACAAGTTATTGTTTTCCTCCATAGCATGCATCTAGTCTTTGGGGAATATTTGTTCCGAAGTCATTCTTGCACTATGTTTAGCTATGCCATCCAGTGCTTGAGTCTGATAACATCCAAGAGCGATATCTAGGACTGGCTTGCATTTATGCTTCTTAAAATTGAAAACTGTGCTACTTAACTTTTTACACGATGTGACTAGCTTCCTACTTATCAATTTTTGCCTGTTAATAACTAGAAAACCTTTTCTTGTTATTTTTCACTACAACATGTAGGTTTTAATGCAATGGTGAACTGAATGTAACTTCTATTTCAAGGGCACATATATGTTTGGTCCTCATTAATGTCACTTCAGGAAGCCTTACAGTACATATGTATGCCTTTGAACAAGTGTACATATATAATTTCCTAGTATATGTGAACTACACATCAGCTTACATGCTTGTGTTTTCAGTTATACATGATTAAGTAGACCAGCTTGACACAAGCACATAAGCAAGGAGAAATATGACTAGATTGGCGGGGAATAAGACACGGCATAAGATGCAAGTTAGTGTGTCGTTATATTATGCTCAAAAATGACATAAAAACCAAACTTAGCTACAAAAAGACCTAATTAAAACAAATAAGTAGCATCATAATAATCTTCACATTTTAGTTGCATCATAATAATCTTCTTCTTCTAACTTTCTTCTTTCCCATTTCTGATTTGCTTAAGATCATGGAAGCTTGGGTTGATGGAGTGCTTGTATTTAGTTTTGTTTTGACCTTGTGAAACTTGCTACCTATGGATGAAATCGTGTAATATTGATGAAACTATGTATTTGTCTGAATGAAACTTGCTACTATTGGTAACATGTGTTGGATACATATGTGTTCATGACTATTGGTAATATGTGTTGAATATGCTATATTGGTCATATAAATATATTTGTGTTTGATTTACGTGAAAATGAATTGATATAAGAAAAACAAAATTAAATGGGGCAATATAGTCACTTTGCCATCTATTTGGTCGATGGCAAAGACTGCAACCTTTGCCATCTGTTGGGTGATGGCAAAACTACAACCTTTGCCATCGGTGGTGATGGCAAAGAAACTGCGACCTTGCCATCTATTTGGTGATGGCAAAGTATGCCGTTAACCTCCGACGGAGCTAACCCGTTAAGAGGCTTTGCCATCTGCTAGCAGATGGCAAAGCCTGAGCTCTTGCCATCGGCCAAATAGATGGCAAAGCCTGACTCTTTGCCATCACCAAATAGATGGCAAAGAAGCCTTTACCGGCAGGGTTTCAGACGACCTGTTTGCCATCTGCTGGCTGATGGCAAAGCCTTTACCATCCGCCGAACATGCCTTTGCCATCTGCCATGGCAGATGGCAAAGTGCCAGATTCCAGTAGTGTTAGGAGGAAAAGGCATGGGTTTCTGAACCCATGGTTCTCTTTCTTTACCATGCTTCCTAGCAACGAAGTCTTTCTTATCATAACGTTGATTCTTTGATTGTGGGTTATCAAGATCAACAGCAGATTCAATCCCTACATCATTGTTATTGCTAGGTTGAGTATCAACATGAACATCATCATTAACATTATCACTAGGTTCACGTTCATCACTAGATTGTGTTTCAGCATCAGAAATAGAAATATCATTGGGATTCTCAGGTGTGTCTACAATAGGTTCACTAGAAGCATGCAAAGTCCTATCATTTTTCTTTTTCTTCCTCTTATAAGGACTAGGTGCATCAACATTAGTTCTCTGAGAATCTTGCTCAATTATCTTAGGGTAGCCCTCAGGATACAAAGGTTCCCGAGTCATTTTACCCCCTCTAGTCATAACTCTAACAGCGTTATCATTTTTCTTATTATTTAGTTCATTGAGAAAATCATTTTGAGCTTTAAGCACTTGTTCTACTTGAGTGGTAACCATAGAAGCATGTTTACTAATAATTTTAAGTTCACCTTTAACTCTAGACATATAATCACTCAAGTGTTCAATTATATAAGCATTACGTTTCAATTGTCTACCAACATAAGCATTGAAGTTTTCTTGTTTAACAATAAAATTATCAGACTCATCCAAGCATTGACTAGCAGACTTATTACGAGGAATATCGCCTTCATCAAATCTATAGAGAGAATTTACCTTTACTACCTGTGTCGGGTTATCAAGACCATGTATTTCTTCAATAGGTGGTAAATTCTTAACATCTTTAGCTTTAATACCCTTTTCTTTCATAGATTTCTTTGCCTCTTGCATATCTTTAGGACTGAGAAATAGAATACCCCTTTTCTTTGGAGTTGGCTTAGGAGTTGGTTCAGGAAGTGTCCAATCATTATCATTACTCAATATATTATTCAATAGCAATTCAGCTTACTCAACAGTTCTTTCCCTGAAAACACAACCAACACAACTATCCAGGTGGTCTCTGGAAGCATCGGTTAGTCCATTATAAAAGATATCAAGTATTTCATTTTTATTGAGAGGATGATCAGGCAAAGTATTAAGTAATCGGAGAAGCCTCCCCCAAGCTTGTGGGAGACTCTCTTCTTCAATTTGCACAAAATTATATATTTCCCTTAAAGCATCTTGTTTCTTATGAGCGGGGAAATATTTAGCAGAGAAGTAATAAATCATATCCTGGGGACTACGTACACAATCAGGAGTAAGAGAATTAAACCATGTTTTAGCATCACCCTTTAATGAGAATGGAAATAACTTAAGGATATAGTAGTAACGAAATTTTTCCTCATGAGTGAATAAGGTGGCTTTATCATTCAGTTTAGTAAGATGTGCCACAACAGTTTCAGATTCATAGCCATAAAAAGGATCAGATTCAATCAAAGTAATTAACTCAGGATCGACATAGAAATCATAATCCTTATCAGAAATACAGATAAGTGAAGTAGCAAAAGCAGGGTCATATTTCATTCTAGCATTCAAAGACTTTTCTTTCAGCTTAACTAACAGTTTCTTAAGATCGTATCTTTCTTTGCAAGCAAAAAAGTCTATAGCAATTTCTTCATCCATAACATAACCCTCAGTCACATCAGGCAATTCATATCTAGGGGGAGAATCTTCATCATCACTTTCATCAATATTATCAGTTTCAATAATTCCATTCTCTCTAACCCTAGCAAGTTGTTCATCAAGAAATTCACCTAATCGCACAATATTATCAAACATAGAAGTAGTTTCATCATAAGTATCATGCATAGCATAAGTGGCATCATCTATAACATGCGACATATCAGAATCAATAGCAGGAGTAGGTGTCGCAAATTTACTCATAACAGAAGGTGAATCAAGTGCAGAGCTAGATGGCAGTTCCTTACCTCCCCTCGTAGTTGAGGGATAAATCTTAGTTTTTTCGTCTTTCAAGTTCCTCATAGTGATCAACAGATATAAATCCCAAGTGACTCAAAGAATAAAGCTATGCTCCCCGGCAACGGCGCCAGAAAATAGTCTTGATAACCCACAAGTATAGGGGATCACAACAGTTTTCGAGGGTAGAGTATTCAACCCAAATTTATTGTTTCAACACAAGGGGAGCCAAAGAATATTCTCAAGTATTAGCAGTTGAGTTGTCAATTCAACCACACCTGGAAAACTTAATATCTGCAGCAAAGTATTTAGTAGCAAAGTAGTATGGAAATGCTTGATATGATGGCAAAAGTAACAGTAGCAGATTTGTAGTAATTGTAACAGTGACAACGGAAAAGTAACTAAGCAAAGGTCAATATGTGAAAAGCTCATAGGCATTGGATCAATGATGGATAATTATGTCGGATGCAATTCCTCATGCAACAGTTATAACATAGGGTGACACAGAACTAGCTCCAGTTCATACTTGTAATGTAGGTATGTATTCCGAATATAGTCATATGTGCTTATTGAAAAGAACTTGCATGACATCTTTTGTCCTACCCTCCCGTGGCAGTGGGGTCCTGTTGGAAACTAAGGGATATTAAGGCCTCCTTTTAATAGAGTACGGCACCAAAGCATTAACACTTAGTGAATACATGAACTCCTCAAACTACGGTCATCACCGGAGTGGTCCCGATTATTGTCACTTGAGTTACTGGGACCATAACACATAGTAGGTGACTATTGACTTCCAAGATAGGATCAAGAACTCACATATATTCATGAAAACATAATAGGTTCAGATCTGACATCATGGCACTCGAGCCCTAGTGACAAGCATTAAGCATAGCAAAGTCATAGCAACATCAATCTCAGAACATAGTGGATACTAGGGATCAAACCCTAACAAAACTAACTCGATTACATGATAAATCTCATCCAACCCATCACCGTCCAGCAAGCCTACGATGGAATTACTCACGCACGGCGGTGAGCATCATGAAATTGGTGATGGAGGATGGTTGATGATAACGACAGCGACGGATTCCCCTCTCCGGAGCCCCGAACGGACTCCAGATCAGCCCTCCCGAGAGAGATTAGGGCTTGGCGGCGGCTCCGTATCATAAAACGCGATGAATCCTTCTCTCTGGTTTTTTTTCTCCCCGAAAGTGAATATATTGAGTTGGAGTTGAGGTGGGTGGTGCTTCAGGGGGCCCACGAGGCAGGGGGCGCGCCCCAGGGGGGTGGGCGTGCCCTCCACCCTCGTGGATAGGGTGTGGCCCCCCTGGTGTTGATTCTTTCGCCAGTATTTTTATTAATTCCAAAAATATTCTCCGTGAAGTTTCAGGTCATTTCGAGAACTTTTATTTCTGCGCAAAAATAACACCATGGCAATTCTGCTGAAAACAACGTCATTCTGGGTTAGTTCCATTAAAATCATGCAAGTTAGAGTCCAAAACAAGGGCAAAAGTGTTTGGAAAAGTAGATACGTTGGAGATGTATCAGACGACTGCACACGGACAGTGCTGCGGTTGACTTCGGGCACGCCGAAGCATCCCGGATGGGTGTTCTTCAAATGCGAAAATGACGGGGTATGCATTGTTTTCATTCGGCTTTGGCATCGTATTCTTTGATTCAATTGTGAAGAAATGTATCCAATGCCGTTGAAAAAGCAAATAAATGTATTATGTTGTGTCAAATTGAAGTGCAAATTTTGGATTTGCGGGCCGGCGGGAGCGGCGCCCGAGCAGACCCCACAAAGCCAGCCCGTAAAAGAGCATATTCCGCGAATATCATTTTTTACGGGTCCGTTTTGCGGGGTCTGCCTCTGCCGCCGCCCGCGCCGGCTCGCAAAGCTGTTTTTTCACGAACTGCAAATGCGTTTTGCGGGCCGGCGTTATACGGGGTCTGCTAAAGATGCTCTAAGGATGTCCAACTCCTCTCCAACGAGCAAGGTTGTACTAAACTTCCCATCACAGCTTGTCATGACACCTACATGGATTTTTTTCTGAAATTGTTACATTGGCCTAAATACCACTTCATATTTCAACAAAGCTGGTCGAACATTGCACCGGAAGTTACGGAGTAACAGAAAACATGGTAACTTTGGGATTCAAAGCTCCTCTCCTCTGGAAATGAGTATGAACTCCATGCATAATATTTAGGTGTACGTGAAGCTGATTCCCTTTGTATTTTCAAGGTCCACCTCATCTTAATAGTGTGGTTGCCCTATGAACTCAAATATAAATATGAAAAGTAAAATCACCGGCATATGCTTCTTTTTTTCCTTAGGCAGTGCTTTTACCTGTTTTTTAAAATAAAAAAGGAAATCATACTAGCCAAAACTTCTTTTAGGAGACTTGTCGTATACTCCTTCCGTTGCTAAATATTTGTCTTTTTAGAGATTTCAAATGGACTACCATATACGGATGTATATAGACATATTTTAGAGTGTAGGTTCACTCATTTTGTTCCGTATGTAGTCACTTGTTGAAATCACTAAAAAGATAAATATTTAGAAACGGAGAGAGTAGATATGATAATCATTGTGCAAGAGCAAAGCGCGACAATCGCGTCGAAGCAAGGCAGCAGTGATGATTGACGCGAGCGTGTGTGCCAGGAGGGCATGTCCCCGACGGTTTCTGGGTCGTGTGGGAAGGACCCCCTGTCGCCCACACTCACTAGGCGACGGTTCCAAATGCCGTTGCGGAAAGGGGTTAGAAACCATTTGTATAACACCTCGCTGTATTAGTGCTATAACTCATACTCCAATCAACAGAGCTCCCGCAGCACCGAGACGTAGGGCTTTTACCTCCTCCGGGAGGGGCCTGGACTCGTAAATTCGAGTGTACAACTTCACCGTAGCTAGAACTCTGCCCTCTCCTATGTACCCCCATCTCTACTGTCAGATCCGTTCCCATAACATTATGTGTTGTAAGCAGGCTGGATGCAAAGCGGACCATAATTAGGCCCAACTATATCATATGCCTTTAACAAGCCAATAATCAAGTTGGGCTAAAACTTATCCATGAAGTCTACGGGTCGTTAAGAGGCCAAAAGTCAGTTCGGACCATAAATAGGTGTCGGTGTCAAAACCGGCGGATCCCGGGTAGGGGGTCCCGAACTGTGCATCTAAGGCGGATGGTAACAGGAGGCGGGGGACACGATGTTTACCCAGGTTCAGGCCCTCTCGATGGAGGTAATACCCTACTTCCTGCTTGATTGATCTTGATGATATGAGTATTACAAGAGTTGATGTGCCATGAGATCGTAGAGGCTAAACCCTAGAAGCTAGCCTATGGTATGATTGTTGTTGTCCTTGGGACTAAACCCTCCGGTTTATATAGACACCGGAGGGGGCTAGGGTTACACAGAGTCGGTTACAAGGCAGGAGATCTACATATCCGTATTGCCAAGCTTGCCTTCCAAGCCAAGGAGAGTCCCATCCGGACACGGGACGAAGTCTTCAATGTTGTATCTTCATAGTCCAACAGTCCGGCCAAAGGATATAGTCCGGCTATCCGGAGAACCCCTAATCCAAGACTCCCTTAGTAGCCCCCGAACCAGGCTTCAATGACGATGAGTCCGACGCGCAGATTGTCTTCGGCATTGCAAGGTGGGTTCTTCTCCAAATTCTGAATACCTGCTGAGTAGTGTCCGACTTCCCATAAATGTTGCACTTCTTGGCTTTCGCGCCCAATAATGTCCGTCTTCCATGTGTCGAGCGAATGCGAGAAGCCAGGGCATTTTTACATTTGCCACCCTAGCCATGCGAGTAAACTGTCTATTAAAGAGACGGGGATTCTCAGATCCAGATCACACCATCCTCCCACAGCGAGTATCCAACGGAGTGCGCCCGGAAAAATCCATTCCAACATGGCCGGTCATCGCAGCTCCTCTTCTCGCTCCCATAGCCCTAAGCCCGGTGATTGGAAGAAGTGTTCCGTCCCGCACAGCCAACTAGTAGAGTTGACCTAGGGATTTCTCCCTCCAGCGTATATGGTCCCCGTTCGAGTCGGGCTCGCCACCTATAATGGCGGGGAGCAAGCGGAAAGCTCTCCCAATCCTTCCAAGGGGGAGGGGTATGCCTTGTCCCTTATTTATTAAGGGGACTTGGATTTCCAATCCATCCGTTCCTCCGTGGGCTCCTGGAGTTTTATGGCCTCCAGTTGCACAACTTCACCCCTACTTCCATATTACACATCGCTGGTTATGTTGCCCTTTATGAGCTGTTTCTGGGCTACGAAGCCCATTTTGAGCTGTGGAGGAGGCTATCCTGTCTTGTGCCTCGTACACAGAAGGGTCAATATATCAAGTGAGCGGAGCCGAAATATGGCGCATCGCCGGGACCGGGTACCTATCCGGCACCCCTAAGAAGACGTCCGAAGACTGGCCTACAGAGTGGTTTTATATGGAGGATGTTCCCCTTCCAGATCCTATTCGGATAGGCCTTCCCGAGTTCGACAATGGCATTTGAAGAAACGCCAAAGCTGGCACCCACTAAGCCCTCAGGAAGAAGATAACGGAGAAGTCCTTTACCTGATGGGCCGGATAAAAGTGATGGCTCAATCAGGACTGACGATAACCGAGGTTATGTCAATATGTATAATGCGGGGGGTACAACCACTTCAATATCGAGGGCACCCTATGTGGCATTTTAACGGGGAAGATGATGCCACCCGCTGCGGGCGTAAGGGACCGGACTCAGTTGCTGCTCTAGCAAAAATTCTGTCCGATTTGTACAAGGGAGAGGAAGAGGAGTTCATCCGTATTAAGCCACGGGATGGATTCTCCATGTACAACCCTCCAAGCTGGGTGAGCTGTCACTTTTTACTTCCAGCCCTCCCGCATTCATCATCATAAGTATTTACCTTGCCGTTTCATGGCAGGAACTGCGAAAAGCTGTAAGGGAGGTCAACAGCCCACCTCCACAACCGGAGGACCCTGACCGGGCCCTCGATCCCGGACTCGAAGAGGATCCGGACATATTTGTGGAGCTAATCGACAGGACATTCTATCAATTGAGCTGTGATGATACCAAGGTGGCCATCATAGCCGACTATCCGGGGCTACTCCCTGCATCGCATGTAAGAAAAACCATAGCCCCAACTTCCGAGAAGGATCCCCTTTTATGCACTTCACCTATCGTACACACATGGTGTTTTACAGGGAAGGCCCTCGGGACGCCATGCCGAACCCGCAGTGACTCGCCAACAAGGGGCACCGAAGCCGGGTAGGCTAAAAAGGAAGGCGGTCCGGACTGAGACGCCGGCGCAGAGGTATGATACAAAACCTCGCTCCGTGGTTGTCGTCTTTTAAAATGTAATAACACCCATGTTCCCTAGTAGGAAAAACGCTCGCCGGACTATATCCGGAGAGGTTGCCGATCACGCCTCCACGGTCGAGCTCGGGGCGGACACGTGGCGGAAGCTAACACGGGCAACGCCGGATGCTCCTCCTACAGAGGATGCGGATAAAATATCCGCTACAAATTCCTAAGTGGAGAGCGCCATGAATCACAAGCGTCGCCGGGTCGTACTCCGTGACGCTTGTTTCTCCCAAGAGGCGTTTGACGCCTTCAAATCGGGACACGCGTATGTCCGTGCTGCTCAAAATGGTCTTGCCAGAGCCACGGACCAGTATGTAAAGGATGTACGGGTAAGAAAATCTGATGATTATATATATCAGTAGCCCGTGAGACTTGAAACAGTTAACACAACTGATTTAAGGATCATTATTTGTGCAGGTTCTTATAGCGAAGAATACCCAATTGTCTCAAGAGCTGGAAGAGTGCAAGGCCCAGCTACGGGCCGCAGTTGCCGCATTGAAGGAGTCCGAGAAGGCTCCCTCTGGTAACACTTGTTTCTATTGCAAAGAATGACAGGTACCATATAGTATGCGGCAAGCGTGCAAATCTAACAATAGATATTGCAGATGACTCCGGAGTGAATCCGGAGGCCGCGTCGGGGGATGCGCAACGTGCGAATTGACAGCTAAATGCTGGCGAGCGTGTGCTGACGCGGGTTAGGCAGGAGAAAAACGATCTCCAAGACGCCAATGTCCAGCTGGGCGTGGAACTGAAGGATGTTCGGGCCCAGCTTGCTGACTCCGTGAAGGAGAATAAGCGGCTTCGACGCGGCATTTTCAGTAAGTGCTTGAACGAACCTTTGAGAGAGGTCGGCGAAGAAGTCGGCTAACAGAGTGATGTCTGCAGGTATGCTGACGGGTCGTCCCGCGGAGGAGATGCCCGGGTCTGCGGGTGATCTTCTACCAGAGCTCTCACAACTGCACGAACAATTTCGGCAGGTGATGCAGGGTATTGCCCAAGCCTTGTGGCCATCCGCCTCCCCGCCAAGAGGCATGGGGGAGCTTATAGAGAAGCTCAAGGGAGCGCGGCGGCGCTTCCGATTATGGAAGATATCAGCCTACCGACAAGGTGCGAGGGAAGCCTGGGCCATGGTGAAGACGCGATATACCAAGGCTGACCCAAACCACATGGCCGAGGTCGGACCTGTGGGGCCCAATGGGAAGAAGATCCCCGTCAGTTTGGTGTATGACCAAGTAGAGTTAGCCGCAAAGTATTCCCAACAGGATTGTAGGCTAGACAGCCTGTTGGATGGTATAGAAGAAGAATTTAGTCAGTCTAAGTGGTATGTAATTTAAGTGACATATATAATGTCCCTAGCCGGATTGTAAATCATTTGTCATGGCGGACCTTTTCGCTTCGACCTCTGGACCCGATAGTCCGGAGTGTATCCAAATACCCGCTCGGTTATGTAAAAACCGGGGTATGCGTGGAAGCCAGGCGTAGGGGTCATAAGTGCTTGAACAGACAAGTACCCAACTAGCTATGTTATATTACATGGATAGTAAGAAACATCTTCCAGGGAGAATAGTTCCGTTAAGGGTTCCTTTCCTTGGGTACACATGCCGTAATGTGCATGTCCGAACTGCGAAAAGAGACGCAGGCTATAAACATCTGGGGGCGTATATCAAAAATAAAAAAAGTCATCTTTTGTTCACCGATCGAATATTCTCTTAAGAACGCTAGCTTTCGGCTTCACCTAGTCTGAGGTACACATCCGGCTGACCCGGCAGTAACAATCGCAGAGGTGCTCCCCTTATGCCCTAGCCAAATTAACGGGAACGTAGGGCATAAACACAAGAGCTAGGCAACCCAGCTTGGCTAAAACTTAAGTCATATCGATGCATATAATGGCGAAAAAAGGTGCATGTGGAAGAATAACACATGTGCGGGGTATAAAGCCCAGAGGATAGTTATATCACTAGTAGAAAAAGGGTCAAATGTGAGACACATTAGTCCCGGTTCGTAATAGAACCGGCACTAATGTGTCCATCAGTGTCGGCTCCAACGGCTAGGCGGGAGGAGCTCTTTAGTACCGGTTCATGGCGAACCTTTAGCACCGGTTCGTGCCACGAACCCGTACTAAAGAAAGTGGTAGCAGGATGTTGTCAGAGTGGGGCCCTTCCAGCACCTTTAGTACCGGTTCGTGGCACGAACTAGTACTAAAGGTCGTCCTATATAAACCCTTCGGCCCACCCGCACTGTTCTTCCCCTTTCCCTCTCCCTCTCCTCTGTTCTTCCCTTCTTCCTCTCGAGTTCATCACAAAATTTGCCCCAAATTTGTCAAGATTTGCAGGCCCCATCCATTCAAATGATCACAAAGGTTAGCAACTTTGTCCTTTCATCTCTCATTGCTAGATTAGCTCTTGCATTGGTTTATATAGTGATTAATTGTGGGTTTTAGTAATTTGGGAGGAATTATATGTGGTAGTATTTTATTTATATGCAATTTGAGGTCAAAATAACACTTAGTTTGCATATGTAGGTGTGGTTTACTTAGTGCCTTCTAAATCTTCGTCAGAACCACTGCCGATCGCCTGCACCGTCTCTGTCATGGCACCACCTTGTGGTGAGCCTCTTGTTCATGAAATTTTATATAAAAAATTGATGTTTGTGTGATTTGGATATATAGTTACTCGTATAATTATCTTAGCCATATGTTGTTTGTTATACATAGTGCCATGGTTTTGATATCCGTCCCCGTTGCCCTCGTCCTTGTTATGATTCAGATGTGGTATATTTGCTTTTAAAACTATTTGTTGCATTTCGTGTTTATGACAAATTATGCCCATCAAGTTGACATAGATATTTTTATCTAGGAGGTATGTGAACCGGAAATTCCAACCGACCCTATTGTCGAGAGGTTAAATTTAGTTGAAAGAGAAAACGAGTATTTGAAAGAAAAATTGAAAAGAATTGAGGGGAGAAGATGGAATTGGAGTTGCATGTTGCCGATGTCGTCGATGATCACAAGATCAAGATGGAGAAAATGCGCTTGAAGATTAGAAAGATTAGAAAATATGCCATTGATAGTGAGGCTTGGTATCATTATGCTGTTGGATCAATTGTTACCTTAGTTGCGATCTTGATCGCATTCGTTGTTGCATTTAAATGCTTTAGCTAGAGAGTTATTTGTTTGTTGCATTTAAGTGTTGTATGAACTTTATGTATTGTATTAATTTGGTGTTTTTGGTGCTGTGTATTGAAGATGAGCTGGCAATGGATGTACGATGACCGATGCTCTCCCGAGTTCATTAATGGCGTGCAAACTTTTCTGCTTGTGGCTGAGGCAAACAAGCGGGCGGCTGGTTTTATGCCTTGT
The DNA here is from genome assembly GCA_021605145.1 of Aegilops bicornis. Classification (NCBI taxonomy): domain Eukaryota; kingdom Viridiplantae; phylum Streptophyta; class Magnoliopsida; order Poales; family Poaceae; genus Aegilops; species Aegilops bicornis. Next base: position 345,072,652 of record CM038673.1, on the reverse strand, counting down.
CCATGTCTGGCTATAAGAATGAATTAAATTACTCTAAGTCAGGAACCATTCACGTCCACCTATTTAAGTTTGGTTTCGTGCCGCACTATAATGTTTGGACCAAGCACGAAGAAAGAGGGGTTATGATGGAAGACAATGAAGAAGAAGAGGACGACGGCTATCCCGCCATGGGTTCCCTGAATACGATGATACAACGATGGGGGAAGAAGCTGAGCCGTGTCACGCGGGAAGAAGCTGAGTCGGCAATGCGGGAAGAAGCTGAAGAAGAGGCATCAGATGAGCCCGTTGATGATCTAGGTAGGGCCATTGCCGATGCAAAGAGAAAATGCGCAAGTGATTTGGAGAAGAAGAAGTTGCAGCGCATGTTAGAGGATCACAAAAAATTGTTGTACCCGAATTGCATAGGTGACAAGAAAAGGCTGGGTACCACACTGGAATTGTTGCAATGGAAGGCAGAGAATGGTGTATCTGACAAGGGATTTGGAAAGTCGCTGGTAATGATAAAGAATATGCTTCCAAAGGACAACGAATTGCCCGAGAGTACGTACGAAGCAAAGAAGGTTGTACGCCCTCTAGGGTTAGAGGTGCGGAAGATACATGCATGCCCTAATGATTGCATCCTCTACCGCGGTGAGTACGAGGATTTGAACGCTTGCCGGTCTGCGGTGCATTGCGCTATAAGATCAGCCGCAATGACCTCGGTAATGTCGAGGGCGAGCGCCCAGTGAAGAAGATTCTTGCCAAGGTGATGTGGTATGCTCCTATAATACCACGGTTGAAACGTTTGTTCCAAAACAAAGAGCATGCCAAGGCGATGCGATGGCACTGAGAAGACCGTAAGAAAGACGGAAAGTTGAGAGTACCCGCTGACGGGTCGCAGGGGAGAAAAATCGAAAGAAAGTACGGGAAGGAATTTTTGCAGATGACGCAAGGAACGTATGGTTTGGTCTAAGCACAGATGGCATTAATCCTTTTGGGGAGTAGAGCAGCAACCATAGCACCTAGCCTGTGACTCTATGTTTGTATAACCTTCCTCTTTGGTTGTGCATGAAGCGGAAGTTCATTATGATGCCAGTGCTCATCCAAGGCCCTAAGCAACCCGACAACGACATTGATGTGTACCTAAGGCCATTAGTTGAAGAACTCTTACAACTGTGGAATGGAACATGTGTACGTGCGTGGGATGAGCACAAACAGGAAGAATTTGACCTAAAGGCGTTACTGTTCATGACCATCAATGATTGGCCTGCTCTCAGTAACCTTTCAGGATAGACAAACAAGGGATACCGCGCATGCACGCACTGTTTGGATGATACCGACAGTATATATTTGGACAATTGTAGGAAGAATGTGTACACAGGACATCGTCGATTTCTTCCCAGCAGGCATCCCGTAAGAAAGAAAGGCAAGCATTTCAAAGGTGAGGCGGATCACCGGACGAAGCCTCACCACCGTACTAGAGCTGATGTACATGATATGGTCAAGGATTTGAAGGTAGTCTTTGGAAAGAGTCCTGGTGGACAACCTGTTCCGAATGCGCTGACGGACGCGCACCCATGTGGAAGAAGAAATCTATATTTTGGGACCTGCCCTATTGGAAAGACCTAGAGGTCCGCTCCGCAATCGACGTGATGCATGTGACGAAGAATCTTTGTGTGACCCTGCTTGGCTTCTTGGGCGTGTATGGGAAGAAAAAGATACACACGAGGCACGGAGGACCAACAACGTATGCACGGAAAAGGCGGCATACATGAGGGTCATGCAAGATACGCTCTTACCAAAGAAGAGAAAGAAATCTTCTTTGAATGCACCTTTCGATGATTAAGGTGCCGTCGGCTTCAAATCGAATGTAAAGGGAATCATAAACATGGCAGAGAAAAATTTCCGAACCTAAAGTCTCATGACTGTCACGTGATTATGACGCATAGCTGCTTAGGTTGCATTGAGGGGCTTCTACGGAAAAACGCTCGATTAGCCATTGTGAAGCTATGTGCATTCCTCAATGCAATCTCTCGGAAGGTAATCGATCCAGAAATCATACCAAGGTTAGAGAATGATTTGGTGCAATGTCTTGTCGGGCTTTTGAGTTGGTGTTCCCACCATCCTTCTTCAACATCATGACGCACGCGTCCTAGTTCACCTATCTTGAAGAGATTAACGTTTTGGGTCCTGTATTTCTACACAATATGTTCCCCTTTGAGAGGTTCATGGGAGTCTTAAAGAAATATGTTCATAACCATGCTAGGCCGGAAGGAAGCATCTCCAAGGGCCATGAAAATGAGGAGGTCATTGAGTTTTTTATTGACTTTATTCCTGACCTTAAGCCGATTGGTGTTCCTGAATCGTGGCCTAAGGGCGAACCGGATGGAAAAAGGCACGCTAGGAGGATCAAATAATATATATGGACGGACATTCTCTCATTGAAGCACACTACACAGTTCTCTGAAATTCCGCCTTGGTGGCTCCGTATATGGACGAACACAAGTATTTTCTATGCTCCAAACACCCAGAGCGGTGCGATGGTGGATTACACGTGAACAAACCAGGAGTTTCACGGCTGGTTGCGCATACCGCACTACCATGCATGACACCTCTATTGAAGATGACATGTACTTGCTGCCACAGTTACCATCTTCGAATATAATGACTTACAAAGGGTACGAGATAAATGGTAATACATTTTACACGATTGCCCAAGATAAGGAGAGCACCAACCAAAACAGTGGTGTCCGCTTTGATGCAACAACCAAGACGGGAAAGGAAACATATTATGGTTACATAGAGGACATATGGGAACTTAACTAAGGAGGTGGTTTGAAGGTCCCTTTGTTTCGGTGCAAATGGGTCAATATGACACGAGGCGGGGTAACGGAAGACCCGCAGTACGGAATGACAACAATGGATCTCAACAATCTTGCTTATGCAGACGAACCATTCGTCCTAGCCAATGATGTGGCACAGGTTTTCTATGTGAAGGACATGTCTACCAAGCCGAGAAAAAGAAAAGATAAGGAAGCGAATGCATCATACGATGAGCCAAAGCGGCACATAGTTCTTTACGGGAAGAGAAACATCGTGGGAGTGGATGACAAGACGGACATGTCAAGATTATGAAAAGTTTGATGAAATTGCTCCATTCACGGTGAATATTGACCGAGCATCCCGTTAAACGATGAAGATTTTCCATGGTTACTGGCGCAAAGGGACACACGCGAAGAAAAAGTTTCACACCCAAAGATCCGGGATGTGATCGGCTTCACTATCATCACTTTCTTCATGTTTCACACCGGAGGGAATCTCTGTAATAGTTAGGGTAGTTATGTTTTGGCATTTGAAACGCGAAGAAATTTTATGTGCAAACAAATTCTTTCATGCATTTACTGATTTTTTCAGCTAAATTGAAAAACACTTCAAATGAACTCCGGAAAGGTTGAAAGTTGGCATGGTATCATAATTTCACCCACATAGCATGTGCAAAAAAGTAGAGAGGGTTACGGCAAAAACTGGATGCACTTCGTGTACAAAATGGACAATCTCTTCGAACTATCGTGGTTTGGACGAAAACTCATACTGCTACAAAGGCATTACATTTTTAAATAACCTAAGCATTACCAAATTGAATATAATGATAAAACACACTAATATTAAACATAATAAAAAAGAATCACTGAAAAATGTATTTTTAAAGTTAAGTTATTCACAAACTAGTGATTCACACAAATTTCAAATAATTCAAAATTTAAACTATTCAATTTTTTGTACCTAAAGGAAAAATATTCACAAAGAAACTCTAAATACATCAAAAAACAACTATAAATAAATAAAACAAAATAAATAAAGCAGAAAAGAAAAAAACTAAATGAAAAAAAGCCCACCTCTTTGGGCCACAATACTGCATACGACTAGAAACCCAAATTCTATTGGGCTAGGATGCAGGTCCGCTAGCCCAATAGGCCCATCAGGGCATAGCAGCAGATGTAGGCCCGGAAGGCCTACTTAAGAGAGGAGCTCGAGATAGCTACCGTGACTGGGCTTATAAACCAAGGCGCCTCGGCTAGCGAGGTGGGACTAAACTTGTCACATCAAGACTGCTTGTGCCATTAAGACCACCTTTACTACCGGTTGGTGGCTGGAACCGGTACTAAAGGGTGAGTCTTTATTACCGGTTCCATCCACCACCTGGTACTAAAGGTGTGCTCTCCCGCCGCTTGGCCTGGCCAAATTTGACCTTTAGTACCGGTTGGTGGCTCCAACCGGTGCTAAAGGCTCCTCCTATATATATAGCACTTACAAAAATTTAGCTTTCCTCCCACTTCTCTGCTTCATCGCCGCCGCCCGTTGCACCGTCCCGTCGACTCCACGCCGCTTCGTCCTCGTCGCTGTCGCCCGTCGCGCGTCTGCTGCCCGTCGCTGCCGCCGACGCCTCGACCGCTCCGTGAGCCTCAGCCCCCTCTTCTCCCTCTAATCGAAGCCGCCACGCGCGCGCCGGCGCCGTCGATCACCTTGGCTCGCCATCGCGGGCGTCCCTGTCCCGCACCGTCGCCTGCACACACAACACATACACACACATACACACACATACAGAATTTATGTTCTGTTTTTAGTTTTTAGTTTTTCTGTTTTTAGTTTTTAGTTTTCTGTTATTAGTTATTAGTTATTAATTTTTCTGTATTAATGTTATAGAAATGTTAGTTATATATAAAAATGTTAGTTATATATAGAAATGTTAGTTTTTTCTGTATTAATGTTATAGAAATGTTAAAGAAAAAAATTGTTATAGAAATGTTAGTTTTAGATATGGTTAATGTTTTTTTAGTTTATTATATTTTTAGTTATAAAATTTAGAATTTGCATATATGAAATCACAATCCATCATTTAAAAAATGTTACTTTACTTTTGAGGCATATAGTATTTGTTGTCGATGATGTCCGCCCAGCATCTCGCTGGCCGAATTCGCTCATGACGACGTCTTGCTTCAGAGAGGACCCATGTCCGGACTGGCTCACTGGCCGGCACTGGGAGGTGCTACCTTCAGGGGCGCGACGCTTGGCGAGGAACCCGGCCTCGGGTCCCGTCGTAGACCCTGATCTCCTTTGGTGGCGTTCGCATGGGCCACTTTTGGTGCGGAGGGAGCCAGCCCCGCCGGAGGTGGTACGTCGCCGTGTCAGGGAGGAGGACAAGCACGTCCATGGCTACATGGCTGCTATGGACGTCAGGTTCTCCAATACCTGGCACGTTCTTTGGGGAGATCACCCGAGCTATGATCGAGTGATGGTTCCTTCACTTTGGTTGTCCACCGCCCGCGCCTCAGGAACCGCGAGTGGCCTAGATTACTCTTTAGTATTCGATCTTTATTAGCTAGCTAGCTAGCTAGTGATGTATTCGATATATAATATTCGAGATGATTTATTTGAGATTATATATATTATTTGAGACGATGTATTCGAGATTATATCTATTATTCGAGACGATGTATTCGAGATTATATTCGATGATGCTTATTATGTGCTATGATTGATTCAGTTTTTCCTTATTAATTGATTGCATCCATACATTGTAATTTGAATACTAAATTGTTTTATATTTCTTTTGGATTGGTTAAATAAAAGCTATGGCGGACAATACCGGCAGAGAGGGAGAAGAGGCCCTATTCGATATCATACACCATCCTCGCGGACCAGATGATGATCAGAATGAAAAAGATTATGACGGCTCCGAATTTCTAAACAACACCGGGGATGGTGATATGATATTCAATCGCGACGACCGAATTGATGAAGTCATGAACTATGATTATGATGATGACGAATAAAATGTTGATCTTGAAACAACAAAGACGGGCGAGGTATATTTATATAAGCAGGCATCTGGTGATCATCACATGTTTTAAATGACTTGAAGATATATTAACGAATCGATCTTTCTTCTTTCAGCCATCCGGATCGAGCAAATCTTCAGGCAGCAGGACAGTACGAGGCCCAAACAAAAAGTTGAAGGAGGGCGTAAAGTACAATATCGAGGTCATCAAACCTAATGGGGAACCATTAGCGCCTAAGAAGATTGCGAACAAGTTCATTCGTTAGTGCGGAGTTCTTGTGAAGGACCAACTCTCGATGTCCCTTCAAGAATGGAGAGAGCCAGCAAAGCCACGTCCAGATCTTACTTTTGTCGACGAGAGACAAAAAGTTCTGCTTTGGGAAACTCTCATGGAACATTTCACCCTACCAGATCATTTCACAGATGCAGATGTGGAGGAAGTCAAGGACGCTGCTCTTAGGAAGATGGCGGTTGCATTCAACAACCACAAGAAACGTGTATGGGACAAGTACGTCAAGGGAGGAAGGAAGACTCCAGTATTCAAGGGAACACTAGAGAAGCAAAGTGCTCATTGGGACGATTTCGTGAAATTCAAGGAATCGGAATTATCTAAGGAACGGTCGAGAATAAACAAGGCCAATGCCGCAAAAAAGGATAACTTCCATAAGTCGGGGCCGTGTGGCTACGCTGTGGCAATGCCTAAGTGGGATAAGTCCGAGAAAGAGATGGAGGATGCAGGTTTCACTCCGGTTACATTGAGCTGCCCCAGTGCGGGACTTGGTTCTATGCGCATGGGGGAGTTGGACCCAAGATGTGCAAAGTTTCGAAGAAGGCATGTCTGAACGGAGCCGAAGATAAGATACTTGTTGCAATTGAAGAGGCTCGATCGGGGGTGTTCCAGCCCAACAGAGAGAACGACGAGCTTACGCGTGCCCTGGGAAATCCTGAACACCCGGTGTCGGTGTCAAAACCGGCGGATCTCGGGTAGGGGGTCCCGAACTGTGCGTCTAGGCGGATGGTAACAGGAGACTAGGGACACGATGTTTTTACCCAGGTTCGGGCCCTCTCGATGGAGGTAAAACCCTACTCCTGCTTGATTAATATTGATGATATGGGTAGTACAAGAGTAGATCTACCACGAGATCGGAGAGGCTAAACCCTAGAAGCTAGCCTATGGTATGATTGTTGTTCGTCCTACGGACTAAAACCCTCCGGTTTATATAGGCACCAAAGAGGGTTAGGGTTACACAAAGTCGGTTACAATGGTAGGAGATCTACATATCCGTATCGCCAAGCTTGCGTTCCACGCCAAGGAAAGTCCCATCCGGACACGGGACGAAGTCTTCAATCTTGTATCTTCATAGTCCAGGAGTCCGGCCAAAGGTGATAGTTTGGCTATCCGGACACCCCCTAATCCAGGACTCCCTCAGTAGCCCCTGAACCAGGCTTCAATGTCGACGAGTCCGGCGCGCATATTATCTTCGGCATTGCAATGCGGGTTCCTCTTCCAAATAAAAGATTATGAAACAAGGATAGTGTCCGGCTCTGCAAAACAAGTTCCACATACCACCGTAGAGAGAATAATCTTTGCACAAATCTGCTGACGTATTCCGCAGCGTGACATCACACCATGGCCAGCCCTTTATTCGATACTGTCCCACCTCAGCGCGTTTAGCGAGGCGGTTTCCTTGGCACGTCTTGTCAAAGCGGAGATCGTGCCCCCTTATTCCGGGATTCTCATCAATACGGGCGTGGGTAACCCAACCGCGCCATTGATTACGGCGCTTGGGAGATAAGCGAGTTTTACCAGGCTGGTAGGGACGCATAGCTTCGTCCGTCCATATAAGGGGATAAGGATCCACCTTTTCACCCTCGCCTTCTTCCTCCTTCGCTCATCCACTTCCGCGCACTCGAGCTCCAGCGCCCAAGTCCGCACATCCCTCCTCAACCTTTCTCCAGTCTTGTCCGGAGCGGGAGGCAAGTGGATGGCCTCCTCCGTCACGGAGGGGCAAGTCAAAAAGCTGCGGAAGGCCGGATACTTGTCCAAATGACATCGCAAGATCGGCTCCCGATAAGGGGCAAATCATCCCCACCCCAGGCCCCATGAGAGGGTGGTGTTCCTCACCCACTTCCTCCGCGGACTAGGTTTTCCACTTCGCCCATTTGTCCGGGGGCTCATGTTCTACTACGGCCTAGATTTCCATGATCTGGCCCCGAATTTCATCCTCAACATCTCGGCGTTCATCGTCGTGTGTGAGGCCTTTCTCTGCATCCAGCCCCACTTCGGCTTATGGCTGAAGACTTTCAATGTCAAGCCGAAGGTAGTGGGCGGCCACCAAGCGGAGTGCGGAGGCGCCATGGTTGGCAAGATGGCCAACGTCCTATGGCTCGAGGGCTCCTTTGTGGAGACCGTGAAGGGGTGGCAATCGGGGTGGTTCTACATCACCGAGCTGCGCGACCCTAAATGGGCAGCGGCCCCCGAATTTCGGTCTGGTTTCCCTACGCGGCTTACCTCTTGGAAAGAGATGGGCCTGACGTGGGGTAATCCGGAAGAACTGACCGGACTCCAGACCTGCATCCAAACCCTGGTGAACAAGAATCTCAGGCTTGTCAATGTAATCCAGGTTATGCTCATCCGCCGGATCCTCCCATGCCAACAACGGGCCTTAAGCTTGTGGGAGTTCGATCCGGCGCAGCACCGAACTTTGAGCAGGCTCTTCGACACTACGTACGAAGATGCCTGGAAGGCGCTGTTCAAGGGCGCCAAGGCTCCCGCATCCGCTACTGAAGATCACGGATTCAGCTCGCAGCGCCAAGCGAGGTAAGCTATTTTACCCTTTACGGGATTCTTGTTTTTCATAGTTTGACTCTATGCGGGATCTAAACTCCCTTACCTTTGACAGGACTAGCGGAACACGTCCGGACAGGTTAACTGTCCGGCTCCTTTGCCAGAAGACCCAGCGGACGCCTGCGTTTCGGCGTTGCTGGTTCCGCACCTCATGTGGTGCCGGAGAAGAAGGCCACGGGACTCAAGGAGTGCCCGGCGCCAGTGTTGTCGGACTCATCGTCCAAGCGACTCGAGGCGAATCCTCCCATGAAAACGAGGAGGAGGAAAGAAGCCCCTCCCCAAATGGGAGAGAAGAAAAGGAAGGCCGCCCTGACTGGGGAGGCCGGAGGGTCCAAGAAAGGGAGGACCCTTCCTCCGGACTTCTCTACCAACGCCAACGACGGCAAAGAGGAGTGGCCGTTGAGGGCCAAGCCCCTGGCGAGATCGTAAGTGTCTGGATTCCGGAATAGCTCATGGCTTTTCATTTGTCGCATAGTGTCTTCTAATGCCGGATACAACCATGCAGCCCGCCCAAGGACGAGCTCGCTGCTTCGACAAGCGGCTCCCTGGATTCGTCGGATGTGAATAGCACTTCACTTCCGGCCGCATCCTCTCCCCGCACCGCTGATGACGCAGAGGTGGGGTCCCAAAAGGGGCCTGGCCAGGAGGAGGTGGTCCAAGAGGCGCCGCAAGGCAACCTCCCGGACCCCAGGCGCGAAGGGGGCGAAACCCCAAAGGGCTCTGAGTCCGGCCCGGTGTCGGACCCCATACCGGAACCTTCAGTGGTTCCGAAGTCCGGCAGGCGGCCCCTTTGTAAGAAGGGCAAGACTGCGATGCCGGTGACCTTCGTCCAACCGGAGGCACCGGATAGCTTGCTGGAGGCGCTTAACGGCGCCACCATCGATGAGGACCACCGCACTGTTATGAGTATGGTGATCCAGAAAGTTCAGTCCACCAAGAGCGGGCTGACTGAAGCCTGTGCCAGCCTTCTAACAGGCTTTGAGGTAAGTTTTTAAGATATGTAAGAATATTACCGCATAGACAGTAGCCCCTGATGCTTAGTTTGGTGTTCAGAAAGAAAAGCCGAACTGAGGATATAAAAAGATATACGCAGGAGTCTAACATAAGTATGTCAATATGGGAATGCAGGCCATTGGCCGACCTCACAGACCATCATGGAGGTCAATGCATTGAAGGAGAGCCTCGAGCGGTCCGAGAACGAGCTCGGCCTTGCCAAAAAGCAGCTCGAGGACAAAGAAGGTAAGTAATACCTTATGGGATTTTAAAAAAATGTGGTTGCAAAAAATGACAGGACTAACGTGAATATTTCAGGGGCCACAAACGAGGTGGCGACTTCAAGGAGGCGGTGTCTCGGCCGAAGCAATGCGGCCGCTGGAGTGCACCGAGCGAGAGAAGCAGGAGGCGCGGTGGCGGAGGTGCGGCAAGAGCTCTGTGCTCTTGTGGAAAAACACGAGAGTTTGGAGCGTGACTCGAAGACTCGAGAGTCCGAGCTCGCCTCGGCCCTTGAGAGTGCCAAAGCCGCTAAGGCCGAAGCCCAAAAGGCCCTCCAGGAGATTGAGGCGATAAAGAAGATAGCGGCGGGTAAGGCGTTCTTTATGCAAAGCAAGCATGTGAAAGTGAATTATCTGTTACTTACCCGAATCCGGGGCTCTCCAGGAGCGTTCGCAGATCTGCCCCGCAGCGTGTCCGATGCCGCCGCGTTCTATCGAGCCGAGGAGGGGAGCTCGACGGAGAAGGTGTTCTGGTCTCGATATCTTTGAGGCCGGACACCTGTTTCGAGCGACCAAATTTGAAGCAAATGGTCGAGCTCCACAAGGTGGCCGAACAGGCCATGAAGGACCATATCGCTCGTTTGTGGCCTAAGGAAGCCTTGCACAGGAGCTACTTGGCTAGTGCGGCGGCTGGTGGACGCATGTCCATGGATTGAAGTCATCAAGCGCTCCGTCTGCATTGAAGGTGCCCGTCGGGCTCTTGCCCGTGCTAAAGTGCACTCGGGCAACATGGACGCTGAGAAGCTTGTGACGGACGGGCCACCGTCGGGCAAGGGGCATCGCAAGCCCGAGATGTACTATGAGAGCGTCCTGAAGGGTGCCCGCCTTATAGCGGGTGAATGCTCCAAAGATGTAATTTTTTAGTAGACTCGCATTTGTTATCACAGACGCTGAAAACTTGTTCATATGCGCTTAAGCAACTCTTGTGAATTTAAAATATTACCTTCAGGCGGCCGTTTATTAATTTTGAGAGATGGCGAGTAGTCGTTGGCTTCAAATTTCATGCCACGAAAGTGTTGGGGTGTTCGGGATAAACTTGAGCGCTCTTGTTCCCATTCTTGGGTCCTTCGAGGGAGGCGCCAACGCAACGAACCGTGCAACCGGACTATAATGCTTGAACACTCTCACTTAGCCATAGAATTCTATAATTTTAAATTTCGTGAAACCCCTAGTATTCGGAAGACCGAGTTCGGGGCGCTATCCACGCCTAGGTCGGACAATGCCAACTCCTCGCTCTAAGCGGCATAAGTCTTTAGGGACTCGAAAACCTCTCGAACAGCGACCGGCTCTCGCCCTATCATGACGGTCAGTTTTAGCTTACACCGAGGCGCTTAACCCAGCTCAACCGGGGCACAATCGCAGTGGTTCTCCCAGCTACCTTAGCCGATATAACGGAACGTAAGGTACCAAAACATGGGAGCCGGGCAAACCCAACTATGGACCCAAGACATGATTCGGAGCCGATGCATATAATGCTATAAGTTTGGGGTGCCGCACTTGTGAAAGTGATCGGACTTATCACACCATATTTTGGGGTACATAAGCCCCTGGTGTGTTGGCCGTACCAAAGTGTACGGTTGCACAATGTCATAAAGGAACATATATCAAAAAAGGAATGCAAAAATAGGCGGAAGCTATGTATTGTTTATTCCGAAGGTACTGCAATGAAAGCAGAACGATACAAATAGTGCGATAAGCAAGGAACAGGACTTTTGACATGTCCCCCTCCAAGGGTAAGCTACGGGATGGTATGTAAAACAGGTATACTGCTCGTAATAGAGACCACCTGGACATTCGACGTAGCTATCCGCTTCCCTGGTTGTTGTATCGTGTGTTCGGCGATTCTAGTGCCGGACAGGGCTTCTAGAGAACGGAGTCCTGAAAATAAGAGAAAAAGAAGAAGAAAAAGAATGACACAATCGGGAGCCCCTGGTGCGGTTGAGCCGCATTCTGGGCATGCCGTGGTCGTGCCCCTTCCCCTATGCCCATGGTATTTCCAGAGCGTAGTTATGTACGCGTAGTACTGGTTTTGCAATTTCGCGAGGGCTGGGGTTGGGGCCGCATTGCTACGCGTGCTCGGAACATGCCAGACGGTCTTGTTGTAGGTTACTCCGGGCGCGCTTGACGGTGTCCGGTCGTTTAATGGCCGGACTCGAGAGTTGCCTTGAAAGGCTGCTTTGTACTTCCGCCGCGAGGGCCGCCGTATGTTCCTCCGTTCGGAGCGAGCGTTCAGTGTTTCCGTTGACTATGATTACTCCTCGAGGGCCTGGCATCTTGAGCTTGAGGTATGCATAGTGCGGCACCGCATTGAACTTTGCAAATGCGGTTCTTCCGAGCAGTGCGTGATAGCCGCTGCGAAACGGGACTATGTCGAAGATTAATTCCTCGCTTCGGAAGTTATCCGGGGATCCGAAGACCACCTCGAGTGTAACCGAGCCTGTACAATTGGCCTCCACACCCGGTATGACGCCTTTAAAGGTCGTCTTTGTGGGTTTAATCCTTGAGGGGTCTATGCCCAGTTTGTACCTTGTATCTGGTAAAGCAGGTTCAGTTCTTTGCCGCCGTCCATGAGGACTCTAGTGAGGTGAAATCCGTCAATAATTGGGTCTAGAACCAATGCGGCGAATACGCCGTGGCGGATGCTAGTGGGGTGGTCCCTTCGGTCAAAAGTGATCGGGCAGGAGGACCACGGGTTGAACTTTGGGGCGACTGGCTCCATCACGTATACATCCCTTAGTGCATGCTTCCGCTCCCTTTTGGGTATGTGGGTTGCATATATCATGTTCACCGTCCGCACTTGTAGGGGGAAGCCCTACTGTCCTCTATTGTTCGGCGGCCCGGGCTCCTCCTCGTCATCGCTGTGCAGCCCCTTGTCATTGTTTTCGGCGTTTAATTTGCCTGCCTGTTTGAACACCCAACAATCCCTGTTAGTGTGGTTGGCTGGTTTTTCGGGGGTGCCATGTATCTGGCACGAGCGATCGAGTATTCGGTCCAAATTGGACGGGCCTTGGGTATTTATTTTGAATGGCTTTTTCCGCTGACCGGGTTTAGAGCCTCTGAATCCGGCATTGACTGCCGTGTCCTCAGCATTATCGCCGTTAATGCGGCGCTTGTGCTTGTTGCGACGCGACCTACCATTGTTGTCCTTGGTATCCAAACTACCAGGGTTTTTGGTTAAGTTGTTACTACGAGCAAGCCAGCTGTCCTCTCCCGCGCAAAAGCGGGTCATGAGTGTGGTGAGGGCTGCCATGGATTTCGGCTTTTCCTGTCCTAGGTGCCGGGCAAGCCACTCGTCGCGGATGTTGTGTTTGAAGGCTGCTAGTGCCTCTGCATCCGGACAGTCGACGATTTGATTTTTCTTTGTTAGGAACCGTGTCCAGAATTGTCTGGCCGATTCCTCTGGGTGCTGAATTATATGGCAAAGGTCATCGGCGTCTGGTGGTCGCACATATGTGCCCTGGAAGTTGTCAAGCAATGCGGCTTCCAGGTCTTCCCACCAACCAATTGACTCTGCTAGCAAGCTGTTAAGCCAATGCCGAGCTGGTCCTTTCAGTTTGAGTGGGAGGTATTTGATGGCATGTAGATCATCACCGCGGGCCATGTGGATATGCAGGAGATAGTCCTCAATCCAGACCGCAGGATCTGTTGTGCCATCGTATGATTCAATGTTTACGGGTTTGAAACCCTCAGGGATTTGATGATCCATTACTTCATCTGTGAAGCATAATGGGTGTGCGGCGCCTCTGTACTGGGCTATATCGCGACGCAGCTCGAATGAGCTTTGTCTACTGTATTCGGCCCGACCGTCATTGCTGTATCCGGCGTGGCGGTTATTATCACGTGTCGTGGGGCGCCCCCGCGATCCGTAGATCGATCTTGTTTGCCTTGCCTTGTCCTCCAATATATCCCGCAGTGCAGTGCGTTTCCCGTGCCTTGGTACTTTTCGAGCGACGGTGGTGTGCGGCTTGAGTGGAGGGCCGAGAGGCCTCTCTGTCGCGGCCGCGAGGTGGCCGGTCGGCCGCGTCGTGCATTGGTGATGTAGGTTTTGGGTAGCTCTTGGAGGGGCGTTCAAGTTCATACTCTTCGGCTGCAAGGACTTCAGTCCATCTGTCAGCTAGCAAGTCTTGGTCAGCTCTAAGCTGTTGCTGCTGCTTTCTTGAGGCTGCTTGCCGTGGCCATAAGCTGCGTTTGAAACGCTCTTGTTCGACGGGATCCTCAGCACGACAAATTCGTCGCCGAGGCTTGCCTCGCCTTCTTGAGGGGAGGCATATAATTATCGTCCTCGACCTCTCTGTCGGCCGCTCTATCATGCGGGCTGGCTTCTCCATCCTCTGTCTTTGAGTCTTCTTTGGAGGAGGTTGTCTTCGCGTCCGGGAGTGTTATTATCTCCTGTGCGGAATCACCGTTTTCTTGTGGCGGGATTTAGAGCGGCGCCAGCAGCCCAATGGCGCTTAGGCTGTTTCTTGGAGGGGTCATCCTCCGCTGTTCCATCGCCATTCCCGTCTTTTGGGATGTCCACCATATATATGCCGTATGACGAGGTGGCATTCCAATGCCCTGTAGGCACTGGTTCTTGGTCGTCTCCGACATCGTCGTCCATACCGTCGATGTCTTCGGAGTCAAAGTCGAGCATGTCAGTTAAATCATCGACAGTGGCTATGAAGTGGGTGGTGGGTGGGCGTTGAATTTCTTCGTCGTCCGCATCCCAACCTTCCTGACCATAGTCCGGCCAGGGCTCTCCTGATAAAGAGAGGGACTTTAGTGAACTCAGGATGTCGCCAAAAGGCGAGTGCTGAAAGATGTCCGCGGCAGTGAACTCCATAACCGGCGCCCAATCGGATTCGATTGGCAGGGGCGCGCAAGGTTCGGAGTCCGGAGAGGAGTCCGGCACCTTGGAGTCACGTGGTTCGCAAAGGACAGGGATGGTGTTCGGCTCAATCGCCATAGTGATCGCAACCCCCGAGGCGGTGTCCAGCCACTCGTCCTCGATTGGCGAAGTCGGCTCCGAGCTAGGGGTAGGAGCCGACATCGTGCGGCACCTCGTGGCCTTTGTCGGCAAGAGCTAAATCGTGCCCATCGAGAGCGGTCGGCGCGCTTGGCTGTGGCTCGAATCCGTTGAAGATCAAGTCTCCGCGACGTCGGCCGTGTAGTTCAAACTCCCAAATCTGACGATGATGGCGGGCGTAGCTTTCGATCTGCTCCAGATGGCCAAGTGAATTGGCCCTTGATGCAAAGCCGCCCGAATCTGAAGATCTGTCCGGGAGAAAAGTCTCACCCTGGACCGCATTGTTGTTGATGATCGAAGGAGCCATCGGGCCTAAAGACTGACGACACGTAGGAACTCTCAATGAAACCACCAATGTCGGTGTCAAAACCGGCGGATCTCGGTAGGGGGTCCCGGCGTGCGTCTAGGCGAATGGTAACAGGAGACGAGGGACACGATGTTTTTACCCAGGTTCGGGCCCTCTCGATGGAGGTAAAACCCTACTCCTGCTTGATTAATTTTGATGATATGGGTAGCACAAGAGTAGATCTACCTCGAGATGAGAGAGGCTAAACCCTAGAAGCTAGCCTATGGTATGATTGTTGTTCGTCCTACGGACTAAAACCTGCTGGGGAACGTAGCAGAAATTCAAAATTTTCTACGCATCACCAAGATCAAACTATGGAGTAATCTAGCAACGAGGGGAAGGGGAGTGCATCTACATACCCTTGTAGATCGCTAAGCGGAAGCGTTCAAGTGAACAGGGTTGATGGAGTCGTACTCGTCGTGATCCAAATCATCGATGATCCTAGTGCCGAACGGACGGCACCTCCGTGTTCAACACACGTGCAGCCAGTGGCGTCTCCCATGCCTTGATCCAGCAAGGAGAGAGGGAGAGGTTGGGGAAGACTCCGTCCAGCAGCAGCACGACGGCGTGGTAGTGGTGGAGGAGCGTGGCAATCCTGCAGAGCTTCGCCAAGCACCGCGGGAGACAAGGAGGGAGAGAGGTAGGGCTGCGCCTTGAGGGAGATGTTGTCGTGTATTAGGCAGCCCCAAAACCTCCACTATATATAGGGGCAAAGGGGAGGGGAGGCGCCCTAGGGTTTCCCTTAGGGGGGGCGGCGGCCACGGCAGATGGGATCTCCCCCTTGGGTGACTTGGCCCCCAAGCCAGGAGGTGGGAACCCTAGATGGGGCGCCCCAAACCCCCTAGTCATGTGGGAATAGGTGAGGGGGGCGCACAGCCCCTTAGTGGGCTGGTTTGCCCCCTTCCCTTGGCCCATGAAGCCCCCCCCCCCAACACTTGACGGGGCTCCCGAAACACCTTTCGGTCATGCTGGTCATCACCCGGTACCTCCGGAACACTTCCGGACTCCAAAACCCTTCGTCCAATATATCAATCTTTACCTCCGGACCATTCCGAAACTCCTCGTGACATCCGGGATCTCATCCGAGACTCCGAACAACATTCGGTAACCACGTATATATATTCCCTATAACCCTAGCGTCACCGAACCTTAAGTGTGTAGACCCTACGGGTTCGGGAACCATGCAGACATGACCGAGACGTTCTCTGGTCAATAACCAACAGCAGGATCTGGATACCCATGTTGGCTCCCACATGTTCCACGATGATCTCATCGGATGAACCACGATGTCGAGGATTCAATCAATCCCGTATTCAATTCCCTTTGTCTAGCGGTATAGTACTTGCCCGAGATTCGATCGTCGGTATCCCGATACCTTGTTCAATCTCGCTACGGCAAGTCTCTTTACTCGCTCCGTAACACATCATCCCGTGATCAACCCCTTGGTCACATTGTGCACATTATGATGATGTCCTACCGAGTGGGCCCAGAGATACCTCTCCGTCACACGGAGTGACAAATCCCATCTTGATTCGTGCCAACCCAACAGACACTTTCGAAGATACCGTAGTGCACCTTTGTAGCCACCCGATTACGTTGTGGACGTTTGGTACACCCAAAGCATTCCTACGGTATCCGGAGTTGCACAATCTCATGGTCTAAGGAAATGATACTTGACATTAGAAAAGCTTTAGCATCTGAACTACACGATCTTTGTGCTAGGCTTAGGATTGTCTTGTCCATCACATCATTCTCCTAATGATGTGATCCCGTTATCAACGACATCCAATGTCCATGGTCGTGAAACCGTAACCATCTATTGATCAACGAGCTAGTCAACTAGAGGCTTACTAGGGACATGGTGTTGTCTATGTACCCACACATGTATCTGAGTTTCCTATCAATACAATTATAGCATGGATAATAAACGATTATCATGAACAAGGAAAAATAATAATAATAATAACTAATTTATTATTGCCTCTAGGGCATATTTCCAACAGTCTCCCACTTGCACTAGAGTCAATAATCTAGTTCACATCGCCATGTGATTAACACTCACAGGTCACATCGCCATGTGACCAACATCCAAAGAGTTTACTAGTGTCACTAAACTAGTTCACATCATCATGTGATTAAGACTCATTGAGTTCTGGGGTTTGATCATGTTTTGCTTGGGAGAGAGGTTTTAGTCAATGGATCTGCAACATTCAGATCCGTATGCACTTCGCAAATCTCTAGGTCATATTGTAAATGCTGCTTCCACGCTCCACTTGGAGCTATTCCAAATGGTTGCTCCACTATACGTATCCGGTTTGCTACTCAGAGTCATTCGGATAGGTGTTAAAGCTTGCATCTACGTAACCCTTTACGTAGAACTCTTTATCACCTCCATAATCGAGAAACATGTCCTTATTTTCTCCGAGGACAATTTTGACTGTCACGGTGATCCACTCCTTGATCACCTTTGTACCCTCTTGCGGACATGTGGCAAGGCACACATCAAAAGTGCGGTACACAAAGATAGCATACTATGGAGCCTATGTCTAAGCATAGGGGACGACCTTCGTCCTTTCTCTCTATTCCGCCGTGGTCGAGCTTTAAGTCTTAAATTCATACCTTACAACTCGTGCAAGAACTCCTTCTTTGGTGATCCATCTTGAACACCTTCAAGATCATGTCAAGGTATGTGCTCATTTGAAAGTACCATTTAGCGTTTTGATCTATCCTCATAGATCTTGATGCTCAATGTTCAAGCAGCTTAATCCAGGTTTTCCATTGAAAAACACCTTTCAAACAACCCTATATGCTTTCCAGAAATTCTACATCATTTCCGATCAACAATATGTCAACAACATATACTCATCAGAAATTCTATAGTGCTCCCACTCACTTCTTTGGAAATACAAGTTTCTCATAAACTTTGTATAAACCCAAAATCTTTGATCATCTCATCAAAGCGTACATTCCAACTCCGAGATGCTTACTCCAGTCCTCAGAAGGATTGCTGGAGCTTTGGATACTTGTTAGCGTCTTTCAGGATTGTCAAAACCTTCTGGTTGTATCACATACAACATTTCCTCAAGAAAAATGTCGAGGAAACAATGTTTTTTTTACATCCTATCTGCAAGGTTTCATAATGCAGTAACTGCTAATCCAATTCCAACAGACTCTTAGCATCGCTACGAGTGAGAAAGCCTCACCATAGTCAACTCCTTGAACTTGTCGGAAAACATCTTAACGACAAGTCGAGCTTTCTTAATGGTGATACTTACCATCATTGTCTGTCTTCCTTTTAAAATCCATCTGTACTCAACAGCCTTACGACCATCGAGTAGTTCTGCCAAAGTCTACACTTTGTTTTCACACATGGATCCTCTCTCGGATTTTATGGCCTCGAGCCATTCATCGGAATCCGGGCCCACCATCACTTCTCCATAGCTCGTAGGTTCATTGTTGTCTAGCAACATGACCTTAAGACAGGATTACCGTACCACTCTGAAGCAGTACGCGTCCTTGTCACCCTACGAGGTTCGGTAGTGACTTGATCTGAAGTTTCATGATCACTATCATAACCTTCTACTTCAATTGGTGTAGGTGCCACAGGAACAACTTCCTGTGCCCTGCTGCACACTAGTTGTAGTTATGGTTCAATAACCCTATCAAGTCTCCACCATCCTCCCACTCAATTTTCCGAGACAAACTTTTTCTCTAGAAAGGACCCAATCAAGAAACAATCCCTATTGCTTTCGGATCTGAATTAGGAGGTATACCCAACTTTTTTGGGTGTCCTATGAAGATGCATTTTATCCGCTTTGGGTTCGAGCTTATCAACCTGAAACTTTTTCACATAAGCGTCGCAGCCCCAAACCTTTTAAGAAACGACAACTTAGGTTTCTCCAAACCATAGTTCAAACGGTGTCGTCTCAACGGAATTACGTGGTGCCCTATTAAAGTGAGTGCGGTTGTCTCTAATGCCTAACCCATGAACGATAGTGGTAACTCGATAAGAGACATCATGGTACGCACCATATCCAATAGGGTGCAACCATGATGTTTGGACACACCATCACACTATGCTGTTCCAGGCGGTATTAATTGTGAAACAATTCCCACAATGTCTTAATTGCGTGCCAAAGCTCGTAACTCAGATACTCATCTCTATGATCATATCATGGACATTTTATCCTCTTGTCACGGTGATCTTCAACTTCACTCTGAAATTACTTGAACCATTCAATAATTCAGACTTGTGTTTCATCAAGTAAATATACTCAGTATCTACTCAAATCATTCGTGAAGTAAGAACATAACGATATCCATCATGAGCCTCAAAGACTCATTGGACTGCACACATCAAAATGTATTACTTCCAACAAGTTGCTTTCTTGTTCCATTTCACTGAAAACGAGGCTTTCATTCATCTTGCCCATATGGTATGGTTTGCATGTCTCAAGTGATTCAAAATCAAGTGAGTCCAAACGGTCCATTTGCATGGAGTTTCTTCATGCATACACACCAATAGACATGGTTCGCATGTCTCAGACTTTTCAAAAACGAGTGAGTCCAAAGATCCATCAACATGGAACTTCTTCATGCGTTTTATACCAATATGACTTACATGGCAGTGCCACAAGTAGGTGGTACTATCATTACTATCTTATATCTATTGGCATGAACATGTGTATCACTATGATCGAGATTCAATAAACCATTCATTTTATGTGCAAGACCATTGAAGGCATTATTCAAATAAACAGAGTAACCATTATTCTCCTTAAATGAATAACCGTATTGCGATAGACATAATCCAATCATGTCTATGCTCAACGCAAACACCAAATAACAATTATTTAGGTCTAACACCAATCTCGATGGTAGAGGGAGTATGCGATGCTTGATCACATCAAGCTTGGAAACACTTCCAACACATATCGTCATCTCCCCTTTAGCTAGTCTCCATTTGTTCTGTAGCTTTTATTTCGAGTTACTAACACTTAGCAACCGAACCGGTATCTAATAGGCTGGTGCTACTGGGAGTACTAGTAAAGTACACATTAATGTAATATACTTCTATCGACCTTGCCAGCCTTCTCATCTACCAAGTATCTAGGGTAGTTCCGCTTCAGTGACCGTTCCCCTCATTCCAGAAGCACTTAGTCTCGGGTTTGGGTTCAACCTTGGGTTTCTTCACTAGAGCAGCAACTGATTTGCCGTTTCATGAAGTATCCCTTCTTGCCCTTGCCCTTCTTGAAACTAGTGGTTTCACTAACCATCAACGATTGATGCTCCTTCTTGATTTCTACTTTCGTGGTGTCAAACATCGCGAATATTTCAAGGATCATCATATCTATCCCTGATATGTTCTAGTTCATCACGAAGCTCTAGTAGCTTGGTGGCAATGATTTTTGGATAAACATCATTATCTCATCTGGAAGATCAACTCCCACTCGATTCAAGTGATCATTGTACCCAAACAATCTGAGCACAAGCTCAACGATTGAGCTTTTCTTCCTTAATTTGCAGGCTAAGAAACTCGTCGGAGGTCTTATACCTCTTGACGTGGGCACGAGCCTGAAATCCCAATTTCAGCCCTCGAAACATCTCATATGTTCCGCGACGTTTCGAAATCGTCTTTGGTGCCTCAATTCTAAACCGTTTAACATTACTGAACTATCACGTAGTTATCAAAATGTGTATGTCAGATGTTCGCAACATCCACAAACGACGTTCGAGGTTCAAAGACACCGAAGCGGTGCATTAAGGACATAAGCCTTCTATGAAGCAATGAGGACAATCCTCAGTTTACGGACCTAGTCCGCATAATTGCTACTATCAACTTTCAACTAAATTTTCTCTAGGAACATATCTAAACAGTAGAACTAAAGCGCGAGATATGACATAATTTGCAAAACCTTTTGACTATGTTCAGGATAATTGAGTTCATCTTATGAACTCCCACTCAGATAGACATCCCTCTAGTCATCTAAGTGATTACATGACCCGAGTCGACTGGGCCGTGTCCGATCATCACGTGAGACGGACTAGTCAACATCGGTGAACATCTTCATGTTGATCGTATCTACCATACGACTCATGCTCGACCTTTCGGTCTCTTGTGTTCCGAGGCCATGTCTGTACATGCTAGGCTTGTCAAGTCAACCTAAGTGTTTTGCGTGTGTAAATCTGGCTTACACCCGTTGTATGTGAACGTTAAAATCTATCACACCCGATCATCACGTGGTGCTTCGAAACAACGAACTTTACATAGCGGTTGCACAGTTAGGGGGAACACTTTCTTGAAACTTTAATGAGGGATCATCTTATTTACTACCGTCGTTCTAAGCAAATAAGATGCATAAACATGATAAACATCACATGCAATCAAAAAGTGACATGATATGGCCAATATCATTTTGCTCCTTTTGATCTCCATCTTCGGGGCTCCATGATCATCATTGTCACCGGCATGACACGATGATCTCCAACATCATGATCTCCATCATCGTGTCTCCATGAATTTGTCTCGCCAACTATTACTTCTACTACTATGGCTAACGGTTTAGCAATAAAGTAAAGTAATTACATGGCGTTGTTCATTGACACGCAGGTCATACAATAAATTAAGACAACTCCTATGGCTCACCGCGGTTGTCATACTCATCGACATGCAAGTCATGATTCCTATTACAAGAACATGATCAATCTCATACATCACATATCATTCATCACATTCTTTTGGCCATATCACATCATATAGCATACCCTGCAAAAACAAGTTAGACGTCCTCTAATTGTTGTTTGCATGTTTTACGTGGCTGCTATGGGTTTCTAGCAAGAACTTTTCTTACCTACGCAAAAACCACAACATGATATGTCAATTGCTATTTACCCTTCATAAGGACCCTTTTCATCGAATCCGATCCAACTAAAAGTGGGAGAGACTGGCACCCTCTAGCCACCTTATGCAACAAGTGCATGTCGATCGGTGGAACTTTGTCTCACGTAAGTGTACGTGTAAGGTCGGTCCGGGCCGTCCCACAATACCGTCGAAACAAGATTGGACTAGTAACGGTAAGCATATTGAACAAAATCAACGCCCACAACTACTTTGTGTTCTACTCGTGCATAGAAACTACGCATAAACCTGGCTCATGATGCCACTGCTGGGGAACGTAGTAGAAATTCAAAATTTTCTACGCATCACCAAGATCAAACTATGAATTAATCTAGCAACGAGGGGAAGGGGAGTGCATCTACATACCCTTGTAGATCGCTAAGCGGAAGCGTTCAAGTGAACGGGGTTGATGGAGTCGTACTCGTCGTGATCCAAATCACCGATGATCCTAGTGCCGAACGGACGGCACCTCCGTGTTCAACACACGTGCAGCCCGGTGACGTCTCCCAAGCCTTGATCCAGCAAGGAGAGAGGGAGAGGTTGGAGAAGACTCCGTCCAGCAACAGCGCGACGGCGTGGTGGTGGTGGAGGAGCATGGCAATCCTGCAGGGCTTCGCCAAGCACCGCGGGAGACAAGGAGGGAGAGAGGTAGGGCTGCGCCTTGAGGGAGATGTTCTCGTGTATTAGGCAGCCCCAAAACCTCCACTATATATAGGGGCAAAGGGCAGGGGAGGCGCCCTAGGGTTTCCCCTAGGGGGCGGCCAGGCAGATGGGATCTCCCCTTGGGTGACTTGGCCCCAAGCCGGGAGGTGGGAACCCTAGATGGGGCGCCCAAACCCCTAGTCACGTGGGAATAGGTGAGGGGGGCTCACCGCTCCTTAGAGGGCTGGTTTGCACCCTTAACTTGGCCCATGAAGCCCCCCCAACACGTGACGGGGCTCCCGAAACACCTTTCGGTCATCTTTGGTCATCACCCGGTACCTCAGGAACACTTAGGACTCCAAAACCCTTCGTCCAATATATCAATCTTTACCTCAGGACAATTAGGAACTCCTCGTGACATCCGGGATCTCATCCGGACTCAACAACATTCGGTAACCACATATATCTATTCCCTATAACCCTAGCGCCACCGAACCTTAAGTGTGTAGACCCTACGGGTTCGGGAACCATGAACATGACCGAGGCGTTCTACGGTCAATAACCAACAGCGGGATCTGGATACCCATGTTGGCTCCCACATGTTCCACGATGATCTCATCGGATGAACCACGATGTCGAGGATTCAATCAATCCCGTATTCAATTCCCTTTGTCTAGCGGTATACTACTTGCCCGAGATCCGATCGTCGGTATCCCGATACCTTGTTCAATCTCGTTACCGGCAAGTCTCTTTACTCGTTCCATAACACATCATCCCGTGATCAACCCCCTTGGTCACATTGTGCACATTATGATGATGTCCTCTGAGTGGGCCAGAGATACCTCTCCGTCACACGGAGTGACAAATCGATCTTGATTCATGCCAACCCAACAGACACTTTCGGAGATACCGTAGTGCACCTTTGTAGCCACCCGATTACGTTGTGACGTTTGGTACACCCAAAGCATTCCTACGGTATCCGGAGTTGCACAATCTCATGGTCTAAGGAAATGATACTTGACATTAGAAAAGCTTTAGCATACGAACTACACGATCTTTGTGCTAGGCTTAGGATTGGGTCTTGTCCATCACATCATTCTCCTAATGATGTGATCCCGTTATCAACGACATCCAATGTCCATGGTCGTGAAACCGTAACCATCTATTGATCAACGAGCTAGTCAACTAGAGGCTTACTAGGGACATGGTGTTGTCTATGTACTCACACATGTATCTGAGTTTCCTATCAATACAATTATAGCATGGATAATAAACGATTATCATGAACAAGGAAATATAATAATAATAACTAATTTATTATTGCCTCTAGGGCATATTTCCAACAAAACCCTCCGGTTTATATAGGCACCGAAGAGGGTTAGGGTTACACAGAGTCGGTTACAATGGTAGGAGATCTACATATCCGTATCACCAAGCTTGCCTTCCACGCCAAGGAAAGTCCCATCCGGACACGGGACAAAGTCTTCAATCTTGTATCTTCATAGTCCAGGAGTCTGGCCAAAGGTGATAGTTCGGCTATCCGGACACCCCCTAATCCAGGACTCCCTCACCCGGGAATAACATGAGGCAAGGGCGTTATTCCGTGGTATGAGGGGTTCTCAGGCTAGAACGCCGACTACAGAAGCCATGCGAGAAGGAAGATTGCGGAGGAGAAGAAGAGGAAGATGGAGGAGGAGTAGAGGAAGCTGGACTATGAACGCCTTCGAGGCCTAGAATCAGCGCACGCGGACTTGGCAGTCAAGTTCCAGCGGCAGCAGGAGCAGATCGACTCACTTAGCCAAGAAAGGGGTCTCAAAGAAGGGCAAGCTAGCGGATGATCCGACATTGGATAGCACCGTCCCATCCATGCCGAGAAGCGGCGTGGGTTACGCCGGCGACATAATCTTTGGATAGATACCCCGTGGATGACATCATGGAGAACACTAGCTATGAGCTACACTTCAAAATGAAGAACATATCCATGAAGGTGGCGACGCCGTTGCTTTTACAAATCCCCCCGAGGCAACCTTCCATTGCAACCCGATTCCAGTGGGCTATGCTCGTGTCTTGGTTGATGAGGTGGTGGACCAATATTCGGGGCTAGAGCTTGACATTCCTGGAGGTGACGAGGAGCACACACTGGGAGAGGCCAAACATCGTATCATCCTATGGAGAAAGGATTGCATCATCTTTCAAAGGCCACCGACACTGCGTCAGCCGACTCCTCGTCGAAGTCCGCCACCGAGTCAGCAGACTCCCGCTCCTCCAAGTCCACCAACGCGTCAGGCCACTCCTCCTCCTCCAAGTCCTGCAAAGCGCCAGGCCACTCCTCCTCCAAGTCCGACACAGCGTCAGACCACTCCTCCTCCAAGTCCGGCACAACTTCAGGCCACTCCTCCTCCAAGTCCCAAGACAGCCAGGCCCTCCTCCTCCTCCAACTCAGCCACGTCAGCCGTCTCCGCCGCCTCAGCAATCACGGAAGAGAGCCGTCGCAGCTATGGTGCGTAGCAGTACAAGTCGAGGTAGTACGGGAGGTACAGGCGGAGGCAAGCGATTTCAATATGGTCCAAGCCTCGTGCCTCTTCCGCAGACGCCTTACGACAAGTCCGAGGAGGAAAACACAGCCATAGTGAAGACCCAGGTGGAAGCCCATTTTGCACCAAAACCGCCACCGCCGCCAACGGAGAAAGTGCCTGAGGAAAAGATTGACCACTTCATTCGTATGGCTAGAGCACCAGCTCCCAAGCACATTGACACAGACTATGAGCGCCACCTCAGGAAGTTAAATCGAGCACGTCTACAGAATGAGGCGAGCTCGAGCTCGAGCAAATCAGCTGACGAAAAATGCGGTAAAACCGTTCCCCAGCTTGGAGAATAGGCGGCGCAATCAATCCCTCCGCTTGTTGTGCCAACAACACATAAGAGTACGCGCGCCCAATATTATTGTGGGCAAACCGTTAACGTTCCCCAGCTGGGCGATGTTATAATAACCGAGGAGCATATAACGCAGGCTGAAATCCTCAAGATCACTGTTGGACAACTCCTCGAGATCGAGCCCATGTCTCCGCTTAGAGAGGAGGAAAAACGGAAATATGTCCGGGGCCAACCTTTGGTCGAGCCAGACGAGGTCAAGAAGCTCCCAACGAGAATGTATGAATTGCATCAATGGTACATGAACATTACCAAGATTTCCAGTCGAGAGTCCCTCATGGTGAATGTCAAGAAGGATCATTACTACCATGAGAAAGTTGTGTCCGTTGAGTATTCGTAACTATTTCAGTTATACAATCAAGACGCACTCGACAAATCTATAAATGGGTTGCTATTATCTCGTAAGTGATTTCTTTCTGTAATTTAAGTCTCAAGCTAGCTGTAGTGATCATTTTGATCAATCATTACCTGTAATTATCCTCACTATATTATTTTTTGTGGTGTTATGCAGGATGAAGATGTGTGAAATGAAAAAAGGTGGACGCTATGGCATTGGGTTCATTGACCCAAATACCATTAATGAATACACATGGAAATTAGATGCATATTGTCAAGCAAGTGTAGAGGAAAGCATGCTAGAGTTCTTAAAGCGCCTCAATACCAATGAAGATATACTACTTCCTTACAACTTCCTGTGAGTCACACTGTCTTGTACTACAAATTCTGTTTTTGCCTACTAGCTAGCTACATGTTTTTGCTTACATATGCCCGCTTAATTAAGACATGCAAATGTGTGTGCATGCAGTTTTCACTGGATCTTGTTAATCATTAAAGTTGATGAAGGAACAATTGAAGTACTGGACTCACTACTTAAGAAAGAAAGTGACTACACCATCGTGAAGGGGATAGTCGACAGGTAATTTCAATCGCTATTAACTATATCTCGGCCTATTTAATTAGTTCATCATTTCCTAATAACAACTATTTAATAAACCCTTTATTCATTTTCTTTGTCGGTGGGCAGGGCTTGGGCAAAGTTCATCAACGTCACTCCAGGCCGATGGAAACAAAAGCTGAAATGGTATCGACCCAAGGTAAGTAATTAAGTAGTACTAGCTAGCTAGCTGCCATCTCTTTAATTATCATGCTTGATTAATTATTATCTGATCAAATTCCATTCTCGTAAAGGCCACAGAAGCGGTAGCCGGGGAATGATCTGTGTGCATACTACGTTTGCGAGAACATTCGCATGATGGCATCCGAAAGGAGCAGATCTCAAAGACAGGACTGGGTACGTTTGTCAGAACACTATTCACAATTTTTACACCATTATTGATATGTAGTCACACAACTAATACACATGCATATTGATCTCCTTCTTAACAATTCAGAGAGGTGCGGGAGAAGCTCCTACCAACGGAGTGCATACAAGCAATTCAAGAGGAAATAGCGGTATTTTTGCTCGACCAGGTCATAGATCCCAAAGGAGAATACTATTACCCGCTACCGCCCCCATGAACCACTTCCAGTTGTCATCGTGCTCCGAAGGCACCAATTAGGATAATGCCACTGGCTCCAAATGCACCAATTAGGAGAAATTGTATATAGCTAGCTAATTGTATATATATATATATATATACATGTGTGTATGTGTGAATTAATGGTGGTTGTGAGACATTTGATGATATATATATATATATATATATATATATATATATATATATATATATATGACCGGTTCTACTAGAAATTCTATTTATATATATGCATAACGTGTACAATATGTAGTATCGTAAAATACCAGCAAATGAAAAAGAATTAAATGGAAAACACAAAATTAAATGAAAAAGAAATCATAAACCCAAACCCCCAACCTTTTAATACCGGTTGGTGTCACCAACCGGTACTAAAGGGCTCCCTACCCCTCGAGTCGGCTTCGTACACGCAGTGGTTTTTAGCACCGGTTCATGAACCTAAGATTAAAGAGGGGGACCTTTAGTCCCCACACTTTAGTGCCGGTTACCGAACCGGCACTAAAGGGCCTTACGAACCGGTGTTATAGCCCGGTTCTGCACTATATCAAGCTTCTGTATAAGAAGCCCCCAGGTATAATGAGCGCGGTTAGCGCGTCAAGAGTGTGTAATCAAGACACAAGTTAGCCTTTTAAGGCCTTGAGGAGAAGGAAAAAAGAAGAAAGAAAGAGAGAAAAGACAAATAACATATGTGCAAAAAATGGATAGGGGTGAGGAGACGAACACAGAGTCTGGCGCTAGGCGTAGAATCTTCGGAGTCTGGCTGCGTTCCATGGGTTTGGCTCGAGTCGATTGTCCGATGCATCCTGCAGACGGTACGCTCCACCGGTCAGAACCTGGTCAATAATGAAGGGACCTTCCCATTTGGGCTTGAGTTTGTTCTTTCTCTTCTCCGGCTGGCGTAGAACTAGTTCGCCAATGTTATAAGTTTTGGCCCGTACTTCTCTGCTTTGGTACCTTCGAGCATGTTGCTGATATAATGCGGAACGGGCTTTTGCCACGTCATGCTCCTCCTCCAGGGCGTCCAAACTGTCCTGCCGATCAATCTCGACCTATTTTTCTTCATACATGCGCACTGGAGGCGAGTCACGAATTATGTCGCAGGGCAGAACCGCCTCTGCGCCATACACCATAAAAAAAGGTGTGTATCCGGTAGTGCGATTCGGCGTGGTCCGCAGCCCCCATAGTACGGAGTCGAGCTCCTCTACCCAATGCGTGTTAGAATCCTTTAAGGACCACACTAATCTGGGTTTGATGCCGCTCATGATAAGACCATTTGCTCGCTCGACTTGACCGTTAGTTTGCGGGTGATAGACAGAAGCATAATCGAGCTTGATGCCCATGTTGCTGCAACCAAAGTTTTACCTCGTCGGCTGTAAAGTTCATGCTGTTGTTAGTGATGATGCTGTGGGGGACGCCATAACAGTGTACAACCCTAGATATGAAGTCTATCATCGGTCCGTATTCGGCCGTTTTAACGGGTTTGGCTTCTATCCATTTGGTGAATTTATCCACCATGACCAGTAAGTATTTTTTCTTATGGGTTCCCCCTTTAAGGGGTCCGACCATATCAAGCCCCCAGACCGCAAAGAGCCAGGTAATGGGGATTGTTTGGAGAGCGGTAGGCGGCATATGGCTTTGGTTTGCAAAAAGCTGGCAACCGATGCAGCGTTGGACCAGGTCATGTGCATATGCCCGGGCCGTTGGCCAATAGAAACCTGTACGGAAGGCCTTGCTTACAAGGGCCCGGGCTGCGGCGTGGTGGCCGCCAAGTCCAGCATGGATTTCTGCCAAAAGCTTCCGCCCTTCCTCTTCGGAGATGCACCTTTGAAGGACTCCGGTAGTGCTTTTCTTATAAAGCTCTCCCTCGTGGACCTTGTAGGCCTTAGATCGCCACACTATGCAGCGTGCCTCATTTTGGTCCTCGGGAAGTTCCTGCCTGGTTAGGTAGGCCAGAATGGATTACATCCGCAGGCGATGACGGCCACCATTATCACGTAAATTTGAAGGTGTTATTTCGATGGCAGAGCCTCCGATTGTGTCAGAGTGTTCGATATCTGGTGTTGTGGCCGGGTCCGGACTATTGTTACCGGTGTCCCCTTCCCATACCACGGATGGATTAAACAGCCTTTCCAAGAAGATGTTAGGTGAGACAGGGTCGCGCTTAGCACCGATACGGGCGAGGATATCCGCCGCCTGATTATTTTCCCGAGTCACATGGTGGAATTCAAGCCCCTCGAACCGAGCTGACATTTTGAGGACGGTGTTGCGATAAGCCGCCATTTTCGGATCCTTGTCGTCGAAGTCTCCATTTATTTGAGATATTGCGAGGTTCGAGTCCCCACGCACCTCCAGGCGTCGAATGCCCATGGAAACCGCCATCCGAAGACCATGTAACAGGGCCTCGTATTCGGCTGCGTTGTTGGAGTCTGTGTATAGTATTTGGAGTACGTATTGGACTGTATCCCCAGTGGGGGACGTTAGGACGACGCCAACCCCTAGACCAGCCAGCATTTTAGAGCCGTCGAAGTGCATGATCCAATTGGAGTACGCGTCGTACTCTTTAGGGAGTTCGGCTTCTGTCCATTTGGCAACGAAATCGGCTAGTACTTGCGACTTAATGGCTCACAAAGGTCTATATGTTATGTCGAACAGGAGGAGCTCGATGGCCCATTTGGCAATCCGGCCCGTGGCATCGCGGTTGTTTATTATGTCGTTGAGTGGTACTTCCGAGGCCACCGTGATTGAACACTCTTGAAAGTAGTGTCGTAGTTTCCAGGATGCCATAAATACCGCGTATGCTATCTTTTGATAATGTGGATACCGTGATTTGCATGGAGTGAGGACAGTGGATACATAATATACCGGCTTTTGAAGTGGGAATTTATGTCTGTCCGGCTCTCGTTCGACGACGAGCACTGCGCTTACAACTTGGTGCGTTGCCGCTATATATAACAGCATTGTTTCGCCGACACTTGGCGCGGCCAAGATTGGGTTGGCTTTTATTTCTTCCAATCCAGCCGTGGTCGCGTCCGTCCACTCGAAGTGTTCGGTGCGCCGAAGAAGGCGATAAAGGGGTAATGCCTTTTCTCCTAATCGGGAGATAAAGCGGCTTAGTGCCGCCATGCATCCAGTTAACTTCTGGATTTGCTTGAGGTCAGTTGGGATAGCCAACTGTGACAGAGTTCGGATTTTAGCCGGATTTGCTTCAATTCCTCCGCTGGAGACGATGAAGCCCAGGAGTTTTCCGGCGGGAACGCCGAAAACGCATTTTTCCGGATTGAGCTTGATGTCGTATGTTCGGAGATTGTCGAACGTGAGTCTCAAGTCTTTTATTAAGGATTCGATGTGTCTGGTTTTAACGACCACATCGTCCACGTATGCCTCCACTGTTTTGTCGATCTGTTTTTTCAGACATGTCTGAATCATGCATACCGATATGTCGTGACCGGCGCTTTTTGAGCCCGAAGGGCATTGTGTTGAAACAGAAGGGGTTGTACGGAGTAATAAATGCCGTTGCGGCTTGATCAGACTCTGCCATCTTAATTTGGTGGTAGCCAGAGTATGCGTCGAGGAAACACAGTGAGTCGTGTCCCGTAGTAGCGTCGATAATTTGATCAATGCGGGGGAGGGGAAGGGATCCTTGGGGCAAGCCTTGTTAAGGTCCTTGAAATTGACACATAGGCGCCAGGATTTATCCTTCTTTGGTACCATCACCAGGTTGGCTAGCCAGTCCGGATGTTTTATTTCTCTAATGAATCTGGCCTCCAGTAACTTGGCTAGCTCCTCTCCCATGGCTTGTTGCTTAGGTTCAGAGAAACACCGAAGAGCCTGCTTGACCGGCTTGAATCCTTTTAAAATGTTAAGGCTATGCTCAGCCAGCCTGCGTGGGATTCCTGGCATGTCTGAAGGATGCCAGGCGAATATGTCCCAATTCTCGCACAGGAACTCCCGTAGTGCGGCGTCTACGGCGGGGTTTAACTGTGCCCCGATGGATGTTGTTTTTGTAGGGTCCATTGGGTGGACCTGGAATTTAACTATTTCATCCGCTGGTTTAAAAGAGGTGGACTTGGATCTTTTGTCGAGTATCACGTCGTCCCTATCCACTATGGAGCGCAGCGCAGTCAATTCCTCCGCCGCGAGGGCTTCGGATAACGCCTCGAGGGCCAGTGCGGCTGTTTTGTTTTCGGCGCGGAGTGTTGTGTCTAGATCACTAGCTAGAGTGATGATTCCATTGGGCCCGGGCATTTTGAGCTTCATGTACCCGTAATGGGGTATGGCTTGGAAGATCGTGAATGCCTCCCGTCTTAGAAGGGCGTGGTATCCGCTATTGAACGGGGCCACTTGGAATGTAATTTCTTCGGACCTATAATTCTCCGGAGTGCCAAATACCACATCTAGTGTGATTTTCCCAGTATAGAACGTGCCTCCCCGATCGGGATGATTCCTCTAAAGGTCGTCTTGCTTTGCTCAATGTGGTTTTGTCTATTTCCATTTTGAAGAGTCTCCTCATAAATGAGGTTTAATCCATTGCTATCGTCCATGAGTACTTTAGTAAGTCGAAAGCCGCCCACAATTGGACCGAGGACCAAGGCGGCCGGTGCTCGACTGTTCGAATTTAGGTTAAATCATCGGCATTGAAGGTGATAGCCGTGTCGCTCCATGGATTTATTGCTGCCATGTGGCAGACTTCGGCAAGGCTGCAGAGTGCTCGCTTACGCCTATTATTTGAGGTGAAGGTCTCGAAGACTGTTAATACTGTATTGTTATCCACGGGATGGTGCTCTGCGGTATTTTAAATGAGGAGATCCTCACCGCTCTTGGCCACCTGCCGGAGTACCCAACATGCTCTAAGGTTGTGTGTTGGTATGGTATCCGCTGTACTGTGAATTTTGCAAGGCCCGTTAAGCCATCCCTCCAATACGGTTCCACGCCCTGTAGTGGCCTTTTTCTTCTTTATAATTGAGTCAGGCAACTTATGAGAGTGCACCCTTTTAATTTGGACTGGGGGCTTTATCAGAGCCGGACCATCCCAAAATTTTGTTTGGGTTTTCCAGGCGCTTTCCATCGCACAGTACTTCCGTACTATGGCCGCCAAGTCTGTGAAGCGTGTTATATCACTGCGACTTATGGCGTTGAGGATTCCCTTGTCCGTGCAATTATTGCAAAAATTGTGTCTTCCTCGCGACAGTCCTTGTCCTTGTTCATCACAAGGAGGAATCTGGCCCAGTAGCGATGTACTGTCTCCTGGGGCTCTTGCCTAATGTGGGAAAGATCGCTTATTTCTGGGTGGGTAGGTGGATTTAAGTCCGAACCCTGACCCGATCTGAGACCCAGGGGCTGGGGAGTTTCTGATCTCGGAAGTTCGGGCTCTGGGATGTTGCCCAATAGGTCTGGCCCGCTTCCTGATTCTAGGTTCAGGGTTTGGGCGATGTCCTCCCGTAGACGGGTATCCGGCTCGGAGAGCTCGGGAATCCGGACATAGTTTGTCCTCAAGATAGAGGAAGAATCGCCGCATTGTTCCTCCACCACCGCTTATCCGATGGGTGGCCGTGAAGAGTTAATCTCCCTTTGGTCAGGTTTAAGCCCAATCCGATCATAGTCTCAGAAGCGACTCCCAAAGTGGCGATGCGATCCAAGAGCTCGTTTAGAGAAGAGAGCTCCATTGATTCATCTGCTCGGCAAGATTCCGAGCCGGCGTGGAGGCTATTTTCGATGACCCGAGAAGTCATCGTCGGTATGATAATGAGCAGGCGGTCATGAAAAGCCGCCTAGCCGGAGAGTTTGGCCGATGCCAGTGGCTCCCCTAGAGGTGATCTTGTCACGACAATGAGACGAGCCATCCTTCTTTTCGATGACGCGATGGAACTCTCAATGAAAGCACCAATGTCGGTGTTAAAACCGGCGGATCTCGGGTAGGGGTCCCGAACTGCGTCTAAGGCGGATGGTAACAGGAGGCGGGGACACGATGTTTACCTGTGTTCGGGCCCTCTCGATGGAGGTAATACCCTACTTCTGCTTGATAGGTCTTGATGATATGAGTATTACAAGAGTTGATCTACCACGAGATCGTAGAGGCTAAACCCTAGAAGCTAGCCTATGGTATGATTGTTGTTGTCCTACGGACTAAACCCTCCGGTTTATATAGACACCAGAGGAGGGCTAGGGTTACCTGAGTCGGTTACAAGGGAGGGTATATACATATCCGTATTGCCAAGCTTGCCTTCCACGCCAAGGAGAGTCCCATCCGAACATGGGACGAAGTCTTCAATCTTGTATCTTCATAGTCCAACAGTCCGGCCAAAGGATATAGTCCGGCTGTCCGGAGACCCCCTAATCCAGGACTCCCTCAATAGGCCCACATGCAACACATGCCGTTAAATGGCCGAAAGGTAAACCGGGCCGAAAACGACCCAATTGCACCAAGGGTCGTTAACAGGCCAAAACAAACATCAAGCCCAACCGGGTCAAGCTGTTCAATGGACCCTTAAGGGGCAGAAATGCAAACCAGACATCAATGGGCCCAAAAACATAGTGGAATGTTAATGGGTCGGAACTGACATGGGTCGTAATTTGGACCAAAACATGGCAAGTTGTTAACGGGCCGGATCTAACATGGGCCATAATTTGGACCAAAACATGGCAGACTGTAAACGGGCCGACCCACTAGAGTCTGAAAAAATCTTGTGGGCCTTTGGTTGGGTCAGCCCATTTAACCTAAATGGGCTACTGTTGAGCCGTTTCACGTGTCGACGTATCATAGGCGCCTCTCGTCCATTGAATCGATGACATCTGTCCCAACGCCAAGGTGACACGTGGTTCCTTTGACCAATAAGAATTTTACATGTGGAAAATTGTCATTGGTCCTGGTTGTTAACGGGTTATCGGATCTAAACCTGCTCCCGATAGCTCAACGGCGACCCGTTATGGTGGATGTCACGTGTCAGTTACCCTTGATGAAAACACTTCCATGACACGTCATTTATCGTCATGAAAGTGGACACTTCCGTGATGATAATTTGAGTATTGTCATGGAACACTTCTATGACAGTAGATTTATGACTATCTTGATTCTGTCATAAAATCGTCACAGATGTACATGCATGACATAAAATGTGACTTACTGTGACAAACACGTGTCATCATGGAAGTGTTTTTCTGTAATGTCACCGGAGCATTCCTACCGCCTAGGAGTCTCCAACCTCCAAGAATACAAGATGCACCACAAAACACAAGAGGGAATCAACTTTGCTTTGGTGAATGTGTAGATCGGGCACTTCTCCTTCACTCGCCAAAAGATCAAGAACTTTAGGTGGCTAGGGAGGGAGATTTCCAAGAAATCAAGTTCTATAAATGAAGGGCAGAGAAATTGAGTCATCGAGTTCTTCATGGAGAAGAAGAAGATTATTTATAGGGTGCCTCCCAATCCAACCGTTACACATGGTTTTTGTGAACCCCGGAAGTTTTGGGCAGGTTCTGAGCTAACCAGGGGCTTTGCACAACTTTTGTAACTGCTCTAGTGATCCCGGAAGCTGGTCAGACTTGGCCACGGAAGTCCCCTCCCCCTCCCCTGCCAGCCCCCCCCCCCCCCGACATTTCCAGGCAGGTTCTGGGCTATCCAGAGACTTTGCAGAAAATGTGCAAGCTCTCTAACCACCCGGAAGCTGCCGAGTAAATAGGCAATTTTTTGATTAAATTAATTAGGAAATAGCTACGATCATGGCATTGACAAAGTTACTGACATACTGATTACAAAACAAGTAAGCATGTACTACGCATATAGTAGAAACATCTACACACATAGCTAGTACTGCTAAGACAGAAATAAATACGTGAGGGGTAAACATGTTATACCCTCCGATCGGCCAGGCAGAGGCCACGGAGGCGGTGGCAGCAGCAGCGTCCTTGGTGGCCTTCTTCTCGGCAGCAAAACGTTCGGCATCGGTGGACATGGTGATCATGAAGGCGACGCATACGTAGAGGAAGTAGTCGATCGGAAGCGAGCAGTCGCGTAGTCGCTCCTCAGAAACCTAATCGCCCCTCTACCGTACAGGATCAGGAAAGGCGGGGTTCCGGAGGCCTGCTCTCACGTTAGAAATAAGTGCATAGGTATGAGCTCGGCTCTACTCAATCCTCAAGAACTGATCATACGCCATGAAGCGGCAAAGGAGGAGCGCGCGGGAACCACTTCTCTTCTCAAGCTCCAATAGCATGTGGAAAAGAATCCCTTATAAGAGCATCTTTAGCAGACCCCGTAAAAAGCCCCGACCCGCCAAATAATCGCCAGACGCGGGTCGTGGCATCTCCGCCCGAACAGACCGTCTGCAAGCGTCGGCCCGTAGAATAATTTTGAGGGGCGGCAAAATCTCGACCCCGTAATCTGGGGTTCCTCCCCCATCCCTCACCCGGCCGTCAAGACCTGCTCTCATGAGGCGGTTGGTGGGAAGGACATTTCAGCCTGCACTTTTCCCCACCTACCACCTCCCCTCTCCCCCTCGCCCCGTCGCCGCGCCGCCATACGATTCCGTGAAAGTAGCCCGTGGGATCACGAAAAGGCCGCCACGCCTGAGGTTGCCCTCATACCCTTCTGCGTTGGTGGGCCGGAAAGTTCGTCGAACGTTGGTAACAGAAAACATGGTAACTTTGGGATTCAAAGCTCCTCTCCTCTGGAAATGAGTATGAACTCCATGCATAATATTTAGGTGTACGTGAAGCTGATTCCCTTTGTATTTTCAAAGTCCGCCTCATCTTAATAGTGTGGTTGCCCTATGAACTCAAATATAAATATGAAAAGTAAAATCACCGGCATACGCTTCTTTGTTTTTTTCCTTAGGCAGTGCTTTTACTCCTTCTCTTAGGAGACTTGTCGTATACTTCCTCCGTTTCTAAATATTTGTCTTTTTAAAGATTTTAAATAAACTATCACATATAGATGTATATAGACATATTTTAGAGTATAGGTTCATTTATTTCGTTTCGTATGTAGTCATTTGTTGAAATCTATAGAAATACAAATATTTAAGAACCGAGAGAGTAGATATGATAATCATCCTGCAAGAGCAAAGCGCGACAATCGCCTCGAAGCAAGGCAGCAGCGATGATTGACGTGAGCTGCCTCTATCTGCTAAAGCTAAGGCATGCAGATTTACAAGGAACAAAACAGGGCACAGAAGCTGGCAAGCGTGTGCTCCAAGTGAAGTGGTTGCCGTACCTGTCGATCGACCCATTCCTTTCGCCTCACCGGCTCCGCATAATTATACGCACGCGTGCGTGCGTCCATGCACGCCGCCCTCATGGTCCCAGCTCAGTAGCCCGCCCACCACGACGGACGGACGCCCGCAACCAAACTAAGCGCCGTATCCCATCATTCTGTCGTGGCACAGCTAAGCGCGTGCCTGCCCTGAGGCCTTTGAGGATCGCTGGCCGATCGATCGAGCGCGCCCGCCTCTCCCTCCTCCATGATTCCGTCCGTTCGCTTTCTCGGCACATCGGACACTAGGAACAGGTTAACGCCACCCATGACTTGTTTACTTCTCCTCCCACTAGTTAGTTTATCCATCTCTATCGGTTCCTGATTCATGTAGTAGGTAGCTGTGTTACCCCTGATCACAGCGGCAGCGCTCGTAGGTAGGAACTGTACGTATTTTGACATTCTCGGCTTCTCCAGGTGTGATGTGAATAATGGTGGACTCAAATCTTTACGTGTTCAATCATTTTGTGGTGCTCAGTTTCCATGTTTAAAGAACATGGCATCTCAAAGGACGGACGGGGTCAGCGAGAAAATGCTCGCGTGTGTCCTTCTTGTTCTTGATGTATGTTTTTGTTTCAGGGGCGCCGTACAGCATATTGATAACATTGCAATCATCGCCCCTTTATAATTTATAAACACTTTTTTATTTTTTTACGGAGGGAGTATTTTCCAACTCTTCCTTAAATAATTTCTGACATTGCCATCAAGGAGGACATGCCGGTTTCGACAAGAGAGCCACGACAAGGTCGAGTCGACGGCTCATTCTTTTGGTGGCAATAGTCGTTTAGTGGTCCAGAGACCTTGATGTAATTTTTATTATGTTTGATGACCTTTTTATACTTCTAGTGCATCTTTAAGATAGATGTAGGTCCTTTTTTGCAAAAAAAATATAGATATTATTCCTATGATCTAGTATTTCATACACAATTTCAAAGGAAAATTTTCACCCGATTGATATAAAGTTTTTTTTTACTTTTGTTTATGTGACAACTATGCCCTGTGAGAGGCCTGACTTTCTAGCACCTGTTTTAGAGTAAAAAAAAATCATGTAATTCACCCAAAAACAATGTCAACCGAAAACTTGGTAAAGGAGGATAATTACAATAGGTAAAAAAATCCTAGGAAATACCTCCTTGAGCGCATTGCAATGAAAAGGAAAGCAAACCCAGTTGAAATTCTAAGATAAGACTATAAGTTGCAGTGCCAGTTTTTGGCAATACAATACCAATGAGTTTCTCATTCTTGGGGATAGATATCTAGCTTACCTTGGAAATGTTCTTCCAAAGATTGGTTGATATTGGAAGAATTAAATACAAATTATGGTAAATACTTTCATAAATGGTATTGCCATAATGGATATATTTTGTTTGACACAATTATACGTTCAACTATAAGAAATGGCCACTTTGCATGATCTCTACGCTATAATTTGACCAAAATGTAACCCCTTAAGTATGTGATATCGACGTAGCATTCTAACAACAAAGTATTATATGTTTATATAAGTTATTTTGCTTTTTGGCCAATTGAAAGGTAATTATTTCTATCGGCCTTTTAACGAGCGTACGATCATGAATGCGAGTGCAAGAGGATATGGACACCTTGATCAGATGGCTATCACGGTTAAACGATAAATACATATTTCTTGGTTAGCTAACACATAATGTATTACCTCATGCATATGTTGACTAAATGCTAACACAGATATGTGCACACAAGTGCCACATCAACCTATGTTGAAGGCACATTCCTAAAGATGAGGGGTATGTTTTATCAGGTTTCAAGAGTTAGTGGCCGTAAGGTGACACTTTTTAAAGTCCATAATGATGGTTTAGTACTCTTCATCACTTAAGTGTGAATCACTTACTTTTCCAACCCTTTCAACCTATGCTCTCTAGGGATGAGTTAGAAATTTTGAGAAAACATAACCATCTAGTTTGATTTGTTCCCAGACATCTGATGACCATCTCAGGTTAATTCTTTTCTAACTGATATCAGGATTTTGCCCGAGTAAAATAAAATAGTTATGCTTGAAATAAATAAAAATGAATGCAAATGAAGAATCAAAGTTGAAAAGTGTTTTCCTTGCTTTCCAAGCGACCTGATTTTCTTAGCGTGTCAATTTCTTTGCTTCCAAGTGAAGTGATTATTCTCGAGGTGTCGTTTTCTTTGGTCCCACTATTCCTAGCTGGAGGCGAAAATCTCAGTGTTTCTCCATGGTATGTCTGTGAAACTAGAGAGAATAAAGCCCCTAATCATCGAGCATTGTTGCAAGAAAGGGGTGGACACCCTTGTGGAGAGTAGCATCGACGGATCCTTGATGTCTGGCTTGGTAGATGAGACAAAGGGCTCCTTCATTGGATACAATGACACAACTTTATGCAATTGCGGAGGTCAACCAGTGGCTCTGCACATTTTACAACTCATATGGCTCTGCACATTTTGTGGCTCATATGAGAGTTCCTAACGTACAATTGTTTGGTTAGGTTCTGATCAACTTTGTAAGATATGTGAAAACAACTTTAATCCAATTCCTTATTTATTTTATGGGAATTTTTTTCAACATATTCATCAATTGTCATGGCAGTAAGAAAGTAACAAGAATTACATCCAAGTCTGTAGACCGTTCGACGGCAATTGCAATCACTAGAGCGAACTGAAGGCGCGTCGTCTATTCCTCCCTCACTGGAGTCAGACAAATGTTATTATAGCAAACATTTGGAGGTCGTCGTGCTAAGATCCCAACAGACCAGCGCATCATAACAACGACCGTCGTCGACGAAGAGAAGTGAAAATTGGACGAATCCAACTTGCAAGCACATGAACGAAAACCAGAACCAAGCAGATCCGCCGGAGACAAACACTCGCCGAATCCTGTAAGATCCTTCAGAGTCACACCTCAACACTTGAGCAGAATACAAATCCCTAACCAAACTATATATAAAGAAAAAGTAGCAGGAACCCTTTCGCCCGCAAAGGCTAGGGTACACTGCGCCTCATGGCTCTATGGCCACCGAATGATTTACTTGCAAGAAAAAGTCAAGCGCACCCGCAAAAAAAAAGTCAAACGGAATAAAATAAATTTGTCTGTGCCGAATTTTGTAGGGTTTGCAGGGTTTTTATTTTGAACTTTCAGCGTTTGCAGAGTTTTAATTTTTGAAACTCGTTTTTGCGGGGGTTTTGGAACTCATTTTCGCAGGGTTTTGTAAATTGGCAGCGCGAGCGAAAAGCGGAGCAGTAACAATCGCTTGCTACATGGGGATGGGAGTGTTTGCACAGCTGTACCTCACTTACCATGTGGCCCAGGTGTTTCGCCCCAGCCGCAGCCGCAGCGCACAACGCACTCATCAACCAGAGCAGCCACTCGAGTCGGCTCGATCCCCAATCCACTCTCCTCTTTTTCTCTTCCCCACGCCGCCTCTCCCCCTCCGCATCCGGCGCGGCGACCGGCAGAGGAGCCGGAGGAGGCGGCGGTTGCTCGGCCCCCGGCCCGCGGAGACGTAGACGCCGCCGCCGCCGAGGACGACGGTGACTGTGAGTCAGTGACAAGGCGGTGAGGTGTGGTGCGGGCCGACGATGGCATCGACCCCGCCGCCGCGAGATCTCGCGCGCCTCGACCCCGCCGCCCCGCCCACGCGAGATCTCGCCGGTCTCGCCCTCGCCGCCGAAAGATCTCGCCGGCCCCGGCCTCGCCACGGCTCTCACGCGGCCACGCCGTCAGGTTAGCACCCGTGATCCACTTCCTTTCTCTGCTCTAGAGTGCTCCTATTTGCCCTGTCCTGCTATTTCCTAGTATTACTTAATACTAGTAATTTGGATCATGTACTTTCCTCAAGTCCTTCAAATTCGATCACTTGGCATATT
The DNA here is from genome assembly GCA_021605145.1 of Aegilops bicornis. Taxonomy (NCBI): domain Eukaryota; kingdom Viridiplantae; phylum Streptophyta; class Magnoliopsida; order Poales; family Poaceae; genus Aegilops; species Aegilops bicornis. The sequence goes on along the minus strand of CM038673.1, from coordinate 345,032,247 downwards.
TGCCGTGCAAACTTTACACACTGTAATTGGAGAATTTTGTGGTATCTCGCAGGCCAGTCGCCTGACCGGCGCGGTTCATCATCATCCGCCTGTAAAGATTTCCTCCGGAAGTTCGTGGACAACGAGCTTCTGACGGCAAGCCTAGAGGATTGGTTTTCTGGGGACAGCGAGGACTGCGGTTTCCGGAAGCCGGCTTTCGATGTTCCTTTTGACCTTGTCGAGCTGCAGAATTTTGACTATGCTCTGGAAGGTGTTACTTTTCAGCAGCTAGTGCGGATGCCCAACGCTCTTCATGCGTCCACATCGGATGTTTTTGAAGCTACTGCGCACCTTGCCCTGGAGGATTTTCTGCACGCTGGCATCAAGGGACTCTGGGAAGCTTTCTGGGGTCCTGAGGAAGCTATGCCTTTCTCTGTTGCTTGCATACACAGCACGAGCTCCAGATTTTACCCTGCCGAGAAGGCTATTGGCAGCGGAAAACTCGATGGTGTCTGTGCGACAGCTGTGCTGGTCAAGAATTCAAAGCATTCGCAAGGGAGATGGGATCATATTGTTGTGTTGGCTTTGTTGAGACCTGATATTGGAATGGTTTCTGCACAGAGTGACCAGCATTTGTCTCCTGCTGTCCTGGGGGAGGCGCTATTCTTTGCACTTCGTGTATTGCTTTCTCGGAGCCTCAGCAGGTCCTCCACTGTCCTTCGAAATTCAGATTCTGTTTATGTGCTCCTCGTAGACTCACAGTTTGGAGGAGTGGTCAATGTCCAAGGCGATCTGAACAAGCTAAACTTTGATTTGAACAATGTTTATGAGTGTGCTGCTGAATGGATAAAAAAGGATGCCAAAATTACAGTTTCTTCAGTTGACCGGGTATGGAATAAACTTGGGAATGCTAACTGGGGAGACATTGGGACCCTTCAAGTTCTCCTTGCAGTTTACCACTCAATGGTCCAGTTCTGCATGGAGCACCAAAGTATTCTCTCGATGAACTGGCCACAGAGCATAGTTCCAGGCTACAGAGTCGAAGATCGGAGAGACACTTGGTCGACAGACAATCCAATGGAAACGGTCTGTTTCGGTTCCAGCAGCGAAGTCATTCTCCTGAAATTGTTGAAGTGCAGGAGGAAGGCACTGTAGATGTAAAACCAGATGAAATCTTGAAGCTTGAGATAGGGTCCATTGTATTCATGGAAGATTCTAACTGCCAGAAGGGTTTTCAAATCAATGATATTCGAACAGAAAGTGAGCCTCCTATTTATGGTGCTGTTCCTGTGGAAGAGCCTACCAAATCCTATTTGCTGTATGTAGGTTCCAGTCCTTCTCATCTGGAGCCAGCATGGGAGGATATGAATTCCTGGTACCAAGTTCAAAGACAGACGAAAGTACTGACCTTGATGAAGCAAAGGGACATTTCTAGCAGATACATACCACAGATGGTAGCTTCTGGACGTGTAGGCCATCCAGGCCCGTGCAACAAGCCGAACTCCAGTGGGAGTTGTGGTCATCCACTGTGCAGCACTCCGATCCTTGTCACCTCACCAGTTGGGGAGACCATTTCAAATCTGATACGGAACGGATTGTTTGGTGTTGAGGAGGCTCTGAGATGTTGCCATGACTGTTTATCTGCTCTTGCTGCTGCATCATCTGCGGAATCCGTCCACGGTGATATCCGGCCAGAAAATGTGATCCGTGTCAGCAATGGTTCAAGGCAACCTCATTTTGTACTTATTGGATGGGGTCATGCTATCCTAGAAGATAGGGATCGACCTTTGATGAATCTATTCTTTTCATCTACTTTTGCTCTTCAGGAAGGGAAGCTATGTGCTGCATCTGATGCTGAAAGTTTAATATACCTTTTATATTTCTCGTGTGGTGGAGTCTGCCCAGAGCTTGACTCGGTTGAAGGTGCACTTCAATGGAGAGAGACATCATGGTCAAGGAGAGTTATACAACAGAAGCTGGGTGATGTTGCAGCAGTTTTGAAAGCATTTGCAGATTATGTTGACAGCCTTTGTGGGACCCCGTACCCAATGGACTATGAAATATGGTTACGAAGGTTCCGAAGAACAATAAATGAAGATCATGGGAAAGAGGTTGACACATCAAGTTAGTACTGCAGCACATGCTCTTACAAAATTGCAACATGGAAGATGAAGAACAGTGTTTCATACCTTGTATTGTTGTTGTAGATAATTTATCTGTAGAGTTGTAGGTCTTGTGAAAGGTCCATATAGCTCATAGTACCCTTGTCGGTCTCGATCCATTTCACCTGACGGGTACTTGAAAACGTCCAATCTGGCGACCTGCTGCTGATCTCAACTTGGATTTCTGACTGTATTACCCTCCCAAGAATGCAGTAGAGATCCTTGAGGATATCTGCAACAGGATGTGTTCTGGAAATGCTCTTCTCCAAGTTGGTGAGCTGCTCTTTGGCTGATGTCATCGGTCGTCTTGACCAGTGCCTCAATCAAATGTTGAAACTTATAAGTGGTAGGCAAATGTGGATCTCAAAGTGTGGTATAGTCAGCAAATTTTGCTCACTTTTCTTTTTGAAATTGCACCAGAATGGATTTGTGAATTGTGATTAGAGGTGGTGAGGCATAGTTAGCAGCATTTTGTTCTGACTAAATTATTCTTTTGGTGAGGGGGCGCAGTGGTCAGGTGCACCCAAGTTCTTGTAAATGCTGGTCATGGTTCAGCCGTTCAAATTCCTGTCCTGCAATTGCTGGGTGTTGATTTGTGTGTTAACCCTGACTTTGCCTGTGCGTGGAGAAATATTCTTGTGATGTTTTGGTTTGAATTGTCTCTTTGCACTATTCGTGGAGTATGTTTTGGTGTCTGTTTTCTTTTACTTCTGCTGCAATAAAAGACTCTTTCACCGTAGGATGAGGTGTGAATGCCGTATTTTCTCCCTGGAGGAACATGAATATTGTTGTGCTATAATCTTGATGAAAATAAGGCTGTTCCTGGTTTTGTCACACAAAAAATGTTTGTAAATTTGAGCACCAATGATCTCTGAAACGTTTGCCTGGTTGTAACGATGACTGGATCATGTTCTCCAGTCCAAGTTTATACTAGCTGTACATCAATGTACAGTAGTTTATTCTTTCCCGACACATGTTAAACTGGTGCCAACTGAACTTGTTATCCATGTTTGCTAAAACATTTTTTTCTTGTCCTTTTGGGAATTTGTTAAAGCTTGGTCTTGGTCTAATGTTTGTGCTGAACTTTATCAGAAGTCTTATGATACTGTCTAGTTAAAAGGAGAATTATATTGTTTTCAGACGGCGGACAGATTGGAGAAGCGTGGATGGCCAAAATGTGGCCTTTGTACACTTTGCAAGGGGGAGCAAGAGTCTGTTGACCATCTTTTCTACAAATGCCACTTCTCTATCCGCCTATGGGGATTAGTCAAGGGCTGGCTGTAACTCGTGACTCATGAGCATTGATACTTCCTCATGGCACCTCATCAAAGAGTGGTGGGTGGGCCTTTCTGACACATCTACCCCCAACAGGAAGGCGATGGTCTCGCTCAGAGCAACTCTAGCAGACCCCGCATCCCGCCGGCAAGACGCGTTTGCGATTCAGCGAAAAAAACAGCTTTGCGGGCATGGCGTGGGCCATGAGACGCAGACTTCTAAACGGACCGTATAAAAGGATATTCGCGGAATATACTTTTTTGCGAAGTCGACTTTGCGGGTCCGCTTCTTGCCATTGCATCCCGCATCCCACCGGCCCGCAAATATCAAATCCATAGCATAAAAGTAAAACAAACATCCACACTACAAAATAATTATTCAAATCACGGAAGCAAATTAAATAATTATCCAATACCAACATAATACAACAATCATTCACGTTACAAATAATTATTCAAATCACCGAAGCAAACTAAATATTGCAATACAAAACTTGTCCCGAATACAAATACAGATGAATTGAATAGAAAAATGAGTTTTTTGATATGCACTAAATCCCTTTAAGCCCGCATCATTTCTTCTTTGAGTAAAATACCGACAATTTATCTCGCAAGCTTGAACAATTTTCACAAAGGGGATCGGCGCATTCGGTATCTTCTCCGGAAGAGGTGCGGTGGATATGTTGGATTCTCCGCGAGGTAGTCTTGCATCAACATCTCGTTCCCAAGATGGCGATTCCGAGGAATGCAAAGACGCCCGACGGTCGATCCTCGCCGCCTCTTCCGGTTCTCGTCTTCGTGCTCCTTCACGGCAAGTGCCATCACTAATATCTGTTGTCGAAAGGTCGCAAGCATCGTCTCAACATCCGAGTCTTCCGAATCGGACGAATCGGAGAGCAAGAACTTCTCGCATGGGCTCAATTCCATCTACATGGACAAGAATCGCACGCTGCGTCAATCAACTAGGCAATTAGGCATACTGCTCGGCACAGAGCACAAAACAATCACTAACCGGCGACTCGTGTGGCGGGTGATCCCGGGCGGCGACGAGGGGCGGGCTCGACGGCGGTCGATCCCCGATGGCGACAACGACGAGGGGCGACTCTTCTCGCCGGATCGGGGAGGGGGGTGCAGTATCGGTCTTTGGAGGGTGGGGACGCCCGCTGGCGATTCCGCCCGCAGATTTGGCCGGAATCGCCGGTGGCGGACGGGCGGAACCAAAGGCGGGCGGTGGCGGAAGGGGATGGGGAAAGGCTCGCGGGCTGAAATATCCCTCCCGCCAACCGCTTCACTGAGATACGGGGCACCGCAAGGGCGAGGGGGAAACCCACGTATTCGCGGGTTGGGGCCGAGATTTTGTCGCGCCCCTCAATTTTTTTTGCGGGCCGGCCGCGTTTGCGGGTTCTGTTCGGGCAGGATTTTTCGTGCCGACCCGCATTTTGGCGGTTATTTTACGGGTCGGGGCTTTTTGCGGGGTCTGCTAGAGTTGCTCTCACTATGCTCGTCGCCTGGACCATTTGGAACTAGAGGAATGCGCAAGTGTTCCGTCAGAAGAGTGCTCCGCCGACGGTCCTACTCGCCAACATTAAGGAGGCCACACTTTGGGTATCTGCGGGTGTAAGAAAGTTGGGATACTTAATGACGCGAAAGTAGTTGGTCACCTTTATTTTGGGTGTTGCGGCGCTGTCTGTGTTGTAACACGAACATAAACTCTATTCCTCTTATTTAATGAATGAGGCAAATCTTTTGCCTCTCTTAAAAAAAGAATTATATTGTTTTCTCGCAAAAAAAAAGAAGAATTATATATTATCCAGTAGAGGGCACAGAACACATTTCATGCGTGAGTTCAGCCAAAGAATTGTGTTATGGCAACAACAACCCCTTGTCCTAACTGTTGCTGTCACAGTCTCTTCCACGCCGCTGCCTCTCCCCCCTTCTCTTTCGGTCTTTCCTGCCTGGTGGTTCATCGGTGGCTAGGGAGTGGGAATCTTTCCCTTTCCTTTTTCTTAGTTGTTGTTTCTCCTAGGTTTTTGTTTTCGCGGCTGCATCGATGAGTGGTGGCGGCGATGATACATTGGAATAAGGTCTCTCCTACCTCAACGACGTCCAATCGGTCGTTGACGAATGAATGACCTATGAGGGCAGGCGTTGCCAAATTTGTTGGCTCTCTTCAAATCTTGGCAGTTGATCAGATCTTGGTACATCGACTATGACCTCTTCTGTGACATGATCTGATTTCTCCAACCTTCTGGGACTAACGATGAATGATTGCAATTCTGTGTTGCATGGAGTGATGCCCCAACCGATATTTCTCTAGCGGTTATTGGATCTCGTTTCTAGAAACGAGTGATACGGTCTTCAAAGTAGGCTATGAGATGGATGTATGCATGTGTCTCTTTCCCTCCTTGCTGGTACAATTGAAGAAAGGAGACGATCACTATGGGGTTTTAATGTAATTTTACTTTTTCTAGTCATTTTGTGTTTTGTTGTCTTTTCATTGTATGTTTTCCTGAGAACTGAGCAGAGGCCAACTGGTAGACAATACCCGATGGGGATGTCGCCAACCTAAGTTCAAGTCTCACCTCCGGAGTTCCTGGTTTTTCATTGTATGTTTTCCAGGATAAACTTCAGTTATAAGATGTCCTTTGGGTATTTTTAACGGCTTTTGGGTGTTTTTTAAGAAAGAATTATGTTTGAAAAAGATTGTATAAAAACTAACTAAAATGTCTATTTATTAAAAAAAATACCCCCTTCGTTCGCAAATATAAGATGTTATATTTTTATGAATTATATGCATATAAACATGTTTTAGTGTATTTGTTCATGTATTTGAGTCCGTCTGTTGTATGTATTTATGAATGGCGGGAGTATATCCATATGTGTTATGTGTGTGCTTTGACTAGCCGTGGCCTTTGCCAGTTGTGCTGTAGGGAGCTGGAGTCCGTGGCACACCTTCACTTCAAGTGTAGATACTCCTTACGGGTGTGGGAGGCCGTGAAGGAGTGGCTTGTGAAGAAAATATGTCCTAGAGGCAATAATAAAGTTATTATTTATTTCCTTATATCATGATAAATGTTTATTATTCATGCTAGAATTGTATTAACCGGAAACATAATATTTGTGTGAATACATAGACAAACAGAGTGTCACTAGTATGCCTCTACTTGACTAGCTCGTTGATCAAAGATGGTTATATTTCCTAGCCATTGACATGAGTTGTCATTTGATTAAGGGGATCACATCATTACGAGAATGATGTGATTGACTTGACCCATTCCGTTAGCTTAGCACATGAATCGTTTAGTATTCTGCTATTGCTTTCTTCATGACTTATACATGTTCATATGACTATGAGATTATGCAACTCCCGTTTACCAGAGGAACACTTTGTGTGCTACCAAACGTCACAACTTAACTGGATGATTATAAAGGTGCTCTACAGGTGTCTCCGAAGGTACTTGTTGGGTTGGCGTATTTCGAGATTAGGATTTGTCACTCCGATTGTCGGAGAGGTATCTCTGGGCCCACTCGATAATGCACATCACTATAAGCCTTACAAGCATTGTAACTAATGAGTTAGTTACAGGATGATGTATTACGGAACAAGTAAAGAGACTTGCCGGTAACGAGATTGAACTATGTATTGAGATACCGACGATCGAATCTCGGGCAAGTAACATACTGATGACAAAGGGAACAACGTATGTTGTTATGCGGTTTGACCGATAAAGATCTTCGTAGAATATGTGAGAGCCAATATGAGCATCCAGGTTCCGCTATTGGTTATTGACCGGAGACGTGTCTCGGTCATGTCTACATTGTTCTCGAACCCATAGGGTCCGCACGCTTAAAGTTTGATGACGGTTGTATTATGAGTTTATGTATTTTGATGTACCGAAGATAGTTCGGAGTCCCGGATATGTTCACGGACATGACGAGGAGTCTCGAAATGGTCGAGACATGAAGATTGATATATTGGACGACTATATTCGGACATCAGAATGGTTCCGGGGGTTATCGGATATATATCGGAGTACCGGGGGTTAACGGAAACCCCCCCGGGAACTAATGGGCCTTGTTGGGCCCTAATGGAGAGAGAGAGGGTCCGGCCAGGGCAAGAGGCGCGCCCCCTCCCCTTGAGTCCGAATAGGACAAGGAAGGGGCGCCTGCCTTTCCTCTCCCACTCCTTCCTTCCCTCCTTCTTGGACTAGGAAGGGAGGGCAAACCTACTTGGAGTAGGTTTCCCTCCTAGGGCGCCACCCCTTGGCGGCTCTCTCCTCCTCCCCTTATATCACGGAGGGGGGCACCCCATAGACACAACAATTGATCTCTTGATCTCATAGCCATGTGCGGTGCCCCCCTCCACCATAATCCACCTCGATAATATCGTAGCGGTGCTTAGGCGAAGCCCTGCGTCGGTAGAACATCATCATCGTCACCACCGCCGTCGTGTTGACGGAACTCTCCCTCAAAGCTCGGCTAGATCGGAGTTCGGGGGACGTCATCGAGCTGAACGTGTGCTGAACTCGGAGGTGTCGTACGTTCGGTACTTGAACGGTCGGATCGTGAAGACGTACAACTACATCAACCGCGTTGTGCTAACGCTTCCGCTTTCGGTCTACGAGGGTACGTGGACAACACTCTCCCCTCTCGTTGCTATGCATCACCATGATCCTGTGTGTGCGTAGGAATTTTTTTTGAAATTACTACGTTCCCCAACAGCTTGGTGCCTCGGAGTTGCGTCTTGACCATTGGGGTGGTATGCCTTCGGTGCATGCTTGGTGGAATGCCGTGGTGGGCATCAGGATTTGAACCCTGGTGGATTGGGGATACCGCTGTCCTCCTAACCATCTAACCATAGGTTGGTTCCCCCACGCTAAATATGTTGAGCACTTGACATTGAAGCAGTCTGGTTCGTTGGATTGACCTGGTTTAACGGTCGTGCTTAATTAGATCTACCCCTTTGGCTTTTTTTATATTGGTATAGATATGAGTAGGCCATTTTGGAGACCGAGCTTCATAGAGGCTTTTATTTTGAAAATTTCAAATTTATAAATTTCTAGTTTCAAAAAATTCTAGAAAGAAATACACATGTATGCAAGGATGTACTGTGTACGTGTGAAATTTTTTAAGATGAAATATCTCGACCGCGGGCTGCACAAAAAGAACATGGACTTTGAAAATGAACAGTACATATACTAAAATGCCTCTGATTTGTCTCTTTTGTGGAGCTCTCATTTTAGCGTTTTAGACATGAAAATTTGCACTCATGTACATTATGTATTTAGGTATATGTGTATAATTTTTCAATTTATTTTGAAACTAAAAGGTTTGCATTTTGAACTTTTAAGGGCTCCTTTGATTCAAACGAATTCAATAGGATTTTCGAAGGATTGAAATCGTTTGGAATTTTCTCTATGTTTGTCCTTTGAGTCATAGGATTAAATCCCATAGGAATTTTTCCTTTCAAATCTTTTGTACTATATTTTATAAGAAAATCTAACATCCATTCCAATCTTTTTTTACAATTCTTTTATTTTTCATGTAAAATCAAACACTCCTTGCTAATTCTATAGGATTCAAGTGGGCATAACACTTTAATTCTATACTTTTCCTATTCCTACGCTTTAAAAATCCTGCGAATCAAATAGGCCCTTAAATTAAGCCTCCATGGAGCTAGACAAATCTTTTGTCGCCGTTTCGAAAAAAACAATCTCAAATCGACCGAAGTAGGCTTGGGTCCAAATGATTATTCAGAGTAACTACGAGGGAGAAGAATACGCCTGCGGCCTGCTTGAGAATGCCCTCTTGTTGTTCTCGAAAGATGGAGGGGTGTTTCGACAAAACGCCATGGGCCATTTCCTCGCTCGATCTGGGCCGCAGAAGCTCTGATCAAACGGCCGCCTAGCCGCCGAACACGAGGGGAAGCAGATCGTCCCCGCCGCAGGCCCGTAGTCGTCCTGCATCGCAGTCGCCGCCGCCGCCGCCGCCGCGTCGTGCCAGCTTTGAGCGAGACGAACCGATGGCGGGCACCGCAGCCGTGTACCGGAGGGTCATGAAGGCAGTGCAGAAGCACGTCGGCGGGAGCGCCGATAAGAAGCACTTCCGTGAGTTCGTGGCCGCCGAGTTCCGCAGCCCGGCCAGCACGGAGGCCGACGCCAGAGCGAGGCTGCGGCTCGCCGGGGACTACGCGTACCATATCACCAGCATCCAACACCAGAAGGTAGGACCATATTTTTTTTTCTGTTGGTACTTCCGGTTAGAAAGGTGTGCTTACTTGTGTTCGATGGAATGCTAATGAAGACGGTAGTTCGTGGGAGTTTACTGTTGTGGCTAATGAAGACGCCCTGCTTTGAATTAACAAAGCCATCAACCGGTCAGGAATTACAACACTCTTACAAGTACAAACCAAATCGGCTAAACTGATGCAATGGGGCAAACTGGAAAGCTAACAACAACATGATCCACTACAAGCATCCTAGAGTAGGAAGTACAAAGAACAAAGCTTGAATGCAGATGCACTCCTCACAATTGCACCAAAGAAGAAATGGCAGATGCGGCAAAGCTTGGAACAGCCAACCATCACAGCAGGACAACAGATCATGCGACTAGAGGAACACAACATCTTCCTTCTCTATTCTGAAGGGGAACCCTATCCCCTCGCCTTGGCCCGAAAGGCGACATAAGCGTCGGAGTATAGAGACGCTCACCCAAGAGCTAGCAGGATGCCATCCTTGACGCGGCCACAGATCGATCACCTTGAATCGAGCACACCTTGCTAGCCGCACCGCCACTGTCCAAGAACAACCAAGAGGAGCTGGGGAGCTTCCAGGAGCGCTCGCCATCGAACGAGGCAGCCATCACCGAGAAGAACGAAGATCAGCAAGAGGGAGCAAGGCAGCCGGCTGAGCCGGGCCACAACTGAAGGTCGGGTGCCTATGGCTTCCACCATGCCGCCGCCGCCAGAAAAGGGGAACCCATATCCTCTTCCGCCTGGATCGAGGGCGCCACACTGCCGGAATTGGGCGACACGAGCCGCCACCGGGGAGCACCATTCAAAAACATGCCGACACCTTCGCCATTCAGCTCCTCCACACCAACTCGAAGCCAGAGTACTCAACCCCTCTGCCTGCAACTCCTATTTTCCGAGCACCCGAACACCCCAGGCAACGCCTCCAAAAAGGGCACGGCGCACATGGCGCCACCGCCTCCCAATTTGAGAGGTTTTGGGCTTTCACCCGGGCATGGGGTCGGGGTGGGGAGACGGGACCTCAACGGTGCCTCCATGGAGGAAAACAGTGACCAAGGCCGTCGCCACCGCCGGGACGGATGGGCCGACCAGAGTTTCCCTCGGTCCAAGTGCGGCGGGAGGGAAGTTGCACAGGGGGGAGCACACACCTCCAGATCTGACGCAGAGGAACCGCGCCGTGACCAGCTCCTGCTGGCGACTCTCCGCCCATGCGGTCGAGACTCTAGCCAGCCACCACCAGTGGGCGCTGTCTGCTGGAAGATGCCGCTGCCACGCCTGCTGCCGGCGACTCACCCCCCACGCGGTCAAGACTGAGATATTTTGGATTTGCATTTAGCTGATCGACCTGTCTTTCAATACTTTTCATATGTGCTAATTGTTTTGTCCATGCAATAAAAAAGTTTTGTGTCCGAAGTGTATTAGAATAGACAACAAAGCTAATCTAATTCCTAAATTCCATGATGCAACCTCGTTAGATCACCATTTTAGAGCGATATTGCTCTAGCAGTCTAGTTTGAATGGTGATATCTAACTAATAGAATTTGCGTTATAAGTAAACGATACTATTATAATACCAGAATATGCTCGCTTTATTACTGATTTCCATAACACAACCTATTTTAGATTGAACAAGTCATTCACATGATCACATCCTTGTAATAGTGGTCATAGCACCCTTGGCTTTTCATGCACTTTGTATTCCACTAACTGCAAAATATGCTTGATCGTCCAGGAACTGCTATTCTCGTACAATATAGCTGTGGATCGATCTGATGAAATGAAGAAGATATTGAACAAATCTGCTGCCAGTGTAGGCCTTCAGCTTCCAGATGTCTACCAGCCTTGAGAGCTTGGGCGACCTGTGGTACTGCTTTTGGGCAACTTTGCTTGAGTTACAAATTTCCAGTTGTTCTGGATAGTTTAGTGTTCTATAGCTGTAAGCAGCTGCACTCTCCCCAATAACGACCAGTGGCATTGATTCTCTTGATGCTTTGTACTACCTTGTTCCATGGCGTCTGCTTACCCTTAAATTATAAATTCAGCTGTACTCTTGGAGTTAAGTTATGTGCATCCATCATGTTCGTGTTGTAATTTGCACAAATCTGAATTGTTGTATGGTAGGTTGCTCCTTTCTGTTTACCCTTAAATTATATATATTTCTGTTATTTATTTTTGTGAAGTACTTGGACAGGGGTGTGTGGAAGCTTGCTATCCATGTGCCAGAGCCATGAGTTGGTCGCGAGATCTTATGCGTTTCACCTCTAGCCTACCCCAACTTGTTTGGGACTAAAGGCTCTGTTGTTGTTGTTGTTGTTATTTTTGTGAAGTACTCCCTCTGATAATATTTCCTCGCTCTTATATTTCTTTATGGGGGGAGCACTTCATTATATCATCTGACCTGCTTGAGTTCATCAATAGAACTATTCAAACTCTTCTCTTGCTATGTCAACTTTTGTCATGCAAGGTCAACATGCCTTAGAGTTAGGAACATCTAATGTAAAAATGTACAAACAATGTTGATAATACTTCGGTTCATTACACTCCTTAAATCATTTGCTGACGTAATTGAATAGTCTTGCACTTGCCTTTTCTATACATTGTAAAGAATGATGCCAACTCACAGTGGCCATATCTATGGACAAATTCCTAAACATATATGAGCGATACTTATCAGCTCATGTCTTTCAAGGACTGGGCGGGACTTCTATCTGGGGTGTTACTTTCCTTAGCATCGTCCTGAACTATTTCATCCTCAGATATCGTGTTAGCTTCTGTAGATGTCCGTGCGGAACTTGTATTTGAATTAGTAATTTCCTTAGCATCGTCCTCACTAGTTTCTTCCTTGCATGCTGTGGTAGCTGCTGCAGATGTTCCAGCATCTTCACTTCCTTTTTGTGCCCAAGCTGGAGCAAAAGCCACTGTTTTGTTGCCATTGTTCCTGTTCTTGTCATAAAAACCATCTTCAAAGGAACCATAGTCTATATTCTGCAATACTGTTGGAATCTGTATCCCCCCTACGAGTACTTCTTTCTCTCGCATATCTGTATCAATCTTTTCCCTTGTATTGGTCACATCCAACCCAATATATGGAGTGTAGAACCCAGCTTCCAGTGCGCCCTCACCTACATGTGATCGGAAGTCGTTCAGTGGAGGAGGGATCTTGGTGAAGAACACTTCGGCAAAGTTTTTTGTAATGCTCTTTCGGTAAGGGTTATCCTTCTTGTCATAATTGTATCTGAAGTTTTCGTATGTTGTCTGCAGAATTTGTAGTTGATATCAGTAAAATTATGCAAGCATATTAACATAAAATACAACAGTAATATGCATTGCAAATAACTCCTACACCACTAGACATCGCAAACAATCCACTCACGTCCTTATACGGTGGTTCTTTAGTTATCATTTTCAATACGGCTCTGCCCCACTTTTTCACCAGGGCAGGGAACTCACATTTTCACGCTGTTTCTACTTAATCGACCAAGGCAGGAAACTCACATTTTCCTGTCCCTCCATCATGGTATATGGAGCAGCTAGTGCAAGAGATTAGACCTATGAGTATTGTGTAGTGTACTCAAGTGCATTACTCCAGTTACAGTTAGAAGGACTAGAAACTACAACAATTATCTAAAATTGCAGCAAAATGAACTAAAATTTACCTGATTAGTACTGATCAGATAGAGATGCAATACTGTTAGGCCACCAACGAACCATACAACAATTGAAGTATAGATGATTAACACAAAAGAGTAGACTTCCTTGCGCAAGGCCTTCCAGATAGAGCCGCCGTTGTCTTGCATTTCGCCGTGGACATTCAACCATGAAAAGATTAAGACGGATATGCACAGGAATGTCGATGTGGCGATGAATAGAAAGAAGTAGCGATAGTTTCTCTGCAAGGCAAATAAAAAACATTGTGATTATGATGGGCCAACTGCAATTGAGGCCTTGAAAGTCAACTAGTGGGATATAGGTTAGGTATAGTTCAGGACTTAGTTCACATATCTGTTTGCTTGTTTGGTAACCTTACCTGCAAATCTAGTCAGATAATGGAATACACTAACGACTTGCTGCCACTAGGTGTATGTTCTCATTCAACTTAATTGGTTAAGGAAAGTTCTGTAGTACTGTTACAAGCCCAAATGTAAATATCTTTTGTAAACTAAATAGCTTTAGATATACCTTAACTTTGTACTGAAAGAAAACTAAGAGGTGATTAAAGGGAGTTAGGCTAGGTCTAGACTTTTACTTTGAAAGATTGTTTGACCTTTTCTCTTCCTGGCTCTTACTGAAGATAAAGTTCAATCAAGAAAGGTTAGTTTTTTTTTGCTCTGCTAGATGCTTATCATAATGATATTCTATATGACTAATGGTAGGGGAATGAGCAATAACCATGTGTACTTACGAGTCCAATGCACTGGCCAACCCATGGGCAGTGGTGATCAAACTTCTGGACGCAGTTGTTGCAGATGGAGCAGTGCGAGGATCGTGGTGGGCGGTACCTGAGGCAGGTCTCGCAAAACTTGAGTTTCACCGTGAAGCCATTCACGTTGACATCCTTGGTCCGGCGAAACCTCATCCGCGGGGTGCCCCCGACGCTCCATTCCATAGATGGTGTGGCAGGGAGGTTCCGTTCATCAGCTTCAGGCGGCGGGGCTCTTGTGTTCCGTGGCACTATTCCTGGGTCCCTGGCCGATGTCATGAACAGGAAGAACAGGTCCTGCAATTTTTTGGCGAAGATCACAAGGGTTTTTCAGCGTTGCATCTGGTATATATAGTGGCAACTGGAATCATAAGTTTGAAACCCACGCCCTGTTGGTTTCAGCCTCAGGCCTGAAGGCTGGAACTGTTGTTGACTCCAGCCATTGTGATTATTGTGGGTATGATGGTAGAGCTGATGAAGAAGGTGACACCGAAGGTATGCAGACAGCAAGATGAAGACTAACCACTAGTGTTGTGATGATAACAATCAGTAGCGCAGCCCGGTGCATGTGTGGTTGCCCGTTGGAGCGGAAGAACTTGGACTGCATCTGGTAGCAGAAGACGATGGCTGGGCCGGCGACGAGGAACGATGACAGCAGCACGGAGGCTGCGTCCGGCCCGAGTATAAGCCGTCCGCCGCACAGGAATACCTGCAGAGAAGCGAAGAATGATCTGTCGTGAGTACACTCTGCTCTCTCACACAGGTGAAAAACCTGGGGGATGAAACCTGCAGCTTTCATGAGTCCCTGATTTAGCTGCACGGCTGCCATGGCGCACCAAAGCTCTCTGACCACGGCACGGAGAAGAAGGCCAAGAGGGGAGTCGAGCAAACATGTACGTACGTTGTTTCCTTTCCAGCTCTGGTAGAGCCGCTTGGGCTGCGGCGGCGACGTGGGCGGCTCGGCCTCCGACGACACCATCATCTTGCCCCTCCTCTCGCTGCTGCTTCAGCCTTCAAGCATGGGGAAGATTGGAACTTTTCTGTGTGTGCCTGGCTCTAGTCGACGAGACGGCCCGATGCTGGCCAGTGAGGCGGCGGCGGTGGGGACAATGGCGATGACATTGAAGCCGCCGTCGTTGGGATGGTCGCACACCGCTGCTACGCTGGAGTACTTCGCTCTTGTTTAAGGCGTGGTTGCAGGCAGGACAAAGTTTGGACTTTGGAGCGTAGAGGAAAGCGAGGGAGAAGTTTGTTTGTTTGCTCGTCCGGTTGGTTAGGCGCAGACAAAGGACAGGGCGGCGATCCCGATCGGCCATGATGTGTACACTTGTCTTTTTTCCATTTTCCCACGCACTTCGTGAAATTATGGTCGCCAAGCCACGCAACGGCTAGGATAAACGGTAGTATATGCCCGGAGATCATTTGTTCAGCAACACACAGCCTATACACATCAAGCCGATCCGCGGGGCCCGCATGTTGGATTCTAGAAACATCATGGACGCGTATGGACATTTTTGTGAAATAAGCACAAACGTTGTCAATTGTTTACGTTTTTGTAGTTTCTTTCCATTTCCTCCTTTTTGGAGGAGTTCTATTTGATTCCTGGAATTCTACTAAAAACCGATGAATAAAGAAACTTAGGAATCGGAAGTTCCATGGAAGTTGTTCGATTGCATCATTGGGAAACTCAAAGTTTCCCTTTGCAGGTACAAAATGCACCATATGTCGGAGTAGATTCCAACGATAGGGTGTCTCGACGAGGTGAGTAGATTAGAGGGGAAACATGGGACAAGATTTACCCAGGTTCAGTCCCTTCGTATGTGGTAAAATTTCACCCTTGCTTGTGGGCATATTGCGATTGGGTTGTACAAAGTATAGGTATTACCGAGAGATTCTAATTTGTCTATCGACTAGCTCGACCCTGACTTATATAAGATATCGTGAACCATAGGTTTACAAGGACCTAGTCGGCTACGTTGGTGGAGGGGAGTCCTCCATGGCTCCGACTTCCTTGTCTTGAATGACAAGGCTTCCAGAGTCTTCCTTCTGTAGGGCCCATGAGTCAACAACGGTAAACACCATCGTAGCCCCCAAACCGCTCTTCAAGCTTGGTTGCATCCGATCGACACCTATCGTCAACGCCACCTTTTCGCTTGCTGAGGTTGAAACTGGTTCTTTGAAACTTCCCTGAAAGTGAACGCTTCTCGCCGAACTCCCACTGGTGGCTCGCTCCAAGTCGGATGAAGCACTTCGGTCTTGATTTGTTGATGAGATGATCGATCGACGCAAGAGAGATTTCGCAAGAACACCTTTAAATTTCACGAGCCCGGTCTTGTCTTAGTTACACGGACCCGGACTCCGACTAGTCGAACCAGACCACGTGTCAGGTTTGAGTGTTGGTCAACATGATGTGTGGTAGTGGGTTGGGGCCCTACTCGGGCAACATTCCATCAATACTTCGGCGTGCGCCTCGACCCCTGCTATATTAACGACCAGCCCTCAATCCCCCTGATACGTCTCTAATGTATCTATTTTTCAAACACTTGTGCTTTTGTTTCGGACTCTAATTTGCAGGATTTGAATGAAACTAACCCGGACTGATGTTGTTTTCAACAGAACTACCTTGGTGTTATTTTTGTGCAGAAATAATAGTCCTCGGCATTGGACAAAACTTCACGGAGATTGCAATATTAAAAAAATACTGGTGCAAAGATACCAGAGGGGAGCCACCAGCAGCCCACAAGGCACGGGCGGCCGTCTGACCTAATTCCAAGCCTACATATACCGTCTTCCGAGAAAAAATCAGAGAGAAAGAATCATCACATTTTATGATACAGAGCCGCCGTCACATCCTGTTCATCATCGGGAGGCCTGATCTGAAGTCCGTTCGGGGCTCCAGAGAGGAGGATTCATCACCGTCGTCATCACCAACCCTTCTTCATCAACAATCCCATGATACTTACCGTTGGGAGTGAGTAATTCCTTTATAGGCATATTACGGTGATGTAGATGGATGGGATTTCTTATTTAATTGTGTCAATTTGTTAGGGCTTGTTCCCTAGTGTCCACTATGTTCACGAGTGCCATGATTTCAGATGCCATGATTTCAGATCTGAACCTATTAGAGCATCTCCAATAAAAGATGTAGATGCAAAAATAGCTAACTTTTGCATCTCCGAGGCCCCCAAACCCTTCCCCAACATATGATGTAGATGCAAAAATATTTACATCTCCGCCTCTCGAAGATGTAAACTACAACACCTCACGATGAAAATTTGCATCTCCACCATCTGGAGATGTAAAAGCTGACAAGGCCAACCGCCGATCGCCTTTCATTTCATTTCCTCCCCATTCCTCTTCCTCCTGTCACGACCGAATCGCCGCCACCGCCCGACAAGTGACCTCAAGACCACGCCACACTGCTGCCGCCACCTCTGGCCACCTCCGCCCTCCGCTCACACCCCACGGGCGCCCGACTCCTCTCACCTGGCCACCGCTCCGCCTCCCGCCGCCTAGATCCCCACTGCCTTCGCCCCCAATTCGCCACCACCGCCTCCTGCTGCCGCCCCGACTCCCCGCTGCGGCCGCCCCACTTGCTACTTCTTGAGCTTGCATTGATTTTTGAAGGAAATATGCCCTAGAGGCAATAATAAAGTTATTATTTATTTCCTTATATCATGATAAATGTTTATTATTCATGCTAGAATTGTATTAACCGGAAACATAATACATGTGTGAATACATAGACAAAACAAGTATGTCACTAGTATGCCTCTACTTGACTAGCTTGTTAATCAAAGATGGTTATGTTTCCTAACCATGAACAAGGAGTTGTTATTTGATTAACAAGGTCACATCATTAGTAGAATGATCTGATTGACATGACCCATTCCGTTAGCTTAACACTTGATCGCTTAGTATGTTAATGCTTTCTTCATGACCCATACATGTTCCTATAACTATGAGATTATGCAACTCCCGTTTACGGAGGAACACTTTGGTGCTACCAAACGTCACAACGTGAATCGGGTGATTATAAAGGAGTACTACAGGTGTCTCCAAAGGTACTTGTTGGGTTGGCGATTTCGAGATTAGGTTTTGTCACTCCGATCGCTTGGAGAGGTATCTCCGTGCCTTCTCGGTAATGCACATCACTTAAGCCTTGCAAGCATTACAACTAATGAGTTAGTTGTGAGATGATGTATTACGGAACGAGTAAAGAGACTTACTGCAACGAGATTGAACTAGGTATTGGATACCGACGATCGAATCTCGGGTAAGTAACATACCGATGACAAAGGGAACAACGATGTCGTTATGCGGTTTGACCGATAAAGATCTTCAGAGAATATGTAGGAACCAATATGGGCATCCAGGTTCCGCTATTGGTTATTGACCGAGAATGGTTCTAGGTCATGTCTACATAGTTCTCGAACCCGTAGGGTCCGCACGCTTAACGCTTCGATGACAGTTCATAATGAGTTTATAAGTATTGATGCAATCAAGGTTGTTCGAGTCCCGGATGTGATCACGGACATGACGAGGAGTCTCGAAATGGTCGAGACATAAAGATTGATATATTGGAAGCCTACATTTGGACATCTAAGGGTTCCGAGTGAAATCGAATTTATCGAGTACCGGAGGTTACCGGAACCCCGGAACTACATGGGCCATAGTGGGCCTTAGTGGAAAGGAGAGAGGGCCATCCCTAGGTGGTCGCCCCCCCTTTCCCTAGTCCTATTAGGACTAGGAAAGGTGGGCCGCCCCTCTCTCTCTTCCCCCTCAGGGAATCCTAATCCAACTAGGATTGAGGGGAGTCCTACTCCAGGAGGGAGTAGGACTCCTTGGTGCGCCCCCCCCCCTTGGGCCCGCCACCTCCCCCGTGGCTCCTTTATATACCGGGGCAGGGAGCACCCCAAGAGACACAAGTTGATCTACGGATCTTTCCTTAGCCGTGTGCGGTGCCCCCTTCCACCATAGTCCACCTCGGTCATATCGTCATGAGCTTAGGCGAAGCCTCGCACGGAGAAGTCATATCGTCATGGAGCTTAGGCGAAGCCCTCGCGTCGGTGGAGCATCAACATCGCCACCACGCCGTCGCTGACGGAACTCATCCCCAACACTTTGCTGGATCGGAGTCCGGGATCGTCATCGAAATGAACGATGTGCGTAACTCGGAGGTGCCAGACGTTCGGTACTTGGATCGGTCGGATCGTGAAGATGTACGACTACATCAACAGCGTTGTTATAACGCTTCGCCACGGTCTCACGAGGGTACGTGGACGGACACTCTCCCCTCTCGTTGCTATGCCATCACCATGGTCTTGCGTGATCGTAGGAAATTTTTTGAAATTACTACGTTCCCTAACAATTTTTCCCTTGAAGAGAAAAGGGTGATGCAGCAAAGTAGAGATAAGTATTTCCCTCAGTTAAGAACCAAGGTATCAATCCAGTAGGAGGCACAAGCAAGTCCCCAATAGATGCACCTGCACAAACTAACAAACACTTGCACACAACGTGAAAAAGGGGTTGCCAATCCCTTCACGGTCACTAGCAAGAGTGAGATCTAATAGAGATAGATATAAAAGATAAATAAAAAGCAAAATAAAGTAAATGTAAATAAATTGCAGCAAGGTATTTTTGGATTTTTGGTTTTATAGATCTGAAAAATATATGATGAGAAGTAGACCCCGGGGGCCATAGGTTTCACTAGAGTCTTCTCTCAAGATTGTGCAACATGTTCATGATCAAGTTGCTTAAAATTCATTATATCGTTCCTAAGGGATATGATCTTAGTGGAAGGAAAATACTTGGAAATAAAAGAACATTTACACTTATTCCATGTATCAATACTACTTTTAGCCAAAGATGAAAACCAAGTTTTAGCATGATCTCGTAGCGAGAACGAAAATAGATTCAATTTAACAATATCATTATCCACATCTTTCTTTCCTTGCATATCACACAACTCAACGAAAGTATTTAGATAGGATGCATCATCTTCATTAGGACCACCAGAAAATTGTTCTTTCATAACAAGATTCAACAAAGCGACACTAATTTCATAAGATTCTGCACTAGTGACGGGAGCAATCGGAGTACTAATAAAATCATTATTATGTTGGAAAAGTCACACAACTTGGTATTTTCTTGAGATATCGTGACAAAGCAAGCAATCTAGCACACAAGCAAACAAAGCAAACGAAAAGACAAACGAAAAAGAAGGAAAAAAGGGAAAATATTTTTGTGTTTTTCTGAAAACGTTTTAGAAGTGGGAAAACAAGAGGCAAATGACAAATAATGTAAGTGCAAGAGTTTATGATAGGTAATTGGTAGGCTTGATATAGAACCTCCCCGGCAACACCGCCAGAAATTCTTCCTGCTACTTCTTGAGCCTACTTTGATTCTTCCCTTGAAGAGGAAAGGGTGATGCAGCAAAGTAGAGATAAGTATTTCCCTCAGTTAAGAACCAAGGTATCAATCCAGTAGGAGGCACAAGCAAGTCCCCAATAGATGCACCTGCACAAACTAACAAACACTTGCACACAACGCGAAAAAGGGGTTGTCAATCCCTTCACAGTTAGTAGCAAGAGTGAGATCTAATAGAGATAGATATAAAAGATAAATAAAAGGGAAAATAAAGTAAATATAAATAAATTGCAGCAAGGTATTTTTGGGTTTTTGGCTTTATAGATCTGAAAAATATATGATGAGAAATAGACCCGGGGGCCATAGGTTTCACTAGAGGCTTCTCTCTTGAAGAAAGCATACCGTCGGTAAACAAATTACTGTTGAGCAATTGATAGAAAAACGCAAAGTTATGACGATGTCTAAGGCAATGATCATGAATATAGCCATCACGTCTGTGACAAGTAGACCGACTCCTGCCTGCATCTACTACTACTACTCCACACATCGACCGCTATCTAGCATGCATCTAGTGTATTAAGTTAACAAGAACGGAGTAACGCCTTAAGCAAGACGACATGATGCAGAGGGATAGATCCAATCAATATGGTAAAAACCCCATCTTTTTATCCTTAATGGCAACAATACAATACGTGCTTCGCTACCCCTACTGTCACTGGGTGAGGACACCGCAAGATTGAACCCATCACAAAGCACCTATCCCATTGCAAGAAAAACCAATCTAGTAGGCCAAACCAAATCGATAGATCAACGAGAAATACAAATCTATCTTAATCATTCATAAAAGAGTTCAGAAGACTCAAATAATATTCATAAATAATCTGACCATAAATCCACAATTCATCGAACTTCAACAAACGCACCGCAAAAGAAGATTACATCAAATAGATCTCCAAGAACATTAAGGAGAACATTGTATTGAAGATCAAAGAGAGAAAATAAGCCATCTAGCTACTAGCTATGGACCCTTAGGTCTGTGGTAAACTACCCACACATCATCGGAAGGGCAGCAAGGTTGGTGTAGAGGCCCTCCGTGATCGAATCCCGCTCCGGCGGAGTGCCAGAAAAGGCCCCAAGATGGGATCTCACAAGAACAGAAGTTTGCGGCGGCGGAAAAGTATTTTTGGTTTGCCCTCTAGCGCAAGGGGAATATTTGGGAATTTATAGTGCTGGAGTTATGGTTAGAGGAGCTGCGAGGGGCCCATAAGCCTAGGGGGTGCCCCCTGGGGTGCTCCCCTAGGGCTTGTGGCCTCCTCGCGGGTCTTCTGGCCTCCTCCCGAAGCTTCCTAGGTGTCTTGTTGTCCAAGAAAAATCGTTAAAAAGTTTCGTTCCGTTTGGACTCTGTTTGGTATTGATTTTCTATAAAAGACAAAAACGAGGAAAAAACAACAACTGACATTGGGCACTAGGTTAATAGGTTAGTCCCAAAAAATGATATAAAATAGCATATTAATGCATATAAAACATCCAAAATAGATAATATAATAGCACGGAACAATCAAAAATTATAAATACGTTGGAGACGTATCAAGCATCCCTAAGCTTAATTCCTGCTCGTCCTCGAGTAGGTAAATGACAAAAACAGAATTTTTGATGTGGAATGCTACTTAACATATTTATCAATGTAATTTTTCTTATTGTGGCATGAATGTTTAGATCCATAAGATTCAAAACAAAAGGTTAATATTGACATAAAAACAATAATACTTCAAGCATACTAATAAAGCAATCATGTCTTCTCAAAATATCATGGCTAAAGAAAGTTATGCCTACAAAATCATATAATCTTGGCATGCTCTATCTTCACCACACAAAGTATTTATCATGCACAACCTTGATGACAAGCCAAACAATTGTTTCATACTTTTAATGTTCTTAAGTTTTTTCAACTTTCACACAATACATGAGCGTGAGCCATGGTGTCGGTGTACTAAAGTTTGGGCCCTTTAGCACCCCATACTTGTGCACGGGCAGTCGTAGCCACACCCGCGGCGAGGCCTGATGGGGGCGATCGAGGACAGATACAAGACGAAGAGAAGCGGACGAGCCAGAAGCCAGAGAACAGAGGACAAGCCGGACCCTCGGCGAGATCCTTGCCGGGACGGCTTGCGAGACCCCGGCAAGATCCTTGCCGGGACGACTTACAGAACACTAACAAGAGCGCCGCCCTTGGGGTTGAGAGCTCTGACACAATCGACAACATTAAGGCCCAGACCCAGTGGCGCGTGCGTAGTGGCGTGCAGATCTTTGTGAAGGCTAGAAGACGAAGTACCCGGCAAGATCCTTGTCAAGGACATCCGCGAGGCCCCGTCAAGATCCTTGCCGAGGACAATGGCAACCGCGGCAAGACTCTGCCACCCCGTCACCGCTCCAGCACAGTGGCCGACCTGCCAGCCTGGCAAGCACCCGCGTGGTGGCATGTAGATCTTCATGAAGATCCTGCCACCTCTCCAGCGCAGCAGCTGGCCAGCCAACTTGGCACTGCATGCCTCGTCGGCATGGACGCGTGTCGTGACGGAGCGAGGTGGCAACGAACGGGACGGGCTCCCCTCTCGTCCCCGATAAAGCTGAAGGGCACGTAAGCAACACATTTAATGCGTTTGTCCTAAGACGCCGATGATAAACATAGACACTGTGGCTACTTTACACCTCCTGTATGCCACTATGGCAGCCCCTTGGACATATAAAAGGAGGCCCACGACATACTGGAGGAGGATTCGGACTTTTGAACCTCTCGGCCCAGCTTGCATGCATAGCAGCGAGCCGAAGCTCAAGAACACAGAATACACACTCAAGCGGGACTAGGGTTTTACGCTTCTCAGCGGCCCAAACCTGGGTAAAATTCTGTCGTGTTGATCATTAGATCTGCTCTTTGCACCACCCCTCTTCCCTGCCAAACCGTAGAAGGGATCCACGTGATCCTGTAGGTGTCGTTACCGCCGACATCTTTGGCGCGCCAGGTAGGGGCAGAGAGTTTTGCAAACCTGATCTAGCGGTTAGCACGTCGTTTCCTCGATCACCATGGCTCCCAAGAAGAAGGGGATCACGACGATCGGTTTGTCTGGAGCCGATCCACCCGTGCCAGCGTGAACAGGCGACGGGGTAGTCACGGATGGTGGCGGAGGTGTGGCTCGCGAGCATCCACGACACTGGTAATCGAAGCCAGGCGAGCGGTATCATTCGTGCCCAAGACGACGAGCCGCATGCCGTTGCGTCCAAGAACAGAGCTGTTCCGCCCACGGGCAGCGCGGGGACCTGGCGGGCGGAGCTGCGTTTACGGCGCGCTGGGCGACCTCAAGAAACCCCCGGCGCCGCGCCGCGTTCCTCCTGTGTCGCGGCGCGACGAGCAGCGCCGCGACGTAGGTGACCCCGGGCGCCGCCGCGGGAAGAGCCCTCGGCATCATTCTCGAGATGCACAGGGCCGACATGCATGCCAAGATGCTGGTCAAGAAGGCGCACGTCCGTGGAACCGTGATGGCGCTCCTTCTAACATGGTTAGAAGTCCGAGCACCTCTCGTTCCTCGCGCTTGTCGCTGCCACCTACGCCAGTGGAAGCATTTGTTGGGGAACGTAGTAATTTCAAAAAAATTCCTATGCACACGCAATATCATGGTGATGCATAGCAACGAGAGGGGAGAGTGTCATCCATGTACCCTCGTAGACCGTTAAGCGGAAGCGTTATAACAACGTGGTTGATGTAGTCGTACGTCTTCACGATCGACCGATCCTCAGCACCGAACGTACGACACCTCCGCGTTCAGCACACGTTCAGCTCGGTGACGTCCCGCGAACTCACGATCCAGTAGAGCTTCCGGGAAGAGCTTCGTCAACACGACGGCGTTGTGACGGTGATGATGATGCTACCAACGCAGGGCTTCGCCTAAGCACCGCTGCGATATGACCGAGGTGGATTATGGTGGAGGGGGGCACCGCACACGGCTAAGAGATCAATGATCAATTGTTGTGTCCTTGGGGTGCCCCCTGCCCCCGTATATAAAGGAGCTAGGGGGAGGTCGCCTGCCAAGGAGGAGGGCACGCCAAGGGGGGAGTCCTACTCCCACCGGGAGTAGGACTCCTCTTTTCCTAGTAGGAGTAGGAGAAGGGAGAAGGAGGAGAGAGAGGGGAAGGAAAGGGGGCGCCGCCCCCCTCCTTATCCAATTCGGACTAGAGGGGGAGGGGGCGCGCGGCCTGCCCTGTCCGCCCCTCCTCTTCTCCACTAAGGCCCATTAGGCCCAATATACTCCCCGGGGGGTTCCGGTAACCCCCCGGTACTCCGGTATATGTCTGAAACCTCCCGAAACACTTCCGGTATCCGAACATAGTCATCCCAATATATCGATCTTTACGTCTCGACCATTTCGAGACTCCTCGTCATGTCCGTGATCATATCCGAGACTCCGAAGTACCTTCGGTACATCAAAATACAAAAACTCATAATATCGATCGTCACAGAACTTTAAGCGTGCGGACCCTACGGGTTCGAGAACTATGTAGACATGACCGAGACACGTCTCTGGTCAATAACCAATAGCGGAACCTGGATGCTCATATTGGTTCCTACATATTCTACGAAGATCTTTACTGGTCAAACTGCATAACAACATACGTTGTTCCCTTTGTCATCGGTATGTTACTTGCCCGAGATTCGATCGTCGGTATCTTAATACCTAGCTCAATCTCGTTACCGGCAAGTCTCTTTACTCGTTTCGTAGTGCATCATCCCGTAACTAACTCATTAGTCACATTGCTTGCAAGGCTTATACTGATGTGCATTACCGAGAGGGCCTAGAGACTACCTCTCCGACAATCGGAGTGACAAATCCCAATCTTGATCTATGCCAACTCAACAAGTACCATCAGAGAAACCTGTAGAGCACCTTTATAATCACCCAGTTACGTTGTGATGTTTGGTAGCACACAAAGTGTTCCTCCGGTAATCGGGAGTTGCATAATCTCATAGTCATAGGAACATGTATAAGTCATGAAGAAAGCAATAGCAGTAGACTAAATGATCAAGTGCTAAGCTAACGAAATGGGTCAAGTCAATCACATCATTCTCCTAATGATGTGATCCCGTTAATCAAATGACATCTCATGCCTATGGTTAGGAAACTCAACCATCTTTGATCAACGAGATAGTCAAGTAGAGGCATACTAGTGACATTATGTTTGTCTATGTATTCACACATGTATTATGTTTCCGGTTAATACAATTCTAGCATGAATAATAAACATTTATCATGATATGAGGAAATAAATAATAACTTTATTATTGCCTCTAGGGCATATTTCCTTCAACATTAGCGTGAGTGCAGCTACTCCTCGACCTCCCTCCTGCTGCGGAGAAGCAAGAAGAGTGGAGGGCTGCTATCCAGAGCCTTATTGGCCACGCCAATAAAGATCAATACCAGGAGGCAGGCCCCTCACGACGTCGGTCCACAGAGCTGGCGCGTGCCGACGACGGAAGGGCTGGAGGCGCCGCAACCACGGTGCACTCCCCTCCGCCACGACAGCAACGGTCGCCAGCTCGATGGGTCGACGCGCGTGATGATGGATCCACGGCTTCGTCCGATCCACGAGCTCGTCGCGACCAATGTCAAGTTCTTCGGGAGCGTGTTAAAGAGGACGCTCGAACTACCATCGAGTGGCGACAGGAAGCACACCATCAATCCGATAGGCGCGGCAGGCCCATCGCGTCTGAGCTCAAGGGGATTCTGGTGACCTACCTTACGAGGTAGGTTGTCCAGCTTTTACCCGTGAGCTGCGGCAGTTTCAGTGGCCCACTACCCACACGTTCAAACCCGAGGTCCCGGAGAAGTACGACGGCAAGACCCATCCTTCCAAGTTCCTGAGCATATACACCATTGCGATGCAAGCTGCCGGGGCTCGTGGCGGCAAGGTGCTCGCCAACTACTTCCCGTTGGTGCTCAAACCCAACGTCAGGTCGTGGTTGATGCACCTGCCGGTAGATTCCATCTCCTCTTGGTCGGACCTGTACCACGAGTTTGTTGGCGCATTTATCGGAGGCCATCAAGCTCCTGGGCAGGTAAGTGGTTTGCATATCATTCCCCAGAAGGATGGTGAATCCCTGTGCAAGTACATACAGAGATTCAGCCATGTGCAATACAACATCCCAGATGTTCATCCTGCCGCTATCATCAGCGCGTTCCATCAGAACGTGTCCAACCACAAGATGCGTGAAGAGCTGGCCATGAACAAGGTTAGGGATGTTGCCGAACTATATGTTCTGGCCGACAGATGCGCTCGTGCTGAAGAAGGGGGGAAGTACCCCGGCGAAGATGCCGGTATGGGAAGCGATTCTGGAGACGAAGACGCAGTCGCCCCGGCAAAGAAAGGCCGTCGACGCAATAGGAAGCACAGGGGCAAGACCGTTTTTGCCGTCGAGGAATCCAACAACCCTGGCACCGCCAAGAAGGCTAAGGTTGACATCCCCGGCAAGGAAGTTGTCGGGTGTGCCGCCTGCCAGGACTTGGCGGCTGCTAGCAGGTCGGAGGGCTCTGACAAGCAATATTGCAAGATCCATCGCACCAAGGGCCATGACCTCCAGAACTGCTGGCAAGTTGAGCAGCTTGTGGAGAGGCAGAAAGCTGAGTATGAAAGACGGGACAAGGGGAAGGGCTAGGATGGTGCCGAGGGGTCCGGCAAGAAGCGTGGTGGCCGAGGGGGGCGCCGCGGCAAGGAAAAGTAACAAGAGAGGCCTACTCAAGGCCGTGACAATAAAGAGGGGGATGATGACCACGAAGAGGACGACGAGTCCAGCGCCCAAGAATTTCAAAAGGCCACAAAAGCCAAGTGCATCGATGGTGGCGCCTCGTTGCATTCTTCTCACCGCCAACTTAAACAGTGGGCGCGCGAGATCAATGCGGCGGAGCCATCGATCGACGCCCAAAAGCCACTGAAATGGTCCAGGACGCCTATCATTTTCGACGCCGAGGATCACCCTGACCGTACAACTGTGGCCGGGTGCCTGCCGTTGTTGGTTTCGCCAACAATTCGCAACCTCAAGGTGACAAAAATGCTAGTGGACAGTGGGGCTGGTCTGAACTTGATCTCGCCCCAAGTGATTAAGAGGTTGCAAATCCCCAAGGGAGATCTCGAGGAGACGGGCACATTTCAAGGGATCAATCCGGGGAGAAGCCAGCCCAAGGGTAAGATCACACTACTAGTTACATTTGGTGGTGAGCTGAATTATAGGACAGAGAAGATCGTTTTTGATGTAGACAAGATCCCGTTGCCATCTAACGGGATCCTTGGCCGCCCAGCACTGGCCAAGTTTATGGCAGCATCACACTACGCCTACAACACACTGAAGATGCCCGGCCCAATGAGAATCATCATTGTCGGCTCTGACAAGAAGGACGCACTCATCTGTGCCGACCAGCTCTACCGGGAAGCGATGGTAGCACCTGCCGCCAAGGCACTTGCTCCTGCCACTGGAGCCCCCGAGGGGAAGAAGACCGGCAAGACCCCAGTCGCCGGCAAGGCTTCTGGCCCCGGCCAAGCCTCTTGCACCCACTACGGCAAATGCGCCTCCTCGGAATGTTGCGTTCCTGTTGAGGACGTGCCAGAAAGCTCCACCGACATGAGCAAGAAATCCAGGGCTGCACCACCAGAGACCAAGAAGGTGCCCGTCAAGGAGGACGCCTTCCTGCGGGCGAATGTCGATGTGTTTGCATGGCAAGCATCTGACATCCCCGGCGTTCCCAGGGAGGTGATTGAGCACCACCTTGCTATCTGTCCTCATGCACGGCCCGTCAAGCAGAAGGTCAGGAAGCAAGCTTTGGAGCGGCAAGAGTTCATCATCGAGGAGATTAGGAAGTTAGAAGTGGCGGGCTTGGTCAGAGGAGTGCTCCACCCAACATGGTTGGCCAACCCGGTGGTGGTGCGTAGGGCAAATGGGAAATGGAGGCTGTGCATTGATTACACATATATCAATAAAGCCTACCCAAAGGATCCTTTCCCTTTGCCACGCATTGACCAGATCGTGGACTCCACAGCTGGGTGCGACCTGCTATCGTTTCTTGACGCATATTCATGATACCACTAAATCTTTATGACGAAGGTAGACGAAGAGAAGACCGCCTTTATCACCGCATGTGGTACGTATTGTTTTATATGAATGCCTTTCGGGTTGAAAAGTGTTGGTTCGAAATTTGCAAGAGCAGTTCAGATTGGTTTTGAGCCACAGCTCCATAGAAATATGGAGGCTTACATGGATGACATAGTGGTCAAAACCATGGACAAGGCAACACTTGTGCAAGATTTGGAAGAAACATTTGCAAATTTGCGCAAGATCAATCTCAAGCTCAACCCTGAGAAGTGTGTGTTCGGTGTTCCATCCGGCAAACTTCTTGGGTTCTTTGTGTCTCAGCACGGGATCGAAGCGAACCCTGACAAGATCAAGGCAATTGAACATATTGAAGCACCAAGGCGAGTCAAACATGTGCGTCGGCTTGCTGGCTGCGTTGCTGCTTTAAGTAGGTTCATCTCCAAATCTGCTGAGTGCGCCCTCCCCTTCTTAAAGATTTTGAAGAAGGCAGGGCCCATGAAATGGACCCCGGAGGCCGAGGTAGCGCTGCAGGATTTGAAGAGGTACCTCTCCTCTACGCCAATACTAGTTGCGCCTAAACCGCAAGAGCCATTGCTGCTGTATCTAGCGGCAATGAAACAAGTGGTCAGTGTTGCGCTAGTGGTGCAGAGGGAAGTTAACGAAGAGGTGGTACCAGTGGCAAGACTGTCGGATGACGAGCCAGAGCTCCCCCCGGCAGGATGTGGTGCCGGCAAAGCAGGAGCCCCGACAGAGTCTGGCGCCGGCAAGGCAGGATCTACACAAGCAAACGAAGTGGTACAGAGGAAGAAGATGATACAGCACCTAGTTTACTTTGTCAGCTCCCTCTTGCAGGGGGCTAGATCAAGATATGCTGGTGTGCATAAGTTGCTCTTCGGCCTCCTTATGGCCTCGAGAAAGCTGCGTCATTATTTTCAAGCACATGAGATCGCCGTCATCACTCGCTTCCCGTTGAAACGGATCTTGCACAACCCAGATGCAACCGGAAGGATTGTGGAATGGGCGTTGGAACTGTCAAGATTTGGTCTCAGGTTTGAAAGCACTTCGACAATCCAGAGCAGGGTTTTGGCGGAGTTCATTGCAGAATGGACCTCCACGCCTGACAAAGAAATTCAAGAAACCACTCTCCCCGGCAAGGAAACAAGCCGCAACTGGATTATGTACTTTGATGGGGCTTTCTCGCTGCAAGGTGCCGATGTCGGCATGCTGCTTGTCGCGCCCATCGGAGAGCACCTCAAGTATGTAGTCCAAATGCATTTTCCCCGGGAGAGATCGACGAACAACACCGCGGAGTATGAGGGGTTGCTTGCCGGTCTCAGGATCGCGGCAGACCTTGGGATCAGAAAGTTGATCGTCCGTGGGGATTCGCAACTCGTAGTGAAGTAGGTGGACAAGGATTACCAGAGCCCATTGATGGAAGCTTATGTAGATGAAGTGAGGAAGTTCGAAGAGCGTTTTGACGGTCTACAAGCAGAGCATGTTCCTCGAGCAGAGAACAACATTGCTGACGACCTGTCAAAATGTGTTGCCCTCAAGTTACCTGTGGAACCAGGGACCTTTGTGCTCCAACTGACTCAGCCATCCGTTGAACCGTCGGCATGACAGAATAAGCGAAGAAAATCAGGCCCCGGCAAGTACTTTCCTGCCGAGCTCCTAGGAGCCACCGGCAAGGATGTTGCCGGGGACGCCAAGCTTGCCGGTGAGCGACAGGCTCCGGCAAGGCCTCAAGCCCTTGCCGTAGAGACAACCGCTCCCACGGCAGAAGACATGCCTCTAGTCCTTGTCGTCGAGCCTCAGGCGTTGGCATGGGCGCGGCACACCGTTCAGTTCCTCCAAACAGGGGAACTCCCAGAGGAACAGGAAGAAGCGGAGAAAGTAGCCCGTCGGTCTGCCATGTACCAGTTTGTGGACGAAGTCCTGTGCAGGAAAAGACCGAACGATGTGAAATTGAAGTGCATTCCCCAGGAGGACGGACTGGAGCTGTTGGCAGAGATACATGGAGGCATATGTGGCTCTCACATAGGATCAAGAGCCCTTGCCGGCAAGGCATTCCAGCAAGGTTTGTTTTGGCCCACTGCTCTCCAGGATGCAACTGCACTAGTAACCAAGTGTGAAGCATGTCAGTTCCATTCGAAGAAACTCCATCAACCAGCTCAAGTTCTTCAGACAATCCCTCTTTCCTGGCCATTTTCGGTCTGGGGGCTCGACATACTGGGCCCCTTTCCCCGTGCTGTTGGGGGCTTTGAGTACTTGTACGTTGCGATCGACAAGTTCACAAAATGGCCAGAAGTGGAAGCAGTGAGAAAGGTGACATCACAATCAACCGTCAAGTTCTTCAAAGGACTAGTTTGCCATTTTGGTGTGCCAAACAGACTCATCACCGACAACGGCACGCAGTTCACAAGCCACACCTTCATGCAATACGTCCAAGACCTCGACAGCAACATATGTTTTGCTTCTATTGCACATCCACGAAGCAACGGCTAGGCGGAAAAGGCAAATGCTGAAGTGTTGCGGGGCCTCGGGATGAGGACTTTTGATAGGCTGCACAAGTGCGGAAGACGCTGGATTGACGAGTTGCCAGCGGTTCTTTGGTCAATCAGAACAATGCCAAATCGAGCCACCGGCCAGACGCCTTTCTCCCTCGTGTACGGGGCAGGAGTAGTTCTCCCCACGGGACTCACATACAGGTCACCTCGAGTGCTCGCTTATGATGATCTTGAGCAAGAGCAGTTGCGGCAAGATGACGCTACGCTCCTTGAGGAAGATCGTCTTCAGGCTGCTATGCGAGCTGCGTGCTACCAGCAAGCCTTGTGCCGCTACCATAGCCGCAAGGTTCATGCCCGAAGCTTTGAGGAAGGCAACCTTGTTCTTCGGCGCATTGAGTCGACCAAGAATTCCAACAAGTTGACGCCAAAGTGGGAAGGCCCTTATCGGGTAATACGAGTCACCAGGCCCGGCGCTGTCTGCCTGGAGACCAAACATGGTATCCCAGTGAGCAACTCCTGGAATATCAAACATCTTCGCAAGTTTTACCCGTGAGGCGCGGTTGCTGGGGCCCCCGGTAGACCACCTTTCGTACGAGCCTTGCCGGCAAGCCATGTGACCCTTTGTACAAAGCCAGGCGCAAACCCTGACCAACAGATGAATAAACGAAGCGCTGACGCCCTAAGAATTAGCATGCATGTTAGGTTGAGTCTCTCTCTGGTAGGGTTGATAGTGCTTAGCGACAAGTAACCCCTAGCATAGAGGTCGAGTATGCGTCCTTTTGTCCCTTCCAGCTCTTTTTGGTTCGCAGGCCGCACGAGCGCTTCAGCGGAACTTTTTGGAGGAAAGGAGATGAACTAACACTCCGGCCCCGGCAAACCAAGGCTGCCGGGGGCAGCAGGTTCAGGTAAGTCCTTTTCCCCAACTACGTACTTCCGTATGAAACTTGAACATATGAAACTACACTCTATCTCATGCCACCATGCTCCCTCTTTCCTGTGCCCAAAATCCCTTTTCGGGCCGGGATTTGGTTGTAGTTGCGGTGGAAAGGGAATGGGCGAATGGCCTAATCCTACTTTGCCCCTACCTCCGCCAAGGGCGTGAGCGTAGTCGTGGTATGAAGCGGGAGGACGGTAAGGCCTGTTGCCGGGTGACGTTGTTTATTTTAAAAATATAATAACAAGGACTCGTTCCTTGGTGTGAGCCTCGCTCACGCACAAAAGAACCCGACAAACACCCTTTTTCTTCATTAATACGTTGATTAACAAGTACAATTCATACGGAATATAAGCATAAGCAAGGGGTTACAAAGTTTAAATTCGGCAAGTGCCCACGGGCTTAAGATCTAAAAAAAGATAAGATGCCCGTAATCCCTTTCTTGTCCCTCTCCTCAGGAAGTGGATCAAAATAGCAGGAGGGCAAAAAGAGTGCCTAGGCGAGGTACACGCGGCAGAAGACACCAAGAGAACATCCCGGCGGCCGTCCAGAAGAGGGCTGGTGATGACGGTGCCAGGGGAGGAGCCGAAAGATGAGGCAGCGGGCCAGCAATATGAGACAAAGGCGTCGATGCCATCGTACTCTGACTTGATGGCCCGCCACCCATCTTCTTCGTCTTCTCCGGCCTTCCAGCACCAACCGCCAGAAGCGACAGCCCCGAGAAGTTCAAGGAGCTGGCTTGAGGGGCCGCCGCCAAGAACTACCCCCCGGCAAATCGCTCCGCCAGAGAGAAGGCCAGGTGCAGATGGTGGTGCTGCCGGCGTCGCCTGGTGACGGGACGCCCGAGGTCTAGTCGGACCCACCCCCGTCATCCTCCCCACCGGTCTCCTCCTTGTCGCTATCGCTTGAGGAGGAGCTTTCATCGTCGGTCGAGCTCTCCGCGCAGCACCCTAACCGGATTCCCGAGCGCCCAAAGACCTTGACGGAGAGTAGGTCAGCCTCCACTAATTTGAAGCAAAACACGTGTCCCTTCATCAGGCAGTGGGCGTGTGCGAAGGTTTTCCAACCACGACGAAGAAGCATTACATGAGGGACGGGGAACTCCACGTTCACCCAGATATCGCCATTGCAACATCCCTTCATGTGAAGCCTCAACCTCGATGGCTGGTCAACCTCCAGCACCCTCGCGAACGGCTCTAGAAGGTGAAGACGGCTATGCAGCGGTTCGCGCGATTGCAAGATAAACTCCAGCGCCGTGTCTCTGACATGGCCGCTTGACGAAGCGGGAGGAGACGGCAGCACCGCAGGTGCCCCACTTCCACGTCCACTTCTGCCTCGACCACCTCGCCGACCGCAACCCCATACAACACCTCCGCCTTGGGTGCTTGGATCTTCCTTGACCGCCACGAGAGGAAGATCTAGTCGCCTCCGCAGAGGGACGGCCGCGACCGCGCCCTCTCGGCATGATGGTGGATGGAGAACGGAGAAGAAGAGAAGATGCAAGGGGATGCCCCTCCTTCTCCTCCCGATTCCCCTTTTATAGCCAAGCAGGAAGGGCTGGGGGCTGGCTCTATACCTTCTCTGAAGGGCCCTTTCGAGTCCGTCTCATTAAAGCCATTGGCAATGAGCGAGGTCGTCGACTGCCCTCCCCGCGCCAATCAAAGGCGCACGGGTATCTGCCATGGCACCCCTTCCTATATCCCGCGCGTCCGCCACCTACCCTGCGCCATGCATGCGGCGTACATGGCGAAAGAGGCGGGCATAGTTGGAAGCGTGAAACGGCGATTATCATCCCTTGAATAAAGGCTATTCACGGGCCAGTGCGAGCATGACATACGAGAAGATTATAGCAGTTATCCCCTACCACGCGTGTCCGTGCACTGTTTGGGCCTTGCCCAACGACGCTTCACACTCATGTGTGGCCCAGGACCGGGGGCTCCTGCCGGTGTACTAAAGTTTGGGGCCTTTAGCACCCCAAACTTGTGCACGGGCAGTCGTAGCCACACCCCCGGCGAGGCCTGAAGGGGGCGATCGAGGACAGATATAAGACAAAGAGAAGCGGACAAGCTAGAAGCCAGAGAACAGAGGACAAGCCGGACCCCCGGCGAGATCCTTGTCGGGACGGCTTGCGAGACCCCGGCAAGATCCTTGCTGGGACGACTTACAGAAGACTAACAAGAGCGCCACCCTTGGGGTTGAGAGCTCTGACACCATCGACAATGTTAAGGCTCAGACCTAGGGGCGTGCGCGTAGTGGCGTGCAGATCTTTGTGAAGGCCAGAAGACGAAGTACCTGGCAAGATCCTTGTCAAGGACGTCCGCGAGGCCCGGAAAAAATCCTTGCCGGGGACATCGACAAGACCACAGCAAGACTCTGCCACCCCGTCACCGCTCTAGCACGGTGGACAACCTGCCAGCCTGGCAAGCACCTGCGTGGTGGCATGCATATCTTCATGAAGATCCTGCCACCTCTCCAGCACAGCAGCTGGCCAGCCAACTTGGCACTGCATGCCTCATCGGCATGGACGCATGTCGAGACGGAGCGGGGCGACAACGGATGGGACAGGCTCTCCTCCCGTCCCCGATAAAGCTGAAGGACACGTAAGCAACCCATTTAATGCTTTTGTCCTAAGACGGCGATGATAAACATAGACACTGTAGCTACTTTACACCTCATGTATGCCACTATGGCAGCCCCTTTGAGGGAGTCCTGGATTAGGGGGTCTCCGGACAGCCGGACTATATCCTTTGGCCGGACTGCTGGACTATGAAGATACAAGATTGAAGACTTCGTCTCGTGTCCGGATGAGACTCTCCTTGGCGTGGAAGGCAAGCTTGGCAATACAGATATGTAGATCTCCTCCCTTGTAACCGACTCTATGTAACCCTAGCCCCCTCCAGTGTCTATATAAACCGAAGGGTTTAGTCCGTAGGACAAGAACAATCATACCATAGGCTAGCTTCTAGGGTTTAGCCTCTACAGATCTCGTGGTAGATCAACTCTTGTAATACTCATATCATCAAGATCAATCAAGCAGGAAGTAGGGTATTACCTCCATCGAGAGGGCCCGAACACAGGTAAACATTGTGTCCCCCGCCTCCTGTTACCATCCGCCTTAGACGCGATTCGGGACCCCATACCGAGATCCGCCGGTTTTGACACCGACATTGGTTGTTTCATTGAGAGTTCCACTGTGTTGTCACCATAAGGCTTGATGGCTCCTTCGATCATCGGTAACGATGTGGTCCCAGGGTGAGGTTTTTCTCCCCGGACTTATCTTCGTATTCGGCGGCTTCGCACTGCGGGCCAACTCGCTTGGCCATCTGGAGCAGATCGAGAGCTACGCCCCTGGCCATCAGGTTAGGTTTGGAAACTTGAACTACACCGCCGACATCTGCGGAGACTTGATCTTCGACAGATTCGAGCCCATGCCCGGTGCGCCGCACAATCATGATGAGCATGATTTAGCTCTGCCGTCGGACAGTGTTCGGGAGATCACACCGGTGACCGCTCTGGCCTTCAATCCGGAGCAAATTGCGCCATCCGAGGATGGGTTGATAGACCCCG
Source organism: Aegilops bicornis (assembly GCA_021605145.1). Classification (NCBI taxonomy): domain Eukaryota; kingdom Viridiplantae; phylum Streptophyta; class Magnoliopsida; order Poales; family Poaceae; genus Aegilops; species Aegilops bicornis. The sequence continues at coordinate 344,996,654 of CM038673.1, read as the reverse complement.
CCATGGAGGCCGCACCCTCAGTGGCGATAGAGCCGGATACTGATTTCACCCCTTATGAGAGCCGTGTTGCCAAACCACTGGATTCGTCTTGACGCCACGGACTCCGAGGCCGCTGCGTCCGTGCCTATCGAATCTGATTGGGCGCCGATCATGGAGTTTACCTCCACGGATATCTTTCAACACTCGCCCTTCTGCGACGTGCTAAATTCGTTAAGGTCTCTCTCCTTGTCAGGAGAACCTTGGCCGAACTATGTCCGGCTAGAATGGGATGCGGAAGATGAAGAAATTCGCTGCCCACCCACCACCCACTTAGTAGCCACTGTCGACGATTTAACCGACATGCTAGACTTTGACTCTGAAAACATCGACGGTATGGATGATGATGCAGGAGACGAAGAGGAACCACCGCCCACAAGGCGCTGGACCGCCACCTCATCATACGATATATATGGTGGATTCCCCCAAAGAAGGCAATGGCGACAAGACAGCGGAGGATGACCCCTCCAAGAAGCAACCCAAGCACCGTCGTCAGCGGCGCCGCTCTAAGTCCCACCATAGCAAAAGCAGTGATACCGGCACAAGAGACAATAACACTCCGGATAGTGCCGAAGAAGATGACAACCCCCTCCAGCTAGATTTAGAGCAGGAGGATGAACAAGCTAGCCCCCCAGAACAGGTAGCAGATGGAGAAACGGAGGATGACAATTACATGCCTCTCTCCGAAGACGAGGTGAGCCTCGGCGACGAAGAATTTATCGTGCTGAAGATCCCATCGAAAGGTGAGCGCTTCAAGCGCCGGCTTATAGCCACAACAAATAGCCTGAAGAAAAAGCAACAACAGCTTCGAGCTGATCAAGATTTGCTAGCAGACAGATGGACCGAAGTCCTTGCGACCGAGGAATACGTACTCGAACGCCCGTCCAAGAGATACCCAAAGCACAGGTCACTCGAGGAGGAAGCATTGAAACCTACTTCACCAGCGTACAATGCGGCTGACCAGCCACCTCGTGGCCGAGACAGAGAGGCGTTTCAGCCTGCACCCCGCCGCCAATGAAACAAATACACCAAAGCCCGGGGCAACACGCGGGACCTGCGAGACGTATTGGAAAGCAGGGCAAAACATTCAAGATCGATATATGGGTCACGGGGGCGGGCACCAACGCGGGACGATGACCGTCACGCCGGATACACTTAAAGTAAATCCGCCGGGCGAATCTGATGAGACAAGACTCATATGAACTGCGTCGTGATATAGCCCGGCACAGAGGCGCCGCACACCCCCTATGCTTCACTGATGAAGTTATGGATCACAAATTCCCGGAGGGTTTTAAACTCGTAAATATCGAATCGTATGATGGTACAACAGATCTCGCAGTATGGATTGAGGATTTTCTCCTCCATATCCACATTGCTCACGGTGATGATCTACATGCCATCAAGTACCTCCCACTAAAACTCAAAGGACCAGCTCGGCATTGGCTGAATAGCTTGCCAGCAGACTCCGTCGGTAGTTGGGAGGATGTGGAAGATGCATTCCTTGACAACTTCCAAGGCACTTATGTGCGATCACCAGATGCTGATGACTTGAGCCATATAACTCAGCAGCTGTGGAATCGGCCGAGCAATTCGACACGGTTCCTAACTAAGAAAAACCAAATTGTCGACTGTCTGGATGCAGAGCCCTTAGCGGCATTCAAGCATAACATCCGTGACGAGGGGCTCGCCCGGCACCTCGGTCAGGAGAAGCCGAAATCTATGGCAGCCCTCACGACACTCATGACCCGCTTTTGCGCGGGCGAGGATAGCTGGCTGGCTCGCAGCAACAACACGTCAAAGAATCCGGCCACCTCAGATACTAAAGATGCTAACGGCAGACCACGTCGTAACATACATAAGCGCCGCAACAACGGCGATAACGCCGAAGATACGACAGTCAATGCCGGATTCAGAGGCTCTAGATCCGGTCAGCGGAAAAAGCCATTCAAAAGAAGTACTCCAGGCCCGTCCAGTTTGGACCGCATACTCGACCGCTCGTGTCAAATTCACGGCACCCCCGACAAGCCAGCCAATCACACCAATAGAGAATGCTGGGTGTTCAAGCAGGCCGACAAGTTGAATGCCGAAAACAAAGACAAGGGGCTGCATAGCGATGATGAGGAGGAGCCCCGACCGCCGAATATGGGAGGACAAAAAAGGTTCCCCCCACAAGTGAAGACGGTGAACATGATATACGCAACCCACATTCCCAAGAGAGAATAGAAGCGTGCACTAAGGGACGTTTATGCGATGGAGCCTGTCGCCCCAAAGTTCAACCCATGGTCCTCTTGTCCGATCACCTTCGATTGCAGAGACCACCCCACTAGTATCCGTCATGGCGGACCCGCTGCTTTGGTCCTAGACCCTATCATTGACGGATTTCACCTCACCCGAGTCCTCATGGACGGCGGCAGCAGCCTGAACCTGCTCTATCAGGATACAGTGCGCAAAATGGGAATAGATCCCTCGAGGATCAAACCCACCAAAACCACCTTTAAGGGTGTCATCCCAGGTGTAGAGGCCCATTGCATGGGCTCCATCACACTGGAAGTGGTCTTCGGATCTCCAGACAACTTCCAAAGCGAGGAGTTAATCTTCGATATCGTCCTGTTCCGCAGTGGCTATCACGCACTGCTCGGGCGAACCGCATTCACAAAGTTCAACGCGGTACCACATTACGCATACCTCAAGCTCAAGATGCCAGGACCTAGGGGGGTCATAACAGTCAATGGAACACAGAGCGCTTGCTCCGCACGGAGGAGCACACTGCGGCCCTCGCAGCAGAAGCACAAAGCAGCCTTTTAAGGCAAACCGCCAATTCGGCGATACACCCCCCGGACACCGTCAAGCGAGTCCAGAGTAACCTGCAGCAGGATCGCCTGACACGTTCATAGCTCGCCTAGCGATTCGGGCCCCGTCCTAGTCCCAGTCAAGCGACGAACGTGCCGCGCGTACATAATTACGCACTGAAAATACCATGGGCATAGACGGGGGCACGATCAGGGCATGTCCCATAATGCGGCTCAACCACCCTAGGGGCTGCATACCTTTATCATTTTTTCTCTTTCAGGACCTTACTCTCTGGAAGCCCTTTTCGCAAAGACATGATTGCCGGACACATTACAGGAAGGAACAACCAAGGGGGCAAGAAGCTAAGTCGTACAATGGAATCCCAAGGTGGTCTCTGATAATGATCGAAATACCTATTTTAAATACCCATACGCAGCCTGCCCTTGGATAGGACATGTCAAGTAGTCCTATTCCTTGCTTATTTGCACTACCTGTATACATACGCTTCGACGTATTATTTAAAATGCATAGCATATTAGTCTATTACTGCATTATCCATCCTTTTTTCTTGTATGTTCATTTACGACAATTTTCACCCGTACATTCTGGTACGGCTATTATGCCAGGGGCTTTCGTATACCCCATAATATGGCATGAGAACTCCGAACACTTTCGACAGTGCGGCACCCCGAACTTATAGCATTATATGCATCAGCTCCGAATCATGTCTTGGGTCAATAGTTGGGTTTGCCCGGCTCCCATGTTTTGGTACCTTACGTTCCGCAATATCGGCTAAGGTAGCACTGGGAGAACTACTGTGATTGTGTCCTGGTTCTTCTGGACGAGCACCTCAGTAGAGAAAGCCAAAACTGACTGTCATGATAAGGCAAGAGCTGGTTGCTGTTCGAGAGTCTCAAGTCCTTAAAGACTTTTTTCGCTTCGGGCGAGGAGTCGGCCTTGCCCGACTTAGGCGTATATAGCGCCCCAAATTCGGCCTTCCGAATACTAGGGGCTTCACCAAAATTTAAAATTGTAGAATTCTATGGCTAAGTGAGAGTGATAAAGCCTTATAGTCTGATTGCACGTTCGTTCTGTTGAGCACCTCCCTCGAAGGACCCAAAATTGGGATAAAGAGTGCTCAGGTTTATCCCGAACACCTCAGTACTAGTTACATGGGGGCAGAAGCTGACGACTGGCCAACTCTCAGATTTTTATAAACGGCCGCACAAAAGGTAATATTTTAAATTCAAAAAGCGTTGCATAGCGCAAATGCTAGTTTTCACATTACAGGATCACATGAGCACGTTCATTCAAAAATTACATCTTTAGCACATTCCTCCGCCACAAGGCGGGCACCCTTCTGGACACCATCATAATACATTTCGGGGTGGCGATGCTCCTTGTCCTGCGGTGGCCCCTCCTTCACCAGCTTCCCGGCGTCCATCTTCGCCCAGTGCACTTTCGCACGGGCAAAGGCCCTATGTGCACCTTCGATGCAGATGGACTGCTTGATGACTTCAAACCGGGGGCAGGCATTCACAAGCCGCCTCACCAGGCCGAAGTAGCTGCCAGGCAGAGGCTCGCCAGGCCACATCCGGACTATGAGATCCTTCATGTCCTGTTCGGCAGCCTTGTGAAGCTCGACCAGTTGCTTCAGCTGGTCGCTCAAAGGCATGGGGTGTTTGGTCCCAGTATACTAAGACCAGAACAACTTCTCCGTCGATCTCCCCTCCTCGTCCCGGTAGAACTCCGCGGCATCCGACACACTGCGGAGCAGATCTGCGAACGCTCCTGGAGAGCTCCGAACTTGGGTAAGTAAAAAGAAATTTTCTTTCACATGCTTGTTTTGCATAATGAATGCCTTACCCGCCGATATCTTCTTAACCGCCTCAACTTCCTGGAGGGCCTTTTGGGCTTCGGCCTTGGCATGTTTTGCACTTTCGAGGGCCTTCGCAAGCTCGTACTCTCGTGTTTAGAGTCAAGCTCCAAGGACTCGTGCTTCTTGACGAGAGCCTGGAGCTCTTGCTGCACCTCGCCTACTCGGGCCTCTTGTTTTTCTCGCTTAATGCGCTCCTTGGCTGCTTTGTTTTCGGCCTCGGCCAGCGCCTTCTTCAGGGTCGCCACTTCGGTCGTGGCCCCTAGCACATTCATGATGATCCTATTATTTTGCAACCAAATCTCTTTTTTTATATATAGACAAGGTATTACTTACCTTTGCTCTCTTCGAGCTGCCTCTTGGCAAGGCCGAGCTCTTCCTCGGACCGCTCAAGGTCCTGCTTGATCTGGCGACCTCCATGACGCGTCTTGGCGGCAATGATGAAGCCTGCATATTCACATAAACATATTATAGTTAGACTCCTGCGATTATTATTTGATCCTCTATTCGGCTTTTCTTCGAGAACGCCAAACAGAGCATCAGGGGCTACTGTCTATGCGGTAATATTTTCCTATATTTTGACTACTTACCTGAAAGCCTGTTAGGAGGCTGGCGCAAGCTTCAGTTAGTCCACTTTTGGCGGACTGAACCTTCTCGATCACCGCACTCATGATTGTGTGGTGCTCTTCGTCGATGGAAGCGCCGTGAAGCGCTTCCAGCAAGTTGTACGGTGCCTCTGAATGGACAGAGGCCACCGGCATGGGCGGCTTGCCCCTTTTAACAGGGGGTTGCCTGCCGGAGTCCGGAACCACTGGAGGTTCCGTGTGATGTTCTACTGGGGTCGAACTTGGAGCCCGTGGGAGTCTTGCCCCCTTTACGCCCAGGGTCCGGAAGGTTGCCTCGAGGCGCCTCCGGGACTACCTCCCCTCGGCTTGGTGCCCTTTGGGACAACACCTCGACATTGTCCGTGGGGCGAGGGGTAGAGGCGGTCGGAAGTGAATCGCTATTCAATCCGACGGGTCCAAAGAGCCATCCGACGAAGATACGTCGATGTGGGCTCAGGGCAGACTGCATAATCATATTCGGCATGATGAGAAGCAGCGCAATAAAACATACCATAAATTACTATGCAATCCGGGTACTTACGACTTCGCCAGGGGCTTGTCCCTGAGCAACCACTCGTCGTCGCTGTAGACGACTGTCGTGGAGCAGTCTGGGAAGAGGGTCCTTCCCTTCTTGGACCCTTCGGCCTCCCCGGTTGGGGCGGCCTTCCTCTTCTTGTCTCCCCCGGCTGGGGGGGGGGGAGAACTTTCCTCTTCCTCCTCCTCGTTTTCGTGGGAGGAGTGCGTCTTGGAGTTATCGGACGATGATTCCGATATAACCTTGCGTCGGAGACCCTTCCGGGTCCCCGTGGCCTTCTTCTTGGCCTTCTTCTCCGGCACCTCATAAGGCGCCGGAACCAGCATCTCCGTTAGGAGAGTGTCTGCTGGATCTTCGGGCAGGGGGGCTGGACAATCGATCTGCTCCGCTGTCTCGACCCAGTCCTAGAAAATGGCATGGAAGCTTAGATCCCACACATGATTAAACTGGGGGAAATAAATATCCTGCGAGATATGAAAACTTACCGGATTGGCATGGTGCTTTGTGCTGAGTCCGCGGTCTTCGGTAAGGGGAGGAGGTACCTCGACACCCTTGAACAACACCCTCCAGACATCCTTGTGCGTCGTGTCGTAGAGCTCTTGCAGCGTCTGGTGCTTGGCCGGGTCGAACTCCCACAAATTGAATGCCCGTCGTTGAAACGGGAGGATCCGGCGGAAGAGCATGACCTGGACCACGTTGACGAGCTTGATCTTCTTGCTCATCATGTTTCTGATGCATTTTTGTAGTCCGGTTAGCTCCACCGAGGGACCCCAAGATATGCCCTTCTCCTTCCAGGAGGTGAGCTGCATGGGGACACCGGATCGAAATTCGGGGGCCGCCACCCAGTTGGTGTAGCGCGGCTCGGTGATGTAGAACCATCCCGATTGCCACCCCTTTATGGTCTCCACATAGGAGCCCTCGAGCCATGTGACGTTGGGAATTTTGCCCACCATGGCGCCTCCGCACTCTGCTTGCTGACCGACCACCACCTTTGGTTTAACATTGAAGGTCTTCAGCCATAGGCCAAAGTGGGTCCGGGTGAGGAGGAAAGCCTCGCACACGACGATAAACACCGAGATGTTGAGGATGAAGTTAGGGGCCAGATCGTGGAAGTACAGCCCGTAGTAGAACATGAGGCCGCGGACAAACGGGTGGAGGGGAAATCCAAGTCCGCGGATGAAGTGGGTAAGAAAAACTACCCTCTCATAGTGTTCTGGAGTAGGGATGATCTGCCCCGCATTGGGCAGCCGGTGCGCGATATCCGCGGCCAAGTATCCGGCTCCCTGCAGCTTTTTGATGTCCTCCTCCGTGACGGAGGATTTCATCCACTTGCCTCCTGCTCCGGACATGCTTGGAGCGGTTTGAGCCGAAGGACGCGAACTTGGGTGCTGGATCTCGAGTGCGCAAGAATGGATGAGCAAGGGGAAAGAAGGCATGGGTGAAAAATGTGAACCCTTATCCCTTTATAAGGGCGGACGAAACTGTACGCCCCCACCTGCCTAGTAAACTCGCTTATTCCCGAAGTGCCGTAATTGATGGTGCGGTTGGGTTACCCACACCCGTATTGATGATAATCCCGTGATAAGGGGACACGATCTCTGCTTCGACAAGACGTGCCGAGGAAACCGCCTCGCAATATGTGCCATGGCTGGTTGAGAAAAACGGTTTGAATAATGATCGGGCCGTGGTGTGATGTCATGTTACAGAATGTGTCAGCAGATTAGATTTGTGGAAATATTATTCTCTCTACGGTGGTATGTGGAATTTCTTTTGCAGAGCCGAACACTATCCTTGTGTTCAAAATCTTCTATGGAGTATTCGGAGGAGGAACCCGCCTTGCAATGCCGAAGACAATCTGCACGCCGGACTCATCGTCATTGAAGCCTGGTTCAGGTGCTACTGAGGGAGTCCTGGATTAGGGGGTCTCCGGACAGCCGGACTATATCCTTTGGCCGGACTGCTGGATTATGAAGATACAAGATTGAAGACTTCGTCTCGTGTCCGGATGGGACTCTCCTTGGCGTGGAAGGCAAGCTTGGCAATACGGATATGTAGATCTCCTCCCTTGTAACCGACTCTGTGTAACCCTAGCCCCCTCCGGTGTCTATATAACCGGAGGGTTTAGTCCGTAGGACAAGAACAATCATACCGTAGGCTAGCTTCTAGGGTTTAGCCTCTACGAACTCGTGGTAGATCAACTCTTGTAATAATCATATCATCAAGATCAATCAAGCAGGAAGTAGGGTATTACCTCCATCGAGAGGGCCCGAACCTGGTTAAACATCGTGTCCCCCGCCTCCTTTTACCATCCGCCTTAGACGCACAGTTCGGGACCCCCTACCCGAGATCCGCCGGTTTTGACACCGACACCCTTGGACATATAAAAGGAGGCCCACAGTGTACTAGAGGAGGATTTAGACTTTTGAACCTCTTGGCCCAGCTTGCATGCATAGCAGTGAGCCGAAGCTCAAGAACACATAATACACACTCAAGCAGGACTAGGGTTTTACGCTTCTCAGCGGCCCGAACCTGGGTAAAAATCCGTCGTGTTGATCATTAGATCTGCTCTTTGCACCACCCCTCTTCCTTACCAAACTGTAGAAGGGATCCATGTGATCCCGTAGGTGTGTTACCACCGACACATGGATATAGCGCTGCACGTGCAATAGAAGGTGGTAGAGGTTGTGAGGAGAAGACAAAAAATAAGTCTCAATCAACTAGGGAAATTAATGGTCTATGGACATGCCCATCAATTGATATCGATGCAAGTGAGTAGGGATTGCCACGCAATGGATGCACTGGAGCTATAAGTGTATGAAAGCTCAAAAGAAAACTAAGTGGGTGTGCATCCAACCTGCTTGCTCACAAAGACCTAGGGCAATTTGAGGAAGCCCATAGTTGAAATATACAAGCCAAGTTCTATAATGAAAAATTCCCACTAGTATATGAAAGTGATAAAATAGGAGACTCTCTGTCATGAAGGGCATGGTTCTATTTTCAAGCACAAGTGTGGAAAAGGATAGTAACATTGTCCCTTCTCTATTTTTCTCTCATTTTTTATATATTGTGGGCTCTTTGGCCTCTTTTTTTATTGGATTCTTTGGCCCTTTTTTCTGTTTTAAGTCCCGAGTATCATCCCGACTTGTGGGAGAATCATAGCCTCCATCATCCTTTCCTCACATGGGACAATGCTCTAATAATGATGATCATCACACTTTTATTTACTTACAACTCAAGAATTACAACTCGATACTAGAACAAAGATATGACTCTATATGAATGCCTACGACGGTGTACTGGGATGTGCAATGATCTAGCATGACATGTATAAAAAATATAATGGTGGCGAAGCCACAAATACTATGACAACTACATACTCATGCAAAGCAATATGAAAATGATGGTATGTGTCAAAATAAACGGAACGGTGGAAGTTGCATGGCAATATATCTTGGAATGGCTATGGAAATGCCATAATAGTTAGGTATGTTGGCTGTTTTGAGGAAGGGTATATGGTGGGTTTAATGCACCGGCGAAAGTTGCGCGGTACTAGAGAGGCTAGCAATGGTGGAAAGGGTGAGAGTGCGTATAATTCGTGGACTCAACATTAGTCATAAATAACTCATATACATATTGCAAAAATTTCTTAGCCGTCAAAGGAAAGTACTAATACGCATGCTCCTAGGGGGATAGATTGGTAGGAAAAGACCACCGCTCTTCCCCGACCGCCACTCATAAGGAAGACAATCAAAAATAAGTTATGCTCTAACTTCATCGCATAACGATAGACCATACGTGCATGCTTCGGGAATCACAAACTTTAACACAAGTATTTCTACTAATACACAATTACTCTCTAGCATGACTCTAATATCACCATCTTTATATCTCAAAGCAAATGCAATGAATCAAACTTCTCATATATTCAATGCTCTTTATGAAAGTTTTTATTATATCCCTCTTGGATGCCCATCATATTAGGACCAAATTCATAACCTAAGCAAATTGCCATACTCTTTTTAAGACTCCCAAAATAATATAAGTAAAGCATGAGAGTTCATCTATTTATACAAAATAAAACCACCGCCGTGCTCTAAAAAGATATAAGTGAAGCACTAGAGCAACTACCTAGCTCAAAAGATATAAGTGAAGCACATAGAGTATTCTAGTAAATTCACGATTAATGTGTATCCCTCTCAAAAGGTGTGTATAACAAGGATGATTGTGTCAAACTAAAAAGCAAAGACTCATATAATACAAGACGCTCCAAGAAAAACACATATCATGTGGTGAATAAAAATATAGCCTCAAGTAAATTTACCGATAAATTGAAGACAAAAGAGGGGATGCCATCCGGGGCATCCCCAAGCTTAGATGCTTGGTCCTTGAATATTACCTTGGGGTGCCTAGGCATTCCCAAGCTTAGGCTCTTGCCACTCCTTATTCCGTAGTCCATCAAATCTTTACCCAAAACTTGAAAACTTTACAACACAAAACTCAACATAAAACTCATAAGCTCCGTTAGTATAATAAAGCAAATAACCACTTTAGGTACTGTTGTGAACTCATTTTAAATTTATACTGGTGTTATATCTACTGTATTCCAACTTTTCCATGGTTCATACCCCCCGATACTACTCGCAGATTCATCAAAATAAGCAAACAACACAATGAAAACATAATCTGTAAAAAACAGAACAATATGTAGTAATATGGAAATTTCGTATACTTATTTAACTTTACAAATTATGAAAAATTAGGACAATCTAGAAATTTGTATATCAATAAAGTGGAAAAAATTCAGAATTTTTCGTCACTCCAGCAAATCAGATCAATTCTGTTACAGGGCGCACAAGTTTCTGTTTTTCAGCAAAATGAAATCAACTATACCATGGACCATCCCAAAGGTCTTACTTGGTACAACACTAATTAAAACACTAAAACACAATTACTACAGAAGTAATATTGTGTATTTATTGAAAAACAGAAGCAAAAACAAAAAAACACAAAATAAAATTGGGTTGTCTCCCAACAAGCGCTATTATTTTATGCCCCTAGCTAGGCATAATGCAAATATCTAGGTATTGTCATCTTTGGTATTAAATCCATAAGTAGCCCTCATAATAGATTCATCTTTTAACTTGATTTTATTTCTTGGAAAGTGTTCCATGCCCTTCCTTAACGGAAATTGAAATCTAATGTTTCCTTCTTTCATATCAATAATTGCACCAATCGTTCTTAGGAAAGGTCTACCAAGTATAATAGGGCATGCAAGATTGCAATATATATCAAGCATAGTAAAATCCACGGGCACATAATTCCAATTTACAACAATAATAACATCATTAATCCTTCCCATAGATTTCTTAATAGTGGATTCCGCTAGATGTAAATTTAAAGAACAATCATCAAATTTATGGAAACCTAGCACATCACATAAATATTTTGGAATAGTGGAAACACTAGCACCCAAATCACACAAAGCATTGAACTCATAATCTTCAATCTTAATTTTAGTAGTAGGTTCCCATTCATCATAAAGCTTTCTAGGGATTGAAACTTCCAACTCAAGTTTTTCTTCAAAAGATTTCTTCGTAGCATCAACGATATGTTTAGTAAAACCCTTATTTTGATTACAAGCATGAGGTGAATTAAGCATATATTGCAACAAGGAAATACAATCTATTAAAGAACACTTATCATAATTAAAATCTTTGAAATCCAAAAGAGTGTGTTCATCGCTACCTAAAGTTTTGACCTCTCCAATCCCACTTTATCAAGTTTTTCATTAAGATCTTCACTCTCCAAATTATTGGGACGCCTTCTAGCTAAAGTTGACTCATCTCCAGTCCCTTCTTTATCAAGTTTTATATTAGCAAACAAAGATTCAATAGGAGTCACACCAATCACACTAAGATCTTCATCATTATTATCAAAAAACTAGAAGAACAAGCTTTTTCTAGCCAATCTCTCTTAGCATGCATCCTAGCGGTTCTCTCTCTACTTTAATTTATAGAAATTTTAATAGCTTTCAGAGATTCATTAATATAAATCTTGGGTGGCATAGATCTAATCTTAATGGAATCAATCTCATGAGAAATTCTATCAACGTTTCTGGCCAAATCATCATCTTGAGCAATTTTTCTTCAACCGTAGCATTGAAAATCTTTTGAGAATTAATGATATATTTAAAATTATTCTCAAGATCAGAGGGTATCTTATTATAATTTTCATAAGAATTTTTGTAGGAATTACCATAATTATTAGAGGAATTACTAGGAAACGTCCTAGGGTTGAAGTTTCCTGTATACGCATTATTACCAGAATTGTCCCTACCAACAAATTTCACATCCATAGATTCATTATTATTCTCAATCAAAGTGGACAAAGGAATATCATTAGGATCAATAGGAGCACTCTTACTAGCAATCAATTTCATAAGTTCATTCATCTTTCCACTTAAAGTACTAATTTCTTCCATCACATGCACTTTTTTACTAGTAGACGATCTTCCGGTATGCCATTGAGAGTAATTTGCCATAATATTATCTAGGAGTTTAGTAGCTTCTCGTAATGTGATATCCATAAAAGTAACTCCTGCGGCGGAATCAAAAAGATTTCTAGAAGCAAAATTCAATCCAGAATAATTTTTTTGTATGATCATCCATAAACTAAAACCATGAGTAGGGCAATTTCTTATCATCAATTTCATCCTCTCCCAAGATTGTGCAACATGTTCATGATAAAGTGTAAGAACAACACCGAAGCACCGATCCACCCACATATCAAATTATCAACGTAATGAACGCGAATCAAACCAACCTGATGAAAGTGACTAGATGAAATTCCATGTGCCCACAAGAACGCTTAGCTTATTATAAGAGACCATTCCAGTCTGTCCTTTGCTGCAAAAAGGATTGGGCAACCTTTCTGCACTTATTGTTACTTTTTACTTGTTACATATTATCTTGCTATCAAGCTACATGTTACCGACAATTTCAGTGCTTGCAGAAATTAACTTGCTGAAAACCACTTGTCATTTCCTTCTGCTCCTCGTTGGGTTCGACACTCTTACTTATCAAAAGGACTACCATTGATACCCTATGTCGGTGTACTAGAGTAGGGGTACCCTAGTATCCCGAACTCGTGCACGGGCAGTTGCAGCCCCCCCGCGGCAAGGCTTGCCTGGTCACCGCCAAGATCCTCCGTGGTTCCTTTGGAGCCATTCAAGAACAAAGTATTTAACCAAGAAGACAAGGCCCCGGCAAGAGGAGCTTGCCGGGAAGGCCACTCAAGGCATGCAGAAAACAAGACCCGGCAAGAGGAGCTTGCGGGAAGGCTCGAGAGCGACAAGCCTCCGGACGCGACAAGGATTCAGCTGCGGCAAGGCACTTGCCGCGCAGTAACCTCTCTCTTCATCTCCACTCCAGCTCATCCACCAACGTGTCGCCATGGGACCATTCCATGCATCGCGTGTCAAGAGGCTGTGCAGCCAGCGGGAGCAGCGATAAGCGGCCGACAAGCTTGCCATCGTGGCGAACGGTGGCGCTCTGACGGTCCTGTTGCCTTGTTTAGGCGACAGGACGGGCATTTAATGCTTTTGTCCCTTGCCGTCGAGGGTTAGGTAGAGTACACTGTACACTGTACAAGTAGGTGTACCAACTACTGTTTTTCCATTTGTACCCTCATCTACGTTGCCACCTGTCGGAGACCCCTTGAGCATATAAAAGGAGGCCCATGCGCAACGTAGAGGGGGTTCGGTTCGATTCCAACGTAACCAGAGAACACTCACGCTAGGTCTTGTAGCTCTCATCGCTCCCTAGCAAGAACACAATACAAATCAGACAAGCAGCAGTAGGAGTATTATCTCTCCGGAGAGCTCCGAAGCTGGGTAAACTGCTCGTGTGCTTCGCCTCGATCCGCTCTTAAATGCGATATCCGCCCCTCCGAACCAAAAGGGACTCGGTCCGCCGGTCCCATAGGTGTTCGTGGGTCCGATCAGCCTCCCCGACATCTTTGGCGCGCCAGGTAGGGGGCATCGAGGCTGTGTGAACCTGATCCGGCGTTCACACGAGCAACATCTTCATCATCTTCAACATCTTCATCAACATGCCACCGAAGAAGAAGGCATCGGCGGCAGCGAAGCCGTCCGCGTCGAACCCACCATCACCGGAGCAAACGGGTGGTGGAGCAGACGCTGTCGGAAGAACGGGCGCCGGCGAAGGAGTTCGTGACGCTGCCAAGTCCAAGGACAAGGCCGCGCAAACCTCGGCGTCCGTACATGTACCGCGCCCGTCTCAGGAGCCGCGGGACCAACAGCTTCATGTTATTCAGAATACCATACGCTCGTTGGATCAAGACCGAGCTGGAGGATCTTGAGGCCCTCAAGACCAGCGTGCACGCCAACATGCTGGCACGAGCGAGATACGGTCGCCTGGACGGGATGCTGCTCCTTCTAACATAGTTAGAAGTCCGAGCATATCCCGCTCCTCGCACCGTTCACCATTGCCACCCACCACTCCAGCGGAAGCCTTGGCGAGAGCTCAACTGCTCCTCGACTACCCTCCAACAGCTCACAAGGTTGACGAATGGAGGGCCACCATAAAGAGTCTCATCGGCTTCGCCAACGGCGATGCTCCGCGGCAACCGAGTGCGTCGCTGCCGCGGCAGGAACGCCAAACGTGAGCCGGTGGCGACGAGACCGGTGGGGGTGCAACCACCATGCACTCTCCACCCCGAAGGCCAAGATCGCCGACTCGTCGGATCCATCTCGACAGCGACTCCACTGCATCATCGGATCCACGAGCTCATCGCGATCAGCGCCAAGTGCTGCACGATCGACAGCAAGAGGACGCTCGAACTTCGCATCGGCGCCAAGAGAAGCGCGACGTCAATCCGACAAGCGCGCTGGGCCCTCTGTTGACATGCACGCGCCAGAGGAACCAGGCGACTTGCCGTACACGGTAGGTTGCCCTGCGTTCACTCGTGAGCTGCGGCAAGTCCAGTGGCCCAGCAAGAAAAACTTCAAGCCAGACGTACCGGAGAAGTACGACGGCAAGACGCATCCGTCGGAGTTCCTCGGCATCTACACCATCGCGGTGCAAGCTGCGGGGCGAGACGACAAGATCCTGCCAACTACTTCCGTTGGTGCTCAAGCCCAACGTCGAGTCTGGCTCATGCACTTGCCGGACAACTCCATATCTTCTTGGGCAGATCTATGCCATCGGTTTGTCGGCGCTTTACAGCGCCACAAGCCCCATGGCCAAGAAAGCGACCTTCATCTGCTTTCGCCCGGAAGGAAGGAGAGCCCTGCGTAAGTATATTCAGAGATTCAGCCGTGTACGGCACAACATCCCAGATGTCCACCACGCGATGATCAGCGCGTTCCATCGAACGTCGCAGAACCGCAGGATGCGGGAGGAGATGGCGATGTGCAAGATCGAGACGTCGATGAGCTACTCATACTGGCCGACAAGTGCGCACGTCTTGAGGAGGGGAGGAGACTCCCGGAGAGAATACAAAGCAGGAGGATCTCGATGAGGAGACCGCCCGACAAAGAAGAGCCGCGGCGGGGCAACAGGAAGAAGAAAGGCAGAGATGTGCTAGTCGTCGAGCAGTCCGGCAACGGAGGTGGCGACAAGAACGCCAAGGCTGGTAGCTCCGGCAAGGAGGTTGCCGCTGGCACCAACCACCAACCTGTGGCGGCCGCCGACAAGCAGGACGGCTCCGGCAAGCAGTACTGCAAGATCCACCGCACCAAGGGTCATGACCTCCAGAGCTGCAAGAAGGTCGAGCAGCTTGTTGAAATGCAGAAGGCTGAGTACGAGCGGCGCGACAAGGAGAAGGCCCAGGAAGGTGCTGGGGGAGTTAGCAAGAAGCGACCCGGCCGGGGAGGACGCCGCGACAAGGCCAAGCAGCGGCAAGGAGACAGACCTCCCCGCGGCCGCGACAAGGATGAAGACGAAGACAACGATGAAGATATGGAAGATGACGAGACCGATGAGCAGGAGTTTCAGAAAGCTACAGAGGTCCTCTGCGTTGACGGAGGTGCTTCCCTGCATACTTCCCACCGCCAACTCAAGCAGTGTATGCGGGAAGTTAATGCAGCTGAACCATCCGTAGAGTCACGCAAGCCTCTGAAGTGGTCCAGCACGCCTATCGTCTTTGATATTGAGGACCACCCTGATCGCATAACTGCGGTCGGGTGCTTGCCGATGTTGGTCTCACCAACTATCTGCAACCTCAAGGTCACCAAGATGCTAGTTGACGGCGGGGCCGACTTAAACCTGATCTCCTCCGCGGTGCTCCAGAAGCTTCAGATCCCTAACAGCGAGCTCGAAGAGACTGGCACATTCCAAGGAATCAATCCGGGAAGGAGCAAGCCGAAGGGGAAGATCACGTTGCCGGTGACATTTGGCAGTGAGCTGAACTTTAGGACTGAGAGGGTCACATTCGACGTTGCTGATTTCCCATTGCCTTACAATGGGATACTTGGCCCAAAGACTCGCCAAGTTCATGGCGGCCTCTCACTATGCCTACAACCTCCACGAAGATGCCAGGGCCCGATATGCATCATCTCTGTCCATGGCGACAAGAAGGATGCTCTTATCTGTGCCGACAAGATCTACGGAAGCGGCAGCTGCAATGAAAGCAAAACACTTGCATTTGAAGCTCCGGAGGGAAGAACAAGACCAAGTCCGGCAAGAGCTCGATGCCCACTCCGCAAGCGCACCTCTTCGAGTGCTGCGCTACCGTCGAGGACGCACCATCGAGCTCCACCGGCAAGTGCAAGAAGACGATGGCAGCTACGCCAAAGACCAAGAAGGTGTCCGCCAAGGAGGACGGCACTTGGTGATACCTTCACCATCGGTGCCACTCTCGACCCTAAATAGGAAGGCGCACTTCGTTGCTTTCCTGCGCGAACGTCGGCGTGTTTGCATGGAAACCGTCGACATCCCGGTGTTCCTGTGAAAGTAATTGAGCACCGTCTTGCCATTTGTCCTCATGCGCGACCCGTCAAGCGAGAAAGTCGAGAAGCGTGCGGTGGGCGCCAAGAATTCATCGCAGAAGAGATCAAGAAATTGGAAGCAGCAGGCCTTGTCGAGGAGTGCTCCATCCTCGTGGTTGGCCAATCCTGTAGTTGTGCGCAAGGCAAATGGGAAATGGAGACTTTGTATTGACTTCACGGATGTTAATAAAGCTTGTCCCAAAGACCCGTTTCCTTGCCGCGCATCGACCAGATTGTTGACTCCACGGCTGGATGTGATTTGCTTTCATTTCTTGATGCATACTCGAGATATCATCAGATCTTCATGGCGAAGAGGATGAGGAGAAAACCGCATTCATTACTCCATGTGGCACATACTGTTTCATACGGATGCCTTTCGATTTGAAGAATGCTGGTTCAACGTTCGCAAGGGTAGTTCATGATGCTTTTGAGCCGCAAATCCACAGAAATGTAGAAGCCTACATGGATGACATAGTGGTCAAGAGCAAGGACAAAGCAACTCTGGTTCAAGATTTGGATGAGACCTTTGCAAATCTGTGCAAGATCAACCTCAAGCTCAACCCCGAGAAGTGCGTGTTTGGAGTCCCTTCCGGCAAGCTTCTCGGGTTCTTCGTGTCTCGGCGGGAATTGAAGCCAATCCCGACAAGATCAAGGCCATTGAGCAGATTGAAGCACCAAAGCGCGTCAAGGATGTACAAAGACTTGCGGTTATGCGTGGCTGCTCTCAGCAGATTTATCTCTAGGTTCTGCTGAGCGTGCTCGCCATTTTTCAAGATTTTGAAAATGGCAGGGTCCAATGAAATGGACTCGAAGCGGAGGCTGCGCTGCAGACTTGAGGAGATACCTGTCCTCCACTCCAACACTTGTCGCACCTAAGCCACAAGAGAAGTTGCTGCTATATATAGCGGCAACCAATCAAGTGGTTAGTGTTGCGTTAGTAGCGGAGAGGGAGGCGGATGATGAGCTAGCAACCACGGCAGACACATCCAACGACAAGCAGGGGGCTTTGCCAGCAAGCTCTGGTCCCGACAAGGACGGATCTGCTTGTGACGCATGAGCAGATCTGCGAAAAGGATGGTGCAGCGCCCAGTTTACTTTGTCGGTTCCCTTGCAGGGGGGCTAGATCAAGGTACTACGGTGTGCGCGAAATTGCTTTTCGGCCTTCTCATGGCCTCGAAAGCTGCGCCATTACTTTCGGGCACATGAGATAACGATCGTCACTCGGTTTCCGCTGAAGAGGATCTTGCAAAATCCGAAGCGGCAGGTAGGATTGTCGAGTGGGCCTTTGGAACTGTCAAGCTTTGGCCTCAAGTTTGAAAGCACTTCAACTATCCAAAGCGAGCATTGGCGGAATTCATAGCAGAATGGACGCCAACACGGATGAAGAAATTCGAGACGAGCATTCCCGTCAAGGAAGCAAGCAAAGAGTGGCTGATGTACTTTGATGGTGCCTTCTACGCAAAGGCGCCGGTCTTGCGGCGTCTGCTTGTCGCACCCACCGGAGAGCACCTCAAGTACGTAGTCCAGATGCACTTTCCCAAGGAGCAAGCAACACACAATACAACAGAGTATGAAGGTTTGCTTGCCGGCCTCAGGATTGCAGTAGACCTTGGGATTAAGAAGCTTATTGTCAGGGGTGATTCGCAGCTTGTCGTCCGCCAAGTGAACAAAGATTATCAGAGTCCATTGATGGAAGCCTACGTTGATGAAGTGAGAAAGCTACAAGAACACTTTGACGGCCTACAAATGGAACATGTTCCAAGAGCTCAGAATGATATTGCTGATGGCCTGTCAAAGTGCGCTGCACTTAAGTTGCCTATGGAACCAGGGATTTTTGTGCTCAAGCTAACTCAACCAACCGTAACACCATCAAGCTGGGAGAACAAGAAGAGGAAGTTGATTTACGGTGACTATTTTCGGCAGAGAGCTTCCCGAAGCCGCCGCCAAGAAGGTCCCCAAGATCGACACCAACAGAGCTGAGGGCGGTCTGCTCCCGACAAGCCCTGTGGTTTGTTTCGTTGAAGCGACGCTCCCGACAAGTTTTGCTCTGGCAAGCTTGCGGGGAACGTCAAGCTCGGCTGAGCCGCGAGTTCTTGCCGTGGAAGGCGATGTTCCGCAGCATGACAGATGTGCCTTTAGTCCTTGTTGTCGAGCCGCAAAGCTCCGGCATGGGCACATCAGATTGTCCATTTCCTTGAGACAGGAG
This sequence comes from Aegilops bicornis, assembly GCA_021605145.1. Taxonomy (NCBI): domain Eukaryota; kingdom Viridiplantae; phylum Streptophyta; class Magnoliopsida; order Poales; family Poaceae; genus Aegilops; species Aegilops bicornis. The sequence continues at coordinate 344,977,598 of CM038673.1, read as the reverse complement.
AACTTCGAAGAGCAAGAAGAAGCTGAAAGAGTAGCCCGGCGGTCAAGTATGTACCAGTTTGTCGACGACACTGCATGAAGAAGACTCAACGGGTGAAATTGAAGTGTATTCATCGGGAAGACGGGCAAAAGCTGTTGGCGAGATACATGGAGGCATATGTGGTCACCACATTGGTGCGGAGCACTTGCCGCAAAGCGTTCCGGCAAGGTTTCTTTTGGCCGACAGCCCTCCAGGATGCAATCGCACAAGTAACCAAGTGTGAAGCGTGCGGTTCCATTCCAAGCAGATACACCAGCCAGCTCAAGCTCTCCAGACGATCCCTTTATCACGGCCATTTTCGGTCTGGGGCTCGACATCCTCGGCCCCTTCCCCGAAGCTGTCGGGGCTTTGAGTACTTATGCGTTGCCATCGACAAGTTCACAAAGTGGCCGGAAGTGGAAGCGATGAGGAAGGTGACAACACGGTCGGCGGTCAAGTTCTTGGTCGATTGTTTGCCATTTGGAATCCCTAACGGGATCATCACCGACAACGGCACACAGTTCACAAGCCGCACCTTCATGCAAGACGTCCAAGATCTTGGCGCCAAGGTCTGCTTTGCTACATTGCTCATCCGAGAAGCAACGGTCAAGCGAAGAGGGCAAATCTTTGAAGTGCCGCGGGCTCAAGACCAGAACTTTTGACAGGCTGCACAGGTGCGGAAGAAACTGGATTGAGGAGCTGCCGGTGGTTCTTTGGTCGATCAGGACGACGCCAAATCGAGCCACTGGCCAGACACCTTTTGCTCTAGTCTATGGAGCAGAGGAAGTTCTCCCCACGGAACTCGTATACGGGTCACCTCGAGTACTCGCTTATGATGAGCTTGAGCAAGAGCAGCTGCGACAAGATGACGCGCTGCTCCTTGGGGAGGACCGTCTTCGGTCAGACGAGCTGCTCGTTACCCGGCAAGCTTTGCGTCGCTATCATAGCCGCAAAGTTAGTGCAGAAGCCTCGAGGAAGGCGACCTTGTTCTTGGCGCGTTCAGTCCGCCAAGAATTCAAACAAGTTGACGCCTTGAAGTGGGAAGGCCCTTATCGGGTGAAACGAGTCACTAGGCTGGCGCTGTCCGCTTTGAGACCGAAGATGGCATTCCATGAGCAACTCCTGGAACATTGAGCATCTTCGTAAGTTTTACCCGTAGGGCGCGGTTGCTGGAACCTGTTCCGGCAACCACCTTTTGTACAAGTCTTGCCGATGTTGCATGTAATCCTTTGTACAAAGCCGGGCGCAGACCCCGTGCATAAGTAAAGCTCATGTGTTGCGCACAACTTGTCAAATTCATGCTTTCATCATTTTATTGCATGTTTTGTCTAACACTTTGTGCAGCACCCACACCGGTAAGCAATATCGAGCAGCTGGGCTCCATAACTTTATTTTCTCTTCTTTCTCTTTTCTCAAAGAAAGGAAGGTTCCCTCGCGCACAAGTTAACCAGGGGGAAGGAGAAGATAATACTATGGACCAAGCGTTGCTCGAGGAAGTTTCATTTATCGGAAGCAAACGACAGAAAAGCTAAGTTGCCCAAGTTTGAGCAATCAGTTCTTAAATTTTAAGTTATCTTTCTCGAACGATAGTACTTTGTATGGAAAACACATGCGGCGGAGGAACCAACTTCATGACTAGTCGCGCCCTTTACTTTGTTTCGAGTCCGCTCAACAACTTAAGTGAGCTGCAGCTAGTCGCGACAAGGTTGCTTGTCTGAGGCGGCACCGCCAAAGGGCCGACGTTCCGCACTTTTCGGCCTTCATGACAAAGGTGCCTGCACCGACAAGTTCCCTAAAAGCATAGGGCAAAACGCATTACAAAGTAAGGAATCAAGTAAAGGAAATAACATTGCAATCATCGCCTAAGATAGAGTTATATTACAAAATAGCTTGTCGCAGATCTAATAAATTGTTCTAAACATGATCAGCAGCGACAAGGGAAAGATAAAATTGGCGGCCTAGTCTACGTGGTCGCCATCAACCCGCTTGATCTTGCCCACCTTGTCCACAATGGGTGCGACAAGGGCTTTGAGCGCCTCCACGTCGGCATATGGCGGCAAGGATCTGAGGACGCCGTTGAGGTTGAGGCCTGGATTGCGGAAGGCCACCTTCATCAACGCATATACGGAGGGCTCTGCACAGATCTCGGCGCGATTCCTCGGCCAGCTGCTTTGGGATCTCTTCCCGAGTCGCTGGAGACCCGCCACCACGCCCTTGAAGAATAAGCTAAGCTTGGCGCTGGGTTGGAGGTGCTCGTCGGAGGAGTATCCGAGATCCACCATCCCAGCTCCATCATTTCGTTGTGGATGGCGGCAAGATATCCACAAGACCTTGATCGATGCTCCACACTCTCCCTCAAGGCGCCTGGTGGCAACAAAGATTCGCCAAAAGCTCCTCGTTGGCCTTGATCTTCTCCAACAGGCTCACCTCCCGCTCCTTGGCGCCGTCCGGTGTCTGCATCGGGGTGGTCGGCTTGACTCAAGATCTGCCTTGGAATCCTTGGCGGCGTCGAGCTCCTTGCTCCTATCGGCGAGATGGCCTGCAGCTTCGCCAAGAGTGTAAGCGTCCTTCTCGGCGCTCGTGCTTGAGCGCAGCAAGCTCCTCGCCGCTCTTCTCGAGGCTGGCCTCGGCTGCGTCACCTTCGTCTCCAACTCTTTCTTGGCGGCCTCGGCGGCTGCGGCAGCATCCTTCGCTTCCTTAAGATCCCTGCCAAGTGACTCCTCGCGCGCGACAAGCTCTTCCTCATAGCTGTCATGATTGATCTTCCGCTGCGCCAACTCGCCTTCTTGCGCAGATAGCTTCTCGGCAGCAAGCCTTTGCTGCTCCTCGACCTCAGCCTTCTCAAGGATGAAGGCTGTGCGCTCTTCGGGAAGTCGCTCCCGCTCTTCTGCTACGTTCCGGAGGGTTTCTTGGTTGGCGCCCCGGAGCTTTTCTGCGCGCTTCTCCATGTTTGCTCCCGCCCTCGCGACAAGTGCTTCCCGGGACTCCAACTTGGCTTGTCGGGCGCGGTAGAGCGACAGCAGCTTCTTCGTGATCGCTCCTCCTCGAGACTTCGCCGCTGCTGCTTGGCGCGTCCACCAGCGTCGGCCAATGGAGGCGAGCAGCTCTTCATCGAAGGTTTCTCCTTCGGCCGGCGCCGGAGCTCGACTCCTGGGGAGCTTGATGAAGACGCCGTCGCCCGGCCTTCAAGTAGGCGCCGGGCTGGGGCTCTTGAACTCGACAGCTGCGGCGTGGCGGAGGGATCGGCGGTCGATGTAGCGCCTGGCGCTCCTGCGGCCTCGGGGCCGTCGGTCGATCGCTGACCCTCGCCCGGCTTCTGCGGCAGCCTCGGTGGCCTCTTCACGGCAGGCTCGTCGTCACGGCTTCTTCTTCCACGATGGCGGCCGTCGGTGTTGCCTTGGCGTCCTCCTCGCCCGGCGACCTCGGTCTCCATCGGCCCTGTGGCGGACGGATGAAGAAAGTCAAGCAAATATTCAAAGATAAAATCAGAAGAAGAAAAACACAAGGGAAGTACTCAGGCAAGAAGGTTACCTGCGCCGGGGGCTGCGGTCATGGTCTCCGTCGCCAAGGGATCGCTGGTGCCGTCCCTTGCCGGAGAAGGCTCCCTTGCCGGAGAAGGTTCCCTTGCCGGAGAAGGCTCCCTTACCGGGGAGCGCTCCCTTGCCGGGGAATCCACCCTTGGCGGCGTAGTCGAAGCAGAAGGAGGCTGCTCTGCTTCTACACAAACCAACAGTCAGATATCAATGAAGAAGGAGCACCCATGCACACCTAACAGTAAGAAAAAAAATCGCATACTTACTCTGGGGGCTGTGCTGGGGGCTGCTTTGAGGAAGGGTTGCCGGGTCCGGCAAGGGGGTCTCAGACGCGCCTCCTGTTGCCACGGGTGGATCGTCCTCAACGACGACCACCGGGGTCTTGGCTCTCTTCGACGCTCTACGGGCCATCGTCACGAAAAGGAAAGAGTTGAAGCAAGCAAATCAGATTCAAGATGAAGCAACAAAATTGAAGAAATACAAGAACAATATTGAAGCTTACTCTTCTTCTTCCTCGTCGGAGCTGAGCGCGGAGAGATCAAACTCCGGCTCTCCTCCGGTGCGACGAGGCGGAGGAGTGGGCTCTCTTGACCGCTTGGCGGAGGTGTCGGCGGTGGCCTGGGAGGATCTCGCCCCAGTTGTCGCAGCAGTGTGGGGTGCTCCCGCGGCAACATTGCTTGTCAGCGGTGAAGCGCGTCATGCTGGCGCTTCTGGCTGTTAGCCCGTCTGTCCGCCCGTCTCGTCTCCGGCCTTGCGGAGACGCTTCTTTGGCGGAGCCGGGGGCTCCGTTTGCGGCAAGCCGCTGGATGGTGGGGAAGAAGCGCCCTCGGCTGGTTCGCTCGACTCGGCCTCGGGTTCGGCAAGCTCTTCCTCACCGGCGAACTCCCTTCGCTCGGCAAGGCTTGCCGCCTCTGCTGCATCTGCCTCCTCCATGGTGTACCCGAAGACGCCAGCGGCAGCAGCTGCTGCCGCCTCCTCGCTGGTGGCAATGCGCTGCATCTCGTCGTCGGTGGTGTCGCGGGTGAGCTTCTTCTGCTCGTCGGGGCGGATCGGCATTTCTTCCAAGCTGTCGAAGAACTGTCGCACGACGTCATCGGACGGCTCTTGCCAAGTTGGAACGATCCCATGAGAATCGCACAACGGCATCATGGCACGGATGCGGTCGAGCGCAGAATTGTTGCACAATGGGACGACCCCCCTCGGCAACCTAAACCACTCGGGGTGATCGGGGTCATGCTTGAACAGTTCTAGCAGCATCGCATCCAACTCCAAGACAGTGAAATTCCAGTTGAGGCCCGGGCGCAGCCTCATGATGTCCGCTGCGTTTTGGAACTCCCAAGGGGTCTCCTCCTCTCCTGCAAGGGAAGCGATGCGGCGGCGAAGGAAATCTGCGCCAAGCTGCGCCTCTGATGAGTCCGGCAAGCCTGAGGCGCAAGATCCGGGTCACAGCAATCTTCAACCTAGCATCTTCTGGCGCCAAGTTGCTCCAATCGTTGACGCGCACTATTGGGGTTTGGCGCAGGGCAGTGAAGGACTGCGGGTTCTCCTCAACGATCCAACACCAATTGGCTCTCCACTCCTCCCATTTGCTACGGAACTCTCCTTCCAGATAAGCTTCTTTCTTGCCGATCACGAGACCCAAGCAATCCCCGACAAGCGGCTCCCTCTCTCAACGTGGGGCATGAAGAAGTGGCGGAAGAGGGCTACGTTTGGGTGGATCCGACAAAATTTTCGCAAAGGTGTGCGAAAACTGCCATGGTCGAGGACAACATTGGGGTGAAATCAAGGAGGCGAAGCCCGTAGGTGTTCATGACATCGCAGAAGAATTCAGAAAAGGGCGGGCAGAGCCCGCATTAGAAGAAAAGCGCAAAGAAAGGGTACCCAGTTGGGGCTAGTTCCGAAGCGGTGGCGGAGAGTACCTTCGTGCGCGGATGCGCACGCGTCTCCGTCGACCAAAAGAGGTAGTAGCCCTCCCTCAGCTCCTTTGCGTCGAGCTGGGGGGAGAAGATGGCCCGCTCCTTTCACAGCGCCGCGAGCCGCTGCGCCTCGGCCGACTTCACGCCCTTCCCCTTGTCGGCTTTCGGAGCCATGGCGGAGGCGGTGGAGGAGACCGACGGCGTTGATGGCGCTGTGGCGAAAGGGGGCGGAGCGCTGCTCTCTTCGCACCAGAGAAGAAGGGGAGCGGCGGTGGTTTTCGAGACGAGACAGCAATGGCGAGGTGGGCGACCTGCCCTGTTTCCCTGTTTATAAGGAGGGAGAGGCGGACGTTCCGCTTTCCTAATAAAGAAACCCCCCACGATCTCTCCCACGATGCCATGTTCGACGCGTGATGTTCGTGGGGACGTGGTGGGTCCAGAGCAAGTTACGGCGTGATCAAGGCCGCGTGTGACCGTGCATTGTTTTGGGCCTGGCCCAACAGCGCTCGGCACCGTGTGTGGCCCAGGCCGGGGCTCTGTCGGTGTACTAGAGTAGGGGTACCCTAGTATCCCGAACTTCGTGCACGGCGATTGCAGCCCCATGCAAGGCTTGCCTGGTCACCGCCAAGATCCTCCGTGGTTCCTTTGGAGCCATTCAAGAACAAAGTATTTAACCAAGAAGACAAGGCCCGCAAGAGGAGCTTGCCGGAAGTCCACTCAAGGCACGCAGAAGACAAGACCCGGCAAGAGGAGCTTGCGGAAGGCTCGAGAGCGACAAGCCTCCAGACGCGACAAGGATTCAGCCGCGGCAAGGCACTTGCTGCGGCAGCAACCTCTTCATCTCCACTCCAGCTCATCCACCAACGTGTCGCCATGGGACCATTCCATGCGCAGGCGTGTCAAGAGGCTGTGCAGCCGGTGAGGGAGCAGCGATAAGCGGCGCCGACAAGCTTGCCATCGTGGCGAACGGTGGCGCTCTGACGGTCCCTGTTGCCTTTGTTTAGGCGGCGAGGACGGGCATTTAATGCTTTTGTCCCTTGCCGTCAGGGTTAGGTAGAGTACACTATACACTGTACAAGTAGGTGTACCAACTACTGTTTTTCCATTTGTACCCTCATCTACGTTGCCACCTGTCGGAGACCCCTTGAGCATATAAAAGGAGGCCCATGCTATAGCGTAGAGGGGGGTTGATTCGATTCCAACGTAACCAGAGAACACTCACGCTAGGTCTTGTAGCTTTCATCGCTCCCTAGCAAGAACACAATACAAATCAGACAAGCAGCGGGAGTATTATCTCTCCGGAGAGCTCCGAAGCTGGGTAAACTGCTCGTGTGCTTCGCCTCGATCCGCTCTTCGTGCGATCTCCGCCCCCCTCCGAACCAAAAGGGACTCGGTCCGTCGGTCCCATAGGTGTTCGTGGGTCCGATCAGCCTCCCCGACACCCTATTCTTTTGGGTCGTCAAGACTCTTTTCTAGCACCGTTGCCGGGGAGTGAAGCGCTCTTGATAAGTGGAAATCGGTAAGAAAAAATGTATACTACGTGCTAAAATTTATTGTCACTTGTTACTATGGAAAACAATCCTTTGAGGGGTTTGTTCGGGGTATCTTCACCTTGACCGAAAGCACAAAGAGTTGCCCCTCAACCAACTGCACCTATTGCAAATATTAGTTATGAAATTCCTTCAGGTATGATAGAACAACTGCTAGCTAATCCTTATGCAGGAGATGGAACGAAACATCCTGATATGGATTTGATACATGTGGATGCAATTTTTGGATTGTTTAAGCTTGCGGGTTTACCCGGAGCTGAAGTTAAGAAGAAGGTTTTCCCTTTATCTTTGGGGGAAAAAGCATTGACATGGTAAGGCTATGCGATGATATTGGATCATGGAACTGGAATCGATTGAAATTAGAATTTCACCAAAAGTTTTATGCTATGCATCTAGTTCATTTTGATCGGAATTATATATATAATTTTTGGCCTCGTGAAGGAGAAAGTATTACTCTAGCTTGGGGGAGGCTTAAGTCAATGTTATATTCATGCACCAATCATGATCTCTCAAGAGAAATTATCATTCAGAATTTTAATGCTCGGCTTTCTCGTAATGATCAATCCATGCTCGATACTTCTTGTGCTGGTTCTTTTATGAAGAAAACTATTGAATTCAGGTGGATATTTTAGAAAGAATTAAACACAACTCTGAAGATTGGGAACTCGACGAAGGTAAAGAGTCAGGTATTAAGCTTGAGTTTGATTGTGTTAAATCTTTTATGAATAATGATGCTTTTCACAAGTTTAGCACTAAATATGGACTTGACTCTGAGATAGTAGCCTCTTTTTGTGAATCATTTGCTACTCATGTTGATCTCCCGAAGGATAAGTGGATTAAATATTATCCCCCTATTAAAGAAGAAATTAAAGAATCGGTTTTTGCTAAAGATGAAACTATCATTTACAATGTTGATCCAGTAGTTCCTACTGCTTATATTAAAAAAAACACCTTTCAAAGTAGGACAAAGGAACATGCTAAGGTATCAACGCTGCTTCACAAAAGTAATATTAAAGCACCAAAGATAAGAACAAGCCTGTTGTTGGCATGCTTGTTGTCTCAGTTAAAATAGGAGATTATTGTTATCATGGTTTATGTGATTTGGGTGCTACTGTGAATGCTATTCCTTTTACCTTATACCAAGAAATTATGAATGATACAACACCCGCTGAAATAGAAGACATAGATGTCACTATTAAACCTGCTAATAGAGATACCATCACCCCACTTGGTATTGTTAGAGATGTTGAAGTCTTATGTGGGAAAATAAAATAGCATACTGATTTTCTAGTTCTTGGTTCCCCACAAGATGATTTTTGTCCCATAATTTTTGGTAGACTTTTCTTGAACACTGTCAATGCTAAGATAGATTGCCATAAAGAAATCGTCAGCGTTAATTTTGGTTAAGTGTCTCATGAGTTTAATTTCTCTAAGTTTCGTAGACAGCCTCATGATAAATAATTACCTAGTAAGCAAGAAATAATTTGTCTTGCTTCTATTGTCGTACCTCCTACTGATCCACTAGAACAATAGTTGCTAGACCATGAGAATGATATGCACCTGTGTGAAAGAAATGAAATAGATAAAATATTCTTTGAACAACAACCTATCCTTAAACACAATTTGCCTATTGAAACTCTAGGAGGTCCTCCTCCACCTAAAGGTGGTCCTGTGTTTGAATTAAAGCAATTTCCTGACACTCTGAAGTATGCTTATCTTGATAAGAAAAAGATATGTCCTATTATTATTACTGCTAACCTTTCAGAACATGAAGAAGAGAGATTATTAAAATTCTGAGGAAGCACCGTGCTGCTATTGAATACACTCTTGATGATCTTAAGGGCATTAGTCCCATTCTCTGTCAGCACAAGATTAATATGGAGCCCGATGCTAAACCCGTTGTTGATCATCAATGATGATTAAATCCTAAAATGAAAGAAGTAGTAAGAACTGAGATACTAAAGTTTCTGGAAGTAGGTATAATTTATCCTATAGCTGATAGTAGATGGGTAAGTCCTGTTGGTTGTGTCCCTAAGAAAGGAGGCATTACTATTGTTCCTAATGATAAAAAATAAATTATCCCACAAAGAAAAATGACAGGCTATAGGATGGTAATTGATTTCAGAAAATTAAATAAAGCTAGTACAAAGATCATTACCCTCTGCCTTTCATTGATCAAATGCTAGAAAGATTTTCAAAGCGCACACATTTTTTATTTCCTGATGGATATTCTAGTTTCTCTCAAATACCTGTTTCACAACCTGATCAAGAGAAAACCACCTTTACCTGCCCTTTTGGAACTTATGCTTATAGGTGTATGCCTTTTGGTTTATGTAATGCACCTGATACCTTTCAAAGATATATGACTGCTATATTCTCAAACTTTTGTGAAAAGATTGTTCAGGTTTTCATGGAGGATTTCTCCGATTACGGAACTTTTTTTGATGATTGCTTAAGCAACCTTGATCGAGTTTTGCAAAGATGTGAACAAACTAATCTTGTCTTGAATTGGGAGAAGTGCCACTTTATGGTAAATGAAGGTATTGTCTTGAGGTGGATAAAGATGAAGTGGATGCAATTGAGAAAATGCCATGTCCCAAAGACATTAAAGGTATTCGTAGTTTTCTCGGTCATCCTGGTTTCTATAGGAGGTTCATCAAAGACTTCTCTAAAATTTCTAGGCCTCTTACTAATCATTTACAAAAAAATGTTCCATTTATTTTTGATGATGGTTGTGTAGAAGCCTTTGAAACTCTTAAGAAAGCCTTAACTTCTGCACCTATTGTTCAACCACCTGGTTGGAACTTGCCTTCTGAAATTATGTGTGATGCTAGTGATTATGTTGTTGGTGTTGTTCTAGGACAAAGAGTTGATAAGAAATTAAATGTTATCCATTATGCTAGCAAAACTCTAGACAATGCCCAAAGAAACAATGCTACTACTGAGAAAGGATTTTTAGCAGTTGTGCTTGCTTGTGATAAATTCAGATCTTACATTGTTGATTCCAAAGTAATTGTTCACACCGATCATGCTGCTATAAAATATCTTATGGAAAAGAAAATGGGTAAACCTAGACTCATTAGGTGTGGGTTCTCTTGCTACAAGAATTTGACTTACATATCAGTGATAGGAAAGCAGCAGAGAACCGAGTAGCTGATTGATGCGTCTTCGTCGTATCTATAATTCTTGGTTGTTTCATGCCAATATTCTACAATTTTAATATACTTTTTGGCAACTTTTTATATTATTTTTGGGATTAACATATTGATCCAGTGCCCAGTGCATGTTCCTGTTTGTCGCATATTTTTTGTTTCGCAGAATATCCATATCAAACGGAGTCCAAATGCGATAAAAACTTACGGGGATTTTTTAGAATATATGTGATTTTTGGGAAAAAGCATCAACGCGAGACGATGCCCGAGGGGTCCACAAGCCCTAGGGGCGCGCCCCCTACCCTGGGCGCGCCTGGGAGGCTTGTGGCCAACCTGTAAGGCAGTTGGTGCCCTTCTTTTGCCGCAAGAAAGATAATATCCGGATAAAAATAGTGTTAAAATTTCAGCCCAATCGGAGTTACGGATCTCCGGGAATTTAAGAAACGGTGAAAGGCCAGAATCTGAGAACGCAAAAACAGAAGGAAACAGAGAGAGAGAGATCCAATCTCGGAGGGGCTCCCGTCCCTCCGCCACCATGGAGGCCATGTACTAGATGGGATACCCTTCCCCCATCTAGGGGGAGGTGAAGGAAGAAGAAGGAGGGGGGCTCTCTCTCCCTCTCTCCCGGTGGCACCGGAACGCCGCCGGGGCCATCATCGTGACGGCGATCCACACCAACAACTTCGCCGCCGTCATCACCAACTCTCTCTCCCCTCCATGTGGTGGTGTAACACCTCTTCTCCCTGCTGTAATCTCTACTTAAACGTGGTGCTCAACGCTATATATTATTTCCCAATGATGTATGACTATCCTATGATGTTTGAGTAGATCCATTTTTTCCTATGGGTTGATTAATGATCATGATTGGTTTGAGTTGTATATTTTATTATTGATGTTGTCCTATGGTGCTCTCCATGTCGCGCAAGCATGAGGGATCCCCGTTGTAGGGTTTGCAATATGTTCATGATTCACTTATGGTGGGTTGCTAGAGTGACAGAAGCTTAAACCCGAGTAAGGGGGTTGTTTGCGTATGGGAGTAAAGAGGACTTGACACTTTAATGCTATGGTTGGGTTTTACCTTAATGATCTTTAGTAGTTGCGAATGCTTGCTAGAGTTTCAATCATAAGTGCATATGATCCAAGTAGAGAAAGTATGTTAGCTTATGCCTCTCCCCCATATAAAACTGCAATGACGATTACCAGTCTAGTTATCGATTGCCTAGGGACAAATAACTATCGTGTGAAAAAATCTCTCTACCTAAACTAACTTAGTTGTTTCTTCATCTAAACGGCCCCTATCTTTTATTTACGTGTTCTTTATTAGCTTGCAAGCCTATCTCATTACACCTACAAAGTACTTCTAGTTTCATACTTGTTCTAGGTAAAGCGAACATTAAGTGTGCGTAGAGTTGTATTTGTGGTCGATAGAACTTGATGGAATATTTGTCCTACCTTTACCTCCTCGTTGGGTTCGACACTCTTACTTATCGAGAAAGGCTACAATTGATCCCCTATACTTCTGGGTTATCACTGATAACTTTTCTAGGTTAGAAAATATTCTTGATTACCCACTACCTATTAATGACAGTTTCCCTGATGAACAACTAGGTGCCATAAATGCTTCTCATAGTACTCCTTGGTATGATGACTGATACGTCCATTTTGCATCATGTTTACCTACTGTTATTCACTATGTTTTTATGCATAATAATGCTTTTTCGAGTAATTCTAATGCCTTTTCTCTCATAATATGCAAGGTTTGCACAAAGAGGGAGAATGTCGGCAGCTGGAATATTGGACATGAAAAAGCTACGTCAAAGTTACCTATTCTGAACATCTCCAAATGAGCTGAAAATTTATGGAGAATTGTTTTGGAATAAAAGAAAAATACTGGAGCAAATAACTACCAGAAGAGGCCCACCAGGTGGGGACAACCCACACTGGCGCTGGCCCAGGCGCGCCTGGTGGGTTGTGCCTCCTCGCCCACCTCACAGTGCCCTCTTCTTGTATATAAGTCATTTTGATCTAGAAAAAAAATAAGGGGAGGACTTTCGGGACGGAGCACCGCCGTCTCGAGGCGGAACTTGGGCAGGAGCACTTTTGCTCTCCGGCGGAGTGATTCCGCCGGATGAACTTCCCCCCCGAAGGGGGAAATCATCGTCATCGTCATCACCAACAACCCTTTCATCTTTGGGAGGGCAACCTCCACCAAAATCTTCAACAACACCATCTCCTCTCAAACCCTAGTTCATCTCTTGTGTTCAATCTTTGTACCGGAACCTCAGATTGGTACCTGTGGGTGACTAGTAGTGTTGATTACATCTTGTAGTTGACTACTATATGGTTTATTTGGTGGAAGATTATATGTTCATATTCATTATGATATTTAACATCCCTCTGATCTTGAGCATGATTATCATTTGTGAATATTTTCTATTGTTCTTGAGGTCACGGGAGAAATCTTGTTGCAAGTAATCATGTGAACTTCATATGTGTTCGATATTTTGATGATATGTATGTTGTGATTCCCTTAGTGGTGTCATGTAAACATCGACTAAATGGTACTTCACCGTACTTGGGCCAAAGGGAATGCATTGTGGAGTAGTTATTAGATGATGGGTTGCTAGAGTGATAGAAGCTTAAACCCTAGTTTATGCGCTACTTCGTAAGGGAACGATTTAGATCCAAAAGTTTAATGCTATGGTTAGATTTTATCTTAATACTTTTCTCGTAGCTGCGGATGCTTGCAAGGGGGTTAATCATAAGTAGGAGGTTTGTTCAAGTAAGAATAGCACCTAAGCACCGGTCTACCCACATATCAAATTATCAAAGTAGCGAACACGAGTCGAACCAACATGGTGAAAGTGACTAGATGAAATTCCCGTGTACCCTCAAGAACGCTTTGCCTATTATAAGAAACCGTATTGGCCTGTTCTTTGCCACAAAAGGATTAGGCTACCTTGCTGCACTTTATTTATCATTACCGTTACTTGCTCGTTACAAATTATCTTGCTATCAAACTACTCATTACCGACAATTTCAGTGCTTGCAGAAATTATCGTGCTGAAAACCACTTGTCATTTCCTTCCGCTCCTCGTTGGGTTCGACGCTCTTACTTATTGAAAGGACTATGATTGATCCCCTATACTTGTGGGTCATCAAGACTCTTCTGGTGTCGTTGCCTAGGAGTGAAGCGCCCTTGGTAAGTGGAAATTGGTAAGGGGAAATTATTACTACGTGCTGAAATTTATTATCACTTGCTACTATGGAAAAAAAAATCCTTTGAGGGGTTTGTTCGGGGTATCTTCAACTTGACCGGAACCACAATTAGTTGCCCCTCAACTTACTGCACCTACTGAAAATATTGGTTATGAAATTCCTTTGGTTATGATAGAACAACTGCTAGCTAATCCTTATGTAGGAGATAGAACTGAACATCGTGATATGCACTTGATATATGTGGATGAAATTTGTGGATTATTTAAGCTTGCAGGTTTGCTCGAAGATGAAGCTAAGACGAAGGTTTCCCTTTATATTTGAAGAGAAAAGCATTGGCATGGTCTAGGCTATGCAATGATATTGGATCTTGGAACTGGAATCGATTGAAATTGGAATTTCACCAAAACTTTATCCTATGCATATACTTCATCGTGATCGGAATTATATATATACTATATATAGAGAGAGAGATAGGGAGAGAGATAGAGACGCTAAACTAAGCCTGAGCGTATAATTACTTATTCAGTGCTCCGGTCGTCCAACCCAGAACCGAACTCGCTAATTAAACAACGACGTCCCAACGCACCGCTTCCAACCTGATGGTAAAATATTCTTCTACATTACCACATGTCAGCATGGCATTACTACTGTGTCACACAAGTCCCTTCGACTAGTAAAACATACTAGCAAATTACTATATGTAGCATTCTTTTACTATCCCTGTAGCATGCGGTAAAATCTACCCATAATGACTATATTTGTATAACTAGATCATCATCATAATTGGTTTTCACTCTTTTACTTAATGTTATGATCGATTTGAAATCTAACTTACTAGAGATATCATGTATTTCCTATATTTTACCTATGTCTTTATTAATATTTCATGTGCATGCTTTGATAGTAAAGAGGTTAGTAATTTTACTGCATTTTGAACTGCCAATTACATTTCCAGGACGTGTAGTAAGAGGTTACCATGTTTTACTAGATGTTGCATGGGGTGTTCCGATGTACTTTTGACAAGGCATGTGTAATAAAAAAACGCATCTACAGTAAAGATGTTACTAAGGCTACTATGGTCACTGTTGATTGTTCTTCCATGAATGCGTAGTAAAGAGCATAACTTGTATTACTAAATGTTACATGAGGTGTTACCATATACTCTGTGACAGACATGTATAGTAAAACGCTTAACATGCTTTACTACCAGTTACTTAGGATTTTTACTAGATGAATTAGATGCACGTTGTGGAGAGGTGGCCTTGTGCATGTACCCGGTAACCATTTTAATGTTGTTACTATGCTTAGCACGAATTTTACTAGTAGAGACATATGCGAGGCGGTGCACATGTGCCTGCTGATGGTAACCCGTTTAATCTCATTACTATTTTTACAACTAACTTTACTTGCAAGTGGAGGGAGTACCTGACGAGACAGAGCATAGTTGCACGTTGATGGTAATCAATTTAGTTCTATTACTATTTCTACGTGGAATTTTACTATCAAGTGGAGGGAAATCAGTGGGTCGGTTGAGTGGCGTGCCTGGTCGGAGCGTAGAATCAGCGTTTTGCACGCACGCTCACTTTAGCGCCACCGTACACACACACACATATATATATATAGGCTTCGTGAAGGAGAAAGTATCGCTCTAGCTTGCGGGAGGCTTAATTCAATTTTATATTCATTCCCCAATCATGAGCTCTCAAGAGAAATTATTATTCAGAATTTTTATGCTCGACTTTCTCATGATGATCGATCCATGCTCGATAATTCTTGTACTAGTTCTTTTATGAAGAATACTATTGAATTCAGGTGGGATCTTTTGAAATAATTAAATGCAACTCTGAAGACTGGGAACTCAATGAAGGTAAATAGTCAGGTATTAAGCTTAAATTTGATTGTGTTAAATCTTTTATGAATACCGATGCCTTCCACAAGTTTAGCACTAAATATGGACTTGAATCTAAGATAGTAGCCACCTTTTGTGAATCTTTTGCTACTCTTGTTGATCTCCCTAAGGAGAAGTGGTTTAAATATCATCCCCCTATTGAAGAAGAAATTAAAGAACCAATAATAGCTAAAGAAGAAACTATTATTTACAATGTTGATCCAGTTGTTCCTACTACTTATATTGAAAAACCACCTTTCCCTGTTAGGATCAAGGAACATGCTAAGGTTTCAACTATGGTCCGCAAAAGTAATATCAAAGCACCTAGACCTTCAGAACAAATCAAAGTAGAACCTAGTGTTGCTATTGTTCAAGATCTCTTGGTAGAAAATATCGATGGACATGTGATTTACTTCTGTGATGAAGCTGCTAGAATTGCCAAACCTGATGAAAAAGATAAACATAGACCTGTTGTTGGCATGCCTGTTGTCTCACTCAAAATAGGAGATCACTGTTATCATGGTTTATGTGACTTGGGTGCTAGCGTGAGTGCTATTCCTTTATCTTATATAAATAGATTATGAATGACATAGCACCCAAACCGCTCTTCAAGCTTGGTTGCATCCGATCGACACCGATCGTCAACGACACCTTTTCGCTTGCTGAGGTTGAAACTGGTTCTTTGAAACTTCCCTGAAAGTGAACGCTTCTCGCCGAACTCCTACGGCTGGCCTGCTCCCAAAGTCGGATGAAAGCCTTCGGTCTTGATTTGTTGATGAGATGACAGATCGACGCAAGAGAGCTTTCGCGCAACACCTTTAAATTTCACGAGCCCGGTCTTGTCTTAGTTACACCGGACTAGACTCCCCAGCTAGTTGAACCAGACCACGTGTCAGGTTTGAGTGTTGGTCAACATGATGTGTGGTAGTGGGTTGGGGCCCTACTCGGGCAACATTCCATCAATACTTCAGCGTGCGCCTCGACCCCTGCTGCATTAACGACCACCCCTCAATCCCCCTGATATGTCTCCAATGTATCTACTTTTCAAACACTTGTGCTCTTGTTTCGGATTCTAATTTGCAGGATTTGAATGAAACTAACCCGGACTGATGTTATTTTTGTGCAGAAATAATAGTCCTCGTAATTGGACAAAACTTCATGGAGATTGCAATATAAAAAATACTCGTGCAAAGATACCAGAGGGGAGCCACCAGCAGCCCACAAGGCAGGGGCGCCATGCTGCCTTGTGGGTCCCACGGGCGGCCGTCTGACCTAATTCCAAGCCTACATATACTGTCTTCCCGAGAAAAAATCAGAGAGAAAGAATCATCACATTTTATGGTACAGAGCCGCCGTCACATCCTATTCATCATCGGGAGGCCTGATCTGGAGTCCGTTCGGGGCTCCAAAGAGGAGGATTCATCACTGTCGTCATCACCAACCCTTCTTCATCAACAATCCCATGATGCTTACCGTTGGGAGTGAGTAATTCCTTTGTAGGCATATTAGACGGTGATGTAGATGGATGGGATTTCTTATGTAGTTGTGTCAATTTGTTAGGGCTTGTTCCCTAGTGTCCACTATGTTCACGAGTGCCATGATTTCAGATCTGAACCTATTAGAGCATCTCCAATAAAAGATGTAGATGCAAAAATAGCTAACTTTTGCATCTCTGAGGCCCCAAAACCCTTCCCCAACATATGATGTAGATGCAAAAATATTTACATCTCCGCCTCTCGAAGATGTAAACTACAACACCTCACGATGAAAATTTACATCTCCACCATCTGGAGATGTAAAACTGGCAGCCGCGCGCCAACCGCCGACTGCCTTTCATTTCATTTCCCTCCCCCATTCCTCTTCCTCTCGGTCGCTGACCGAACTGCCGCCACCGCCCGACAGTCACCCCGCACCATGCCACGCTGCCGCCGTCCCGCGCCACCTCCGGCCCCTCCGCCACTCCGCCACACCTACGGCGCCGCCCCGACTCCTCTCACCCGTCACCGCTCCGCCTCCTGCCGCCGCCTAGATCCCCACTGCCTTCGCCCCCAATTCGCCACCACCGCCTCCCGGTGCCACCCCGACTCCCCGCTGCGGCTGCCCCACTTGCTACTTCTTGAGCTTGCGTTGATTTTTTCCATGAAGAGAAAAGGGTGATGCAGCAAAGTAGAGATAAGTATTTCCCTCAGTTAAGAACCAAGGTATCAATCCAGTAGGAGGCACAAGCAAGTTCCCAATAGATGCACCTGCACAAACTAACAAACACTTGCACACAACGCGAAAAAGGGGTTGCCAATCCCTTCACGGTCACTAGCAAGAGTGAGATCTAATAGAGATAGATATAAAAGATAAATAAAAGGCAAAATAAAGTAACTGTAAATAAATTGCAGCAAGGTATTTTTGGATTTTTGGTTTTATAGATCTGAAAAATATATGATGCGAAGTAGACCCCGGGGGCCATAGGTTTCACTAGAGTCTTCTCTCAAGATTATGCAACATGTTCATGATCAAGTTGCTTAAAATTCATTATATCGTTCCTAAGGGAGATGATCTTAGTCGGAGGAAAATACTTGGAAATAAAAGCACCTTCACTTATTCCATGAATCAATACTACTTTTAGCCAAAGATGAAAACCAAGTTTTTGCACGATCCCGTAGCGAGAACGAAAATAGATTCAATTTAACAATATCATTATCCACATCTTTTTTTCCTTGCATGTCACACAACTCAACGAAAGTATTTAGATAGGATGCATCATCTTCATTAGGACCACCAGAAAATTGTTCTTTCATAACAAGATTCAACAAAGCGACATTAATTTCATAAGATTCTGCACTAGTGATGGGAGCAATCGGAGTACTAATAAAATCATTATTATTAGTGTTGGAAAAGTCGCACAACTTGGTATTTTCTTGAGACATCGTGACAAAGCAAGCAATCTAGCACACAGGCAAACAAAGCAAACGAAAAGACGAACGAAAAAGAAGGAAAAAAGGGAAAATATTTTTGTGTTTTTCTGAAAACGTTTTAGAAGTGGGGGAGAGGAAAACAAGAGGCAAATGGAAAATAATGTAAGTGCAAGAGATGAGTGTTTATGAAGCATTATTTTTTGCAAAGTCATAATGCCTGGAGGTTCACTCCTTTGGTCGGCTTGATGGTTCCGGGTTATCCTTCTCCGCCTCTCCGTTGGTTGCTTTTTCCTGGAAGGTTGACGAGGCCCCAGTCAATGCCACTCAAGGCTTCAAACTCAGCTTCATCATCTATTAAACCGGTGGGTCCACTTGAGGGCAAAAGTATGCTTACGCGTTGGAGGGATCGGTGACTTGATCATATGGAGTGTTTGGAATTCTCCGGTTCTCACTGTCATAGCAGGGGAGTACTTGGAGAGGTCAAGATCGTTCCCAATAAGGGTAGCCACGGACGTATGACTTTGACGCAGCGGTGAAATCATGATCATCAAATACGGTGCCATCCTCCTTCAGACTCGGGTATCCAAGAGCAAGGTCGGCCGGGTCTAGTTCTGGAATCCATGCTTTTGCCCGGCTCAATGCGGCTACGGCCCCGGCTCTTGAAGATGCCCGCCTTAAATCCTGGATCCGCTGAGGTAGCACAGCGAGACACTTCAGCACGTCTTGCAGAAGGTGGGGAGTGGTATTTGATAAGGCTACAACAGTCAAAGCAAGTTGTGACCCGGTGTACAGCTGCTCCACTAGAGTGTAAACCGCCTTAAGTTTGACCTGCATGTTCTGCTTGAGGTTGGTGCTCCTGGGGCCTGTGTGTTCACAAACATAAAGGTGAGCCGGAGATAACGGTAACGGCAGTAATCAAAGGAAGGATTGCAATATTTGGGGTTATGAAAAATAACTTACCGAAGATGGCTGAGACCATTTGAGATATATGACGCTTTAAGTCGGACAACTCGGTGGTTGCTTCTACGAGTGAAGCCTCTGCCGTCTCAGCCCGAGTCACCAGTGAAGCCGTCTCATCAGCCCATATTTTCTTCCCTGACTCAAAATTCTTCTTCAACTTCTCTTGTTCAGAGAGGCTGAATTCAAATTTGGAGTTAGCTTTTTGAGTTTCAAGCTCTTGAGTTGTCAGATGGCTCTTCAGGTCAGCAATCTCCGACTCAATTGACTTATGGTGACCTACATTGATACCGAGTTATGGTAAGAATCATGGTAAGATAATATTAAGTCCCAAGCACTTTACAAGTAAAGATACTTGACACTTGGGGGCTAATGTATGCTGAAGAATTTTTTTAATCTACCATGCCGGGTTATGCATATTAAGTCTCAAGCACTTTACAAGTAAAGATACTTGACACTTGGGGGCTAATGTGTATCGCAAGTTCAAAACTATCATGCTATAACCGGGTTAAATATATTCTTTTTAAACCGGACAAACCAACAATAAGCAGATTTCTAAGTCTACAACATATTTATTCATAAGCAGTAGACTTGGGGGCTGGTACAGTAAGTAAGATTCAGGAAAATAGCATAAGTTATACCTCAGATTTGTGGTGTATTTGTTTCACCATGTCAATTTCAGTCACGGCTATTATGCACTTGATTCAGATAACCGAGACTATATCACCAATGCTTAAGTGAGTATAATCGGTAATGTCCTGCTTGGCCTTCGGCGTTTGACAAGTTCTTCCTTGGCGTTACATTTGGCAAGGGTAGTAGGTCGCTGGTTCAACAAACCGACTTTTCAAAACTTCAACTTCCGGTTGATCGTCTTGGCCGGCTAGGAGCTTCCGGGTTATCGGAACTGTTGAGAGTATCTTCGGCAGGCGGGTCAGAGGTTGGCACCGGAATGTCAGAAGCCGGTTCAGGCGGCTGATGGGTGGAGCTATCTAGAGCAGACATATCAGGCGCCGGTTCAGTTACAATCGGGTCTTGGGACGGCCTATTATTCTTTGCCCTCTTGCTGGGCTTCACTTGCATGCTGTTAACAAAGGTAGAAGGATGAATACTAAAGCATGAGTAAGGTCAAAGCCTAGAGTAACTAAAGTTACAGTACCCGGGAGCAGTTTGGAAAGTCGGCATGTTTGATTGCATAGACTCGCCGGAGGAAGGAGAGGTATCCTGATGATTGGAGTCAGATGAATTGAGAGGTTGGCGAATTACACCCACCAAAGGTAAAAAAGAACGTAAATCGGAGATAACCTCAGTCCAACGCTTCCTAGTTACGTCAGGTAAGCCGGAGGAGAGTTCTGCATCCTTGTTGGTCCGGGTCTGCCTCCGACTTTCAAGCTGTTGTTGCTTCAAAAGAAATTGAGGATCTTGATAAGCTAGAGGATGTGAAAATCTTACTTTCCGGGTCACCCTTTGGATTTTTTGCTTGGGCACCGGCTCTGAGTCGGAGGAAATTATAGTTACCTCTTCACCAACCGCTTGGCTGTGCCCCGTATCCTCCTGAAAGGATGAAATGTCAATAAAATAATGACAAAGGAGTGAAGAGAATCAGGGATTACCTCTTCATCATCCAAAGAAGTGTCATCCAATTTGCGTAAATCGGAAGCGCTGGGTTTCCTTCTTCTTTGAAGTTCCCGTTTTGGCGGCTTTCCTTTCGGTCTTCTTGGCTGTCCTGGCTTGTTTAGCAGCCTCATGGTCATAATGGACTTTCCAAAAGTTGTCATCGGCCTGTGAAAAAAGATAAGAAATTATGAGTACAAGTAAGGTGTGACAAGGCTAGGAGTATTTATTAAGGTTGATGGCTCACTGCAGGGGCCGGGTTCTTCTTGCAGAAGGGAAGTAAGTCAAGGCGTTACTAGTTCTTGTGCCCTCCTTCAGCCGATCGGGTCGTAGCTTCCACCACATCATCCGGTAAGTCGTCGAGCTATGACGCGATGGATCATCCTTTTCACCGAATAAGTACACATTAAGCTGTAGGCGGCTTAACGGAAGTACTCGCCAAGCGACCCAAACTCGGACCAGATCAATGCCGTTTAGGCCATTTCCCAAAAGAGCTTTGATCTTTTTGATGGTGGGATTGAGAGGCAGATGCTCAATAGCAGCTAGCTTGTTCGCTAGCGGATGGTTGGATTCAAGGCGTAGAGCGCGGAAGCCGGGCAGAGGGCTCTCGTTAGCCGGGGAAGTGTCCTGGCAATAGAACCACGTCTGATTCCAATCTTTCGGATGACTCAAAGAGCCAAAGCATAAGGGAAAAGGCAGTCTCTCCGCCGCTGAATTGAGATACCGCCAAGTTCAAGATCGGGACCGTTAGCACGTTCATTACAGCCGGTTCAAGTAGAAAAGCTCTCTGAACAAAAGCAGATTTGGCTCCTCTCCCAGTTACACCTTGCAGAAGACTTGGAAATTGCAGATATTTGACACAGAATTCGGTCCAATATCTTGAGGCCTAAGGTCAAAGAAATTCAAAACCTCCACGAAGAATTTTGAGTCGGGAGGGCAAATCCCCGGCTCATGTGATCCGTAAAAACTACTACCTCCCCTTCTTTGGGTTGAGGCCTTTCTTCAGACGGGTCAGGGGCACGATAAGACATGACCTCCTTCTTAGGCAGATGGCCAGACTTCACAAATTCAGACAGTTTACTCCTCGTGACTGTGGATGGGACCCAATTACAGGTCACAGGAGCCTTGGCTGCTTTACGTGCCATGACAAAAATTGAGGTCTATGACAAAAAAAAAGAGGATCCGGCTCAAATTTAACCCGGAGGAAAATATTTAAAACTAGTCATGATGGCGGCTTAAGAAGGGGCCTAATGATATATGGATGACTATGCGATAAATATTAAGCCGCTACATGTGTCAATGAGCAGTTAAACATATTCGACAGAGGCAGTTTTTCACTTCCGGGTGGAACAAACAAGTTTCACAAGTTGCTGTTATCATTTCGGATCAAACAACTGTTCTAAAAAGAAAATTTTCTAGACCTAGAACTGGCGCAGATGAAGCTCAAGGGCTTGAATGGGGCCTCTGTGTGACATAAAGGGATCTATTTGCATTAAAAATAGGTGCGGAATATCTACCGCATCAGTTTTTACCATCTTCAAGATCAAGAAGAGCGGAGGTGATGAAATCTATGGAAGGATCCTGATGAATAGCGAAGAACACGAAGAACTTGAAGGTCCTAGTGTGGATCTACGAAGCAGAGAAGAGGAGACTTACAGATGCAGGATTGTAGCGGAGGGTCATTGCGTTTTTTCTGGTCAAACCAAGTTGATGCAGCGGCCGGAGTTGGTGAAGACGAAGGAATCTGTGACGGCGGCGGTGGCGGAGCTCGAGCGATAGAGAAGCAGCGAGAGGAAGAGGATGACTGGAAGGAGGAGAATGGGAAGACCTAGGTCGCGCCTATTTATAAGGAAAGGATAGCTGAGACGGCGCGAGAAACGAGGAGATAAAAGTTATTATCCAGCGGCCCCGACGCCTCGGTTTTCGGAACAGTCAGTAAAGGCAAAGATCCGTTGGAGGATATGATTAAATAAAGAATGAATTTAAGCAAGGATGACGTCACGGCGGGTTAACATGAATCCAAAAGATGATGTCATGGCGGGTTAAAGAAAACCTTTGCACAGTCGGAAGACTGAAGATTTACTTCTTAAGGTGTTTTAAGATTGACATGAACAGGTTCAAATCAATCTGGGGCCTAATGTTGGGGATATAACTATTTGTGTAAGCCGCCCAGGAGGGGCCGGGTTATGCAAAGAAGACTCGTCAGAAAGAAGCCTGTAATCAAGCATGAAGATGGCGGTTCAATAAAGGGCTTAAGGCCCATAGGCGACTTAAGGCCGTTAGAAATAAACCGCCACAATGGCGTGACTTGTATCATAAGGTAGATTTAACTAGTCATCGAGCGGACACTGTTTTAAGCGGCGGGACTGTAAGTCGCAGGCGTCAACCCGTATATAAGGGACGACCTGCTGGCTTAGGGCAAGAAAACAACTCATCGAGAGCCGGGCATAGCGTATCTCGCCTCCTCGGTCATCGAAACATCAAGCAATACCAACCCAACTAGACGTAGGCTTTCCTTCACCGCAAGGGGCCGAACTAGTATAAAACCTCTCGTGTCCTTTGTCCCGATTAACCCCTTTAATCTTCCTAGTTGCGATGGCTCCATGACTAAGTCCTTGCAACAGGACATCTGCCGTGACAATTCCACGACAACAACAATACAATACGTGCCTCGCTACCCCTACTGTCACTGGGTGAGGACACCGCAAGATTGAACCCATCACAAAGCACCTATCCATTGCAAGAAAAACCAATCTAGTGGGCCAAACAAAATCGATAGATCGATGAGAAATACAAAGCTATCTTAATCATGCATAAAAGAGTTCAGAAGACTCAAATAATATTCATAAATAATATGATCATAAATCCACAATTCATCGAACTTCAACAAACGCAACGCAAAAGAAGATTACATCAAATAGATATCCAAGAACATTAAGGAGAACATTGTATTGAAGATCAAAGAGAGAAAATAAGCCATCTAGCTACTAGCTATGGACCCTTAGGTCTGTGGTAAACTACCCACGCATGATCGGAAGGGCAGCAAGGTTGGTGTAGAGGCCCTCCATGATCGAATCCCGCTCCGGCGGAGTGCCGGAAAAGGCCCCAAGATGGGATCTCACAAGAATAGAAGTTTGCGGCGGCGGAAAAGTTTTTTTGGTTTGCCCTCAGGCGTAAGGGGAATATTTGGGAATTTATAGTGCTGGAGTTATGGTTAGAGGAGCTGCGAGGGGCCCATAAGCCTAGGGGGTGCCCCCTGGGGCGCTCGCCTAGGGCTTGCGGCCTCCTCGTGGGTCTTCTGGCCTCCTCCCGAAGCTTCCTAGGTGTCTTGTTGTCCAAGAAAAATCGTTAAAAACTTTCGTTCCGTTTGGACTCTGTTTGGTATTGATTTTCTATAAAAGACAGAAACGAGGAAAAAACAACAACTGGCATTGGGCACTAGGTTAATAGGTTAGTCCCAAAAAATGATATAAAATAGCATATTAATGCATATAAAACATCTAAAATAGATAATATAATTGCAAGGAACAATAAAAAATTATAAATACGTTGGAGACGTATCAAGCATCCCTAAGCTTAATTCCTGCTCGTCCTCGAGTAGGTAAATGACAAAAACAGAATTTTTGATGTGGAATGCTACTTAACATATTTATCAATGTAATTTTTCTTATTGTGGCATGAATGTTTAGATCCATAAGATTCAAAACAAAAGTTCAATATTGACATAAAAACAATAATACTTCAAGCATACTAATAAAGCAATCATGTCTTCTCAAAATATCATGGCTAAAGAAAGTTATCCCTACAAAATCATATAATCTTGGCATGCTCTATCTTTACCACACAAAGTATTTATCATGCACAACCTTGATGACAAGCCAAGCAATTCTTTCATACTTTTAATGTTCTCACACAATACATGAGCGCGAGCCATGGTGTTGGTGTACTAAAGTTTGGGCCCTTTAGCACCCCATACTTGTGCACGGGCAGTCATAGCCACACCAGCGGTGAGGCCTGAAGGGGGCGATCGAGGACAGATACAAGACGAAGAGAAGCGGACAAGCCAGAAGCCACAGAACAGAGGACAAGCCGGACACCCGGCGAGATCCTTGCCGGGACGGCTTGCGAGACCCCGGCGAGATCCTTGCCAGGACGACTTACAGAACACTAACAAGAGCGCCACCCTTGGGGTTGAGAGCTCTGACACCATCGACAACATTAAGGCCTAGACCCAGTGGCGCACGCATAGTGGCATGCAGATCTTTGTGAAGGCCAGAAGATGAAGTACCCGGAAAGATCCTTGTCAAGGACATCCGTGAGGCCCAGTCAAGATCCTTTCC
Organism: Aegilops bicornis; assembly: GCA_021605145.1. Lineage (NCBI taxonomy): Eukaryota > Viridiplantae > Streptophyta > Magnoliopsida > Poales > Poaceae > Aegilops > Aegilops bicornis. Next base: position 344,952,505 of record CM038673.1, on the reverse strand, counting down.
GAGGACAACGACAAGACCGCGGCAAGACTCTGCCACCCCGTCACCGCTCCAGTGCAGTGGCTGACCCGCCAGCCTGGCAAGCACCCGCGTGGTGGCATGTAGATCTTCATGAAGATCCTGCCACCTCTCCAGCGCAGCAGCTGGCCAGCCAACTTGGCACTGCATGCCTCGTCGGCATGGACGCGTGTCGAGACGGAGCGGGGTGGCAACTGACGGGACGGGCTCCCCTCCCGTCCCCAATAAAGCTGAAGGGCACGTAAGCAACACATTTAATGCGTTTGTCCTAAGATGCCGATGATAAACATAGACACTGTAGCTACTTTACACCTCCTGTATGCCACTATGGCAGCCCCTTGGACATATAAAAGGAGGCCCACATCGTACTGGAGGAGGATTCAAACTTTTGAACCTCTCGGCCCAGCTTGCATGCGTAGCAGCGAGCTGAAGCTCAAGAACGCAGAATACACACTCAAGCGGGACTAGGGTTTTATGCTTCTCAGCGGCCCGAACCTGGGTCAAAATCCGTCGCGTTGATCATTAAATCTGCTCTTTGCACCACCCCTCTTCCCTGCCAAACCGTAGAAGGGATGCACGTGATCCTGTAGGTGTAGTTACCACCGACATCTTTGGCGCACCAGGTAGGGGCAGAGAGTTTTGCAAACCTGATCTAGCGGTTAGCACGTCGTTTCCTCGATCACCATGGCTCCCAAGAAGTAGGGTATCACGGCGATCGGTTTGTCTGGAGCCGATCCACCTGTGCCATCATGGACGGGCGACGGGGTAGACACAGATGGTGGCGGAGGTGTGGCTCGCGAGCATCCACGACACTCTGGCAATCGAAGCCAGGCGAGCGGTATCATTCGTGCCCAAGACGACGAGCTGCATGCCGCTGCGTCCAAGAACTGAGCTGTGCCGCCCACGGGCAGCATGGGGACCTCCAAGGGCGGAGCCGTGCTGCCTACGGGCGGCGCGGCGACCTCCAAGACACCCCCGCAGGCCCGCGCCGGGGTCCTCCTAGGTCATGCGCGACGAGCAGCGCTGCGACGTAGGTGACCCCGGGCGCAGCCACGGGAAGAGCCCTCTGCATCATTCTCGAGATGCACAGGGCCGACATGCACGCCAAGATGCTGGTCAAGAAGGCGCACGGCTGCGGAACCATGATGGCGCTCCTTCTAACATGGTTAGAAGTCCGAGCACCTCTCGTTCTTCGCGCTTGTCGCTGCCACCTACGCCAACGGAAGCATTTGTTGGGGAACGTAGTAGTTTCAAAAAAAATCATACGCACACGCAAGATCATGGTGATGCATAGCAAAGAGAGGGGAGAGTGTCATCCACGTAAACTCATAGACCATTAAGCGTAAGCGTTATAACAACGGGGTTGATGTAGTCGTACATCTTCACGATCGACCGATCCTCAGCACCGAATGTACGACACCTCCGCGTTCAGCACACGTTCAGCTCGGTGACGTCCCGCGAACTCACGATCCAGTAGAGCTTCCGGGAAGAGCTTTGTCAGCACGACGACATAGTGACGGTGATGATGATGCTTCCGATGCAGGGCTTCGCCTAAGCATCGCTACGATATGACCAAGGTGGATTATGGTGGAGGGGGGCACCGCACACGGCTAAGAGATCAATGATCAATTGTTGTGTCCTTGGGGTGCCCCCCTGCCCCCGTATATAAAGGAGCTAGGGGGGAGGTGGCCAGCCAAGGAGGAGGGCACGCCAAGGGGGGAGTCCTACTCCCACCGGGAGTAGGACTCCTCTTTTCCTAGTAGGAGTAGGAGAAGGGGGAAGGAGGAAAGAGAGGGGAAGGAAAGGGGGGCGCCGCCCCCCCTCCTTGTCCAATTCATACTAGAGGGGGAGGGGGCGCGCGGCCTGCCCTGGCCGCCCCTCCTCTTCTCCACTAAGGCCCATTAGGGCCAATATACTCCCCGGGGGGTTCCGGTAACCCCCCGGTACTCCGGTATATGTCCGAAACTTCCCGAAACACTTCTGGTGTCCGAACATAGTCATCCAATATATCGATCTTTACGTCTCGACCATTTCGAGACTCCTCCTCATGTCCGTGATCATATCCGAGACTCCGAACTACCTTTGTTACATCAAAATACAAAAACTCATAATACCGATCGTCACAGAACTTTAAGCGTGCGAACCCTACGGGTTCGAGAACTATGTAGACATGACCGAGACACGTCTCTGGTCAATAACCAATAGCGGAACCTGGATGCTCGTATTGGTTCCTACATATTCTATGAAGATCTTTATCGGTCAAACCGCATAATAACATACGTTGTTCCCTTTGTCATTGGTATGTTACTTGCCCGAGATTCGATCGTCGGTATCTTAATACCTAGCTCAATCTCGCTATCGCCGCCTCTTTACTCGTTCAGTAGTGCATCATCCCGTAACTAACTCATTAGTCACATTGCTTGCAAGGCTTATAGTGATGTGCATTACCGTGAGGGCCCAGAGATACCTCTCCGACAATCGGAGTGACAAATCCCAATCTTGATCTATGCCAACTCAACAAGTACCATTGGAGACACCTGTAGAGCACCTTTATAATCACCCAGTTACGTTGTGATGTTTGGTAGCACACAAAGTGTTCCTCCGGTAATCGGGAGTTGCATAATCTCATAGTCATAGGAACACGTATAAGTCATGAAGAAAGCAATAACACTAGACTAAATGATCAAGTGCTAAGCTAACAGAATGGGTCAAGTCAATCACATTATTCTCCTAATGATGTGATCCCGTTAATCAAATGATAGGAAGCTCAACCATCTTTGATTAACGAGCTAGTCAAGTAGAGGCATACTAGTGACATTATGTTTGTCTATGTATTCACACATGTATTATGTTTCCAGTTAATACATATCTAGCATGAATAATAAACATTTATCATGACATGAGGAAATAAATAATAACTTTATTATTGCCTATAGGGCATATTTCCTTCAGCATTAGCGCGAGTGCAGCTACTCCTCGACTTCCCACCTGCTGCGGAGAAGCAAGAAGAGTGGAGGGCTGGTATCCAGAGCCCTATTGGCCACGCCAATAAAGATCAATACCAGGAGGCAGGCCCCTCATGGCGTTGGTCCATCGAGCGGGCGTGTGCCGACGGCGGAAGGGCCGGAGGCGCCGCAACCTCGGTGCACTCCCCTCCGCCACGACAGCAACGGTCGCCAGCTCGGCTGGTCGACGCCCGTGATGATGGATCCACGGCTTCGTCCGATCCACGAGCTCGTCACGACCAATGTCATGTTCTTTGGGAGTGGGTTAAAGACGGCGCTCGAACTACCATCGAGTGGCGACGGGAAGCACGCAATCAATCCGATAGGCGTGTAGGGCCCACTGCATACAGGCCTGTGCTTGGGGATTCTGGTGACCTGCCTTATGAGGTAGGTTGTCCAGCTTTTACCCGTGAGCTGCGGCAGTTCCAGTGGCCCACTACCCCCACGTTCAAACCTGAGGTCCCGGAGAAGTATGACGACAAGACCCATCCGTCCGAGTTCTTGAGCATATACACCATTGTGATGCAAGCTGCTGGGGCTCGGGACGACAAGGTGCTCGCCAACTACTTCTCGTTGGTGCTCAAACCCAACGTCAGGTCGTGGTTGATGCACCTGCCCGTAGATTCCATCTCCTCTTGGTCGGACCTGTACCACGAGTTTGTTGGCGCCTTTACCGGAGGCCATCAAGCTCCTGGGCAGGCAAGTGATTTGCATCTCATTCCCCAGAAGGATGGTGAATCCCTGCGCAGTACATAAAGAGATTCAGCCATGTGCAATACAACATCCCAGATGTTCATCCTGCCGCTGTCATCAGCGCATTCCATCAGAACATGCGCAACCGCAAGATGCGTGAAGAGCTGGCCATGAACAAGGTTAGGGATGTTGCCGACCTATATGTTCTGGCCGATAGATTTGCTCGTGCTGAAGAAGGGAGGAAGTACCCCGGTGAAGAAGCCGACATGGGAAGCGATTCTAGAGACGAAGATGCAGTCGCCCCGGCAAAGAAAGGCCGACGATGCAATAGGAAGCACAGGGGCAAGACTGTGTTTGCTGTCGAGGAATCCGGCAACCCCAACACCGCCAAGAAGGCCAAGGTTGACATCCCTGGCAAGGAAGTTCTTGGGTTTGCCGCCTGCCAGGACTTGGCGGCTGCTGACAGGTCGGAGGGCTCCGACAAGCAATATTGCAAGATCTATCGCACCAAGGGCCATGACCTCCAGAACTGCTGGCAAGTTGAGCAGCTTGTGGAGAGGAAGAAAGCTGAGTATGAAAGATGGGACAAGGAGAAGGGACAGGATGGTGCCGAGGGGTCCGGCAAGAAGCACGGTGGCCGAGGGGGGCGACGCGGCAAGGAAAAGTAACAAGAGAGGCCTACTCGAGGCCGTGACAAGAAAGAGGGGGATGATGACCACGAAGAGCACGACAAGTCCAGTGACGAAGAATTTCAAAAGGCCACAAAAGCCATGTGCATCGATGGTGGTGTTGGAAATATGCCCTAGAGTCAATAATAAAAGGATTTTTATTATATTTCCTTGTTCGTGATAATTGTCTTTTATTCATGCTATAATTGTATTATCCGGAAATCGTAATACACGTGTGAATACATAGACTACAACATGTCCCTAGTAAGCCTCTAGTTGACTAGATCAATAAATAGTCATGGTTTCCTGACTATGGACACTGGATGTCATTGATAACGGGATCACATCATTAGGAGAATGATGTGATGGACAAGACCCAATCCTAAGCATAGCACAAGATCGTGTAGTTCGTTTGCTAGAGCTTTTCCAATGTCAAGTATCTTTTCCTTAGACCATGAGATCGTGTAACTCCGGATACCGTAGGAGTGCTTTGGTGTACCAAACGTCACAACGAATCGGGTGACTATAAAGGTGCACTACGGTATCTCCGAAAGTGGCTGTTGGGTTGTCACGGATCAAGACTGGATTTGTCACTCCGTGACACGGAGAGGTATCACTGGGCCCACTCGGTAATGCATCATCATAATGAGCTCAAAGTGACCAAGTGTTTGGTCACGGGATCATGCATTACGGTACGAGTAAAGTGACTTGCCAGTAACGAGATTGAACGAGGTATTGGGATACCGACGATCGAATCTCGGGCAAGTAACATACCGATTGACAAAGGGAATTGTATGCGGGGTTGCTTGAATCCTCGACATCATGGTTCATCCGATGAAATCATCGAGGAGGATGTGGGAGCCAACATGTGTATCCAGATCCCGCTGTTGGTTATTGACCGGAGAGCCGTCTCGGTCATGTCTACGTGTCTCCCGAACCCGTAGGGTCTACACACTTAAGGTTCGGTGACGCTAGTGTTGTATGAATATGATTATGCAACAAACCGAATGTTCGAGTCCGGATGAGATCCCGGATGTCACAAGGAGTTCCGAAATGGTCCGGAGGTAAAGAATTATATATAGGAAGTGCTGTTTCGGCCATCGGGAGAGTTTAGGGGGTCACCGGTATTGTACCGGGACCACCGGAAGGGTCCCCGGGGTCCACCGGGTGGGGCCACCTATCCCGGAGGGCCCCATGGGCTGAAGTGGGAGGGGAACCAGCCCCTAGTGGGCTGGTGCGTTCCCCCTTGGGCCCCCCTGCACCTAGGGTTGAAAACCCTAGGTGGGGGGCGCGCCCCACTTGCCTTGGGGGGCAAGCCTCCCCCTTGGCCGCCGCCCCCCTTGGGGGATCTCATCTCCAGGGCCGGCGCCCCCACCAGGGGGCCTATATAAGGGGGAGGAGGGCAGCCGGACCTCAAGCCTTGGCGCCTCCTCTCCCTCGCTACACCTCTCCCTCTCGCAGAAGCTCGGCGAAGCTCGCCGAACCAGTGCATCCACCACCACGCCGTCAGGTCGCTGATCTTCATCAACCTCTCCCTCCTCCTTGCTGGATCAAGGTGCGGAGACGTCATCCGCCTCCAGACGTGTGTTGAACGCGGAGGTGCTGTCCGCTCGGCACTTGGTCATCGGTGATTTGGATCACGACGAGCACGACTCCCTCAACCCCTGCTCACTTGAACGCTTCCGCTAGCAATCTACAAAGGTATGTAGATGCACTCCTATCACTCGTTTCTAGATGAACTCATAGATGGATCTTGGTGAAACCGTAGGAAATTTTTTATTTTCTGCAACGTTCCCCAACAGGTGGCGCCTCGTTGCATTCTTCTCACCACCAACTTAAACAGTGGGCGTGCGAGATCAATGCGGCGGAGCCATCGATCGACGCCCAAAAGCCACTGAAATGGTCCAGGACGCCTATCATTTTCGACGCCGAGGATCATCCTGATCGCACAACCGTGGTCGGGTGCCTGCCATTGTTGGTTTCGCCAACAATTCGCAACCTCAAGGTGACAAAAATGCTAGTGGACAGTGGGACCGGTCTGAACTTGATCTCGCCCCAAGTGATTAAGAGGTTGCAAATCCCCAAGGGAGATCTCGAGGAGACGGGCACGTTTCAAGGGATCAATCCGGGGAGAAGCCAGCCCAAGGGTAAGATCACACTACTAGTTACATTTCGTGGCGAGCTGAATTACAGGATAGAGAAGATAGTTTTTGATGTAGCCAAGATCCCGTTGCCATATAACGGGATCCTTGGCCGCCCTGCACTGGCCAAGTTTATGACAGCATCACACTACACCTACAACACGCTGAAGATGCCCAGCCCAATGAGCATCACCACTGTCGGCTCCGACAAGAAGGACGCACTCATCTATGCCGACCATCTCTACCGGGAAGCGGTGGTAGCACCTGCCGCCAAGGCACTTGCTCCTGCCACTGGAGCCCCTGAGGGGAAGAAGACCGGCAAGACCTCAGTCACCGGCAAGGCTTCTGGCCCCGGCCAAGCCTCTTGCACCCACTCCATCAAATGCGCCTCCTCGGAGTGCTGCGTTCCCATTGAGGACATGCCAGAAAGCTCCACCGACAAGAGCAAGAAATCCAAGGCTGCACCACCAGAGGCCAAGAAGGTGCCCGTCAAGGAGGACGCCTTCCTGCGGGCGAATGTCGATGTGTTTGCATGGCAAGCATCTGACATCCCCGTCGTTCCCAGGGAGGTGATTGAGCACCACCTTGCTGTCTGTCCTCATACGCGGCCCGTCAAGCAGAAGGTCAGGAAGCAAGCTTTGGAGTGGCAAGAGTTCATCATCGAGGAGATTAGGAAGTTAGAAGTGGCGGGCTTGGTCAGAGGAGTGCTCCACCCAACATGGTTGGCCAACCCGGTGGTGGTGCGCAGGGCAAATGGGAAATGGAGGTTGTGCATTGATTACACATATATCAATAAAGCCTACCCAAAGGATCCTTTCCCTTTGCCACGCATTGACCAGATCATGGACTCCACAGCTGGGTGCGACCTGCTGTCGTTCCTTGACGCATATTCATGATACCACCAAATCTTTATGACAAAGGAAGGTGAAGAGAAGACCGCCTTTATAACCCCATGTGGTACGTATTGCTTTATACGAATGCCTTTCGGGTTGAAAAGTGTTGGTTCGACATTTGCAAGAGCAGTTCAGATTGGTTTTGAGCCCAAGATCCATAGAAATATGGAGGCTTACATGGATGACATAGTGGTCAAAACCAAGGACAGGGCAACACTTGTGCAAGATTTGGAAGAAACATTTGCAAATTTGCGCAAGATCAATCTCAAGGTCAACCCTGAGAAGTGTGTGTTCGGTGTTCCATCCGGCAAACTTCTTGGGTTCTTTGTGTCTCAGCACGGGATCGAACCCTGACAAGATCAAGGCAATTGAACAGACTGAAGCACCAAGGCGAGTCAAATATGTGCGTCGACTTGCTGGCTGTGTTGCTGCTTTAAGTAGGTTCATCTCCAAATCTGCTGAGCGCGCCCTCCCCTTCTTCAAGATTTTGAAGAAGGCAGGGCCCATGAAATGGACCCCGGAGGCCCTGGCAGCGCTGCAGGATTTGAAGAGGTACCTCTCCTCTACGCCAATACTAGTTGTGCCTAAACTGCAAGAGCCATTGCTGCTGTATCTAGCGGCAACGAATCAAGTGGTCAGTGCTGCACTAGTGGTGTAGAGGGAAGTTGACGAAGGGGCGGTAGCAGTGGCAAGACTGTCGGATGACGAGCCAGAGCTCCCCCCGGCAGGATGTGGTGCCGGCAAAGCAGGAGCCCCGACAGAGTCTGGCGCCGGCAAGGTAGGATCTACACAAGCAAACAAAGTGGTACAGAGGAAGAAGATGATACAGCACCTAGTTTACTTTGTCAGCTCCCTCTTGCAGGGGGCTAGATCAAGATACTCTGGTGTGCAGAAGTTGCTCTTCGGCCTCCTTATGGCCTCGAGGAAGCTGCGTCATTATTTTCAAGCACATGAGATCACCGTCATCACTCGCTTCCCGTTGCAATGGATCTTGCACAACCCAGATGCAACTGGAAGGATTGTGGAATGGGCGTTGGAACTGTCAAGCTTTGGTCTCAGGTTTGAAAGCACTTCGACAATCCAGAGCAGGGTTTTGGCGGAGTTCATTGCAGAATGGACCTCAACGCCTGACGAACAAATTCAAGAAACCACTCTCCCCGGCAAGGAAACAAGCCGCAACTTGATTATGTACCTTGATGGAGCTTTCTCGCTGCAAGGTGCCGATGTCGGTGTGCTGCATGTCGCGCCCACCGGAGAGCACCTCAAGTACGTAGTCCAAATGCATTTTCCCCGGGAGAGATCGACGAACAACACCGTGGAGTATGAGGGGCTGCTTGCCGGTCTCAGGATCGCGGCAGACCTTGGGATCAGAAAGTTGATCGTCCGTGGGGATTCGCAACTCGTAGTGAAGTAGGTGGACAAGGATTACCAAAGCCTGCTGATGGAAGCTTATGTAGATGAAGTGAGTAAGTTCGAAGAGCGTTTTGACGGTCTACAAGCAGAGCATGTTCCTCGAGCAGAGAACAACATTGCTGACGACCTGTCAAAATGTGTTGCCCTCAAGTTACCTGTGGAAACATGGACCTTTGTGCTCCAATTGCCTCAGCCATCCGTTGAACCGTCGGCAGGACAGAATAAGCGAAGAAAATCAGGCCCCGACAAGTACTTTCCCACCGAGCTCCTAAGGGCCACCGGCATGGATGTTCCCGGGGACACCAAGCTTGCCGGGGAGCGACAGGCTCCAGCAGGGCCTCAAGCCCTTGCCGTAGAGACAACCGCTCCCACGGTAGAAGACATGCCTTTAGTCCTTGTCGTCGAGCTTCAGGCTCCGGCATGGGCGCGACACACCGTTCAGTTCCTCCAAACAGGGGAACTCCCTGAGGAACAGGAAGAAGCGGAGAAAGTAGCCCGTCGGTCTGCCATGTACCAGTTTGTGGACGAAGTCCTGTACAGGGAAAGACCGAACGGTGTGAAATTGAAGTGCATTCCCCGGGAGGACGGACTGGAGCTGTTGGCAGAGATACATGGAGGCATATGTGGCTCTCACATAGGATCAAGAGCCCTTGCCGGCAAGGCATTCCAGCAAGGTTTATTTTGGCCCACTGCTCTCCAGGATGCAACTGCACTAGTAACCAAGTGTGAAGTGTGTCAGTTCCATTCGAATAAACTCCATCAACCAGCTAAAGTTCTTTAGACAATCCCTCTTTCCTGGCCATTTTCGGTCTGGGGGCTCGACATACTGGGCCCCTTTCCCCGTGTTGTTGGGGGCTTTGAGTAGTTGTACGTTGCGATCGACAAGTTCACAAAGTGGACAGAAGTGGAAGCAGTGAGAAAGGTGACATCACATTAGCCGTCAAGTTCTTCAAAGGACTAGTTTGCCGTTTTGGTGTGCCAAACAGACTCATCACCGACAACGGCACGCAGTTCACAAGCCACACCTTCATGCAATACGTCCAAGACCTCGGCAGCAAGATATGTTTTGCTTCTATTGCACATCCACGAAGCAACGGCCAGGCGGAAAGGGCAAATGCTGAAGTGTTGCGGGGCTTCAGGATGAGGACTTTTGATAGGCGGCACAAGTGCAGAAGACGCTGGATTGACGAGTTGCCGGCGGTTCTTTGGTCAATCAGAATAATGCCAAATCGAGCCACCGGCCAGACGCCCTTCTCCCTCGTGTACGAGGCAGAAGCAGTTCTCCCCATGGAACTCACATACGGGTCACCTCGAGTGCTCGCTTATGATGAGCTTGAGCAAGAGCAGTTGCGGCAAGATGACTCTACGCTCCTTGAGGAAGATCGTCTTCAGGCTGCTATGCAAGCTGCGCGCTACCAGCAAGCCTTGCGCCGCTACTATAGCCGCAAGGTACATGCCCGAAGCTTTGAGGAAGGCGACCTTGTTCTTCAGTGCATTGAGTCGGCCAAGAATTCCAACAAGTTGATGCCAAAGTGGGAAGGCCCTTATCGGGTAATACGAGTCACCAGGCCCGGCGCAGTCCACCTAGAGACCAAAGATGGTATCCCAGTGAGAAACTCCTGGAACATCGAACATCTTCGCAAGTTTTACCCGTGAGGCGCAGTTGTCGGGCCCCCCGGCAGACCACCTTCTGAACGAGCCTTGCCAGCAAGGCATGTGACCCTTTGTACAAAGCCAGGCACAGACCCTAACGAACAGATGAACAAACGAAGCGCCGGCGCCCTAAGAATTAGCATGCATGTTAGGTTGAGTCTCTCTCTGGTAGGGCTGATAGTGCTTAGCGGCAAGTAACCCCTAGCATAGAGGCCGAGTATGCGTCCATTTGTCCCTTCCAGCCCTTTTTGGTTCGCAGGCCGCACGAGCGCTTCAGTTGAACTTTTTGGAGGAAAGGAGACGAACTAACACTCCGGCCCCGACAAACCAAGGCTGCCGGGGGCAGCAGATTCAGCCAATTCCTTTCCCCAACTACGTACTTCCGTATGAAACTTGAACGTATGAAACTCCACTCTATCTCATGCCACCATGCTCCCTCTTTCCTGTGCCCAAAATCCCTTTTTGGGTCAGGATTTGGTTGTAGTTGCGGTGGAAAGGGAATGGGCGAAGGGCCTAATCCTACTTTGCCCCTACCTCCGCCAAGGGCGTGAGCGTAGTCATGGTATGAAGCGGGAGGACGGCAAGGCCTGTTGCCGGGTGACGTTGTTTATTTTAAAAATATAATAACAAGGACTCATTCCTTGGTGTGAGCCTCGCTCACGCACAAAAGAACCCGACAAACACCCTTTTTCTTCACTAAAACGTTGATTAACAAGTACAATTCATACGAAATATAAGCATAAGCAAGGGGTTACAAAGTTTAAATTCGGCAAGTGCCCGCGGGCTTAAGATCTAAAAAAAGATAAGATGCCCGTAATCCCTTTCTTGTCCCTCTCCTCAGGAAGTGGATCAAGATAGCAGGAGGGCAAAAGAGTGCCTAGGCGAGGTACACGCGGCAGAAGACACCAAGAGAACATCCCGGTGGCCGTCCAGAAGAGGGCTAGCGATGAAGGTGCCGGGGGAGGAGCCGAAAGATGAGGCAGCAGGCCAGCAATATGAGACAAAGGCGTCGATGCCATCGTACTCTGACTTGACGACCCGCCACCCACCTTCTTCGTCTTCTCCGGCCTTCAAGCGCCAACCGCCAAAAGCGACAGCCCCGAGAAGTTCAAGGAGCTGGCTTGAGGGTCTGTCGCCAAGAACTACCCCCCGGTAAATCGCTTTGCCGGGGAGAAGGCCAGGTGCAGATGGTGGTGCTGCCGGCGTCGCCTTGTGGGCGCGTGCGAAGGTTTTCCAACCACGACGAAGAAGCATTACATGAGGGACGGGGAACTCCATGTTCGCCCAGATATCACCATTGGAACATCCCTTCATGTGAAGCCTCAACCTCGATGGCTGGTCAACCTCCAGCACCCTCGAGAACAGCTCTGGAAGGTGAAGACGGCTACGCGGCGGTTCGCGCAGCTGCAAGATAAACTCCAGCGCCGTGTCTCCGACATGGCCGCTTGACGAAGCGGGAGGAGGCGACAGCGCCGCAGGTGCCCCACTTCCACGTCCACTTCTGCCTCGACCACCTCGCCGACCGCGACCCCGTCCAGCACCTCCGCCTTGGGCGGTTGGCTCTTCCTTGACCGCCGCGGCTCTTTGGCGAGAGGAAGATCTAGTCGCCTCCGCAGAGGGACGACCGTGACCGCACCCTCTCGGCATGATGGTGGATGGAGAACGGAGAAGAAGTGAAGACGCAAGGGGATTCCCCTCCTTCTCCTCCCGATTCCCCTTTTATAGCCAAGAAGGAAGGGCTGGGGGCTGGCTCCATATCTTCTCTGAAGGGCCCTTTCGAGTCCGGCTCATTAAAGCCATTGGCAACGAGGGAGGTCGTCGACCGCCCTCCCCGCACCAATCAAAGGCGCACGGGTATCTGCCATGGCACGCCCGTGCGTCCGCCACCTACCCTACGCCATGCATGCGGCGTACGTGGCGAAAGAGGCGGGCATAGTTGGAAGCATGAAATGACGATTATCATCCCGTGAATAAAGGCTATTCACGGGCCAGTGCGAGCACGACAGACAGAATATTGTAGCAGTTATCCCCTACCGCGCGTGCCCGTGCACTGTTTGGGCCTTGCCCAACGACGCTTCGCACTCATGTGTGGCCCAGGCCCGGGGGCTCCTGCCGGTGTACTAAAGTTTGGGCCCTTTAGCACCCCATACTTGTGCACGGGCAGTCATAGCCACACCCGCGACAAGGCCTGAAGGGGGCGATCGAGGACAGATACAAGACGAAGAGAAGAGGACAAGCCAGAAGCCAGAGAACAGAGGACAAGCCATACCCCCGACGAGATCCTTGCCGGGACGGCTTGCGAGACCCCGGCAAGATCCTTGCTGGGACGACTTACAGAACACTAACAAGAGCGCCACCCTTGGGGTTGAGAGCTCTGACACCATCGACAAAGTTAAGGCCCAGACCCAGGAGCGTGCGCGTAGTGGCGTGCAGATCTTTGTGAAGGCTAGAAGATGAAGTACCTGGCAAGATCCTTGTCAAGGACGTCCGCGAGGCCCCGAAAAAATCCTTGCCAGGGACATCGGCAAGACTCTGCCACCCCGTCATCGCTCCAGCATGGTGGCCGACCTACCAGCCTGGCAAGCACCTGCGTGGTGGCATGCAGATCTTCATGAAGATCCTGCCACCTCTCCAGCGCAGCAGCTGGCTAGCCAACTTGGCACTGCATGCCTCATAGGCATGGACGCGTTTCGAGACGGGGCGGGGCGGCAACGGATGGGACGGGCTCTCCCCCTGTCCCTAATAAAGCTGAAGGGCACGTAAGCAACCCATTTAATGCTTTTGTCCTAAGACGGCGATGATAAACATAGACACTGTAGCTACTTTACACCTTCTGTATGCCACTATGGCAGCCCCTTGGACATATAAAAGGAGGCCCACGGCGTACTGAGGAGGATTCGGACTTTTGAACCTCTCGGCCCAGCTTGCATGCGTAGCAGCGAGCCTAAGCTCAAGAACACATAATACACACTCAAGTAGGACTAGGGTTTTACGCTTCTCAGTGGCCCGAACCTGGGTAAAAATCCGCCGTGTTGATCATTAGATCTGCTCTTTGCACCACCCCTCTTCCCTGCCAAACCGTAGAAGGGATCCACGTGGTCCCGTAGGTGTCGTTACCACCGACACATGGATATAGCGCTATACGTGGAATAGAAGGTGGTAGAGGTTGTGAGGAGAAGACAAAAAAGAAGTCTCAATCAACTAGGGAAATTAATGGTCTATGGACATGCCCATCAATTGATATCGATGCAAGTGAGTAGGGATTGCCATGCAATGGATTCACTGGAGCTATAAGTGTATGAAAGCTCAAAAGAAAACTAAGTGGGTGTGCATCCAACTTTCTTGCTCTCGAAGACCTAGGGCAATTTGAGGAAGCCCATAATTGGAATATACAAGTAAAGTTCACTAGTATATGAAAGTGATAAAATAGGAGACTCTCTGTCATGAAGGCCATGGTGCTATTTTGAAGCACAAGTGTGGAAAAGGATAGTAACATTGTCCCTTCTCTCTTTTTCTCTCATTTTTTATATTTTGTGGGCTCTTTGGCCTCTTTTTTTATTGGGCTCTTTGGCCCTTTTTTATGTTTTAAGTCCCGAGTCTCATCCCGACTTGTGGGAGAATCATAGCCTCCATCATCCTTTCCTCACATGGGACAATGCTCTAATAATGATGATTGCTATGGTACATATAGCATTCCCTGCCATGGCGAGGGAGTGGTTCATAGATTCTCAAGGTTTCGAGGAGAAATACAGAGAGAATTACAGAGAGAGGAAGGCTTGGGGAAGAATAAGCTCGGGGATAAGATCTCGATTGGCTACAATCATTTCCTGCCTCACACCTACACACACAACGTCTATTTATCTGAGTACGATGGGCCGGTCCCTCGGCCCACGGACTGAGGCCCAAGTTACAAGTCGTTGCACTCCCCCCTCCTTAAGCAACAGCTTGACCTCAAGCTGTTGGAAGCTCTGTCAGTGCACTGGACCACTCCCAGGTTGCCATGGACAGTGGTAGCCCTGACCATGTGATCTTGTACTGCTTGCGTCTGCGCCCTCCGACACGCACCCACCGCGACGCCAGAACCTGCGCGGGCTTGGACGATGTTGTCAGTTGCTGCGCGTACTGAAGCTCTTCAGTTGTGCTACCATCACCTGGTGGTGCGGCCGGCTTGAGCAAGGAAACGTGCACCACCGGGTGTATCTTGCTTGTTGCTGGTAACAGAAGACGATAAGTGACATCTCCAATGCGCTCCAAGACCTGAAATGGACCAAAGTATTTGAAACCCAGTTTGTGGTTAGTGCGACGAGCCACCGACTGTTGCATATATGGTTGAAGTTTCAGATATGCCCAATCGCCTGGTTGAAACACCCGCTCAGAGCGATGCTTGTCTTCCTGAGTTTTCATGCGCTGTTGAGCGTGTTGAAGTTGATAACGTATAAGTGCAGTCATGGCATTTCTCTCTGACAACCAACTGGTAAGATCTGTAGGTGTATCTGACTGTAGATTTCCAACGCCCAGATGCCTTGGTTCATAACCATAGAGAACCTTGAAGGGTGTATGTCCATGAGCAGAATGGAAATTTGTATTGTACCAGTATTCAGCCTGTGAGATCCATTGTGCCCATTTCTTGGGTGCCGAATGCACCATGCACCTTAAAAAAGTCTCCCCACACTGATTTAACTTCGCTGTTTGGCCATCAGTTTCAGGGTGGTTTGCAGTATCATGTTCATCTTGGTGTCAGTAAGTTTGCACAACTCCTGCCACACATTGCTAGTGAACAATGGATCTCTGTCAGTTATGAGAACTTTAGGTAGTCCATGTAACTTATAAACATTGTCCAAATATGCTTGTGCAACAGAGAGTGCAGTAAAGGGATGACAAAGTGGTATGAAATGACCATATTTGCTGAACTTGTCTATGACAACCAAGATTGTGTCATAGTTTTTGCTTTTGGGAAGACCGCTGATGAAATCCATACTAACCATATTCCAAGCTTCTTTAGGTATGGGAAGAGGACTAAGCAAACCTGGTTTCTTTATGTGCTCTGACTTAGCCTGCTTACAGATAGAACATAACTTGACAAACTGTTCCACTGATTGTTTGAGAGCAGGCCAGGAGAATAATGCTTTCACTCTCTGATATGTGCCTTGCACCCCAGAATGTCCACCAATGCCACTTGAGTGCAGTGAGAGCAGAATTGCTTGATGTGCTTCTTTGTTTTCTCCCAACCAAACTCTCCCCTTGTGCCTGATAATTCCTTGCTGCAGGGAAAACCCCTTGTTATTACTGCCAATTACACTTAATTCAGTGAGCAATTCTTTTGCTAGAGGGTCTGCCAGGTAACCATCAGCTACTACTTCCAACCACTGAGGTGTGCATTAAGACAAGGAGTATAGTGCAGTTTGTGTTTCCACTCTGGAGAGAGCATCGGCGGCACCATTTTCCAACCCTTTTTTGTACACCACACTATATTTAAGGCCCATAAGCTTTAACAGTGCTTTCTGTTGAATGTGGTTGGAAA
The DNA here is from genome assembly GCA_021605145.1 of Aegilops bicornis. Classification (NCBI taxonomy): domain Eukaryota; kingdom Viridiplantae; phylum Streptophyta; class Magnoliopsida; order Poales; family Poaceae; genus Aegilops; species Aegilops bicornis. Next base: position 344,936,503 of record CM038673.1, on the reverse strand, counting down.
TTTTTTGGTCCTGAAAGTGTATCAGACTGCGGTGATCAGTGCTAATAGTAAAGTGATCATGTTGCAGATAGGATTTCCATTTCTCCACTCCTAACAAAATTGCCAAACACTCCTTCTCATAAGTGGACATGCCCTGTGCTTTAGGTCCTAGAGCTTTACTGAGGTATGCAATAGGATGTCCTTGCTGCATCAAGACTGCTCCAATCCCCACATTACTAGCATCTGTCTCTATTGTGAATGGTTTATTGAAATCTGGCAAAACACTGGAGCAGTAACCAATGTAGTCTATAGTTGCTGAAAAGCTTCTTGATTAGTGGGTGTCCACACAAACACAACATTTTTCTTGAGTAAGTCTGTCAAGCTTCTACTGATGATGCCATAGTTCTTGATGAATTTTCTGTAATATCATGTGAGCCCTAGAAATCCTCTCACTTGTTTGACAGTAGTGGGAATAGGCCAGTCCTTGACTGCTTGCACTTTAGCAGGATCTGTACTTACTCCATCCTTGCTAATAACATGGCCCAAGTATTCTAACTTCTGCCGAGCAAAGGAACACTTACTCATCTTTAAATAGAGCTGGTTAGCAGCTAATAGGTCGAATACTTCCTTAAGGTGCTTGAGGTGTTCCTTGAATGTAGCACTGAACACCAGTATGTCATCCATAAAATAGAGCACACTTTTCCTGAGTAAGGGAGCTAACATAGTATTCATCCCAGTCTGAAAAGTAGCAGGTCCTTCAGTCACTCCAAAAGGAATAACTTTAAATTCATATAATCCATTGCGCACTTTAAAAGAAGTTTTATGCTCCTCTCCTTCCACCAATCGAATTTGGTGGTATCCTGCTCTCAAATCCAACTTGGTGAACCACATAGCTCCAGCTAACTCATCCAATAACTCATCCACGACAGGCATGGGGTACTTATGTTTCACAGTGATTGCATTCAAGTGACGATAATCAACACAAAAACGCCAGGTACCATCCTTTTTCCTGACTAGTAAAACAGGAGAAGCAAATGCACCGGAACTTAATTGAATAATACCATGTTGTAGCATAGTAGCTATTTGTTTTTCTATCTCATTTTTCTGGATTGGATTATATCTGTAGGGTTTGACATTGATAGGCACAACCCCAGGCAACAGAGGAATTTTGTGATCAAAACTTCGGTGTGGAGGTAGAGATGTAGGTTCTGAGAACAAATCCTTGTGTTCAGCAAGCAGTTTCTGTACTTCTTCAGGCACAATTTCTGACTGAGGTGTAGTGTCAGATATGTGATAGAGATGAATAATGTGATCCACAGCATCAGTCTGCAGTAAACCTTTCAGTTCTTGTGCTGACATTTGTTTGCAATCAGTTGCAGTTTCCAGAATTCCTGTCAGTGTTACTTCTGTGTTTTTGTAACTGAATTTCATGATTTTCTTGCGCCGGTCAACCCACATGGGACTCATGGTCTCCAACCAATTCATTCCCAAAATGATGTCATAGTTATCCAGTGGCAATGCTTTCAGAGATATAGTAAAGCTAGTACCCTGACACCACCATTGGAGTCCCAATACTTGTTTATAGCAGGTTAACAAGCCACCACCGGCTACTCTAACTGAAGTTGGATGGATCTGTTCAACAAGGCACTGCAGTTTCTCCACTAATTTCTCACTAATGAAGTTATTTGAGCTACCAGAGTCAATCAAAATAAGCAGATGAGTTTTCCCTATCATGCCCTGCAACTTGATACTCTCTTTGCAAGAAGTTCCACTAACTGCTTGAATAGATAACTTCATTACAATTTCTTCTGTCTCAGACGCAGTATCACTGTCTTCTCTTACTTGTGCCTCATCCAATTACTCTGGAATTTGTAGTGCTGATAATAACTCCTCCATAACATGTATTTGAATTGATGTGGGACACTTGTGACCTGGTCCAAATTTCTCTCCACATTTGAAGCACTCCCCTCTGGCCCTTCTCTGAGCCCTAAGATTATCAAATTTCTCATAGAACTTCCCTTTCTCTCTTATTTTCTGATCTCCAGGAGCTAACCCAAGTAATCCTTGGTGCACATACTGCTTGTTCCTCTGCTTGAAGTCTGATTTGACTACTGGTCGACTAGTATCTTCAGCTAGCAATGCCTCTTGTGTTTGTGCACAAGCAAATGCCACATCCACCGTTACTGGGTGCTGCAATTTTACTGCTACCCGTATCTCTTGTTTCAGTCCTTCCATAAACTGATTTACAAAAAATGTCTCATCATATGCAGGATTGTACATAAGTATCTTATCCATATACTCCTCAAAACAGTGAGCATAATCATCCACTGAACCTTCCTGTCGCAAGGCAAAGAACACATCCATTAATCTAGAGTACTTGTTTCTATTGAACTTGGCGAACACTGCAACACACAGCTGAGGCCAGGAGTCAATTGTGTGCATAGCTTCATATGTCTGCAACCAGAGAGCTGCATTGCCTTGAAAATGCATAGTAGCAAAGTCAACCCACAAATTTGCTTGGACAGAGTACATCCTGAAGTATTTCTCGCATTGCTGCTTCCACCACTTTGGATTATCACCATCAAATTTTGGAAAATCAGACCGAGGAATGCGAGGACTGAATATCGAATGGGAACACTGTGTTGCTGAATTGGGCGACACTCCGTGCTCATCAAGTTCATCAGAGAATTCCTCATAGGCTTGAAAATGATTGCGGGAATGCTCACCCTGTCCTTGGACCGATCGGATGTTGCGTTGTACCCGCATCTTGACGCCTGCCAGATTTCCCTCACGACGCGACACTTCCACCCTCAACCCCCCTGCACGCTGTTGTGATTGCGGCAGAGTAGATGGTGTGGTCTGCGCCTGTTCCAGGGACGAGACACGCTTGAGGACTCCAGTGAGGGAGCGCTTCATCTCATCCACCGCTGCATCCAGCCCGTTGTTGGCGATGAGAAGCCAACCCATCATTGCCTCTGTACGGTCGAGCGACGCGGTGGTGGTCTGTGCGAGCGCATCAAACGCCTTCGTCGAGGACGACGCAGAGCCGTCGACGGCGGTGCGCAGCTCCTCGATCCCCTTGGCGTTGTGCACCCCTGCCTCTGAAATGGCCTTGCTCTGCGCGATGGTCGCTTGAATCAGCTGCTGCATCTCCGTGAGCGTCATCTCTGCTGCCGCCATGCGTGCAGAGAGCGTTGGCTTGTCGGATTTCTTCGCCGTGGTTACGGCCGGTTGTCCCAACCCAACTCAGGTACACCGAAGTGTTTTGCGCGTAATTCCCAGAGGAATCGCACATTTCATCAGGTATTAGGGGTCAATCGGCAGATCGAATCACCGGAAATTATTTTGCGCGGATCTGACGAGGCTCTAGATACCAAATGCTACGGTACAGATAGCATTCCCTGCCATGGCGAGGGTGCGGTACATAGATTCTCAAGGTTTCGAGGAGAAATACAGAGAGAATTATAGAGAGAGGAAGGCTTGGGGAAGAAGAAGCTCGGGGATAAGATCTCGATTGGCTACAATCATTTCCTGCCTCACACCTACACACGCAACGTCTATTTATCTGAGTACGATGGGCCGTCCCTCAGCCCACGGACTAAGGCCCAAGTTACAAGTCGATGCAATGATCATCATACTTTTATTTACTTACAAGTCAAGAATTACAACTCGATACTAGAACAAAGATATGACTCTATATGAATGCCTCCGATGGTGTACTGGGATGTGCAATGATCTAGCATGGCATGTATAAAAAATATAACGGTGGCCAAGCCACAAATACTATGCCAACTACATGCTCATGCAAAGCAATTTGACAATGATGGTATGTGTCATAATAAACGAAACGGTGGAAGTTGCATGGCAATATATCTTGGAATGGCTATGGAAATGGCATAATAGTTAGGTATGTTGGCTGTTTTGAGGAAGGGTATATGGTGGGTTTAATGCACCGGCGAAAGTTGCACGGTACTAGAGAGGCTAGCAATGGTGGAAGGGTGAGAGTGCGTATAATTCGTGGACTCAACATTAGTCATAAATAACTGATATACTTATTGCAAAAATTTCTTAGCCATCAAAGGAAAGAACTAATGCGCAGGCTCCTAGGGGGATAGATTGGTAGGAAAAGACCACCGCTCATCCCCGACCGCCACTCATAAGGAAGACAACCAAAAAAAAGTTATGCTCTAACTTCATCGCATAACGATAGACCATACGTGCATGCTTCGGGAATCACAAACATTAACACAAGTATTTCTACTAATACACAATTACTCTCTAGCATGACTCTAATACCACCATCTTTATATCTCAAAGCAAATGCAAGGAATCAAACTTCTCATATATTCAATGCTCTTTATGAAAGTTTTTATTATATCCCTCTTGGATGCCCATCATATTAGGACCAAATTCATAACCTAAGCAAATTGCCATACTCTTTTTAAGACTCCCAAAATAATATAAGTAAAGCAAGAGAGTTCATCTATTTATACAAAATAAAACCACCACCGTGCTCTAAAAAGATATAAGTGAAGCACTAGAGCAACTACCTAGCTCAAAAGATATAAGTGAAGCACATAGAGTATTCTAGTAAATTCACGATTAATGTGTATCCCTCTCAAAAGGTGTGTATAACAAGGATGATTGTGTCAAACTAAAAAGCAAAGACTCATATAATACAAGACTCTCCAAGCAAAACACATATCATGTGGTGAACAAAAATATATCCTCAAGTAAATTTACCGATAAATTGAAGACAAAAGAGGGGATGCCATCTGGGGCATCCCCAAGCTTAGATGCTTGGTTGTCCTTGAATATTACCTTGGGGTGCCTAAGCATCCCCAAGCTTAGGCTCTTGCCACTCCTTATTCCGTAGTCCATCAAATCTTTACCCAAAACTTGAAAACTTTACAACACAAAACTCAACATAAAACTCATAAGCTCCGTTAGTATAATAAAGCAAATAACCAATTTAGGTACTGTTGTGAACTCATTTTAAATTTATACTGGTGTTATATCTACTGTATTCCAACTTTTCCATGGTTCATACCCCCCGATACTACCCGTAGATTCATCAAAATAAGCAAACAACACAATGAAAACAGAATCTGTCAAAAACAGAACAATATGTAGTAATATGGAAATTTCGTATACTTATTTTACTTTACAAATTATGAAAAATTAGGACAATCTAGCAATTTGTATATCAATAAAATGGAAAAAATTCAGAATTTTTCGTCGCTCCAGTAGATCAGATCAATTCTATTACTCGGCGCACAAGTTTCTGTTTTTCAGCAAAATGAAATCAACTATACCATGGACCATCCCAAAGTTCTTACTTGGTACAACACTAATTAAAACACTAAAACACAATTACTACAGAAGCAATATTGTGTATTTATTGAAAAACAGAAGCAAAAACAAAAAAACACAAAATAAAATTGGGTTGCCTCCTCAAATAAGCGCTATTATTTTATGCCCCTAGCTAGGCATAATGCAAAGATCTAGGTATTGTCATCTTTGGTATTAAATCCATAAGTAGCCCTCATAATAGATTCATCTGGTAACTTGATTTTATTTCTTGGAAAGTGTTCCATGCCCTTCCTTCACGAAAATTGAAATCTAATGTTTCCTTCTTTCATATCAATAATTGCACCAATCGTTCTTAGGAAAGGTCTACCAAGTATAATAGGGCATGTAGGATTGCAATATGTATCAAGCACGGTAAAAATCTACGGGCACATAATTCCTATTTGCAACAATAATAACATCATTAATCCTTCCCATAGATTTCTTAATAGTGGATTCCGCTAGATGTAAATTTAAAGAACAATCATCAAATTTATGGAAACCTAGCACATCACATTAAGTTTTTGGAATAGTGGAAACACTAGCACCCAAATCACACAAAGAATTGAACTCATAATCTTCAATCCTAATTCTAGTAGTAGGTTCCCATTCATCATAAAGCTTTCTAGGGATTGAAACTTCCAACTCAAGTTTTTCTTCAAAAGATTTCATCATAGCATCAACGATATGTTTAGTAAAACCCTTATTTTGATTATAAGCATGAGGTGAAATAAGCATGGATTGCAACAAGGAAATACAATCTATTAAAGAACACTTATCATAATTAAAATCTTTAAAATCCAAAAGAGTGTGTTCATCGCTACCTAAAGTTTTGACCTCTCCAATCCCACTTTATCAAGTCTTTCATTAAGATCTTCACTCTCCAAATTATTGGGACGCCTTCTAGCTAAAGATGACTCATCTCCAGTCCCTTCTTTATCAAGTTTTATATTAGAAAACAAAGATTCAATAGGAGTCACACCAATCACATTAAGATCTTCATCATTATTATCAAAAAACTAGAAGAACAAGCTTTTTCTAGCCAATCTCTCTTAGCATGCATCCTAGCGGTTCTCTCTCTGCTTTAATTAATAGAAATTTTAATACATTTCAGAGATTCAATAAAATCAATCTTGGGTGGAATAGATCTAATCTTAAAGGAATCAATCTCATGAGAAATTATATCAACGTTTCTGGCCAAATCATCATCTTGAGCAATTTTTCTTCAACCGTAGCATTGAAAATCTTTTGAGAATTAATGAAATATTTAAAATTATTCTCAAGGTCAGAGGGTATCTTATTATAATTTCCATAAGAATTGTTGAAGGAATTACCATAATTATTAGAGGAATTACTAGGAAACGTCCTAGGGTTGAAGTTTCCTGTATACGCATTATTACCAAAATTGCCCCTACCAGCAAATTTCACATCCATAGATTCATTATTATTCTCAATCAAAGTGGACAAAGGCATATCATTAGGATCAATAGGAGCACTCTTACTAGCAATCAATTTCATAAGTTCATTCATGTAACATCCCAAATTTTCAATTTGGAATGTTATACATTAAGTCATCATGCATATCATATTTTCTTGCATTTTCCGATCCTAGAAAATTTCACGCAACTCAAGGACCCTCGGAGAGAGTTGGAGATTTCATTATTTTCATATTTGAGCTTTCTCAAATTTTGAAAATAGGATCATTTGGATTTATTTATTTTATCTTCAATTATTTTTCCAATAAAAAAATTTAGAGAGGGAATAATATGACTTTCCCAAAATTTAGGAAAAATGAAGATTTAATAAATAAATCAAATTTTGATTTTTCGAGTTTATTTGCTTTAGGGAAAAATGAGTATTTTAAAAATATGCATTTTGGCCCTCAGATTAAAGTTCATTTTGTTCGACTAATTTTTTGGTGTCAGGTAAAATTTATTTTATTAAATTTGGAGTTCATTTAGATTTTATTTTATCCGCTTTTATGTGAGTTTTTAAAACAAAAAATGTCGCACTTTGGGGCCCGGCCCAACCCCCTCCCCTCATGGCGCCTTGGTGTCCTCGCCGCCGCCAGTACGGCTCGCCACGCCCGCCGCGTGGCCTCCCCAAGGCACCCCTCCTCCTTAAAAGCCCCCTCGACCCACCCGCCGCTCGCCACCCGAGCCGCCCTTGACGCCGACACCGCCGCCCGACGCCGCCGAGCCACCCGCCGTCGCCCGACGCTGCGCCGTCGCCCGACGCCCTGCCGCCCGCCGGAGCCCCTTTCGCCCGCCGGCGACCTCGCCGGAGGTAGCCGCCGCGCCGCGCCTTCCCGCTCCGGTTTTCAAAAAAAACCTTCCGGTTTTCTTTCCGTTGTTCGGTTTTAAAAAAAAAACCCTAGATCGGTTTATTTTTTTTGGTTTAGTTATTTAGTGAACGTTCACCGATCCGTTCGTTTTAACGAACGCGTTCACCGGTTAGTTTCTGTTAACGAACGACCGTTCGTTTAACTGTTCGTCGTTTTTCTTTTAACCAGATTTAATCCGTTATTTTCCAATCTTGATTTCAGATCCAATTTTTGTTCTAGTTTATTTTCTCGCTCGTTTATCGGAATCAGGTGATTCAAGCGCCTGGAGTTTTGTTACGAAACCGCCGTTCTGATTAATCCACTTAAACAAAGTTTTGCTAATGTAAAATTTGACCTAGTTTCAAATTGCTAGAACCGAGACGTTTTCTTTCGACGTTTGACTTTCGTTGCTTTATTTGATTCGATTCTTTTTGCAACCAGGGTTCTTAAGTTGAACAATCTGCTCAGATCTTCTATTCGAGATTTACCTGTGCATTAGATGAGTACTTATTGTATGCTTGTTGTTTGTCTGCGATAGATCACCCGGAGTGCGCCGCTTGTTACTTCGAGTCTCTAGGTTTCGCGGATCGTCGGCAAGGCAAGTAACACTTGATCATACCTTTTCTACTACCCAGTTTTATGCATTACATCAATCCTCAAACACTTGCATGATTAGGATCTACTTAAATTGTGGGATGGGAAGTAGATTGAGGTAGTACCTATTACCTGTTTTACTTATGAAACCTTGGGAGTTACTTCTACGTTTGCTTATTTGCCATGCTATGCTAGTAGACGTGGATTGGGTGAGTGATATCCATGATGATATGAGATTGTTAATTAAAGGTTTATTTAAGGTGGCAACTTAAACACACATCTGGGTGGATTGAGGCACCTGGTTTCTATCAGGACTTGCCTGTTTTTCTTGGACCGCCACCCATGCTCAAAGGGATCATAAGATTATTCAAACTAGAAACTTCCGTGTGCAGCCACAAGCCATTATGGGCTCTGGCATAGTTGAGTAAGTCGTGCGAACTCTTATAGTGGTGGACTAGCAGATGTAGGGGATGTAGGTGTACCGGTCCACCCATCGTAAGGTGCTAGCGCTTCTGAAAGACTGTGTCTCGGTCATCCGTCTCTCAAACACCATGTAGTGCGAGAACCAAACGGAGGCGATCGAGTCTTGTGGGGAAAAGTGCGCAAACCTCTGCAGAGTGTATAAACTAATCATGATTAGCCGTGTCCCCGGTTATGGACATCTTGAGTATCTAGTACTTGAATATCATGTGAATCTCAACATGTTACTTTAATTAATGTTATTGGGTTTTTAATGAGTATTTTTAATTGGGATTGAGGATGCTGTCAACCATTCTCAATGTTTAACAACCACCATGATAGTTGAAAAAATTTATTCCTTTGCAGTAGGGAAAAACTGGCTTTATGCAAAAATCAGAATCAGAGAGCTTTTCCACCAGCCATATATGCATGTAGTATAGGCTTATTCCTTCATTACTCTCTATGTGTTACATTGCCAAGATATTCCATGTGCTGACCGTTTGGCTGCAACTTTCATGTTGCACACTTTTCGCATTTATTTAGTAAGGTGTTTTAGGTCGTGGTTCTATACTCAGTGATGCCGATGGAGTTGATGGACTCACTTATCTTCCAAGTCTTCCGTTGTTATCATTATTAGATGGCCTTAAGCCATATTTATTGTAATAAGTCCTCTCTTGGACAACGTTGTAATAAGTGTGTGATTGCTACTCTGTTATATATCCTTGAAATCTTGTGTGGTGTCGACATCGATCCAGGATGACACTGAGCACGTAGACTTGATCCATTCGGGTCGTGTCGCTTCAGAGATGGTATCAGAGCACACGCTGACTGTAGGACACGACCACTAAGTTAAAGCCATAGATCACTACTCTCTTCTCATTTTCTGACTCCTCATCTTTTCTACTCTTTTAGGATGAAGGACGCGAAGATCAAGTACACCCAAACGGATGAAGGCACACCTTTTGGATTTCACTTGAAGGAAGTCACTAAGTACCTAACCATTGGACTACCAAGTTTCACCGGGACTTTCAACGCCACTCGCTCAAGAGGAGCGCTGGAAGATTCAAGCTCATGTACCGGGAAGGACGTCACTTCCCCAATCACCAAGCCTATAGATAGTGTTTTCGGTGCACCAACCTCGAGTGCAGGAAAGAGCATGGCAGCTCATATCACCATGGGACGCATTGGAGAAGTTTATCAAGAAGACCTCAAGGACACCATCTATCAGATTTGCGGACGCCGAGATGAACAATGGGAGATAGTCAGCACCAAGAAGGATAGATCCATTGCAGCTTTCATCCAGGAGTTAAACCAGCACATTCGACGCCAGGAGAACCAGATGTGCAATGATATGCTTGAGTTGAAGAACGCGAAAGGAAGGATCATCGAACTCGAAGGAGAACTAAGGTCAACACGTAAGGACTACATGGACGAGATCGTAGCGTTAGCAAGACACAATAACGATCTTAAGTATGAGATTGAAGAACTCAAGAAGAAATTGGCACTCAAGAATGAAGACCAGTACGCCGGTTGTCCAAGCGACTACATCAACATCGACGACACCGACTCGGATCCAAGTGAACCCGACTTTGAAGATGAAGCTGGAGCAGACATCATGGAGTCTTCCACCGGTTCAAATTAGTAGATGACCCCCACATATTAGTAGTATTTCCTCCATGTAACCTTTTTAGTTCACGCACTTTTGCGACAGTTAGACCGTTGTAAGCCCTTTGTTTGAATTGAATGAAGTGATTTTGTGTGCATTTGCTCATATACATTTGGGTAGTGTTTCTCCTTAGACCCCACTCTATTCTTAAATTCTCATCTTTTCTAAACCCATTAGATGCCTCCGAGACGCGACCCCGGATTTGTTTTCCCGCCAGAGATCACCCAGTTGATTCAGCAGCAGAACACTTTGATCCAAACATTGGTGCAGAATCAAGGCAACAACAACAACAACCCACCGCCACCACCACCTGCGGATCACTTGACACGTTTCTTAAGACTGAATCCGCCAGTATTTTCCAGTAGCACCGAGCCGATAATAGCAGATGATTGGCTCCGTAAGGTAGGAAGGGAGTTGACCACTGCAGGATGTACAGATGGAGAGAAGGTGAAGTTTGCTGCACACCAACTTGAAGGACCAAAGAAGAAGCATGGTGGGAGAATTTTACAGCCACTTACCTCAGAGACACGGTCACATGGGATCAGTTTGACAAGCTTTCCGACCGCCCATGTTTCAGCAGGAGCTATGGCCATGAAGAAGCGTGAGTTTCGCAACTTACGCCAAGGAGGAAGGACTGTTGGCCAGTATGTGGATGATTTTAGTAAATTAGCACATTATGCCCCAGATGACGTTGCTACAGATGCAGCTAAGCAGGAGAAGTTTCTGGAAGGACTGAATGATGAGTTAAGCATGCAGTTGATGGTAGCAAGTTTCAATAACTACCAGGAGTTGGTAGACCGTGCCCTCATGATTGAAGGAAAGCAGCAGCAAATTGAGAACCGCAAGAGGAAGTATGGACAGGGAAGTATAACTCGAGCCCGGCAGAAGCCTCGTTATACCCCTAAACAAGGAGTTCAGGCCAAAGATACCCACGGAGGAAGTAATTCGCACAACCATAATGGCACCAAGAATGGGAACGGGAATGGAGGAAGCAATGGATGTAATCTGCGCCACCCCATCAACCCCAACCAAGAAAGACCTAAGCCACGCCACTGTTTCAAGTGTTCCAAGACCGGACATTATGCAAATGACTGTCCGTAAGGCCAAGGTGGCAATGGAAGCTCTGGAAAGAAGCCAAACCCTTTCAACAGGGGATGGTGAACCACATTGATGTGGAGGGGTTGAAGATCAGCCCGATGCAAAGAATCGGTAAGTTTTTGGTTAAGTCATTTACTGCACTAGTTCTTTTCGACACCGGTGCATCGCATTCATACATATCAAGGGGATTTGTAGAGAAGTATGGTCTACCTACTCGGATTCTTAAAACCCCTTTGCTAGTAAGCTCACCAGAGCGGAGTATATGGCAGAACAAGGATGTTTTCAAATGCCATTAAGTATAGGAAGGCATGTGTTCTCGTGGATTTGATCATTTTGGAATCCCAAGGATTTGATGTGATTCTCGGTATGGATTGGCTGTCGATGTATGGAGGAAACATCGATTGCGCAAGTAAGACGATTTTGCTCACAACACCAGAAGGAAGGAGAATTAAGTATGTATCACGGCATCAGCCGAGGAGAGCTCATGTAAATTGCTTATCAGGAGTGGTGCAGGAAGAGGTGCCAGTAGTAAAGGATTTCCCTGATGTATTTCCTGAGGAATTGCCAGGAATGCCACCGGAGAGAGATATTGAGTTTTTGATTGAACTTTTGCCAGGAACAGGCCCAATATCGAAGCGACCATACAGGATGCCCGCACAGGATTTGGCGGAAATCAAGAAGCATATTAAGGAGTTATTGGATAAAGGTTTTATACGCCCAAGTTCTTCGCCTTGGGGATCACCCGTACTGTTAGTGGAGAAGAAGGATGGATCGTTAAGGATGGTTGTTGATTATCGTGGATTGAATGAAGTAACAATCAAGAACAAGTACCCACTACCAATGATAAATGATCTGCTTGATCGTTTGCAAGGAACTAAAGTGATTTCCAAGATCGATTTGCGATCAAGGTACCATCAGTTGAAGATTCGGGAACAGGACATACCTAAGACAGCATTTACCACGAGATATGGACTGTATGAGTACACCGTTATGTCATTTGGGTGACTAACGCTACCGCCTATTTCATGAACACGATGAACAAAGTGTTTATGGAGTTTTTGGATAAGTTCGTCGTGGTGTTCATAGATGATATTTTGATTTTCTCGAAGAATGAAGAGGAACATAAGGAACATTTGCGATTGGTTTTGGAGAAACTAAGGAACATCGATTATATGCCAAGTTCAAAGAAATGTGAATTTTGGCTAAAGGAAGTTGGATTTCTCGGACATGTTATATCCGGAGAAGGGATAGCGATTGACCCCACAAAGGTTGAGACCAGAATCAAATGGGAAGCACCAACGACAGCTTGGAGAGATTCAGAGTTTCCTTGGACTCGCAGGATACTACCAAGATTCATCGAGAATTTCTCAAGGATTGCAAAGCCTATGACAGAATTGTTGAAGAAGGATACCAAGTTCATATGGACTGAGGATTGTGAGGCAAGTTTTCAGGAGTCGAAGAAAAGATTGGTTACCTCACCAGTGTTAATTTTGCCAGATCAGACCAAGGATTATGAGGTGTATTGCGACGCTTCGCGTCGAGGACTTGGAGCAGTGCTTATGCAAGAAGGAAGAGTTGTTTCGTATGCTTCACGACAGCTTAAGCCTCATGAGTTGAATTATGCCACACATGATTTGGAGTTAGCAGCCGTTGTGCACGCATTGAAGACCCGAGACATTTTCTCATTGGAAATCATTGTGAGGTGTATACGGATCCCAAGAGTTTGAAGTACATCTTCACGCAGAAGGAATTAAACCTTAGACAGAGGAGATGGTTGGAGCTAATAAAGGATTATGATATGAGATTGCATTATCACCCCGGAAAGGCTAACGTTGTAGCAGACGCATTGAGCCGTAAGAGCCACGTCAATACATTAATAATGGGAGGAATACCCAAGGAGTTAGCCGAGGATCTTTGAGAGCTATGTTTGGAAATAGTTCCGAGAGGCTATGTAGCAGCATTGGAGATTCAGTCTACGCTGATGGACAAAATCAGAGAAGCTCAAAAGGCAGACAAGGAAGTTGCCTCTATAAAGGAGAAAATGAGCGAAGGAAAAGCTAAGGGATTTCGTGAGGATGAGCACGACACCCTATGGTTTGAGGACCGTGTTTATGTGCCAAATAACCCGGAGATCAGGAAGTTGATTTTGCAAGAAGCACATGATTCACCATATTCGATTCACCCAGGAAATACCAAGATGTATTTGGATTTGAAGGAAACGTTCTGGTGGACCGGAATGAAGAAGGATATTACGGAGTATGTAGCGATTTGCGATGTATGTCGAGAGTGAAGGCAGAGCATCGTGGTTGCAGGATTGTTACAACCATTGCCAATACCCGAATGGAAGTGGGATAAACTAGGCATGGATTTCATCACAGGTTTGTCAAAGACTCATTCTGGCTATGACTCAATTTGGGTTATAGTCGACCGCTTGACGAAGGTAGCTCATTTTCATTCCAGTCAAGACTACCTATAGCAGTGCTAAGTTGGCAAAGATATACATGACCAGAATTGTGTGTTTACACGGAGTTCCGAGGAGTATCGTATCAGATAGAGGAACTCAATTTACCTCAAAGTTTTGGAATCAGCTGCACGAAACATTGGGAACCAGGCTGGAATTCAAGACAGACTTTTCACCCACAGACCGATGGATGGTGAGAGAGTCAATCAGATTTTGGAGGATATCTTGAGAGCTTGTGCACTAGATTATGGATCTAGTTGGGATGATAACTCGTCAGATGCAGAGTTTTCTTATAACAACAGTTACCAAACCAGCTTGAAGATGGCACCTTTCGAGGCTTTGTACGGAAGGAGGTGCAGGACACCGTTATCATGGGACGAAGCTGGAGACCGTCAGTTGTTTGGACCAGATTTGATTAAGGAATCTGAACAGAAGGTTAAGTTGATTCGCGATAGGCTCAAGGTAGCCCAGTCCAGACAGAAAAGCTATGCAGACTCAAAACACAAGGCGACAGAATATGAAGTTGGAGACAGAGTATATCTTAGAGTATCCCCGCTTCGAGGAGTTAAGCGTTTTGGAGTTAAAGGAAAATTAGCACCACGTTTCGTTGGACCGTATAAGATTTTGCAACGCATGGGAGAAGTTGCTTATAAGCTGGAATTGTCAGAGGGACTGTCAGGAGTTCATGATGTATTCCATATTTCTCAGCTGAAGAAATGTCACGCCGAGATGGCGGAAGTACCGTTAAGAGATACAAAGGTTGGAAGCAATTCGGTTGAAGGATGATTTGACATATGAGGAGAAACCAGTCAAGATTCTCGATTATGCCATCAGAGTTACTCGTAGCAAGGTTATTAAGTTTTGCAAGGTTCAGCGGAGCCACCACACTGAGGATGAAGCCACCTGGGAAAGAGAAGAAGATTTACTCAAGGATCACCCTCACCTATTTTCTAGTTAACCCGAATCTCGAGGGCTAGATTCATCTTAAGGGGTAGGTTTGTAACATCCCAAATTTTCAATTTGGAATGTTATACATTAAGTCATCATGCATATCATATTTTCTTGCATTTTCCGATCCTAGAAAATTTCACGCAACTCAAGGACCCTCGGAGAGTTGGAGATTTCATTATTTTCATATTTGAGCTTTCTCAAATTTTGAAAATAGGATCATTTGGATTTATTTATTTTATCATCAATTATTTTCCAATAAAAAAATTTAGAGAGGGAATAATATGACTTTCCCAAAATTTAGGAAAAATGAAGATTTAATAAATAAATCAAATTTTGATTTTTCGAGTTTATTTGCTTTAGGGAAAAATGAGTATTTTAAAAATATGCATTTTGGCCCGTATTGAAGTTCATTTTGTTCGACTCATTTTTAGGTGTCGGGTAAAATTTATTTTATTAATTTTGGAGTTCGTTTATATTTAATTTTATTCGTTTTCTTGAGTTTATTTTTAAATGTCATACTACCGGGCCAAGGGCCCACCACCGGCCCACCGCCTCCTCTCGCCTGAGTCCTCGCCGCCGAGTCCGGCTCGGCCACGCCTCACGCCGTGGCCCCTCCCAAGGCACCCTCCTCCTTAAAAGCCGCACCTCGACCCACCTCGGCCGCCACGCCACCCGAGCCTTCACTGACGCTGACGCTGACGCCTGACGCCGCCTGAGCCACCAGCCGCCTGACGCCACGCCGACCTCACTGACTGGAGGTAGCTGGCCAGCGCCTTTCGTCTTTTTTAAAAACCTTCCGCTTTCTTTCCGTTGTTCGGTTTTTTAAAACCCTAAATCGGTTTATTTTTTTTGGTTTAGTTATTTAGTGAACGTTCACCGATCCGCTCGCTTTAACGAACGCGTTCACCCAGTTAGTTTCTGTTAACGAACGACCGCTCGTTTAACTGTTCGTCGTTTTTCTTTTAACCGGATTTAATCCGTTATTTTCCAATCTCGATTTCAGATCCAATTTTTGTTCTAGTTTATTTTCTCGCTCGTTTATCGGAATCAGGTGATTCAAGCGCCTGGAGTTTCGTTACGAAACCGCCGTTTCGATTAATCCACTTAAACAAAGTTTTGCTAATGTAAAATTTGACCTAGTTTCAAATTGCTAGAACCGAGACGTTTTCTTTCGACGTTTGACTTTCGTTGCTTTATTTGATTCGATTCTTTTTGCAACCAGGGTTCTTAAGTTGAACAATCTGCCCAGATCTTCTATTCGAGATTTACCTGTGCATTAGATGAGCACTTATTGTATGCTTGTTGTTTGTCTGCGATAGATCACCCGGAGTGCGCCGCTTGTTACTTCGAGTCTCTAGGTTTCGCGGATCGTCGGCAAGGCAAGTAACACTTGATCATACCTTTTCTACTACCCAGTTTTATGCATTACATCAATCCTCAAACACTTGCATGATTAGGATCTACTTAAGTTGTGGGATGGGAAGTAGATTGAGGTAGTACCTATTACCTGTTTTACTTATGAAACCTTGGGAGTTACTTCTACGTTTGCTTATTTGCCATGCTATGCTAGTAGACGTGGATTGGGTGAGTGATATCCATGATGATATGAGATTGTTAATTAAAGGTTTATTTAAGGTGGCAACTTAAACACACATCTGGGTGGATTGAGGCACCTAGTTTCTATCAGACTTGCCTGTTTTTCTTCGGACCGCCACCTGTGCTCAAAGGGATCATAAGATTATTCAAACTAGAAACTTCCGTGTGCAGCCACAAGCCATTATGGGCTCGGCATAGTTGAGTAAGTCGTCACGAACTCTTATAGTGGTGGACTAGCAGATGTAGGGGATGTAGGTGTACCGGTCCACCCATCGTAAGGTGCTAAGCGCCTCGAAGATCTGTGTCTCGGTCATCCGTCTCTCAAACACCATGTAGTGCGAGAACCAAACGGAGGCGATCGAGTCTTGTGGGGAAAAGTGCAAACCTCTGCAGTGTATAAACTAATCATGATTAGCCGTGTCCCGGTTATGGACATCTTGAGTATCTAGTACTTGAATATCATGTGAATCTCAACATGTTACTCTAATTAATATTGTTGGGTTTTTAATGAGTACTTTTAATTGGGATTGAGGATGCTGTCAACCATTCTCAATGTTCAACAACCACCATGATAGTTGAACAAATTTATTCCTTTGCAATAGGGAAAAACTGGCTTTATGCAAAAACTGTAACCGTAGAGCTTTTCCACCAGCCATATATGCATGTAGTATAGGCTTATTCCTTCATTACTCTCTATGTGTTACATTGCCAGCATATTCCATGTCTTGACCCGTTTGGCTGCAACTTTCATGTTGCACACTTTTCGCATTGACCAGTAAGGTGTTTTAGGTCGTGGTTCTATACTCGATGATGCCGATGGAGTTGATGGACTCACTTATCTTCCAAGTCTTCCGCTGTTATCATTATTAGATGGCCTTAAGCCATATTTATTGTAATAAGTCCTCTCTTGGACAACGATGTAATAAGTGTGTGATTGCTACTCTGTTATATATCCTTCGGCATCTTGTGTGGTGTCGGACATCGATCCAGGGATGACACACGAGCACAGAGACTTGATCCATTCGGTCGGTCGCTCTGAGAGATGGTATCGAGCACACGCCGACCGTGAGGACACGACCACTAAGTTAAAGCCATAGATCACTACTCTCTTCTCATTTTACGACTCCTCATCTTTTCTACTCTTTTAGGATGAAGGGCGAAAGATCAAGTACACCCAAACGGATGAAGGCACACCTTTTGGATTTCACTTGAAGGAAGTCACTAAGTACCTAACCATTGGACTACCAAGTTTCACGGGACTTTCAACGCCACTCACTTTGAAGAGGATTTGGAAGATTCAAGCTCATGTACCGGGAAGGACGCTCGCCCCAATCACCAAGCCTATAGATAGTGTTTTGGTTGCACCAACTCGAGTGCAGGGAAAGAGCATGGCAGCTCATATCACCATGGGACGCATTGGAGAAGTTTATCAAGAAGACCTCAAGGACACCATCTATCGATTTGCGGACGCCGAGATGAACAATGGGAGATAGTCGGCACCAAGAAGGATAGATCCATTGCAGCTTTCATCCAGAGTTAAACCAGCACATTCGACGCCAGGAGAACCCGGATGTGCAATGATATGCTCGAGTTGAAGAATGCGAAAGGAAGGATCATCGAACTCGAAGGAGAACTAAGGTCAACACGTAAGGACTACATGGACGAGATCGTAGCGCTAGCAAGACACAATAACGATCTTAAGTATGAGATTGAAGAACTCAAGAAGAAATTGGCACTCAAGAATGAAGACCAGTACGCCGGTTGTCCAAGCGACTACATCAACATCGACGACACCGACTCGGATCCAAGTGAACCCGACTTTGAAGACGAAGCTGGAGCAGACATCATGGAGTCTTCCACCGGTTCAAATTAGTAGATGACCCCACATATTAGTAGTATTTCCTCCATGTAACCTTTTTAGTTCACGCACTTTTGCGACAGTTAGACCGTTGTAAGCCCTTTGTTTGAATTGAATGAAGTGATTTTGTGTGCATTTGCTCATATACATTTGGGTAGTGTTTCTCCTTAGACCCCACTCTATTCTTAAATTCTCATCTTTTCTAAACCCATTAGATGCCTCCGAGACGCGACCCCGGATTTGTTTTCCCTTGAGAGATCACCCAGTTGATTCAGCAAAGAACACTTTGATCCAAACATTGGTGCAGAATCAAGGCAACAACAACAACAACCCACCGCCACCACCACCACTGCGGATCACTTGACACGCTTTCTTAAGACTGAATCCGCCAAGATTTTCCAAAGAGCACCGAGCCGATAATAGCGTATGATTGGCTCCGTAAGGTAGGAAGGGAGTTGACCACTGCGGGATGTACGGATGGAGAGAAGGTGAAGTTTGCTGCACACCAACTTGAAGGACCAGCAGCAGCATGGTGGGAGAATTTTACAGCCACTTACCTCAGAGACACGGTCACATGGGATCGATTTGACAAGCTTTCCGCCCGCCCATGTTTCAAAGGGAGCTATGGCCATGAAGAAGCGTGAGTTTCGCAACTTACGCCAAGGAGGAAGGACTGTTGGCCAAGATGTGGATGATTTTAGTAAATTAGCACATTATGCCCCGGATGACGCTATACAGATGCATTCAAGCGGAGAAGTTTGGAAGGACTGAATGATGAGTTAAGCATGCGATTGATGGTAGCAAGTTTCAATAACTACCAGGAGTTGGTAGACCGTGCCCTCATGATTGAAGGAAAGCAGAAAGAAATTGAGAACCGCAAGAGGAAGTATGGACAGGGGGAAGTATAACTCGAGCCCGGCAGAAGCCTCGTTATACCCCTAAACAAGGAGTTCGGGCCAAAGATACCCACGGAGGAAGTAATTCGCACAACCATAATGGCACCAAGAATGGGAACGGGAATGGAGGAAGCAATGGACGAACCGCGCCACCCCATCAACCCCAACCAAGAAAGACCTAAGCCACGCCAATTGCTTCAAGTGTTCCAAGACCGGACATTATGCAAATGGTATCCGAGAAGGCCAAGGTGGCAATGGAAGCTCTGGAAAGAAGCCAAACCCTTTCAACAGGGGATGTGAACCACATTGATGTGGAGGGTTGAAGATCAGCCCGATGCAAGATG
This sequence comes from Aegilops bicornis, assembly GCA_021605145.1. Classification (NCBI taxonomy): domain Eukaryota; kingdom Viridiplantae; phylum Streptophyta; class Magnoliopsida; order Poales; family Poaceae; genus Aegilops; species Aegilops bicornis. The sequence continues at coordinate 344,916,929 of CM038673.1, read as the reverse complement.
TCGGTAAGTTTTTGGTTAAGTCATTTACTGCACTAGTTCTTTTCGACACCGGTGCATCGCATTCATACATATCAAGGGGATTTGTAGAGAAGTATGGTCTACCTACTCGGATTCTTAAAACCCCTTTGCTAGTAAGCTCACCAGGAGCGGAGTATATGGCCAGACAAGGATGTTTTCAAATGCCATTAAGTATAGGAAGGCATGTGTTCTCGATTTGATTTGATCATTTTGGAATCCCAAGGATTTGATGTGATTCTCGGTATGGATTGGCTGTCGATGTATGGAGGAAACATCGATTGCGCAAGTAAGACGATTTTGCTCACAACACGGAAGGAAGGAGAATTAAGTATGTATCACGGCATCGGTAGGAGAGCTCATGTAAATTGCTTATCAGGAGTGGTGCAGGAAGAGGTGCCAGTAGTAAAGGATTTCCCTGATGTATTTCCTGAGGAATTGCCAGGAATGCCACCGGAGAGAGATATTGAGTTTTTGATTGAACTTTTGCCAGGAACAGGCCCAATATCGAAGCGACCATACGGTGATGCCCGCATGTGATTTGGCGGAAATCAAGAAGCATATTAAGGAGTTATTGGATAAAGGTTTTATACGCCCAAGTTCTTCGCCTTGGGATCACCCGTACTGTTAGTGGAGAAGAAGGATGGATCGTTAAGGATGGTTGTTGATTATCGTGGATTGAATGAAGTAACAATCAAGAACAAGTACCCACTACCAATGATAAATGATCTGTTTGATCGTTTGCAAGGAGCTAAACTGTTTTCCAAGATCGATTTGCGATCAAGGTACCATCAGTTGAAGATTCGAGAGCGGGACATACCTAAGACAGCATTTACCACGAGATATGGATCTGTATGAGTACACCGTTATGTCATTTGGACTGACTAACGCTACCGCCTATTTCATGAACACGATGAACAAAGTGTTTATGGAGTTTTGGATAAGTTCGTCGTGGTGTTCATAGATGATATTTTGATTTTCTCGAAGAATGAAGAGGAACATAAGGAACATTTGCGATTGGTTTTGGAGAAACTAAGGGAACATCAGTTATATGCCAAGTTCAGCAAATGTGAATTTTGGCTAAAGGAAGTTGGATTTCTCGGACATGTTATATCCGGAGAAGGGATAGCAGTTGACCCCACAAAGGTTGAGACCGTAACCAAATGGGAAGCACCAACGACAGTTGGAGAGATTCAGAGTTTCCTTGGACTCGCAGGATACTACCGAAGATTCATTGAGAATTTCTCAAGGATTGCAAAGCCTATGACAGAATTGTTGAAGAAGGATACCAAGTTCATATGGACTGAGGATTGTGAGGCAAGTTTTCAGGAGTCGAAGAAAAGATTGGTTACCTCACCGGTGTTAATTTTGCAGATCGGACCAAGGATTATGAGGTGTATTGCGGCGGCCGTCGAGGACTTGGAGCAGTGCTTATGCAAGAAGGAAGAGTTGTTTCGTATGCTTCACGACAGCTTAAGCCTCATGAGTTGAATTATGCCACACATGATTTGGAGTTAGCAGCCGTTGTGCACGCATTGAAGACCTGGAGACATTTTCTCATTGGAAATCATTGTGAGGTGTATACGGATCCCAAGAGTTTGAAGTACATCTTCACGCAGAAGGAATTAAACCTTAGACAGAGGAGATGGTTGGAGCTAATAAAGGATTATGATATGAGATTGCATTATCACCCCGGAAAGGCTAACGTTGTAGCAGACACATTGAGCTGTAAGAGCCACGCGTCAATACATTAATAATGGGAGGAATACCCAAGGAGTTAGCCGAGGATCTTCGAGAGCTATGTTTAGAAATAGTTCGAGAGGCTATGTAGCAGCATTGGAGATTCAGTCTACGCTGATGGACAAAATCGGAGAAGCTCAAAAGGCGGACAAGGAAGTTGCCTCTATAAAGGAGAAAATGAGCGAAGGAAAAGCTAAGGGATTTCGTGAGGATGAGCACGACACCCTATGGTTTGAGGACCGTGTTTATGTGCCAAATAACCCGGAGATCAGGAAGTTGATTTTGCAAGAAGCACATGATTCACCATATTCGATTCACCCAGGAAATACCAAGATGTATTTGGATTTGAAGGAAACGTTCTGGTGGACCGGAATGAAGAAGGATATTGCGGAGTATGTAGCAGTTTGCGATGTATGTCAGAGAGTGAAGGCAGAGCATCAGAAGCCAGCAGGATTGTTACAACCATTGCCAATACCCGAATGGAAGTGGGATAAACTAGGCATGGATTTCATCACAGGTTTGTCAAAGACTCATTCTGGCTATGACTCAATTTGGGTTATAGTCGACCGCAGCGACGAAGGTAGCTCATTTTCATTCGGTCAAGACTACCTATAGCAGTGCTAAGTTGGCAAAGATATACATGACCAGAATTGTGTGTTTACACGGAGTTCCGAGGAGTATCGTGTCGGATAGAGGAACTCAATTTACCTCAAAGTTTTGGAATCAGCTGCACGAAACATTGGGAACCAGGCTGGAATTCAAGATCTGACTTTTCACCCACGTAACCGATGGATGACCGAGAGAGTCAATCAGATTTTGGAGGATATCTTTGAGAGCTTGTGCACTAGATTATGGATCTAGTTGGGATGATAACCTGTCGTATGCAGAGTTTTCTTATAACAATGATTACCAAACCAGCTTGAAGATGGCACCTTCGAGGCTTTGTACGGAAGGAGGTGCAGGACACCGTTATCATGGGAATGAAGCCGAGACCGTCGCTTGTTTGGACCAGATTTGATTAAGGAATCTGGATGAAGGTTAAGTTGATTCGCGATAGGCTCAAGGTAGCCCAGTCCGCATGTAAAAGCTATGCAGACTCAAAACACAAGGCTGACGAATATGAAGTTGGAGACAGAGTATATCTTAGAGTATCCCGCTTGAGGAGTTAAGCGTTTTGGAGTTAAAGGAAAATTAGCACCACGTTTCGTTGGACCGTATAAGATTTTGCAACGCATGGGAGAAGTTGCTTATAAGCTGGAATTGTCAGAGGGACTGTCAGGAGTTCATGATGTATTCCATATTTCTCAGCTGAAGAAATGTCACGCCGAGATGGCGGAAGTACCGTTAAGAGATACAGTGCCGCTGGAAGCAATTCGGTTGAAGGATGATTTGACATATGAGGAGAAACCAGTCAAGATTCTCGATTATGCCATCAGAGTTACTCGTAGCAAGGTTATTAAGTTTTGCAAGGTTCAGCGGAGCCACCACACCGAGGATGAAGCCACCGGGAAAGAGAAGAAGATTTACTCAAGGATCACCTCACCTATTTTCTAGTTAACCCGAATCTCGAGGGCTAGATTCATCTTAAGGGGTAGGTTTGTAACATCCCAAATTTTCAATTTGGAATGTTATACATTAAGTCATCATGCATATCATATTTTCTTGCATTTTCCGATCCTAGAAAATTTCACGCAACTCAAGGACCCTCGGAGAGTTGAGATTTCATTATTTTCATATTTGAGCTTTCTCAAATTTTGAAAATAGGATCATTTGGATTTATTTATTTTATCATCAATTATTTTCCAATAAAAAAATTTAGAGAGGGAATAATATGACTTTCCCAAAATTTAGGAAAAATGAAGATTTAATAAATAAATCAAATTTTGGATTTTTCGGAGTTTATTTGCTTTAGGGAAAAAATGAGTATTTTAAAAATATGCATTTTGGCCCCGTATTGAAGTTCATTTTGTTCGACTCATTTTTAGGAGTCGGGTAAAATTTATTTTATTAAATTTGGAGTTCGTTTAGATTTTATTTTATCCGTTTTTCTGCGCGAGTTTATTTTTTAAATGCGCCCGCTTTGAGCCAAGGGCCCCGGCCGCCGACCAGCCGCCTCCTCGCGCCTCGCCGAGTCTCGCCGCCGCCGCCGCCGAGTCCGGCTCGGCCACGCCCCGCCGTGGCCCCTCCCCAAGGCACCCCCTCCCTCCTTAAAAGCCGCACCTCGACCCACCTCACGCCACTCGAGCCTCACGCCGACGCCGCCGGCCTTGACGCCCGAGCCACCGCCGTCGCCCGGCCGCCTGCCGCCGACCCCGCTGACCCCGCCGGAGGTAGCCGCCGCGCCGCGCCTCCCCGCTCCGGTCTTTTTTTTAAAAAAAAACCTTCCGGCTTTCTTTCCGTTGTTCGGTTTTTTTTTTAAAACCCTAAATCGGTTTATTTATTTTTTTGGTTTAGTTATTTAGTGAACGTTCACCGATCCGTTCGTTTTAACGAACGCGTTCACCGGTTAGTTTCTGTTAACGAACGACCGTTCGTTTAACTGTTCGTCGTTTTTCTTTTAACCGGATTTAATCCGTTATTTTCCAATCTCGATTTCAGATCCAAGTTTTGTTCTAGTTTATTTTCTCGCTCGTTTATCGGAATCGGGTGATTCAAGCGCTGGAGTTTAGCATTCTGAAACCGCCGTTTCGATTAATCCACTTAAACAAAGTTTTGCTAATGTAAAATTTGACCTAGTTTCAAATTGCTAGAACCGAGACGTTTTCTTTCGACGTTTGACTTTCGTTGCTTTATTTGATTCGATTCTTTTTGCAACCAGGGTTCTTAAGTTGAACAATCTGCCCAGATCTTCTATTCGAGATTTACCTGTGCATTAGATGAGCACTTATTGTATGCTTGTTGTTTGTCTGCGATAGATCACCCGAGTCGCCGCTTGTTACTTCGAGTCTCTAGGTTTCGCGGATCGTCGGCAAGGCAAGTAACACTTGATCATACCTTTTCTACTACCCAGTTTTATGCATTACATCAATCCTCAAACACTTGCATGATTAGGATCTACTTAAGTTGTGGGATGGGAAGTAGATTGAGGTAGTACCTATTACCTGTTTTACTTATGAAACCTTGGGAGTTACTTCTACGTTTGCTTATTTGCCATGCTATGCTAGTAGACGTGGATTGGGTGAGTGATATCCATGACAGATATGAGATTGTTAATTAAAGGTTTATTTAAGGTGGCAACTTAAACACACATCTGGGTGGATTGAGGCACCTAGTTTCTATCAGGACTTGCCTGTTTTTCTTCGGACCGCCACCCAGGCTCAAAGGGATCATAAGATTATTCAAACTAGAAACTTCCGTGTGCAGCCACAAGCCATTATGGGCTCGCATAGTTGAGTAAGTCCTGCGAACTCTTATAGTGGTGGACTAGCAGATGTAGGGGATGTAGGTGTACCGTCCACCCATCGTAAGGTGCTAAGCGCCTCTGAAAGACTGTGTCTCGGTCATCCGTCTCTCAAACACCATGTAGTGCGAGAACCAAGCGGAGGCGATCGAGTCTTGTGGGGAAAAGTGCATAAACCTCTGCAGTGTATAAACTAATCATGATTAGCCGTGTCCCCGGTTATGGACATCTTGAGTATCTAGTACTTGAATATCATGTGAATCTCAACATGTTACTTTAATTAATGTTATTGGGTTTTTAATGAGTATTTTTAATTGGGATTGAGGATGCTGTCAACCATTCTCAATGTTTAACAACCACCATGATAGTTGAACAAATTTATTCCTTTGCAAGAGGGAAAAGCGGCTTTATGCAAAAGCTGTAATCAGAGAGCTTTTCCACCAGCCATATATGCATGTAGTATAGGCTTATTCCTTCATTACTCTCTATGTGTTACATTGCCACATATTCCATGTCTTGACCCGTTTCGGCTGCAACTTTCATGTTGCAGACTTTTCAGACGACGAGTAAGGTGTTTTAGGTCGTGGTTCTATACTCAGTGATGCCGATGGAGTTGATGGACTCACTTATCTTCCAAGTCTTCCGCTGTTATCATTATTAGATGGCCTTAAGCCATATTTATTGTAATAAGTCCTCTCTTGGACAACGATGTAATAAGTGTGTGATTGCTACTCTGTTATATATCCTTGAAATCTTGTGTGGTGTCGGCATTCTTGATCCGGGGATGACACCGAGCACGAGACTTGATCCATTCGGGTCGGGTCGCTCTGAGAGAGATGGTATCAGAGCACACGCCGACCGTAGAGGACACGACCACTAAGTTAAAGCCATAGATCACTACTCTCTTCTCATTTTCTCGACTCCTCATCTTTTCTACTCTTTTAGGATGAAGGGCCTTGAAGATCAAGTACACCCAAGCGGATGAAGGCACACCTTTTGGATTTCACTTGAAGGAAGTCACTAAGTACCTAACCATTGGACTACCAAGTTTCACCGGACTTTCAACGCCACTCTTGCTGAAGAGGAGTTTGGAAGATTCAAGCTCATGTACCAGAAGGACGTTCGCCCCAATCACCAAGCCTATAGATAGTGTTTTCGATTGCACCAACACGGAGTCCGGGAAAGAGCATGGCAGCTCATATCACCATGGGACGCATTGGAGAAGTTTATCAAGAAGACCTCAAGGACACCATCTATCGATTTGCGACGCCGAGATGAACAATGGGAGATAGTCAGCACCAAGAAGGATAGATCCATTGCAGCTTTCATCCAGGAGTTAAACCAGCACATTCGACGCCAGGAGAACCAGATGTGCAATGATATGCTCGAGTTGAAGAATGCGAAAGGAAGGATCATCGAACTCGAAGGAGAACTAAGGTCAACACGTAAGGACTACATGGACGAGATCGTAGCGCTAGCAAGACACAATAACGATCTTAAGTATGAGATTGAAGAACTCAAGAAGAAATTGGCACTCAAGAATGAACACCTGTACGCGGGTTGTCCAAGCGACTACATCAACATCGACGACACCGACTCGGATCCAAGTGAACCCGACTTTGAAGATGAAGCTGGAGCAGACATCATGGAGTCTTCCACCGGTTCAAATTAGTAGATGACCCCACATATTAGTAGTATTTCCTCCATGTAACCTTTTTAGTTCACGCACTTTTGCGACAGTTAGACCGTTGTAAGCCCTTTGTTTGAATTGAATGAAGTGATTTTGTGTGCATTTGCTCATATACATTTGGGTAGTGTTTCTCCTTAGACCCCACTCTATTCTTAAATTCTCATCTTTTCTAAACCCATTAGATGCCTCCGAGACGCGACTCGGATTTGTTTTCCCGCCAGAGATCACCCAGTTGATTCAGCAGAACACTTTGATCCAAACATTGGTGCGAGAATCAAGGCAACAACAACAACAACCCACCGCCACCACCACCACTGCGGATCACTTGACACGCTTTCTTAAGACTGAATCCGCCCGGTATTTTCCAAAGAGCACCGAGCCGATAATAGCGGATGATTGGCTCCGTAAGGTAGGAAGGGAGTTGACCACTGCAGGATGTACAGATGGAGAGAAGGTGAAGTTTGCTGCACACCAACTTGAAGGACCAGCAGCTGACATGGTGGGAGAATTTTACAGCCACTTACCTCAGAGACACGGTCACATGGGATCGGTTTGCCAAGCTTTCCGCACTGCCCATGTTTCAGCAGGAGCTATGGCCATGAAGAAGCGTGAGTTTCGCAACTTACGCCAAGGAGGAAGGACTGTTGGCCAGTATGTGGATGATTTTAGTAAATTAGCACATTATGCCCCAGATGACGTTGCTACAGATGCAGCTAAGCGGAGAAGTTTCGGAAGGACTGAATGATGAGTTAAGCATGCAGTTGATGGTAGCAAGTTTCAATAACTACCAGAGTTGGTAGACCGTGCCCTCATGATTGAAGGAAAGCAGCAGACAAATTGAGAACCGCAAGAGGAAGTATGGACGGGGAAGTATAACTCGAGCCAATGAAGCCTCGTTATACCCCTAAACAAGGAGTTCAGTTTCAGCATACCCACGGAGGAAGTAATTCGCACAACCATAATGGCACCAAGAATGGGAACGGGAATGGAGGAAGCAATGGACAGAACCGCGCCACCCCATCAACCCCAACCAAGAAAGACCTAAGCCACGTCACCTGTTTCAAGTGTTCCAAGACCGGACATTATGCAAATGACTGTCCAGAAGGCCAAGGTGGCAATGGAAGCTCTGGAAAGAAGCCAAACCCTTTCAACAGGGGACAGGTGAACCACATTGATGTGGAGGGGGTTGAAGATCAGCCCGATGCAAAGATGTCGGTAAGTTTTTGGTTAAGTCATTTACTGCACTAGTTCTTTTTCGACACGGTGCATCGCATTCATACATATCAAGGGATTTGTAGAGAAGTATGGTCTACCTACTCGGATTCTTAAAACCCCTTTGCTAGTAAGCTCACCAGGAGCGGAGTATATGGCCAGACAAGGATGTTTTCAAATGCCATTAAGTATAGGAAGGCATGTGTTCTCGACGGATTTGATCATTTTGGAATCCCAAGGATTTGATGTGATTCTCGGTATGGATTGGCTGTCGATGTATGGAGGAAACATCGATTGCGCAAGTAAGACGATTTTGCTCACAACACCAGAAGGAAGGAGAATTAAGTATGTATCACGGCATCAGCCGAGGAGAGCTCATGTAAATTGCTTATCGTGAGTGGTGCAGGAAGAGGTGCGATGGTAAAGGATTTCACGATGTATTTCACGAGGAATTGCCAGAATGCCACCGAGAGAGATATTGAGTTTTGATTGAACTTTTGCCAGGAACAGGCCCAATATCGAAGCGACCATACAGGATGCCCGCACAGGATTTGGCGAAAATCAAGAAGCATATTAAGGAGTTATTGGATAAAGGTTTTATACGCCCAAGTTCTTCGCCTTGGGGATCACCCGTACTGTTAGTGGAGAAGAAGGATGGATCGTTAAGGATGGTTGTTGATTATCGTGGATTGAATGAAGTAACAATCAAGAACAAGTACCCACTACCAATGATAAATGATCTGTTTGATCGTTTGCAAGGAGCTAAACTGTTTTCCAAGATCGATTTGCGATCAAGGTACCATCAGTTGAAGATTCGAGAGCAGGACATACCTAAGACAGCATTTACCACGAGATATGGACTGTATGAGTACACCGTTATGTCATTTGACCGACTAACGCGCTGCCTATTTCATGAACACGATGAACAAAGTGTTTATGGAGTTTTTGGATAAGTTCGTCGTGGTGTTCATAGATGATATTTTGATTTTCTCAAGAATGAAGAGGAACATAAGGAACATTTGCGATTGGTTTTGGAGAAACTAAGGGAACATCGATTATATGCCAAGTTCAGCAAATGTGAATTTTGGCTAAAGGAAGTTGGATTTCTCGGACATGTTATATCCGGAGAAGGGATAGCGATTGACCCCACAAAGGTTGAGACCGTAACCAAATGGGAAGCACCAACGACAGTTGGAGAGATTGAGTTTCCTTGGACTCGCAGGATACTACCGAAGATTCATTGAGAATTTCTCAAGGATTGCAAAGCCTATGATGTAATTGTTGAAGAAGGATACCAAGTTCATATGGACTGAGGATTGTGAGGCAAGTTTTCAGGAGTCGAAGAAAAGATTGGTTACCTCACCGGTGTTAATTTTGCGGATCGGACCAAGGATTATGAGGTGTATTACGGCGCTCGCTGCCGAGGACTTGGAGCAGTGCTTATGCAAGAAGGAAGAGTTGTTTCGTATGCTTCACGACAGCTTAAGCCTCATGAGTTGAATTATGCCACACATGATTTGGAGTTAGCAGCCGTTGTGCGCATTGAAGACACGGAGACATTTTCTCATTGGAAATCATTGTGAGGTGTATACGGATCCCAAGAGTTTGAAGTACATCTTCACGCAGAAGGAATTAAACCTTAGACAGAGGAGATGGTTGGAGCTAATAAAGGATTATGATATGAGATTGCATTATCACCCCGGAAAGGCTAACGTTGTAGCAGACGCATTGAGCCGTAAGAGCCACGTCAATACATTAATAATGGGAGGAATACCCAAGGAGTTAGCCGAGGATCTTCGAGAGCTATGTTTAGAAATAGTTCCGAGAGGCTATGTAGCAGCATTGGAGATTCAGTCTACGCTGATGGACAAAATCAGAGAAGCTCAAAAGGCAGACAAGGAAGTTGCCTCTATAAAGGAGAAAATGAGCGAAGGAAAAGCTAAGGGATTTCGTGAGGATGAGCACGACACCCTATGGTTTGAGGACCGTGTTTATGTGCCAAATAACCCGGAGATCAGGAAGTTGATTTTGCAAGAAGCACATGATTCACCATATTCGATTCACCCAGGAAATACCAAGATGTATTTGGATTTGAAGGAAACATTCTGGTGGACCGGAATGAAGAAGGATATTGCGGAGTATGTAGCAGTTTGCGATGTATGTCAGAGAGTGAAGGCAGAGCATCAGAAGCCAGCAGGATTGTTACAACCATTGCCAATACCCGAATGGAAGTGGGATAAACTAGGCATGGATTTCATCACAGGTTTGTCAAAGACTCATTCTGGCTATGACTCAATTTGGGTTATAGTCGACCGCTTGACGAAGGTAGCTCATTTTCATTCGATCAAGACTACCTATAGCGATTGCTAAGTTGGCAAAGATATACATGACCAGAATTGTGTGTTTACACGGAGTTCCGAGGAGTATCGTGTCGAGATAGAGGAACTCAATTTACCTCAAAGTTTTGGAATCACCGCACGAAACATTGGGAACGGTGGAATTCAAGATGACTTTTCACCCAGTAACCGATGGATGACCGAGAGAGTCAATCAGATTTTGGAGGATATGTTTGAGAGCTTGTGCACTAGATTATGGATCTAGTTGGGATGATAACTGTCGTATGCAGAGTTTTCTTATAACAACGATTACCAAACCAGCTTGAAGATGGCACCTTTCGAGGCTTTGTACGGAAGGAGGTGCGAGACACCGTTATCATGGGACGAAGCCGAGACCGTCGATTGTTTGGACCAGATTTGATTAAGGAATCTGAATGAAGGTTAAGTTGATTCGCGATAGGCTCAAGGTAGCCCAGTCCAGCATGTAAAAGCTATGCAGACTCAAACGCAAGGCTGACGAATATGAAGTTGGAGATGAGTATATCTTAGAGTATCCCCGCTTCGAGGAGTTAAGCGTTTTGGAGTTAAAGGAAAATTAGCACCACGTTTCGTTGGACCGTATAAGATTTTGCAACGCATGGGAGAAGTTGCTTATAAGTTGGAATTGTCAGAAGGACTGTCAGGAGTTCATGATGTATTCCATATTTCTCGGTGAAGAAATGTCACGCCGAGATGGCGGAAGTACCGTTAAGAGATCTGAAGGTTTGGAAGCAATTCGGTTGAAGGATGATTTGACATATGAGGAGAAACCAGTCAAGATTCTCGATTATGCCATCAGAGTTACTCGTAGCAAGGTTATTAAGTTTTGCAAGGTTCAGCGGAGCCACCACACTGAGGATGAAGCCACCTGGGAAAGAGAAGAAGATTTACTCAAGGATCACCCTCACCTATTTTCTAGCCAACCCGAATCTCGAGGGCGAGATTCATCTTAAGGGGGGTAGGTTTGTAACATCCCAAATTTTCAATTTGGAATGTTATACATTAAGTCATCATGCATATCATATTTTCTTGCATTTTCCGATCCTAGAAAATTTCACGCAACTCAAGGACCCTCGGAGAGAGTTGGAGATTTCATTATTTTCATATTTGAGCTTTCTCAAATTTTGAAAATAGGATCATTTGGATTTATTTATTTTATCATCAATTATTTTCCAATAAAAAAATTTAGAGAGGGAATAATATGAATTTCCCAAAATTTAGGAAAAATGAAGATTTAATAAATAAATCAAATTTTGGATTTTTCGGAGTTTATTTGCTTTAGGGAAAAAATGAGTATTTTAAAAATATGCATTTTGGCCCGTATTGAAGTTCATTTTGTTCGACTCATTTTTAGGAGTCGGGTAAAATTTTTTTTATTAAATTTGGAGTTCGTTTAGATTTTATTTTATCCGCTTTTTTACTGTGAGTTTATTTTTTAAATGTCAGGCTCGGGCCAAGGGCCCACCCTCCTCGGCTCCCGCCTGAGTCTCGCCGAGTCCGCTCGGCCACGCCTCACGCCGCCGTGGCCCCTCCCCAAGGCACCCCCGCCTCCTTAAAAGCCGCACCTCGACCCACCTCGCCACGCCACGCCACCCGAGCCTGACGCCGCCTGACGCCTCGAGCCACCGCCGTCGCCCGACGCCATGCCCGTCGACCCAGCTGACCCGCCGGAGGTAACCGCCCGCGCCTCCCCGCTCCGGTTTTTTTTTTTAAAAACCTTCCGGTTTTCTTTCCGTTGTTCGGTTTTTTTTAAAAAAAACCTAGATTAGTTTTTTTTTGGTTTAGTTATTTAGTGAACGTTCACCGATCCGTTCGTTTTAACGAACGCGTTCACCGGTTAGTTTCTGTTAACGAACGACCGTTCGTTTAACTGTTCGTCGTTTTTCTTTTAACCGGATTTAATCCGTTATTTTCCAATCTCGATTTCAGATCCAATTTTTGTTCTAGTTTATTTTCTCGCTCGTTTATCGGAATCAGGTGATTCAAGCGCCTGGAGTTTCGTTACGAAACCGCCGTTCGATTAATCCACTTAAACAAAGTTTTGCTAATGTAAAATTTGACCTAGTTTCAAATTGCTAGAACCGAGACGTTTTCTTTTCGACGTTTGACTTTCGTTGCTTTATTTGATTCGATTCTTTTTGCAACCAGGGTTCTTAAGTTGAACAATCTGCTCAGATCTTCTATTCGAGATTTACCTGTGCATTAGATGAGTACTTATTGTATGCTTGTTGTTTGTCTGCGATAGATCACCCGGAGTGCGCCGCTTGTTACTCCGAGTCTCTAGGTTTCGCGGATCGTCAGCAAGGCAAGTAACACTTGATCATACCTTTTCTACTACCCAGTTTTATGCATTACATCAATCCTCAAACACTTGCATGATTAGGATCTACTTAAATTGTGGGATGGGAAGTAGATTGAGGTAGTACCTATTACCTGTTTTACTTATGAAACCTTGGGAGTTACTTCTACGTTTGCTTATTTGCCTAGACGTGGATTGGGTGAGTGATATCCATGACAGATATGAGATTGTTAATTAAAGGTTTATTTAAGGTGGCAACTTAAACACACATCTGGGTGGATTGAGGCACCTGGTTTCTATCAGGACTTGCCTGTTTTTCTTCGGACCGCCACCCAGGCTCAAAGGGATCATAAGATTATGCAAACTAGAAACTTACGTGTGCAGCCACAAGCCATTATGGGCTCTGGCATAGTTGAGTAAGTCGTGCGAACTCTTATAGTGGTGGACTAGCAGATGTAGGGGATGTAGGTGTACCGTCCACCCATCGTAAGGTGCTAGCGCCTCTGAAAGACTGTGTCTCGGTCATCCGTCTCTTAAACACCATGTAGTGCGAGAACCAAACGGAGGCGATCGAGTCTTGTGGGGAAAAGTGCGCAAACCTCTGCAGAGTGTATAAACTAATCATGATTAGCCGTGTCCCCGGTTATGGACATCTTGAGTATCTAGTACTTGAATATCATGTGAATCTCAACATGTTACTTTAATTAATGTTATTGGGTTTTTAATGAGTATTTTTAATTGGGATTGAGGATGCTGTCAACCATTCTCAATGTTTAACAACCACCATGATAGTTGAACAAATTTATTCCTTTGCAGTAGGGAAAAACTGGCTTTATGCAAAAATCAGAATCAGAGAGCTTTTCCACCAGCCATATATGCATGTAGTATAGGCTTATTCCTTCATTACTCTCTATGTGTTACATTGCCAAAGATATTCCATGTGCTGACCCGTTTCGGGCTGCAACTTTCATGTTGCACACTTTTCGCATTTACGAGTAAGGTGTTTTAGGTCGTGGTCCTATACTCAGTGATGCCGATGGAGTTGATGGACTCACTTATCTTCCAAGTCTTTCGCTGTTATCATTATTAGATTGCCTTAAGCCATATTTATTGTAATAAGTCCTCTCTTGGACAACGATGTAATAAGTGTGTGATTGCTACTCTGTTATAAATCCTTCAATCTTGTGTGGTGTCGACATTCTTGATCCAGTGGATGACACACGAGCACGTAGACTTGATCCATTCGGGTCGGGTCGCTACAATTCATCTTTCCACTTAAAGTACTAATTTCTTCCATCACATGCACTTTTTTACTAGTAGACGATCTTCCGGTATGCCATTGAGAGTAATTTGCCATAATATTATCTAGGAGTTTAGTAGCTTCTCGTAATGTGATATCCATAAAAGTAACTCCTGCGGCGGAATCAAAAAGATTTCTAGATGCAAAATTCAATCCAGAATAAATTTTTTGTATGATCATCCATAAACTTAAACCATGAGTAGGGAAATTTCTTATCATCAATTTCATCCTCTCCCAAGATTGTGCAACAAGATCAAGTGTAAGAACAACACCAAAGCACCGATCCACCCACATATCAAATTATCAATGTAACGAACGCGAATCAAACCAACCTGATGAAAGTGACTAGATGAAATTCCTCGTGCCCACAAGAACGCTTGGCTTATTATAAGAGACCGTTCCAGTCTGTCCTTTGCTACAAAAAGGATTGGGCTACCTTGCTGCACTTATTGTTACTTTTTACTTGTTACATATTATCTTGCTATCAAACTACATGTTACCGACAACTTCAGTGCTTGCAGAAATTAACTTGCTGAAAACCACTTGTCATTTCCTTCTCCTCCTCGTTGGGTTCGACACTCTTACTTATCAAAAGGACTACCATTGATACCCTATTATTGTGTGTCGTCAAGACTCTTTTCTGGCACCATTGCCGGGGAGTGAAGCGCTCTTGGTAAGTGGAAATCGGTAAGAAAAAATTTATACTACGTGCTAAAATTTATTGTCACTTGTTACTATGGAAAACAATCCTTTGAGGGGTTTGTTCAGGGTATCTTCACCTTGACCGAAAGCACAAAGAGTTGCCCCTCAACCAACTGCACCTACTGAAAATATTAGTTATGAAATTCCTTCAGGTATGATAGAACAACTGCTAGCTAATCCTTATGCAGGAGATGGAACGAAACATCCTGATATGGATTTGATACATGTGGATGAAATTTTTGGATTGTTTAAGCTTGCGGGTTTACCCGGAGCTGAAGTTAAGAAGAAGGTTTTCCCTTTATCTTCGGGGAAAAAAGCATTGACATGGTAAGGCTATGCGATGATATTGGATCATGGAACTGGAATCGATTGAAATTAGAATTTCACCAAAAGTTTTATGATATGCATCTAGTTCATTGTGATCGGAATTATATATATAATTTTTGGCCTCGTGAAGGAGAAAGTATTACTCTAGCTTGGGGGAGGCTTAAGTCAATGTTATATTCATGCCCCAATCATGATCTCTCAAGATAAATTATCATTCAGAATTTTTATGTTCGGCTTTCTCGTAATGATCAATCCATGCTCGATACTTCTTGTGCTGGTTCTTTTATGAAGAAAACTATTGAATTCAGGTGGATATTTTAGAAAGAATTAAAGGCAACTCTGAAGATTGGGAACTCAACGAAGGTAAAGAGTCAGGTATTAAGCTTGAGTTTGATTGTGTTAAATCTTTTATGAATAATGATGCTTTACACAAGTTTAGCACTAAATATGGACTTGACTCTGTGATAGTAGCCTCTTTTTGTGAATCATTTGCTACTCATGTTGACCTCCCGAAGGATAAGTGGTTTAAATATTATCCCCCTATTAAGGAAGAAATTAAAGAACCGGTCTTTGCTAAAGATGAAACTATCAATTACAATGTTGATCTAGTAGTTCCTACTGCTTATATTAAAAAAACATCATTCCCTATTAGTATAAAGGAACATGCTAAGGTATCAACACTGCTTCACAAAAGTAATATTAAAGCACCTAAATCCTTTGAACAAATCAAAGTAGAACCTAGTGTTGCTATGGTTAAAGATCTCTTGGTCGAAAATATTGATGGGCATGTTATTTACTTCTGTGATGAAGCCTCTAGAATTTCCAAACCAGACACCAAAGATAAGAACAAGCCTATTGTTGGCATGCCTGTTGTCTTAGTTAAAATAGGAGATTGTTGTTATCATGGTTTATGTGATTTGGGTGCTACTGTGAGTGCTATTCCTTTTACCTTATACCAAGAAATTAAGAATGATACAACACCCGCTGAAATAGAAGACATAGATGTCACTATTAAACTCGCTAATAGAGATACCATCACCCCACTTGGGATTGTTAGAGATGTTGAAGTCTTATGTGGGAAAATAAAATAGCCTACTAGTTTTCTAGTTCTTGGTTCCCCACAAGACGATTTTTGTCCCATAATTTTTGGTAGACCTTTCTTGAACATTGTCAATGCTAAGATAGATTGCCATAAAGAAATCGTCAGCGTTAATTTTGGTTAAGTGTCTCATGAGTTTAATTTCTCTAAGTTTCAGAGATGACCTCATGATAAATAATTACCTAGTAAGCAAGAAATAATTTGTCTTGCTTCTATTGCCGTACCTCCTACTGATCCACTAGAACAATAGTTGCTAGACCATGAGAATGATATGCACCTGTGTGAAAGAAATGAAATAGATAAAATATTCTTTGAACAACAACCTATCCTTAAACACAATTTGCCTATTGAAACTCTAGGAGGTCCTCCTCCACCTAAAGGTTGTCATGTGTTTGAATTAAAGCAATTTCCTGACACTCTGAAGTATGCTTATCTTGATAAGAAAAAGATATGTCCTATTATTATTACTGCTAACCTTTCAGAACATGAAGAAGAGAGATTATTAAAATTCTGAGGAAGCACCGTGCTTCTATTGAATACACTCTTGATGATCTTAAGGGCATTAGTCCCATTCTCTGTCAGCACAAGATTAATATCAAGCCCGATGCTAAACCCGTTGTTGATCATCAACGATGATTAAATCCTAAAATGAAAGTAGTGGTAAGAACTGAGATACTAAAGTTTCTGGAAGTAGGTATAATTTATCCTATAGCTGATAGTAGATGGGTAAGTCCTGTTGATTGGGTCCCTAAGAAAGGAGGCATTACTATTGTTCCTAATGATAAAAAAGAAATTATCCCACAAAGAAAAATGACAGGCTATAGGATGGTAATTGATTTCAGAAAATTAAATAAAGCTAGTACAAAGATCATTACCCTCTGCCTTTCATTGATCAAATGCTAGAAAGATTTTCAAAGCGCACACATTTTTTATTTCCTGATGGATATTCTGGTTTCTCTCAAATACCTGTTTCACAACCTGATCAAGAGAAAACCACCTTTACCTGCCCTTTTGGAACTTATGCTTATAGGTGTATGCCTTTTGGTTTATGTAATGCACCTGATACCTTTCAAAGATATATGACTGCTATATTCTCTGACTTTTGTGAAAAGATTGTTCAGGTTTTCATGGATGATTTCTCCGATTACGAAACTTTTTTTGATGATTGCTTAAGCAACCTTGATCGAGTTATGCAAAGATGTGAACAAACTAATCTTGTCTTGAATTGGGAGAAGTTCCACTTTATGTTGAATGAAGGTATTGTCTTGAGGTGGATAAAGATGAAGTGGATGCAATTGAGAAAATGCCATGTCCCAAAGACATTAAAGGTATTCGTAGTTTTCTCGGTCTGCTGGTTTCTATAGGAGGTTCATCAAAGACTTCTCTAAAATTTCTAGGCCTCTTACTAATCATTTACAAAAGAATGTTCCATTTATTTTTGATGATGGTTGTGTAAAAGCCTTTGAAACTCTTAAGAAAGCCTTAACTTCTGCACCTATTGTTCAACCACCTGGTTGGAACTTGCCTTCTGAAATTATGTGTGATGCTAGTGATTATGTTGTTGGTGTTGTTCTAGGACAAAGAGTTGATAAGAAATTAAATGTTATCCATTATGCTAGCAAAACTCTAGACAATGCCCAAAGAAACTATGCTACTACTAAGGAAGGATTTTTAGCAGTTGTGCTTGCTTGTGATAAATTCAGATCTTACATTGTTGATTCCAAAGTAATTGTTCACACCGATCATGCTGCTATAAAATATCTTATGGAAAATAAAATGGGTAAACCTAGACTCATTAGGTGTGGGTTCTCTTGCTACAAGAATTTGACTTACATATCAGTGATAGGAAAGCAGCAGAGAACCGAGTAGCTGATTGATGCGTCTTCGTCGTATCTATAATTCTTGGTTGTTTCATGCCAATATTATACAATTTTCATATACTTTTTGGCAACTTTTTATATTATTTTTGGGACTAACATATTGATCCAGTGCCCAGTGCCAGTTCCTGTTTGTTGCATGTTTTTTGTTTCACAGAATATCCATATCAAACGGAATCCAAATGCGATAAAAACTTACGGAGATTTTTTTGTTGGAATATATGTGATTTTTGGGAAAAAGAATCAACGCGAGACGATGCCCGAGGGGTCCACAAGCCCTAGGGGCACGCCCCCCTACCCTAGGCGTGCCTGGGAGGCTTGTGGCCACCCCGTAAGGCGGTTTGTGCCCTTCTTTACCCGCAAGAAAGATAACGTCCGGATAAAAATCATGTTAAAATTTCAGCCCAATGGGAGTTACGGATCTCCGGGAATTTAAGAAACGGTGAAAGGCCAAAATCTGATAACGCAAAAACAGAAGGAAACAGAGAGAGAGATCCAATCTCGGAGGGGCTCCCACCCCTCCGTCGCCATGGAGGCCATGTACTAGAGGGGAAACCCTTCCCCCATCTAGGGGGAGGTCAAGGAAGAAGAAGGAGGGGGCTCTCTCCCCCTCTCTCCCAGTGGCACCGGAACGCCGTCGGGGCCATCATCGTGATGGCGATCTACACCAACAACTTCGCCGCCGTCATCACCAACTCTCTCTCCCCTCTATGTGGTGGTGTAACACCTCTTCTCCCCACTGTAATCTCTACATAAACATGGTGCTCAACGGTATATATTATTTCCCAATGATGTATGGCTATCCTATGATGTTTGAGTAGATCCATTTTGTCTAACGGGTTGATTGATGATCATGATTGGTTTGAGTTGTATATTTTATTATTAATGTTGTCCTATGGTGCTCTCCATGTCGCGCAAGCATGAGGGATCCCCGCTGTAGGGTTTGCAATATGTTCTTGATTCGCTTATGGTGGGTTGCTAGAGTGACAGAAGCTTAAACCCGAGTAAGGGGGTTGTTTGCGTATGGGAGTAAAGAGGACTTGATACTTTAATGCTATGGTTGGGTTTTACCTTAATGATCTTTATTAGTTGCGAATGCTTGCTAGAGTTCCAATCATAAGTGCATATGATCCAAGTAGAGAAAGTATGTTAGCTTATACCTCTCCCCCATATAAAAATTGCACGATTACCACTCTAGTTATCGATTGCCTAGGGACAAATAACTATCGTGTGAAAAAAGCTCTCTACCTAAACTAACTTAGTTGTTTCTTCATCTAAACGGCCCCTATCTTTTAATTATGTGTTCTTTATTAGCTTGCAAACCTATCTCATTACACCTACAGAGTACTTCTAGTTTCATACTTGTTCTAGGTAAAGCGAACGTTAAGTGTGCGTAGAGTTGTAGTTGTGGTCGATAGAACTTGATGGAATATTTGTCCTACCTTTAGCTCCTTGTTGGGTTCGACACTCTTACTTATCGAGAAAGGCTACAATTGATACCCTATACTTCTGGGTTATCACTGATAACTTTTCTAGGTTAGAAAATATTCTTGATGACCCACTACCTATTAATGACAGTTTCCCTGATGAACATCTAGCTGCCATAAATGCTTCTCATAGTACTCCTTGGTATGATGACTGATACGTCCATTTTGCATCATGTTTACCTACTGTTATTCACTATGTTTTTATGCATTATAATGCTTTTTCGAGTAATTTTAATGCCTTTTCTCTCATAATATGCAAGGTTTGCACAAAGAGGGAGAATGTCGGCAGCTGGAATTTTGGACATGAAAAAGCTACGTCAAAGTTACCTATTCTGCACATCTCCAAATGAGCTGAAACTTTACGGAGAATTGTTTTGGAATAAAAGAAAAACACTGGAGCAAATAACTACCGGAAGAGGCCCACCAGTGGGGACAACCCACCTGGGCGCGCCCTGGTGGGTTGTGCCCTCCTCGGCCCACCTCTGGTGCCCCTCTTCTGGTATATAAGTCATTTTGACCTAAAAAAATAAGGGGAGGACTTTCGGGACGGAGCACCACCGTCTCGAGGCGGAACTTGGGCAGGAGCACTTTTGCCCGCCGGTGGGGTGATTCCGCCGGAGGAACTTCCCTCCCGAAGGGGGAAATCATCGTCATCGTCATCACCAACAACCCTCTCATCTTTGGGAGGGCAATATCCACCAACATCTTCAACAGCACCATCTCCTCTCAAACCCTAGTTCATCTCTTGTGTTCAATCTTTGTGCCGGAACCTCAGATTGGTACCCGTGGGTGACTAGTAGTGTTGATTACATCTTGTCGTTGACTACTATATGGTTTATTTGGTGGAAGATTATATGTTCATATCCATTGTGCTATTTAATACCCCTCTGATCTTGAGCATGATTATCATTTGTGAGTATTTTATTTTGTTCTTGAGGTCACGAGAGAAATCTTGTTGCAAGTAATCATGTGAACTTGATATGTGTTCGATATTTTGATGATATGTATGTTGTGATTCCCTTAGTGGTGTCATGTAAACATCGACTACATGGAACTTCACCATACTTGGGCCTAAGGGAATGCATTTTGGAGCAGTTATTAGATGATGGGTTGCTAGAGTGATAGAAGCTTAAACCCTAGTTTATGCGCTACTTCGTAAGGGAATGATTTCGATCCAAAAGTTTAATGCTATGGTTAGATTTTATCTTAATACTTTTCTCGTAGTTGCGGATGCTTGCGAGGGGGTTAATCATAAGTAGGAGGTTTGTTCAAGTAAGAATAGCACCTAATCACCGGTCCACCCACATATCAAAATATCAAAGTAGCGAACACGAATCGAACCAACATGGTGAAAGTGACTAGATGAAATTCCCGTGTACCCTCAAGAACACTTTGCCTATTATAAGAAACCGTATTGGCCTCTCCTTTGCCACAAAAGGATTGGGCTACCTTGCTGCACTTTATTTATCATTACCGTTACTTGCTCGTTACAAATTATCTTGCTATCAAACTACTCGTTACCGACAATTTCAGTGCTTGCAGAAATTATCATGCTGAAAACCACTTGTCATTTCCTTCCGCTCCTCGTTGGGTTCGACGCTCTTACTTATTGAAAGGACTACGATTGATCCCCTATACTTGTGGGTCATCAAGACTCTTCTGGTGTCATTGCCTGGGAGTGAAGCGCCCTTGGTAAGTGGAAATTGGTAAGGGAAAATTATTACTACGTGTTGAAATTTATTATCACTTTCTACTACGGAAAATAATCCTTTGAGGGGTTTGTTCGGGGTATCTTCAACTTGACCGGAACCACAATTAGTTGCCCCTCAACTTACTGCACCTACTGAAAATATTGGTTATGAAATTCCTTTGGGTATGATAGAACAACTACTAGCTAATCCTTATGTAGGAGATAGAACTGAACATCGTGATATGCACTTGATATATGTGGATGAAATTTGTGGATTATTTAAGCTTGCAGGTTTACCCGGAGATGAAGCTAATAAGAAGGGTTCTCTTTATCTTTGAAGGGAAAAGCATTGGCATGGTATAGGCTATGCAATGATATTGGATCTTGGAACTGGAATCGATTGAAATTGGATTTCACCAAAACTTTATCCTATGCATCTACTTCATCGTGATCGGAATTTTATATATATATGTAATATATATATATATATATATATATATATATATAGTGATGCTATTCATCATCCAGGGTGCAGAATAAGTTATTCTTCACCTGAGGTAATCTTACGACACTTTATAATGAAATTACATTTGGAATTCAAATAGTTACATTCCTATTGATTCACTATGTAAAATTTGGTATAAGAAAATAAAAATATAGATCATAAGACAAGAAAATTTAGAGTTTATGATATTTTACACTATGTTTTTACGTTTGTAATTTTACATAACATAAAATATTTTTTATGGCGATTTTATATTTTCTTACGGTCTCTTTTTACGTCAGAAATAAAACCAAACTTGCGAAACGTAAAATTATAGTGCATTGGTGGTAAAATAGAGGGGGTGAAGAATAACTATTTCTCACCTGTGGTGACGAATAGTCTATATATATATATATATATATATATATATATATATATATATATATATATATATATAGGCTTCATGAAGGAGAAAGTATCGCTCTAGCTTTGGGGTGGCTTAATTCAATGTTATATTCATTCCCCAATCATGAGCTCTCAAGAGAAATTATTATTCAGAATTTTTATGCTCGGCTTTCTCATTATGATCGATCCATGCTCGATACTTATTGCCTTTGGTTCTTTTATGAAGAAGACTATTGAATTCAGGTGGATCTTTTGAAATAATTAAACGCAACTCTGAATATTGGGAACTCAATGAAGGTAAATAGTGAGGTATTAAGCTTAAATTTGAGTGTGTTAAATCTTTTATGAATACTGATGCCTTTCACAAGTATAGCACTAAATATGGACTTGAATCTAAGATAGTAGCCACCTTTTGTGAATCTTTTGCTACTCATGTTGATCTCCCTAAGGAGAAGTGGTTTAAATACCATCCCCCTATTGAAGAAGAAACTAAAGAACCAATAATAGCTAAAGAAGAAACTATCATTTACAATGTTGATCCAGTTGTTCCTACTGCTTATATTGAAAACCACCTTTCCCTGTTAGGATCAAGGAACATGCTAAGGTTTCAACTATGGTCCGCAAAAGTAATATCAAAGCACCTAGACCTTCAGAACAAATCAAAGTAGAACCTAGTGTTGCTATTGTTAAAGATCTCTTGGTAGAAAATATCGATGGGCATGTGATTTACTTCTGTGACGAAGCTGCTAGAATTGCCAAACCTGTTGAAAAATATAAACATAGACCTGTTGTTGGCACGTTTGTTGTCTCATCCAAAATAGGAGATCATTGTTATCATGGTTTATGTGACTTGGGTGCTAGCGTGAGTGCTATTCCTTTATCTTATATCAAGAAATTATGAATGACATAGCACCCATGGAAATAGAAGACATAGATGTTACTATTAAACTTGCTAATAGAGACACCATCACACCACTTGGGATTGTTAGAGACGTTGAAGTCTTGTGTGGGAAAGTAAAATACCCCACTGATTTTCTAGTTCTTAGTTCCCCACAAGATGAATTATGTTCCATTATTTTTGGTAGACCTTTATTGAACACCGTTAATGCTAAAACAGATTGTGAGAAACAAACTATCGGTGTTAGTTTTGGTGATGAGTCTCATGAGTTTAATTTTTCTAAGTTTAGTAGAAAACATCACAAGAAAGAATTACCTAGCACTGGTGTGCGTCGGTCCTAAACAAACGATTTAAAACCCCTTTACGCGACGGCATTCGGAACCTTCGCCAAGTGAGTGTGGGCGATAGGGGGTTCCTTCCCACACGACCTAGAAACCATCGGGGATAGGGCCCCTACAGTACTCCTACTCGTTTCTGCTCGCATTGCCATCGCAGTCGGTATTCTGTGGTGCTACGTTTATGATGCGTGGCCCATCACAAATGGTTCACTATTATAGAACGTGTATGATGCGCGACCCATCACAAACAGTTCACCGTTAAGAAGATTAGCTAATCGTCATATGAGTGTCGAACAGGATTACGAAATGTCGGGCCGTCGTAACATCGTCGTACACGACAACTATCGCACACACTATTCTATGGTGCAATGTTTACGATGCATACTTTTCAGAAACTGTTCATGGTTGTGAATCGTGTATGATAAGGCAACTAACACAAACATTTAGTTTGCCCGCACCGTTTGTGATATTTTCTGACATCGCACACGCTTTGCAAAAGGCAACTCTGTGCATGCTTGCACACGTTTCCTCTCTGTGAACCGTCTCGGATTATGGTGCATATCGCAAACGTTTGTGTTTGACCAACCGTGTGTGCCGTAACAACCTGGAGAGCGTAATTTCACCTGAATTTAATTGCTGCTTTTCCAAATTGTACCGGATTTAGATTTGAATTTGAATGTATGCTACAACTTTATTCATATCCATCAGGTTCAAACAACCAATGCATTATTCGATTCATATGTACATATGTTCAAGAATTACATAAGAACCAAATAAAGAATGATAACCATAGTTGTATACTTGTACTATTAAAGACGGTAAAGAAAGAGGCGAAATATATTCTGGTTGCTGAACAAGGTGAAGTGGAATGCCCATATTGTGCTCTCCTCCATGCAGATGCATGACTCTAGTCCAACCCCTTGTGATGGCCGACCGCCCATCCTTCACGGTCTTCATGAAAACATCTAGATAATCATCGTGTTCTGGTAGAAATACTTTAACCTTTGCATGCCCACCAATCATGTAGTTTGAGAGGTAATCTTGAGTAAACTGTTTTGGCAACCACTACAAAGGAATAAGATTTCAGACATTGTCATCTAACACAACTCATTATGGGCAGTAAAAAGAAGGCTGCAGAGTTCTTACTTACCATCCTGCAGTTCGTTGTTGTCTTGGATAAAGTGTAAACAAATAGTATAATTGTCATCTTTGGACCCAGTTTACTAACAATTTTTATCAGCTTCCTCACTTGATGTTGGTTCATCGATATTGCATTGCCCCATACGCAGAAAGGGTCGAAACGCGGATCTTTACCAATGACATATGTACCTAAAAGCACCAAGTTAATATTAGAAGCTAAACAGCAATGGCACAATGATGTAGTACAACACTCTTTTATAATATGTCTATATACATCTGTATGTGGTAGTCCATTTGAAATCTCTAAAAAGACAAATATTTAGGAACGGAGGGAGTATCTTATAACATCCAATATACTCACATATTAGATGAATTAACATCTTATATTATGGGCCGGAAGGAGTGTAGTTCGTTCTTAAAAATTATCTGCTGCTGTATCCACGGGTTACAGTTAGTTTGAGCTAGTTGGGGCTCAAATAGCCCTAAAGTATATCTAAACATGAGGGCTAGTTTGAGCTAGTTGCATCTATAACCCACCCAAAAAACTAGTATCCAACCCAAGAGGTGCTAATTGGAGCTAGTTCTCCTAGTGCATTTATTGTCAATCTAACCTCGCCATCCAAACAACTCTTTGGATGGAGTTAGTTCAGGGTTAGTAATGAGCTAGAAACTAACTCTAACCTCTAGCTAAGTTGAGTATCCAAACAGGGCTATGTTGTTGTTGTTGTTGCTGCTGCTCTTCTATGTATATCTAGACATCATTAGAACATTAATGTAACACTCTTCCTTGTTGCTATGTAGCCGAGGATTGCATATTTAGACATTAAGTACAGTGCATGTTGCTATGTAGCCTCAGATATATTACATATGGCCCTAGTTAACCTAAGGAAAAATGGGTTGCAGATATATTCAGTTAAAAGTCCGATTTCACCGATAAGTCCCTTATCTGGTACCAGCTATGGATATCCTGAACAGTGAATAGATATAAGCCATGGGATGAAACTAGCCTCGATGGAAAACAGCAGTCGTTCCCAAAATTGTCATGTGTAGGTACATCAAGAAGCATGTTAAGCACAACAGGCTAAACATCAACCAAAATTACACATGGTAGACAAAATAATCTCCAAAAGATAGCTTCAGTGTGCAGGTTTAAGCATGTTAGTAAAGCAAAACAAGTGGAAAGGTGTGCTAACTGCAATAGGCCTAACATTTAACAACAAGCAAACATGGTCATTCAAACTGGTATTGTGCCGGTCTAAGTACACTGGTTATGGTCAAATAAAAATGGAAAGGCGTGTTAACTACAAGATGCAGTGACCAAATGTAGTCATTCATAGTGGTATTGTTGAAACACAATCGATGAAATTGAATCTGCAGTTCATACTTGCACATATAGAACATCACATTGTGAATAATTGGAATAAACAAGGCATACTACGAACAACCAAAGATAGCTTTTGAAACTGAACATATGCTAACTACAAACAACCGAACAATCAAAAAACTTCAAAAGAGGCATATGCTAGCTATAACAGGCTTAACAGCAAGAAAATATATGCATTCCTATCGGTATGTTTAAAACTGGATAGATGAAATGTACTGCACAATAAACAATTGCACATATAGAGCATCACATTGTGAACAACTGAAATAAACAAATCATGGGTTTCTTCACTTGTCACAGATGGGCTCGTTCCCGTGGGAAGAGCATGGACCCTGGATGCGCTCCATGTTGTCACAGATGGGCTCCTTCCCCTTGGAAGAGCACGACTATAGGGTGCCCTCCCTGATGTCGTAGACGAGCGCTTTCCCCTTGGAAGAGCAGATGGGCTCTTTCCCCTTGGAAGAGTCGGAGAGGGTGCCCTCCTCGTGGTCGTCGTCGATGAGGTCTGACTTGGAAGTTGTAGATCCCAAGCCAGCGTCGCAGAACGTGTCCTTCAGAAATGACAAAAGGGGCTAGATGGCGATGTAGAATAGCAAATTGTTGATGAGCGAGCGAGAGGAGATCGTGGGCGGGCCATGGATGAGATCGACGGCGGTTGAACCCGAGGGGTTGGTGGTGGGCCACTTAACTCGTGACTTACCCGCCTCGAGCGTCATTGTCGATGACCTCGATGTCGTAGCCGGCAGATGAGACATGCCCGCATACTCTAGCCCGCTGCTTGAGTGCCTGTCGCCAGTAATTGTCGCCAGCTTCCTCGGTGACGTCGGGCGAAGAGACTGCTATACACCTCTTTTGGGCCAGTCGCTCCTCGAGCTCCACGGGAAGCGTAGCCGGGCTTAGGCTGCGACATTCTGGAGTGGGGGATGGGGATGGGGATCTGTGGGAAAGGGGGCGTTTGGCAGGTGTCATCTAAGAAACTCAGGGCGGCATGGGTATGGAGATCGTTGGGTACGCTGCACTGGCAAACCGGCAGATGTTGACAATGGAGGCCTTGCGGCAGTGGCGGCGGCAGCGGCGGCGGGGACTTTGCTAGGGTTTCGAGCGAGGGAGGGGGTGTGTGTTTGTGTGTGTGTGTGCGCGCACGCCCGAGAAGGTTTTGGTGTGTGTGTGTGTGTGTCTGTGGAGGGGGCCGCGGGGTGTTTGAGGAAATGACGCGGGTACTGAAAATTTTACTACGCGGGAGTGAAATGCCGGGCTATTGAAAATTTTGATGATAGTGCATCGCACATGGTCCGGAGATAACAATCGTGTGTTATGAAAAAGAAAAACCCTCGAGGCGGGGAGATATTTTCGATGCAGGCGGGATTGGGAACAAGAAACATCGCACACGGTCCGGAGATCACAACCGTGTGTTATGAAACATAAAAACCCTCGAAGCGGGCAGATATTTTTGAGAGGGGGGGCCTCATGGAGTCCAATGTACTATGCGGATGTGTGCGTGACAGGTGCACCGGCGTGGCACATGGTTAGTTTGAGTGAACCGTGTCTGTTGCGTCATCCGACTTTTCTAATGTTCATAAATTTGGTGAAAAATGACGGGGGAGAGGGTCAGAACATGTAACATCCCAAAATTCTAATTTTTTGGAATGTTATAATAAATAGATAGATTTGACTGATTGTTTGATTGTTGTGTGATTGATTGAGTGAAATTCAGAACTTTTTGAAAGTTAAATGAGAGGGAATAAAAGACTTTCCCAAACTTCCATTTTGCATTTTATGATCTCCATGAATTCAAATTCTTTTCACCACAAAATCCTGGAGAGAAGATGACATGACTTCTTCCATTTATTTAAATGAAAAGGGGGTGTATAAAATATTTGAATTTTATTTGGAAATATTTTCAATTCAAAAACTTTAAGCAACTCAATGATTTTCATGAGAGAAGATAAAATGACTTCTTCAAAACATATGAAATATGAGTTGGAAGTTTATAAGGATCTAATTTAAAGTCCTGTTGAAATTACTTTCAATTTGGAGTTATTTGGCTTTTATTCAAATTATTTTTCTCCAAAAATAAAATATACGGAAAATAGGGTAACATTATTCCCTACATCAGAAAATTGGAGAAAAATTAATTTGAAATCATTTTGTTATTTTTTTAAATGATTTTAGTGGGTTTTATTGAATCAGTAGCATTGTTTGATTTATTTGAATTTTTATAGATTTTATTTAAAGTTGTAAAAATGTTCACGTTGTAGAAAATAATTTTATGAAAATTTTGATATATTATATGCCTATAGTATTTTTATTTATTTAAGGTTTTC
Organism: Aegilops bicornis; assembly: GCA_021605145.1. NCBI lineage: Eukaryota > Viridiplantae > Streptophyta > Magnoliopsida > Poales > Poaceae > Aegilops > Aegilops bicornis. The sequence goes on along the minus strand of CM038673.1, from coordinate 344,888,743 downwards.
TTTATTTTTTCTTTGAGTTGTTTAAAAAAAAACTTCCTCTCCGGACTGGGCTCAAGCCCAGCCAACCGGCCCAAGCCATTGCCGCCTTCATCCCCGTGCCTGACCGGGACTCTCCCCGGAGTCCGGCGCCGCCACGGCCTCGGCACCCCGTCCCGCAAGCCGTCCGCCGCCCCTGGCCCTTAAAAGGCACGTCCCGGACCTCTCTCTCCTCCCCGTTCCGTGCTCGCCGCCGCCATCGCCACCGTTGCCAACCGCCACCGCCCCAGCGAGATCCGCCGCCGCCGGATCCGCAGCCCGCCGCCTTCGCGCTTCGTCGCCGCCGCCATCTTTGCCACCGTCGGCTGCCGCCGCGCCCTCGCTCCTCGCCGCTTGCCGCTCTTGCCGTCACTTTGGAGCCGCCGCCGTCGAAGCCGCAGCTGCCTCTGCCGTACTGGCCGCCGACCGCGAGCCCACCGGTTTTTCTCGTAAAACCGACGAACCGCACGAACCGGTAAAAACCCGCAAAAAAACCCGATCCGGTTTTTCCTTTAGATCGGTTTTCTGTCAGATAGTCCTATTTAGCGAGCGTTCGCTCGTTAGCTTTTCACAGTGAACGAATTCGTTCGTTAGCATCCGGTAACGAACGTCCGTTATTTAGTCTTTTTTCTTTTTCTGTTTTAGTTCCACCCAGGGACCTATCTGTGATGATTTTTCTTTACAGATTAGTCCTTGTTCTTCAATCGATCACTACTTTTTACTCGTTTGTCCAAATCCAACGAAACCAACGCCCACGTCTTCGTTATGATCTCCTCTATCCAGTAATCCAACTCAAACATGTTTTTGAAAGTTTAAAATTTGAATTAGACCGGATTTGAATTCAAACTTTGTTTGATTGTAACTTGAGTTTCGTAGCTCTGTTTGAGTTGATTCTTTTTGCTAATCGAAGCTCTTGACCTAAACTTTCTGATAAGGACAAATTCATATAATTTTGGTACTGTTAGAAATTGTTTTATGTTGCAAGAGTTATTTGCTTGGTTTTGATGTTTTCCGAATCGTCTTCTTCGTTCTTCCCGATCTTTTGAGTGACTGCTTATGTGTGGTTACTATTGCTTGCCTACGATAGATTGACCGGAGTGTGACGAGTAGAACTATCAAGAGTTATGAGTGTGAATCATCTTCATCAACAATACAGACAAGTTCACACTTTGATCATATCCCTTCCATACCCAGTTTTTATGCATTAGTTTCAATTCTCAAACATTGCATGATTAGGATGTGATTAACATGTGGGATGGGAAGTACTTGATGAGGTAGAACCTATTGCCCTGTTATATCTAACCATTGGGAGTTACTTCTACGTATTGCTTATATTGCTATGCTATGCTCGTAGACGTGGTTTGGGTGAGTGAAATCCATGATGATGTGAGTTTGTTAACTAATGGTTCAACTTAAGGTGGCAACTTAAATACACATCTGGGTGGATTGAGGCACTGGAGAATCGATGTTTCCGTATTTTGGAAATCCGGGGTTCCGTGTGATTTTCCTATGGACCGCCACCCGTGCTCAAAGGAATCGAGATATTTTCATGCTAGAAACTTCCGTGTGCAGCCACAAGCTATTATGGGCTCTAGCATAGTTGAGTAGGTTACATGAAGCTCTTGAAGAGGTGGATCAGCAGGTAGAGGGTTGTAGGTTTGGTATGGTCTGCCCGGAGTAGAGAGTTAATGTTTCTGAAAGACTGTGTCTCGGTCATCCGTTTCTCAAACATCATGAAGTGCGAGAAATCCAACGGAGGCGATCGAGTCTTGTGGGGAAAAGTGCGCAAACCTCTGTAGAGTGTACAATCTAATCATGGTTAGTCGTGTCCCCGGTTATGGACAATCTTGAGTATCTAGTACTTGGAGTATCCTAAGTATCTCATCACTCTAAATTAATATTGATGGGCTAATAACTACTTTAATTGGAATTGAGTTGGAGGAACCTTCACAATATTTATCAACCAACTTTGTAGTTAAATAAAATATATTTCTTTGCAGTAGGGAAAATTGGCTTTTCGCAAAGAACATTATAACCGTAGAGCTTTCCACCAGCCATATATGCATGTAGTGATAGTTATCATTCATCATTATCCTATGGTGTGAATTTGCCAGTACATTCAATGTACCGACCCTTTGTGGCTGCAACGTCTCATGTTGCAGGAATCTCACGACGAGTAAGTGATACGTTAGGGTTACGATTCCTACACTCAACTTTGTCGTTGGTGTTGATGGGAATCCACAACCTTGTTGTTTTTTCCGCTATTTGATTGAGGTAACACTATTTACGTTACTTTATACATGTGATTTACCTCTGTTATAAATCCTCGAGTACTGTGTGTGTCAGCATACCGATCCAGGGATGACACTTAAGCACAGAGACTTGACCGTCTGAGGTCGGGTCGCTACAGAACATGAACACACTTGCATGTGGACCAAATTTATGTATTAAAAGGGTGGTTTGATTTTCAAATACCAAATGCAACTTCGATGTGGCACCTCTTTCGTAAAGCGCACGGTATTGCTTTCTCCCACCCTCTCGTGTCAGCACGAAGGGAATCCTAAGCTATGAATGCATGCCCCTCCCCCTCAACCGAGGTTCACCTAGCAAAGTCTTGAAGTAGCTAGCAGCCCCTTCCTCCCTCGTGGTCGGCATCGAAGGGAATCCTAAGCTATATATGAATGCATGCCCCTCCCCTCAACCGAGGTTCACCTAGCAAAGTGCTTGAAGTAGCTAGCAGCCCCCTCGTGTCGGCATGAAGGGAATCCTAAGCTATATATGAATGCATGCCCCCAACCGAGGTTCACCGTAGCAAAGTCTTGAAGTAGCTAGCAGCCCCTCCCTCGTGTCAGCACGAAGGGAATCCTAATTAAGCTTATGAATGCATGCCCCCAACCGAGGTTCACCTAGCAAAGTGCGATGTAGCAACCCCCCCACACACACACACTTTCAGTCGGCGGGCCAGAGAGGGATATATCTCACCAAGATGGATCGTAAAACGGACCAAGAATAACCCACCTTGGTCATACAACCTCTCTCTTGTTGTTGGTCAAAGTGATGTCCGTCCATGCGACCCCGGAGATGGGCTAGCTCGCTAATCATGCAAGTAGCTAGTTCTCGAAGACAACCACTGCATGCGTGTGGCCCAAACATATGTATGGAGAGGTGTGTTTTTGAGTAACAATGAACAACTCTGATGTGGCACCGTGATTTCGAACTAGAAATCCCCACACTGAGTGAGGGTTAGGTTGACGATGCATATGTATGTTACACCACACTTCAAGCCAACGACGGGGATTCATATATGCATGCATGCGTGCATAGTATATGCACTCAAACTTAATTAGGTCTGATTCTCACCATGACCTATACTACGATAACACTAACCGAATGAAGAATCCGCCATGGTAACCTATCTTGTTGTTGGTCAAGGTGATCATGGATGTCCACGCGGGCCCATTTAATATATAGGCTTGTCGCCGATAACCACGCGAGGGAGTGTATCGTTTGAAGGCAACCACTACATGCATATGTATGGAGGTGATGTGTGCATGCATATTTGAATACACAACATTGATCTGGCGCGTGTGTCAAAAATCGCACACTAGCTCCCCACACAGAGCGAGATCGGTTCATGATGTGGTGTCGTTGTACGAGCCACTTCGACTCGATGAGAGGGATTCATGCGTACACATGCATATGTTTGTGCTCAAAGTGTATCATGCATGTCAGCCCAGAGCAAAAATAATAATCCCCTCCTAAGTCAAATTAAACTCTCTTGTTGTCAGGCAAAAAGAAGTGATGGACCAAGCGGGCCCACAGATGGAAAGCATCGATATCGCTGATAACCGCTTAAGTGGGTGCGGCAGGACAACCACCACCGCTTTTCATGTGTGGCAAACATATATACATGTTGAATACCCAAAATGCACAACTTTGATGTGTCACATGCCTCAAAAACCGTAAACCATGCACCCACAGAGAGCGAGGTTCATATCAAGCGTACTACATATGATGGTCCCCTTCTCCCCTCTTCACCGTATACTATATGCTCCTACCGTAATATATGTACAACCCAAAAGAATCCTCATCGATGGTGAAATTAATTAACCTCTCCCGAGGTAGGTCAAAGTGATGCATGCATGCATGCATCGATGATGGTCTCATGGGCCCATAGATGGAAGCGTCACACGTGAGTGTCCTAGCTAGGATATATATGCATGTGGCCCAAAAAGGTGTTGTGTGATGTTTGAATAACCAATTTTCACAATTTTGATGTGGCACGTGCCTCGGTAACCAAAAAGTCCCGACACTGAGTGAGGTGTACTTGTTCACGGACGCATATGTAAAGTATATATTCTAGTCCCCTCCCACCTATTCGACGCGTACTATATACCACCATAACACAAACAAAAAAGATTATACCTTGCTGGTCAAATTAACCTCACTGCCTGCTGTTCGTCAAAGTGATGGACGACGACCTCGCGGGCCCACAAAAAGCGTCACACGAGAGTATCGAGTGTCGTGTAGGACAACCATCGACAGCATGTGGCCAAAACATTGATGTATGAAAGGGTTGTGTAATGTTTTAAATAACGAATTCACGACTATGATGTGGCACCAGCCTGCCTAACAAAACGGCCAACGCACACGGTGGCTCACAACTCATAGTGTACTGCGAGCCACCCGCCACCCCTGGACGCACACACCCTCACACACACCGTGAATACACCGCCACTACGATGCATGTTAAATTAATTATCCCGCGCTGAAAATCCATGTTACCAAAGGAGGGACATTTTAATTTCAAAAAATTCACAGAGATCATTAAGACGTTTTACTACATTGATTGACTTTCTATGGGTATAATCTGCAAAAATCAAATTTGAGCTACATGCACACGTGACAGTGCACCTAAATGGATTGCAAAAACACATGTGTCTCACTGGGTGCATGTTTACTCCCCGTGCAACAAATTTCAAACGTTGAGAATCTTGATTTTTCAATTCTAGTATATCCAAAACTTATTTGAAGTTCATGAAACTTATCGTGTTGTCATATGGACACCAATACAAAGTGGCATTGTACTTTTTTTGTCAAATTTGAGACCAGTTTTGATGTAATCTTTATCTAATTACAGACGACAGAATATTAATAATTTGGAACCAATATCCCAAACGGATTATTTATTCGAACCGTGAGCGTTAGACCAACAATGGATACGTGACATGCTTCGGTTAAGCAATAAAGCGGCAACATTAATCATCCAAATAGAAGACAATATATGTGCCGCCGCGTGACCCGTGTGGCGTGCGAGCAGGCGTGAGTTGAGGGGGCGCATGCGAGCAGTCCACCATGCAGGCAGACGGGGAGGCGTGTGTGCAGGTGTGTGAATTGACGGAGGCGTGCTCGCTGCACAGTGTCATCGAGAGGCATGCAAGTAGTTGTGTGAAACTTTGGTAGGCATGCGGCCAGTCCGGTGCGTGAGCTCACCGGAGGCGAGCCATCGGTTTGACCGCCACCCGCCTCTCTCCCACAACTCCCACTACTCCATATTAATGGTGCGCCCGAGCGGCCGCACCCCCATCCTCGCTACGCACACATAATCCTCTCTCTCCGCTTGCAACCTCGACGCCGCTCTTGGTCCTCAAAGCCGTCATTGTATGAGGATACCGCCGAAGCGCCCCATCGGAAGGAGTGGCGACGCCGGGGCTGCTAAAGCACCGGAGTATAGCGTGGAGATGGAGACAGAGGTTGGTGTCACCGCCGGCGAGTTATCGCTGCACCCTGACATTGTCGACGGCGTCGAGCTTCCACAACCGGAGGCGGAGTTCCACACCGACTCCGACGACCACTCCGGCGACCACTCCGACGACGACGGATAGCTGGTTAGTCATCTATACCCATTTATGTGTCAAATAGATCATAGGGTTTCTCTGGTTACTCCTGCCTCCCCCTTTTTGGAATATAAATCCTGTGGTTATGTTCTCCCAATCCATGAAATCTGAGTAAGTTTCGTTAGATCTGTGTAGTGTATTGATTGTTTGAATGGTACAGGTGATAACCATAGAATCGCATCACCCTATCATCCTCAATCTAGTGGTCAAGTTGAACTTAGCAATAGAGAAATAAAATAAATATTACAAAAAACTATCAATAGGTCCCGAAAGAATTGGTCTATGAAACTTGATGATGCACTTTGGGCCTATAGAACAGCTTATAAAAATCCTATGGGTATGTCTCTATACAAAATGGTTTATGGAAAAGCTTGTCATATCCTCTTGAGTTAGAACATAAAGCATATTGAGCAATTAAAGAACTCAACTACGATTTCAAACTTGTCGGTGAAAAGAGGTTATTTGATATTAGCTCACTAGATGAATGGAGAACCCAAGCTTATGAAAATGCCAAACTATTCAAAGAAAAAGTTAAAAGATAGCATGACAAAAGAATCCAAAAGCGGGAATTTAAAGTTGGTGAATATTTTCTATTATACAATTCTCGTTTTAAATTTTTTGCAGGAAAACTTCTCTCTAAATGGGAAGGACCATATATCATCAAAGAATTTTATCACTCTGGAGCTATCAAGATCAATAATGTCGAAGGTACCAATCCGAAGGTGGTCAATGGACAAAGAATTAAGCACTATATTTCAGGTATGCCCATTAATGTTGAAACTAACATTATCCAAACCATGACACCGGAGGAACACATAAAAGAAACCTTCTAGAACACTCCAGAACCCTAAAAAGGAAGAGGTACGTTGATACGCTAAGTAAACAGTCTCCGAACAATTTGCAAAAATATTTTATGTCAATTTTGGAATATTAGATAAAATAGAAAAATAAGAAACAACCGAGAAGGCAACCCAGGTGCCCACAAGGCACCAGGGCGTGCTTGCCCCACCAGGCGCGCCCTGGTGGTAGTGGGCCCCTCGGGCATCTTCCCAACTCCGTTTTCCTTACATATACTTGTTTCCCAATATAAAAATTCTTTATATATACCCTCGGACGATTTGACCACCGTATCATGGAAATATCCTTTGTTCTTGTTTCGAGCTGCTTTTCTGACAGATCTAGATCGCCATGGCCGCACCAAGATCTAGATCGTCAACATTTGAAACAATGCAGAATAGTTTCGCAACTCACGCCACCCGGAACACCACAGCGTAATGGTGTGTCCCAACGTCGTAATCGTACTTTACTAGATATGGTGCGATCTATGATGTCTCTTACTGATTTTCCGCTATCATTTCACTACAAAAAAAATACACTTCCGTGATGATACGTGTTTGTCACAGTAGGTCACGTTTTCTGTCATGCATGTACATCCATGACAAATTTATGATAGAATCAAGATAGTCATACATCTTTGTCGTAGAAGTGTTCCATGACATTACCAAAATTATCATCACGGAAGTGTCCACTTCCATGACGATAAATCGAAGCGTCACGAAGTGCTTTCGTCAAGGGTGACCGACACGTGGCATCCACCGTAACGAACGCCATTAAGCTATCGGTCCGGTTTTGGATCCGATAACCCCTTAACAGCCCCGACCAATGGGGATTTTCCACGTGTAAAATCATCATTGGCTGGAGGAAACATGTGTCGGCTCACCGTTGGGACAGATGTCATCCACTCATTGGACCCAAAGCGCCTATGATACGTCGGCACGTGGCACGGCCCAACAGAGGCCCATTCCTGTGAAAAGGCCGACCCGTTTGACTTGGTCAAAAGGTGGCGGGCCAGCCCACGGCAAGCCTAGGAATGGCATGTTCGCATATAGCCCATTTACAGCCCGCTAACCCAGGGCTCGTTTACAGCCTATCCGAATTAGGCCCAGTAGCGTCATCTGGGACGTCCAATATAATTCTAGCCCGTTTTAACTCCCGGCCCATGTATGGCCCATGACGTCTTTCGGCCCATATGAGGCCCTTATTACTCTCGGCCCATTAATGACCCGTGGTAAAACTGGCCCGTAATGAACAGTGTATCACTTTATACCCATTAATGGCACGTGGTGAAATTGGGTCGTAATGAACAGTGTATCAATTTATACCCATTAATGGCCCATTATTTCGTTGGGCCGTTTCCAGCCCATGTTATCTTTCGGCCTTCTCGGGGCCCATTTATTCTTGGGCTCATTTCCACATTTGTTTACTTACGGCCCGTTACTGTCTTTTTCTGCTTGTGGGCCAAATTCAGCCCGTGGTTACAATTGGCCCATTTGTGGCCCGATAATACGTTGGGCCGTTTTCATGTCAAAAAACCCCGTTGGGCATTTTCATAGAGTTATCAAATACGTCCTATTAACGGCCCGATATTGTCCATGAATAGTACGGCCCATGATTGGCGAAATGATGATACGCCCCGTAGAAGGCCCATGGATCCTACAGCCCGTAAAAGGCCCATGAATCGTACGGGCCGTAGAAGGCCCGTGGATCCTACAGCCCGTATGGAAGGCCAATGGATCCTACGACCGGTTGAAGGCCCATGGATCATACGACCCGCAGGAGGCCCGTGGTTACAACAGTCCGTGTGTTGCCATGATTATTTTGGCCTAGTTTCTAAAGATAGGTTATTGTGGCCACTAGAAAAACACAGAAAAAGAGCTGCAGTGACTACAAGAAAACAACTAAACAAGACAATAAGGAAATAAATAAGCAAGCAATTAACGCTAGCCTATTACCGCTATTACACATATTACATCCACTGGGCATCAAAGTTCGCCACCAGTGCAAATATAGGGAACAAAGCGACATATTACATACACTTTGGCCGTCAAAATTGGCCACGATTGCAAATAAACGCGGCAAAGAAACAAGAGCATAAGCGAAACAACTTCGGAAGAAATTTGAAGAAGCGTGGTATCCACCATGCTTTGGCAATAAGCTTAGCAAGCTTATTAGCTTTGTCCTGTTGGCGCTAAAATCCTCCAACGCTTCATTGCACGGAAACTATGCATCTGAGATGCTACAGGGACTTCCGCAGATCCTTCCGCTTCTTGTGCAAAGACGGTGATCGATGTCTTTCAGCTTGTAGTTGAGACTCAAGAAACTGAACTGATTCAGACAGTGAGTTTGAATAGCTTGTGAAAGCGGTAGTGGCCAGTAACTCCAACACTAAACCAAGACAAGACTTTGGAGTTGTCTCACTGTCTTCGAGATAGTCTTCCTTAGCTGTTTTATCAGCTTTGTTGGAGACCAACAAGGATGTGTCATTATCCTGAACCTTATCTGCATTACTTCCTTTACCATTGCTTAATAAGGCACTCTTCCCCAATATTCTGTCAGCATTTTAAAAGAAGAAACAAGCAAACACATAACAGTTTAGCATGTACTAGTATATGAAACTCATTTCGGTGAACCAATTCATTAGTAAGGTGGACATGATTAAACGACCAAGTCTTATATTGCCAAGTACTAGTACATAATAAAAGCATCAAACAAACATATATCTATGTCCTATGGTCACTGCATTGTCTTGCCAAATCAAAATAGAGACACGGTTCAAATCATATCAGTTCAAGACAAAGCAGCGGTGAAAGAATACAAAGCGTGGGAAACTACATGGCACAACAAGATTTCAGATGGGTACCACGGGTCTACATGTACAACAACACTATTTGCTTTGTTGTGATGCTAGTAATGTGCATGATATGAGAAGTGAACTGTATACACAATTGAAATTGAAATCAACAGAGCTATTGATAAGAGTAAGCCTATTAAAGAAACATGCGTGAACATACCTGTTGTGCCATTGGAGTTTCGATTGGATCCTTCAATTTAAAAATAAGTTTGTATGAGTAAATACAGTGATACAAGAGCAAAGCAGTATGCACGATAGCAATCATAGTTAAAAAAGGCGCGCCTAAGCGAGCGCTTAAGCGCACCTAGGCTCTAGGCGTTGGCAAAAGGCATTGCGCATAACAACGCTTAATCTGTGCATAACTGCGCATAAACATGCGCTTTGGTCAGTAAAGCGCAATGCGGTGGAAAAACGCACAATTAACGCCTAGCGCTTTTTGGAACTATGATAGCAATGGAATCTTAAATTGGAACAGTTGTTCTTCAGGTTTAGACACTTGTTCTACATGAATAGAGTACAATAAGACGCAAGAATATAGTACTTAAAAATAGAAAATGAGCTCATAGACCTTACCATATTCTTGGTTCGGGACCCGATCTGAGAAAGCGTTCCAGTCATCGTCCGATAAATGTGTCTCGGGGAGAACATAAGGGAATTTGATGAGTTTCTTTGCGGTGAAATACGTTTTCTTGAGTAATTCCGATCGCCACCAAGCATTCTTGAAGATAGCAGAGGTATTAGCACAGGTTACCTCATCCTGAGTTTCCAAATCGGTCCTTCTCTATAGAGAAAAATGGGAAAATTTGTTGTATTATAACCATCACGGAGGTAGGATGTATGGGACAAAGCAAAGTAATTGCCATGAATAACATTACTTACACATAACTCCGGACAAACACACCTGGCTGACATTTTCCTTCATCTTGAGTATAATATTTCCAAGATGGGAAGATACTTTGTCTGATTTAACAACATCAAATGCGATAGATGCTAAAGTACGACTAGCTGGTTGTGCTTCCTCCACGGGAATAGGCATACTAACTGGTGGAGTTGGGGTTCGCCGTGGTAGTACTGGCCCTTTGGGCACTGGAGCTGCCTTACTAAATGATCTTGTTTGGGAGCTCTGTGGTGGAGATGGTGTTGTGTCAATAGGAACTGGGTTACTATCTGCTCGGGTTGGGGTTAGACTGGGTGAAGCTGGTTCTCTGTCCATCGCAGTAGGGGTACAATCTGCGAGAGTTTGGGTTATGTGTGGTAGGGCTGGTTCTCGTGCATGTACAACCGGGGTGCTATCTCCACCAAGAGGTAGCACTATTTTATTTGAAGACCGTGTTTTTAGTCCGCTAGATGCTGGCATCACCCGCTCCAATTCAAATGGCTGATAAACAGGAAACATAGTTGAATGTACAAACATTGTATGAGAGACAGATGCAATAGATAGTGTGGAAAAAAGAGAACATGAAATAGTTGACATGTATATTATTTAACTAAAACGGATAGCATGACATAGTTTCACATATATGATGTCTATCTAAACTGGATAGCATAGCATAGCATAACATAATTCAAAGATATGATGAATAACTAAAACGTCGTCCCAAGTTAGAGCATACACCTCGGTAGGGGAATAGGACTGGTCATCTGTCTCTGAATCCATCTCTGAGGAGCTATCGGGACCCAACAAGAGATCTGCTTGACGGTAGCAATGCGCTCTGAAGGCCTTGTTTTCACTCCAGATTTTTCAATCTCCCTCCCAAATGGTTGATTCACCGGAAGAGTAGTTTAATGTACAAACATTATCAACAAATGGAAATGTAATGAAGAAAAGGATGGGCAAGATATCATTCAAATATATGATGCCTGGTTAAACGGGATGGCATTGCACATTTCACATATATTATGGCTGGCTAAAAGACATGAGGCGCATAATTCCCATATATGATATAGAAACTAAGCAGTTGGCTGACGAACATGTCTAAACTAAGTAGATGACATATATGATGTCAAAAGTAGGCCTTGCAAGTCAACATATGCATGATATGACTAACATCATCATGCCAAGGTAGAGCAAACACCTTGGGGGTAAATAGGAGTGGTCAACGGCGTCTGAATCCGCCTCAGAACAGATATCTTCCTCTGGATTACAATCCGGGGAGGGGTGGGGAGGGTTTGCCATTGAACCCACCATGGAGAGATGTCTGCATGACATTGTATTGCCGCGCAAAACTCTTCTCTTTATCTCTACATGTTCAACATGACTGTGTACAATATCTGACATGCATACGAAAAAAATATGGTGAGATTATGTAAGGAGAGCATGCAGAAATTTAGAGTGATGGTAACAACCAGTGGATGGATCCAAAAATAATGATAGCGGTGATGATTGCTTTAATTTAATAAAAGACAGATGATGATTGCTTTACTATTTGTTTCCCACCCAAGATGAACAACATAGGCATACCCTAGGTGAACCAGATATTAGACAGAGATACTATTCATTGCTTCCTCGATATGTGCCCCACAACTAATTTAGAACTCAGGTTTGAACATTAATTTGGACCCGACTTGGAGTCCAAGAGGTGAACAGGAGGATAAAGTAGGAGGTAATTTTAAGCAATGCATAACATAAGCAGAATCAAAAGAGTGCGACCTCTCTTGTGGACCCATGTACTCCTGAGGTTCATCTGCTGAGTCAATGATGGTGATGCCGCTACGGTGGGTGCCGGCGGCAGGGAATGAGATCTGAGGCGGCGAAAGACGGTCAGGAGTCGTGATGTTTGGTTTGGTGGATGTTTCTGTCGATGGAGCATCTCAGGTGAGGTGGACGACGTCGCGCCAGGAGCAGGAAAAACCACACAAAGTTCCCTTCGACACATACCTGTAACTGAAGTAATTCTGTAAGGGCTCATTTGGCTTGCGTGATTCTAAAAACGCAGGGATAGGGAAAACACCGGAATGGGATAGGAATGCACATGGTGAACAAAGCATTTGTAAACGCAGGATTTCTGTCAACTTGGGTGTTTGGATTACAGGAATTGGGAGAGCAGAGGAATGCAAAGAAACATGGCCAAAATAAAGTGAAACCATATGAAAGCGTGTACAGTTAGAATGTTATTCTGCCACTAATGCACTTGGTCTTGTTTTCATGCATAGGTTTTTGAAAAGTAGGTCCAGGTGGATGTTTTGCTTCATTCCTTTCAACAAAATGCATGAATAATTGAATAGTAGAGTGCCATTGGAAAATTCCCTATTGCTATGTTTTTTCGTCGAACCAAAATAGCCCTAATGGATCGACATGAATGTATAGTAATAAGTGATGCAACAAGTGTACAACCTCTTTGCCGTAGCCGTGTCGACCTCAGCATCATTGGGTTGGTTGCTGAAGCAGTTGAGGCAGAGGTGGTTGTCGGAGGTGTGGAGGAAGATCTGAGGAATGCAGAAGCGGCGTCCGGGCATTGCTTTCTGTTGTGATGGATCGATTACGTCATTGGAGCAGCCCCGGTGAGCCGTAAGGCGTCAAGGCTGAAGCAGCACAAGACAGACATCGTCAATCTCAAGTGGGATTCTAATAGCATCTCCAATAGATGATGTAAAATAGATGTAAAATTTACATCTCCAAAAACCACCTGACTACAACAGATGAGGTAAAAACTGTTGACTCTGAACTTAACTGTTGAAACTGAAATCTACTGTGGAATCTGAATGTTACTGTCGAAACTGAACGCAATGGTAGCAGAGAGGCACTTGACATGTAGTTTAGGGAGGGCCTGCAGTTCATCTTCAACCTGCACCCCCCTGAGCCGCCACCACCATCGGCTAAACCGCCAGCCCTAGCGCCGCCTCGCCACCACGAAACAACTCCCCACCGCCGGTTCGCCGCCGCCCCGGCCAGCCCTATAGGCCCCTTGCCCCCACCCTGAACCCTAAGATAGATAGTGGGGTACCTCCCCGGCGAGCCCCCGTCCCCGCTGCGGGTGGTTCTTCCTTAACTCTGTGAGCCCCCCCACCCCTGAAAATCGGTGACCCAAAAGTCGATTAAGTCGACTAAAGTGTAGCTAAATCGGAGCAGAGCAAAGAAGACGGCGAGGGGAGAGCAGCAGAGAGTAGCCATGAAGCGAGCGAGAGCCAAGTAGCAGTATGGGCGAAGGACGATCGGCGAGAGCAGGGCAGCAGCAGCTAGGCGAGCGAGCGATCGAGCGAGAGCCGGGGCAGCAGCAGCACCGCGAGCAAGCGAGCAAGAGCCGGAGCAGCAGCAGCTGGGCGAGCGAGTGATCGAGCAAGAGCTGGAGCAGCAGCAGCAGCAGATCCGGCTGGTATGGACGCCGCCGCCGAAGGGGCCTCGCACTGGGGGAGAGCCGCCGTGGAGATGTCGCCCGCGGCGCCGACTTCAAGGTAGCCGCTCCATGGGGGTGCAGGATGGAGCACCGTCGGCGCCGGGAGGTCGAGCTAAGGATAAGGTGCGATGCACGGACTGTACAACCTCTTTGGTGGCGCCGAGTAGGCCTCGGCTTCGTTTGAGGAGTCGGTGAGGATGCTGTGGTTCCGGTGGAGCAGGTTAAGGCGGCGTTGTGGGGATGGAGCGGTCGCGATAGACGAGGCGATCATCGGAGCAGCTCCTTGCAGGTGGAGGACGGGGCGGCTCAACCGGCGAGACGATGAAATGGACGACGGATCCTCATCTGGGGAGGTGGACGAGGGACATCGAGCTATGGCAGTGGATGACGTCGTCGAGGAAGAGGCTCCGGCTGGGCAGCGGTGAGGTGGCGGACGGAGGAGGGTGGGGTTTCGCAGCTGGAGCGGAGAAGTTATGGTGGCCTGGGATTTCGAATGGCAAAAAGAAGACGATGAGAGGGGGTGAACCAGGACTTAGGGACGCGCTTGTCCAAAATGTAGGGTGTGTTACAAAAGTAACCACCGCCGATTTGAACTAGCGGCCCTTTCGGCTCAGGGTTAGAAGGGGGATTTCGCGTGTCGGGATTTGGCAGCTGGAGGGAGTTTTCGCGCGCGTTGTAATTTTGGGATAGTAAGGCACGGGTTGTGAAGGCGCCAATTTTGGGAGCACGATATCTGAATTTTCGGGATATAACAAGGCGCGGGTTGAATTTTAGGGACAAGCCTAACATGTAAAATTGTACTTGTTCGTACCAAATCAATTCGCACTTCCCTCAACCAAAAAGAAAACGAAAAAAATAAAATTATTCACACCACACAAAGAGAGAGTCTTGCCCTGTTTTACTATAAAAAATGCTATTTAAAGCTACTCATACCAATAATTTAGTGCAATTAACTGTTATTCGGTAGTATGAATCCATGTTATGTCCAATTAAAGTTTTTCGCTTGCTGTATAACGCATGTAACCTACTCATACCAACATTTTAGTGCATTCCAAATGTCTATACTACCGCTACAATTCGAACTGAATTTGAATTCGTTTCTCTATTTCAATAAGAATGTATAATCATGATTGTTGCCAACTTCAACCATCATTCATGTATTACCTTAATAACACACTACATGATTACTATAGAGATAGATATGAACTATGTGTACTACATGAACTCGAATTCTATTTTTTGAATACACTTGATGTTGATTCCAAATAATAGTACATTTGATGTACTAACTATATATTAATAATCTAAACCATGTTTCATACGTGTACACCGTGTTTATCACACATAGTATAGTGCCCCGCCCCCTACATTATGACAAGTATTTAGACCTGAGCTGCAAAGTCCACACATTAGCCCAAATTATGATCAATGTTCTATATGTTATACGTAGTACTAGCAAGATGCCCATGCGTTCCACGAACATCAACATGATCAAGGGGAGGCCTAATTTGCAAATATGGAGAGGGGTGTGGGTATCTTTTTCAAAATTGCCATAGTTTCCTTCCTATCCGTGGATATAAATCGGATGACCTATATTGCAGGATGGCACCATCATTAACAACTCCGTTTTTTTATAAGAGTAGAGATAAAATATATTATATGTAGTATAACATGTTCATAACCACACCATGTGTATCACCGTTATATATATTCACACATGCGTCGGTTTAAAACACTATGATAAATTCTTAAAATATCCGAATTCGCTTTTTATAATGAAGTGTGATCTCTATTCGTCTTTTACACCCACACAATCCTCTTATCTTTGTAGCTAGCTAGCGCTAACTTTCTCTCATGCATGCAGACGCCTGCATCACTCTCACCCTCCCCCAGCATTCTCTAGCTCCATCATGCAAATTTGTATTTTCACTTTAGGTCGTTCACCCACGGTGTGTGTAGGCCCCCAGCTCCTTTACGGCACACATCGATCGATATGCCTCTCTAGCCAGGTGTGCCTAGCACAAAACACAAGCTTCCCCTCTTTTCTTATCACCGTCCATGCCTCACTCCCACCACTCTTTTCATCGATCTCGTACTCGCACACTCCTCCACCCTCGATATAGTATGACTCCCGCACCACCTCCTAGATGCATCCCTCTCTCTCTATCCTTCTCCCCATGCCTCATTTGCTTCTAACACACACATGCATGTATACCAATCGATCTCCCAACATATACCTAGGTCGACTTTAACTATTCCCCCCCCCCAGCGATCGACGTACCGCACAAATTATGTCTCTCCTTTCTCTGACAAAGGACGATTAATCTTCCTATCACTACTAGGAAAAGGGCTATAGATGATATGGACACTAATGGCGCACCACACATGTGGTGCGCCACTACTATATACTAATGGTGCACCATGTGTTGGTGCGCCATTAGTGTCCAAATACTAATGGAGCACCACATCCACGGTGCGGCATTAGTAAAAAAAATTATTTTTCAAAACTAGTAAGCGCACCAGGGTATAGTGCGCCATTAGTAGTTAAACTAGTAATGGCACACCACATCCACGGTGCGCCACTAGTAAGTTTTTTTCAATTTTTTTTCAATTTATTTTTATTTTTTCAAAACTAGTAATGGCGCACCACTCCCACTGTGCGCCATTACTCACTTGGCCCAAAATTTCACAGACGGCACCACCCCGTGGACCGCCTTTTCAGCTTTTAAAAAAGAAAAGAAAATGATGAAAATGTCAAAAATAAAAGAAAATAAGTTTCCCATGTGATATGTGGTCTACTTGTTGGGAAAATTTACAAATATGAATTTCGACTTTATTTGCAAAATCTCTCTAGAATTTGTAAAATGGGCATAACGTTTGCATATGAACTCAGATTAAAAAGTTTTTTATATGAAAAATCATCTACTCGAAAAGTTACATCCGAATTTAACTGGGGGAACCCCGTTAAACATTTTCAAAATCCTCAAAACCTTAACAGAAAAAAGTTACGAGGCTTTTAAGATCTAGAGGGGAAAAATGAAAAAATGATCATACTTACTAGTGGCGCACCGTCAGCTAGGTGCGCCACTAGTAACAGAAAAAAAATTGCTTTCGAAATTTTTTTATATATATTTTTCAAAAAATTATACGTAATATGACCGGGAAGTTTGAAATGTTTTCCAAAATTTCATCATACTCATGAACATGAACAAAGTCCTAGACATCAACAAGGTTTAATAGGATTGATATGATAGATATATCAATAAGTGCCTGTTAAGTGAGCTGGTGCTGGGGTTGGATAGAACTGCGAAGTTAAGTGTGCTTGGGCTGGAGTAGTGTGAGAATAGGTGACCTTCCGGGCAGTTTGACCACTTAGTGCGATTTGACTTGAGATTAAGCATATTGACCCGAGATTAAGCCATAGTGACCCGAGATTAAGAAAAAAATGAAAAAAAATCGAAAAAAAAATTGTTACTAACGGCGCACTTCTATGTGGTGCGCCATTACTAAGTCAGATAGTAATGGCGCACCGTGTGATATACTAATGGCACACTCCCTGGTGCGTCATTAGTATCTGGTATACTAATGGCGCACCAGTGGCGCCATTAGTATTTAATTTTAATGGTGTGGTGCTAGTGGCGCACCAGTAGTGCGCCATTAGTAGGCAAAACTGGTGCGCCACTAGCAGGCCTTTTCCTAGTAGTGTACGTAGTTATGTCTGCTTACCACAGCCATATCGCCCCCCCCCCCTCATCATTCGTGCATGCCTCCTCACCCGTCTCTCACACGCACGTGCACAGACAGGCAGCCATCCCCTTTCTTATTGATATTGCAGGCGTGCCCTCCGGTTGTCTAGCAAGCCTATCCCACCATTTGTTAGAAGCAACTCCACTACCACCCCCTCCAACACTCTAGCTCTGTCTCTCTCCCAACCTTATTACCCTCCTACATATATGCATGGATGCCGATCGCTCTCCCTTAACACATGAGGTAGATCGATCTCCCTTAATACATGAGGTAGGCCTCTCTCCTCCTCCACACATATACCAGGCATTGTACCTCTATAGTTAAGTAGGCCTCCCTCCTCCCCTCCCCCCACCACACACCGATAGTCGAGCGCTATAGGTAGGTATCCATGCCATAGAGACAAACTGCACATGTCCCCTCTCACGTTCCAGTAGGCCAGCCACTCTATATCTTTGACGTGGGCACACGCAAATTTGATGGCACTCTTTTTCGATCGCGCGCGCGCACACACACACACACACATCATCCCTCTCTTCGATTCTATGGACACCACAAGCCGATGATACCTCCACTCTCTTCTCGTGGATCGCCACCTCTATATATATGATATATCCAGGACTATTTCACACACATTGCATATGTTACATTTTGTATTGACCCCACCCCCCCCCCCAAAAAAAACTCTCACGAAGCCACACACGATATCTCTCTACGTTTGTATCTCTCTCACAACCCCACGTAGGTGGTGTACATATACAAGAAGAGAATAGGTGCACCGTGCACGTACTCACGCTTCGTGCCCAGCCACACCCGCGCGGGTACACGGTGGAGCTCATTTCTGTATGAAATGGCAGCCCACGTGCTAATTTGAGCAGCGATGTAGCGGTTGTTTACCTACGGAGGTCGTGTACCACGCGTGCACGAAACAAAGTTTGACTTGATGCATTGGCGCGTTATTTTTAAATAAAGTTATATCGCTCAATGGCACGTACATAGAATATAAAAAGATTTTTATGGAGAAAAAGGTAGTCCGGTCCACTATATACAATGGAGCCTGCCTGCCTGGTTTGTCTCTCTTCAGAGTATCTCACACAAGGCTGCGGTGGCCTCTCTCTCTCTCTCTCTCACCATTGGTCAATGATCCGGCCGCATCCCGTCCGCCGGCGGAAAGGGAGGGCGATGCATCGTTCTGTTCGATGGTGCCGAGGCAAAGACGTCCCGATCTGCGGTACACGCCGTTCTCTCGACCAAGCTCGGCGTGGTAGGGCCTCGCCACTGCCTTGCCGTAGTATGGGCAGATTCCGCCCGCCGCCGTTCACCTAGTTACATCCCGATGACCTCTAGGTATCCCCTCCGGCCTTGCTCCACTGCCCGTCTTCCCACGTCGCTGCATGTGGATCTTCCATAGTTCTTTGCCCAAAACGTAGCTCGTCCGGCGTACTTTCCATATTGCAATCTCGTCCTCACACCGTTTAGAGCGAACACAACCATGTTGTTATCTTCCCTTAGGATAAGGAATATGCTTCTTTTTTGTAAATGCATGTGTCATCAAGCTGTTATTGGCGATAATTGTTTCCTTTCTACCTCTTTTTTGCAAACAGGGCTATACATTTCACCTCGTTGCTATTGTGACCTTTTGGTGAACTGCACAAATCACTTTTTCTTAAGAGTGTTTTGTGCAGTTCTACCAAAAATGTCACACGGCAACGTCTCTCTACATTTCGGTCTTGTTGCACAAAGGGAGATTCGTTTTGCTCTATCC
Organism: Aegilops bicornis; assembly: GCA_021605145.1. Lineage (NCBI taxonomy): Eukaryota > Viridiplantae > Streptophyta > Magnoliopsida > Poales > Poaceae > Aegilops > Aegilops bicornis. The sequence continues at coordinate 344,869,297 of CM038673.1, read as the reverse complement.
TCCTCATCCAACTCTGAGCCTAATCTTCTCCAACTAGTTAGTCTTAAGAGAGACTGCAAAGGTGACCGGCTTCTATTTGTGTGTTTATTTTGCTCCGTATGTAGTCATTTGTTGAAATCTCTAGAATGACAAATATTTAGGGACAGAGGGAGTAGTAGTTTTCTTCACTGGTACGTTAGATAAAGAGTTTTGTTTCATACTTACACAATTTAAAATGATTTTTATGGAGAGAACAATAAAACCACTCCACTATATATTAGTCGTATACATGAGTACTATATGGACGCATCTTCATTGACTTTAGTGCACCTGCCTTTGGGTTTATGACAGGTGGGCCCAAAATGTGGCTGGCCCACATCATATGACCAAAAGCAGTGTGTAGTTAAGGCACCAAGCTCGATCCGTACTCTGATATATATATAAGCTGGAGCCTCAGCGCTTGTTCGCTAGGGTTTGCACTCTCCACACTCTCGCCGCACTACATATATATATACACGTTGGAGGCTCAGCGTTCCTTTGCTAGAGTTTGCTATATTCACTGTCTCTCACCCTCTTCACCAGATCTAAACAAGACTACGTTGTGGCCTCTGTCTCTCTCACCCCCCTCACAGCTGGCGAAGGAGGTGTCCGGATCCCGTCGCACCGGGAAGGGGAGGAGGTGCGGCATTCACTCTATCGCCTTTGGCGAGGGAGGCAATCCATTGCCGGCTGCGCTTTTCTCTTTCACCCAGCGCTTGTGCGGGAGGGCCACCGACCCCTTCTTCCTCGTAAATGCGTGGTGTGGGCAGATCCGACCTCCGCCAAGCACGCCTTGCCACATCCCGACGACCCTAAGGTATAAGTTTCTTTGAAACCGTCATTGGTCTAGCTGCATGCTGATCTTTTTCGATTATGTAGTCGAATCTAGGTCTTGGTTCAAAGAGGAAAGAAGGGTGCGGTGGGGTGGAGCATGAATCTAGGATGTGGTTCAATGAGGAAAGGCGGGAGGGAAAGTAGTATAGACTAGCTATCCAGCCACTTTGTTGGTCGAAAAGGGAAAAAGGGGGTAACCCAGTACACACATCTGTAAGGAACCGAACTCTTTGTTGAAAAGGGAAAGAAAGCGGGGGTCGGGTAGTTTGTGCAGGACTAGATTTGCTGCCCTCACATCGGAAAAAAGTTTCAAAGAGAACAAATATGGGACCAACGCAGATATGCTGCTTGGCTGCATACTCTGCATCACCCATTTATACGTGTGGACGCACATGGTGCTGGCATGTCCCATGTCCCATCCACATGATCGTGCAGTGTGTTTTGAGATGTTGTGCTACCTGGATTGGTACTTGTTGCTATGGCAAACTTAAATGTCACACCGGCGACTTTACTTGATTTCAGAGTAACTGCACAAAACGAGATTGGATTTCCTATTCGTGTTGACAGATTCGTAGCTTGTGTGCGTCATGACAGGTTGGTACTTGCCTTCATCCACATGATCGTGCGGTGTGTTTTGAGATGTTGTGCTACTTGTATTGGTACTGTTTTAAATAAATGTTGAATTGAAGCTATTGTATTGCTATCTTTTCCCATTAAGTAGTGAACAAAAATGGGACCAACCCAGACATTATGCTTGTTGCTTTGTTACAACAAACTCTGCATCACCCCTTTATAAGTAGATGGACGCACATGTTGTTGTTGCGCCCACTCTCCCCTGGAACTGTTTATGCTTTTTGTTAATCTAATGCCACTAGTAAAATTAAGCAATGCCACTCTCAGAATTAACTACTGAATCTTATTTCAAAACTACAACACTTGTTAGGGATTGGCGGGATTAGCATTTTTGTGGCCGCATGTTTCATCCTCCTTTATTGGCCAGTAATTGATTCCTTTTTTGCCTCTCTTAAAACAGGGATATCTATTCAACTTGTTGCTATTGCGACATTTTGCTTTGCTGAATTTTGGTAGAACTGCACAAAATGAGACCGGATTTCCATATATGTGTTGAGATCTCTCTGAGGTCTTCCTCACGAGTTATTTCAAATCTTGGTCTTGAAAGGTCAGTACCGACTTTCCTCAGAATTAACTACTGAATCTTAGTTCAAAACTGCAACACTTGTTAGGGATCGGCGGGAGTACCATTTCTGTTAGGGATCGGCTGGAGTACATGTTTAAGAAATGTATTGTTCAGATAATGTCTCTGTTATTATATATCGATTCTGATGTTTTACAAATGGTACTATCCTGCTTTGTAGTTCTTTCTACATGTTTAACCAAGGTATTGTTAAGATAATGTCTCTGTTAAAATGAATCGATCGCATTGTTTTAGGAATGATACTTTTACGCTTTGTCGTTCTTTATACATGTTGAAACAAGGCATTGTTAAGATAATGTCTCGATTAATATGAATGAATCACACCGATTGAGAATTGCTACTCTCTGCTTTGTTTCCCATTAAGATAAGGTAGATCAAGAGATGTTTTTCTTACGGGAGTACAAGTCATCAAGCTGTTATTTCTCAAGAATTGTTTCCCTTATACCTTTTTTTTGCTTACGGGGATATCAAAATTAAAGCTCGGTTTTATTCTCGACTTTGATTTTAGTTGAACTGCACAAAAGGAGCCAATGTGTCTAAGGCAAACTGCTGCATTAGTGGGTCGATTGGTCTTATCACTTTGCGTAAAGAAGCGATCCTTATGCTTACATTACACAAGGAATGATCGAGAAGCTTTACAAAGTATTAGTAGACGCTTGTGACATGACTAGTCTGCAGAGAGCATAGGAAACTCTACAACACATGGAGTGCACTGGGCAAAAAGTGCCCAAACAAGTACAAGAAGCGATCTGAGGACTCCAAATCATCAATGTCATTCTAAGCAACAATGATGGGGCATCTGGGTATGGTAATCTGTTTACCGTACTTTCAGTTTGTTAGTCCATCGATTGGTGGGTTGACACTAGGGCCAATATTCATGTGTGTGTCTTTGTGTCTTTGTTTTCTTGACATATAAATACGATATCCACAGGGATGCTCGGCTTGATTTTAGTGGAACTGCACAGAATGTCCAGATGGTTTGTGTCCTCCATAATACTTCATCATGCACAATACATCGAATGGTTCTCTAATCATTCGTCGTCACCTTGAGCCACCGGACTATATGTTTGAATGGTGCTGCCAGCGTTGGCCATTAAGAAGGGTAAGAAGAAAGACAAAAGGAGAGATGGCTGCTTTACTTGTGGTTCGGAGGAACACTGGGCAAACAAGTGCCTGAACAAGTACCAAGAAGCTAGGACAGGACTCCAAGTCTGTCAATGTCACTCTAAGCAACAATGATGGGGCATCTAGGTATGGTAATCTGTTTACCGTAATTTCAGTTTGTTAGTCCACCGATTGGTGGGTTGACACTGGGGCCAATATTCATGTGTGTCTTGATGTGTCTTTGTTTTACGGCAGCATATAAATACGAAATCCACAGGGATGCTCAGCTTGATTTTAGTGGAACTGCACAAAATGTTCAGATGGTTCGTGTCCTCCATAATAATACTTCATCATGCACAATACATCGAATGGTTCTCTAATCATTCGTCGTCACCTTGAGCCACCGGACTATCAGATGACAAGCTGATGACAAACCCTGCCCGTTCCACAATCATAGGCATTACATATTTTGAATGGGAAAAGCTTGTCAAAGTTGACATTAGTTTAATATATTGGAATTGGAAAACCTTGTCAATTTTTGCTCGTTGATGTTAGCGGAAGACATGCATTTGATATTTTTGAGTGGGACGCCCTTTCTGTGAGCAACGCGTCGATCGCTTTTTTCCTATTCCTGTCTTGATTCGAGTAAATATTTACTCTCTTTGAGATGCATAGTCACATGAATGTTGACTTATGTAAGATATTTTAAGAGTTTGTTACGAATATTGTCTATGTAATGCCAGGCCTTGTGTTTGATTGCAAAGTTGAGCTTGGAATGTTGTGGCATGCGGCATCACGAGCTGTTCACCGTGCCTCCTGAGAATAATGCTTCGTATTGTTTTGCATGTCGATCTAATGCCAGTAATTTGCTTGTTAGGAAGATCATCCTCTTCTGTTGTTTCCGTGCTTAAGAAGTTCATCGTCTTATGTTTCATTCATAGCCTATACGACAAGTCGGGTAGGTTAGACGTGAAACCATATGATCTTCCGACCAACTCATCATCTTAGGCCGTGATTGGACCGTCGTTTTCCAACCAAAACCGCTTGTAAACCGGCGCTTGTAAATAAAAGCAGATGGTCTCGGGCGAAGCGCTTGGTTGGTCGATTTCAACTAGTAAAATATACACCGGTCTCTCAAATTACACGCGTAACCCGCCAGTTTTACTTACAGACCTTGGGCCCTCGGTTTCATTACGCCTATATTTTACGAGTTGTTTCCGATGACGAGTAAATTACACTTGTATCTTAATACAGGTGTGAAATAAACCAGAGCACCCAAGCGCGGCCTTACCATTTCATGTCGTCTCAGTCTCTCGAAGGTGCTCATAGGTGTCCGATGATCCCGGCTTCACGAATGAGCAGCGGCTATGTATCGAGACCATCCGTAGGGGCCGAGGCCCTCTCCGTCATCCTTCGAGTTGTTGCGCTTTCGTCGTGGCGCCGAGCATTGTTAACATGGTCAATGAACATGAGGATTCAGGAGATGACTTTATTTTGGTGGTTGTGATGAGGGACCCACTAGGGCCATAGCCGTACGTACGCAAGTGCCTCCTTATTATGTACAACTATATTTTTCTTTGCTTCCTCCTGGTTTTCTGACATCACGGTCCCACACCATTGTCAACCTATGCAGTCAATATAAACGAGAGAATTGCAAAAGGTGCGACCGACAGCTGAAACCAAGCAGCTCGAGCAGTATTTGTGTTTTTGAGGCGTGAGCACTGCAGAGTTTTTCTTGGCGATGTTTTCGTTGTTGTTCAGAGGAGAGTAGGGTATTAACTGGGCGGGCTGTGGCCCGTCTAGCCAAGACAGATATCCAGCCGGATATTAATTTTTTCAAGATAAAAATGGCTAGCCCAGCTATCGTTTTTTGATGAATACCGAGCAAGCTCAACTTGTTATTCTCCGCTCATTGGCTGCAAATCTTTCCTAGGAGGGATGCATTAGGCTTAACAGGAAAATGGGCTTTAAAAAATAATAAATGGGATGTAATTATAAAAACTGGGCAGTAACTATAAAAAAATGCACCAAGCACGAAATTAGTTTATAAAATATTTATGGATTTTGATAATCTTAATTTTTAATTGTTGCGCGCGCAATGTTTCGTTAGATTTTTACGTAATACAAATTTATATTTAATCTGACTAGAAATTTTGGGATAAAAATATTTCGGATCCCATCAAATGTGGGAAATTTTATTGAATTCTGTCTTGAACGGTTGGTTGAAATTATTAATCGTTGTCCTAGCTAGAAAATGAGTTGTACTTTTAACAAACTGTAAAATGAGCCCAGTTTATTTTTTCTGAAGAATACCCAATCCAGGCCTATTTATTTTTCTACGCCCTGATGGGCTGCAACTCTTTCAAGACGCCTGCAAATCTTGAAAGTAATATGAAATTGCTTGTAATTATAAAAACAGATGACAAATTGGCAATTACTTTATAATTTCTGAATTTTTTCATATTTTCAGATTCCTATTTCACTGGGCATTAACCTAATTTAAATATATCTTCAAAGTACTTTAAATCTGGCTCAACATTTTGGTATTAAAAATATGTTGGAACCCACAGAAATATGCGAAATTGGCCCTGGCCAACCAAAAAAAACAGACTGCAATAAATTGCATAAGAAGTCGCGATGAGCTATATATAAATTATTAAAAAAAGAGGGAATGGTCTGACTTATGGGCCTATTAAGTTGACGCGTATGCAAGATTTTTTTAGTTATTATATACGTCAACAAACGATTCTAGCAGACGTAATCATTGGATGTCAATCCAACGGCCGTCGTGTTTCTTCAATCTCTGATCTTCTTGCTCCAGCCGCCAAATACAGCGCCGACTGGACCGCCTGCTCCCGCCTCCCGTGCAAGCGTCACCGCCCCCTACTACTCCCACCACTGGCCAGGGCATCCCTCTACTCACCCACACCCCCTGTTATTCTGCGGCGACGGCAGCCTCACACCGCAGCCGAACCAATGAACCCTCGTACTCCTCTCCGCGTGGGCATCCACTGACGCGTCTTCCCCAGCTCCGCGTCGTCCCCTTCCTAGGCCTCGCCGTCGTCCATCGCCCTAGTGCTCTCGGCACGGCGTGGTCAATGTGGTCAAGGAACGACTTCCATCAGAAGAGTACTTTCATGGAGAGGCTAACAGATGGGTCCACGGTAGCCGCAAGGAAGTGCCTCCTTATTACGCGGAAAATAATTATTTCTCCACCTGACAGCAGGGACCCACCAGACGGGCACCGTATTCGGCGAAAAAAATGTTTCCCCCTGACTACTGGGACCCACCGAACGGGCCACCGTATTTTGTGAAAAAAAATGTTCCCCCGCTGTCAGCTCGGACCCACCGGAAGTGCCTCCTTATTACGCACAAAAAATGAATACTCCCCCTGCTAGCTTGGACCTAGTATAGTGGGAGGCTGACTTGTGGGCCTACTAAGTTGACGGGGACGGAGGGCTTTGTCAACTTAGTCAATATGCACGATTCTAGCTCCATTGACCGTACGATGTCCATCCAACGGTCGTAGTGCTTCTTCAACCTCTAGTCTTCTTGCTCCAGCCGCCCAAACCAGCGTCGGTTGTGCCTCGTGCTCCTGCCTCCCATGGCCGGCTGCGATGGCACGGAGGCCTCACCGCCCCCTACTACTCCCACCACTGGCCAGGCCATCCCTCTACTCACCCACACCCCCTGTTATTCTGCGGCGACGACAACCTCACACCGCAGCCGAACCAGTGAACCCTCGTACTCCTCTCCGCGTGGGCATCCACTGCCGCGTCTTCCCCGGCTCCGCGTCGTCCCCTTCCTAGGCCTCACCATCGTCCACCGCCTTGGTGCTCTCGGCGCGGCGTGGTCAATGTGGTCAACGACCGACTTCCATCGGAAGAGTACTGTACGTGGAGAGGCGGCAATTTGGGTCCACACGCTTGAAGGAAGTGCCTCCTTATTACACGCAAAATAATTATTCCTCCACCTGACAGCGGGGACCCACCGGACGGGCCACCGTATTTCGTGAAAAAACGTTTCCCCCTGACTACTGGGACCCACCGAACGGGCCACCATATTTTGTGAAAAAAATGTTCCCCCGCTGTCAGCTCGGACCCACCGGAAGTGCCTCCTTATTACGCACAAAAAATGAATACTCCCCCTGCTAGCTTGGACCTAGTATAGTGGGAGGCTGACTTGTGGGCCTACTAAGTTGACGGGGACGGAGGGCTTTGTCAACTTAGTCAATATGCACGATTCTAGCTCCGTTGACCGTACGATGTCCATCCAACGGTCGTAGTGCTTCTTCAACCTCTAGTCTTCTTGCTCCAGCCGCCCAAACCAGCGTCGGTCGTGCCTCGTGCTCCTGCCTCCCATGGCCGGCTGCGATGGCACGGAGGCCTCACCGCCCCCTACTACTCCCACCACTGGCCAGGCCATCCCTCTACTCACCCACACCCCCTGTTATTCTGGAGCGACGACAACCTCACACCACAGCCGAACCAGTGAACCCTCGTACTCCTCTCCGCGTGGGCATCCACTGCTGCGTCTTCCCTGGCTCCGCGTCGTCCCCTTCCTAGGCCTCACCATCGTCCACCGCCTTGGTGCTCTCGGTGCGGCGTGGTCAATGTGGTCAACGACCGACTTCCATCGGAAGAGTACTGTACATGGAGAGGCTGATAGCTGGGTCCACGGCCGCAGCAAGGAAGTGCCTCCTTATTACACGCAAAATAATTATTCCTCCACACGACAATGAGGACCCACCGGACGGGCCATCTTATTTCGCTAAAAACGTTTCCCCGACCGCTGGGACCCACCAGCTACATCTTCGCACGCAAGGAAGTGCGCCCGGGCAAAAAAAATGATTCGCCCCCCTGACTGCTGGGACCCACCAGCTACATCTTCACACGCAAGGAAGTGCCTGACAGTCAGGACCCACCTGGTCGAAGCGTACATAGCGTTGTCATTCTGGATGCGGACGTGTATGTACATACTGGTCGATGTAGAGGCGCCGCCGTGTAAGTAGAGGCGCCGCACGTAGCATGTACACGCACGTCATTACAGCGGCGAGGTAGAAGAAAGTAAATCTGACGCGTGCATTACATACGGGCGAGTCTCGAACACCTACTTTCGCAGCGTGCGTGCGGCGGGGCTCGTGTACATGGCTGGGTCGAAACGGATAAACAGCGTCGTCGTTGTGTTCATGGGGAGCCAACCGGCTGGGTCGAAACGGAATGCGTTGTCGTGTTCATCGGGAGGGCTTGGACGAAGCAACCGATGGAAATGAGGCCTGGCGTACCGCAGAACGGAGGAAACGGCCTTGTGTTCGACCGGCCATGTTCGAAATGAGATCCTGTTCATCGGGAGGAGTCTGGCGTACCGCAAAACGGAGGAAACAGACCTCCTACGGTCGAAACGGGGGTCCTGTTGATCGGGAGGGATGTGGCGTACCGCAAAACGGAGGAAACGAACTTGTGTTGGAGCGCTACGGTCGAAACGGGGGTCCTATTCATCGGGAGAGGTGTGGCATACCACAAAACGGGACTCCACGGGATACTGTTCATCTCCACCGTCGACCCCTCCGGCCTCCACAGACTCTTGTTCATCCACCCTCGACCTCCTCCGGCCTCCACCGCGATTGTTCATCCACGGGCTCCTGTTCATCCGGCCTCCACCGCGCTACTCCGCAGCTCTTGTTCAACTAGCCCTCTCCACGGGCTCTGTTCAACCACCCTCCACGGGCTCTGTTCATCCAGCCCTCCATTGTCTCTGATTCATCCCGCCCTCCACGGGTGGTCATGTTCATCCCGCCCTCCACGGGTCGTGTTCATCCAGCCCCAACCCGGCTCGTCGATCGGGGTCCTATTCATCCAGAGGCAACACCACGGGTCTGTTCATCCACCCCCACCGAACTGTTCATCCAACCCCTCCCCAAAGAACGCTCCTTTGTTCATCCAGGCGGCATCAATCGGCTTCAATTAGCAGCAGAGTGAAGGAATCGCTTGATCGGGTTCGATTAACGACCATCGATCGATCGCTCGGGTTCGATGTAGCGTAACTGCGGTCTGCAATCGCTCGGGTTCAGTTAGAGCCCAACGCCTCGCACCCACGCGCGTGCGTGTATGAGAGAAACGCGCATCGCTCGGCCCCGACCACCCACCATAACCGGGAACACCCCGATATTTTCCTCGCCCTCGCTTCTACCACGGTTTTTTCCGTCATGGACGGCCCAAAGAATGTCATGCAGCTGCGTCTCCGGCCCGCCCAGGACGAAAAGCCCATTTTCTGTCATGATTTTTTGTCATAGAAGTAGGACCCCACCACATCTATGATGATACCGGGTTTTGTCACAATTATAGTCATAGAAGTGTCATAAGTATGACAAAAAAAATTCGTTCGGCCCAAAATGTCATGGATGTGTCTTTTTTGTAGTTTTTTGGGGTTATGCTTTAGAGACGGCTGCATTCACGTTAAATAGAGCACCATCAAATCCATTGAGACGACGCCTTATGAACTGTGGTTTGGCAAGAAACGAAAGTTGTCATTTCTTAGAGTTTGGGGTTGCGATGCTTATGTGAAAAAGCTTCAACCTGATAAGCTCGAACCCAAATCGGAGAAATGTGTCTTCATAGGATAGCCAAAGGAGACTGTTGGGTACACCTTCAATCACAGATCCGAAGGCAACACATTCGTTGCTAAGAATGGATCCTTTCTAGAGAAGGAGTTTCTCTCAAAAGAAGTGAGTGGGGGGAAAGTAGAACTTGATGAGGTAACTGTACCTTCTCCCTTATTGGAAAGTAGTTCATCAAATGTGCCGGTTTCTATGACACTGATGACCCACAAGTATAGGGGATCTATCGTAGTCCTTTTGATAAGTAAGAGTGTCGAACCCAACGAGGAGCAGAAGGAAATGATAAGTAATTTTCAGCAAGGTATTCTCTGCAAGCACTGAAATTATAGGTAACAGATAGTTTTGAGATAGTGTAATTTGTAACGAGCAACAAGTAACAAAAGTAAATAAAGTGCAGCAAGGTGGCCCAATCCTTTTTGTAGCAACGGATAAGCCTGGACAAACTCTTATACAGAGAAAAGCGCTCCCGAGGACACATGGGAATTATCGTCAAGCTAGTTTTCATCACGTTCATATGATTCGCGTTCGGTACTTTGATAATTTGATATGTGGGTGGACCTGTGCTTGGGTGCTGTCCTTACTTGGACAAGCATCCCACTTATGATTAACCCCTATTGCAAGCATCCGCAACTACAAAAGAAGTATTAAGGTAAACCTAACCATAACATGAAACATGTGGATCCAAATCAGCCCCTTACGAAGCAACGCATAGACTAGGGTTTAAGCTTCCGTCACTCTAGCAACCCATCATCTACTTATTACTTCCCAATGCCTTCCTCTAGGCCCAAATAATGGTGAAGTGTCATGTAGTCGACGTTCACATAGCACCACTAGAGGAGAGACAACATACATCTCATCAAAATATCAAATGAATACCAAATTCACATGACTACTAATAGCAAGACTTCTCCCATGTCCTCAGGAACAAACGTAACTACTCACAAAGCATATTCATGTTCATAATCAGAGGAGTATTAATATGCATAAATGATCTGAACATATGATCTTCCACCAAATAAACCAACTAGCATCAACTACAAGGAGTAATCAACACTACTAGAAACCTACAGGTACCAATCCCAGACTTAGAGACAAGAATTGGATACAAGAGATGAACTAGGGTTTTAGAGGAGATGGTGTCGGTGAAGATGTTGATGGAGATTGCCCTCTACCGATGATAGGAGCATTGGTGATGACGATGGCAATGATTTCCCCCTCCTGGAGGGAAGTGTCCCCGGCAGAACAGCTCTGCCGAATCCCTAGATTGGTTCCGCCAAGGTTCCACCTCGTGGCGGCGGAGTCTTGTCCCGAAAGCTTGCTTCTGATTTTTCTTCGGACGAAAGACTTCATATAGCAGAAGATGGGCACCGGATGGCCAACAGGGGGCCCACGAGGCAAGGGGGCGCGCCCAGGGGGGTAGGGCGCGCCCCCACCCTCGTGGCCAGGGTGTGGGCCCCCTCATGTATTTCTTCCACTCAGTATTTTTTATTATTTCCAAAAATAACTTTCATGGAGTTTCAGGACTTTTGGAGTTGTGCAGAATAGGTCTCTAATATTTGCTCCTTTTCCGAGAATTTCACCGCAGGCATTCTCCTCCTTATGTAAACCTTGTAAAATAAGAGAGAATAGGCATAAGTATTGTGACATAATGTGTAATAACATCCCATAATGCAATAAATATTGATATAAAAGCATGATGCAAAATGGACGTATCAACTCCCCCAAGCTTAGACCTCGCTTGTCCTTAAGCGAAAGCCGATAACGATAAATATGTCCACATTTTTAGAGGTAGAGGTGTCGATAAAATAAAATACGGACATGAGGGCATCATGATTATTCTCATGACAGCAACATATATGGATGTTTTCATATGATTTCTTATGCTCAAGTAATAATCTATCCACAATGTCAAGTATGAATCAGAAACTTTATTGAAAACTAACAAACTATAATCTCAGTCATTGAAGCAATTGCAATTTATCATAACATCAGAAAGAGTCTATGTCAGAGCCTTTTAGCAAGCCCACATACTCAACTATCATTTAGTCTTTCATAATGGCTAACACTCACGCAATATTTGTGGTTACGGAGTTTTAATCGGACACAGAGAAAGATAGGGTCTTATAGTTTCGCCTCCCAACCTTTTAACTCAAGGGTAATGTCAACAATAATAACTCATGCTAACTTACATCCAATTAGGTATATATATCAGGATCTTTCCAGCATACTGTGCTTGCCAAAGGATAAAATGTAAAAAGGAAAGGTGAAGATCACCATGACTCTTGCATAAGGTAGAAGATAAACATAAAAGATAGGCCCTTCGTATAGGGAAGCGGAGGTTGACATGCGCTTTCAAGGTTGGATGCACAAAATCTTAATGCGAAAGAATGTCACTTTATATTGCCACTTGTGATATGAACCTTTATTATGCAGTCCGTCGCTTTTATTTCTTCCACATCACAAGATCGTATAAAGCTTATTTCCTCCACACTAATCAATCATACATATTTAGAGAGCAATTTTTATTGCTTGCACCGATGACAACTTACTTGAAGGATCTTACTCAATCCATAGGTAGATATGGTGGACTCTCATGGAAAAATTGGGTTTAAGGGTATTTGGAAGCATGATACGTCTCCAACGTATCTATAATTTTTGATTGCTCCATGCTACTTTATCTATTGTTTTGGACTATATTGGGCTTTATTTTCCACTTTTATATTACTTTTGGGACTAACCTATTAACCGGAGGCCCAAAATTGTTGTTTTTGCCTATTTGATGTTTGAAGAAACTGAATATCAAACGGAGTCCAAACGGAATGAAACCTTCGGGAACGTGATTTTCCAACGAACGTGATCCAGGAGACTTGGACCCTATTCCAAGAAGTGCGAGGCGGTCACGAGGTGGAGGCGCCCCTGGGCGTGCCCCCTACCTCGTTGGCCCCCTGACGCTCCACCGACGTACTCCTTCCTCCTATATATACCTACGTACCCCCAAACGATCAGAACAGGAGCCAAAAACCTAATTCCACCGCTGCAACCTTCTGTATCCATGAGATCCCATCTTGGGGCCTGTTCCGGAGCTCCGCCGGAGGAGGCATCCACCACGGAGGGCTTCTACATCAACACCATAGCCCCTCCGATGAAGTGTGAGTAGTTTACTTCAGACCTTCGGGTCCATAGCTAGTAGCTAGATGGCTTCTTCTCTCTTTTGGATCTCAATACAATGTTCTCCCCTCTCTCGTGGAGATCTATTCGATGTAATCTTCTTTTTGCGGTGTGTTTGTTGAGACCGATGAATTGTGGGTTTATGATCCAGCTTATCTATGAATAATATTTGAATCTTCTCTGAATTCTTTTATGTATGATTGAGTTATCTTTGCAAGTCTCTTGAATTATCCGTTTGGTTTGGCCAACTAGATTGGTAGTTCTTGTAATGGGAGAAGTGCTTAGCTTTGGGTTCAATCTTGCGGTGTCCTTACCCAAAGGATGTAAAGGGTTGCAAGGCACGTATTGTATTGTTGCCATCGAGGATAACAAGATGGGGTATTTATCATATTGCATGAATTTATTCCTCTACATCATGTCATCTTGCTTAAGGCGTTACTCTTTTTAACTTAATACTCTAGATGCATCTTTGGATAGCGGTCGATGAGTGGAGTAATAGTAGTAGATGCAGAATCGTTTCGATCTACTTGTCACGGACGTGATGCCTATATACATGATCATACCTAGATAACCTCATAATTATGATCAATTCTGTCAATTGCTCAGCGGTAATTTGTTCACCCACCGTAGAATACTTATGCTCTTGAGAGAAGTCACTAGTGAAACCTATGGCCCCCGGGTCTATTCTCATCATATCAATCTCTATCACTTTATTTACTTGTTTTTTTTTACTTTGCTTTTACTTTTCACTTTGCATCTTTATACCAAAAATACCAAAAATATTATCTCTATCAGATCTCACTCTAGTAAGTGACCGTGAAGGGATTGACAACCCCTAATCGCGTTGGTTGTGAGTAGCTATCGTTTTGTGCAGGTACGAGGGATTTGCGTGGCCTCCTCTTGGATTGATACCTTGGTTCTCAAAACTGAGGGAAATACTTACGCCATCTGTGCTGCATCATCCTCTCCTCTTCGGAAAACCAACGCAAGCTCAAGGCGTAACAAGAAGGATTTACGCCGCTGTCGGGAGTCTACGCAAAAGTCAACATACCAAGTACCCATCACAATCCCTATCTCTCGCATTACATTTTTTGCCATTTGCCTATCGTTTTCCTCTCCCCCACTTCACCCTTGCTGTTTTATTCGCCCTCTCTTTCCCAATCTCCTCCTCTTTTTCCCTTTGCCGTTTGTTTGCTTGTTTGTCGCGATGGCCCTACCTAAATTTGGTGATCTTCACCTTAAAAGGCTAGAGGAGATCGAAAACAATGTCAGGAAGTTTATGGTTTTGCAACTTGAGCATAATAATTTCTTTAGAAATGAGCTTAAGTAACAAAAGAGTTTTATGAGTTTTATGAATAAAGAGCTCGATGATATGTCCAAAGAATTTGATGGTATAAGAGCCCAAATTGCTCGTCTTGAAAAGATGACCGCTGAAATTTCGGATATGCAAGCTACCTTAGTTAATAAGATGGCCGCTAAACCGAATTCCTATGAAAATAAAGATGAAGATCTAAAAGTTATTGATGTGTGCCCTATTAAATCTTTGTTTTGCAACATGAATCTTGATGAAACTGAATATGATCTTCCTTTACCTAGAAGGCGTTCTAAGAATTCGGAGTTTTTAGATCTTGATGATGAAATTGATAAAAGTGGGATTGAAAGAAATAAAAATCGAGATATTGCTAAACCCACTATATTGGATCTCAAGGAATTTAATTATGCAAATTTCTCTTTAATTGATTGTATTTCCTTGTTGCAATCCGTGCTAAATCCTCCTCATGCTTATAGTCAAAATAAGGCCTTTACCGAACACATTGTTGATGCTTTGATGCAATCTTATGAAGAAAAGCTTGAGTTGAAAGTTTCTATCCCTAGGAAACTCCATGATGAGTGGGAACCTACTATCAAAATTAAAATTAAAGATTATGAGTTCCATACTTTGTGTGATTTGGGTGCTAGTGTCTCTACTATTCCCAAAACTTTGTGTGATTTGCTAGATTTCCGTGATTTTGATGATTGCTCTCTAAACTTGCATCTTGCAGATTCCACTATTAAAGAACATATGGGAAGAATTAATGATGTGATTATTGTTGCAAATAGGAATTATGTGCCCGTAGATTTTATCGTTCTTGATATAGATTGCAATCCTTCATGTCCTATTATTCTTGGTAGACCTTTCCTTAGAACGATTGGTGCAATTATTGATATGAAGGAAAGGAATATTAGATTCCAATTTCCATTAAAGAAAGGCATGAAACACTTTCCTAGAAATAAAATAAAATTACCATATGAATCTATCATGAGAGCCACTTATGGATTGCCTACCAAAGACGGCAATACCTAGATCTATCCTTGCTTTTATGCCTAGCTAGGGGCGTTAAACGATAGCGCTTGTTGGGAGGCAACCCAATTTTATTTTTTAGTTTTTTGTTTTTGCTTCTGTTTAGGAATAAATAATCTATCTAGCCTCTGTTTAGATGTGGTTTTATCTTTTAATTAGTGTTTGTGCCAAGTTAAACCTATTAGATCTTCTTGGGTGATAGTTATTTGATCGTGCTGTAATTCCCAGAAACTTTGCTCTCAGTGCCCGAATTGTTAAAAATCACCAGAACATGATAAAATACTGATTCCAATTGCTGCTGATCAATAAACAAATTTTCCAGGTCTTCTAATTTTGGTAGAATTGTTTGGGTTCCAGAAGTTTGCGTTAGTTACAGATTACTACAGACTGTTCTGTTTTTGACAGATTCTCTTTTATATGTGTTGTTTGATTATTTTGATGAATCTATGGCTAGTAAAATAGTTTATAATCCATAGAGAAGTTGGAATACAGTAGGTTTAACACCCATATAAATAAATAATGAGTTCATTACAGTATCTTTAAGTAGTCTTTTGTCTTCTTTCTCTAACGGAGCTCACGAGATTTCTATTGAGTTTTGTGTTGTGAAGTTTTCAAGTTTTGGGTGAATTCTTTTGATGGATTATGGAACAAGGAGTGGCAAGAGCCTAAGCTTGGGGATGCCCATGGCACCCCAAGATAATCCAAGGACACAAAAAGTCAAAGCTTGGGGATGCCCGGAAGGCATCCTCTTTAAATCTACTTCCATCGGTAATTTACTTGGAGCTATATTTTTATTCACCACATGATATGTGTTTTGCTTGGAGCGTCTTGTATTATTTGCGTATTTTCTTGTTAGTTTACCAGAATCATCCTTGCTGTACACACCTTTTGAGAGAGCTATACATGACTTGGAATTTGTTAGAATACTCTATGTGCTTCACTTATATCTTTTGAGCTTGATAGTTTTGCTCATAGTGCTTCACTGATATCTTTTGAGCTTGATAGTTTTGCTCATAGTGCTTCACTTATATCTTTTGAGAATGATAATCTAGTGCTTCACTTAGATCTTTTAGAGCACGGTGGTGGATTTGTTTTAAAGAAACTTGATCTCTCATGCTTCACTTAGATTATTTTGAGAGTCGTTAATAGCATGGTAATTTGCTTAATGTTAATATACTTAGTGTTCAAGATATGTGAAACTTTCTTTTGAATGAATTAAATACTAAGATAAGTTTGATGCTTGATAATTGTTTTGAGATATGGAGGTAATAATATCAAAGTCGTGCTAGTTGATAATTGTGAATTTGAGAAATACCTGTGTTGAAGTTTGCAAGTCCCGTAGCATGCACGTATGGTTAAAGTTGTGTAACAATTTTGAAACATGAAGTGTACCGCTTGTGCATCCTTATGAGTGGCGGTCCGGAATGACGATGGTATTTTCCTACCAATCTACCCCCCTAGGAGCATGCACGTAGTACTTGATTTTTGATGGCTTCTAAATTTTTGCAATAAGTATATGAGTTCTTTTGACTAATGTTGAGTCCATGGATTATACGCACTTTTACCTTTCCGCCTTTTCTAGCCTCTTCGATACCGTGCATTGCCCTTTCTCACCTTGAGAGTTGGTGCAAACTTAGCGGTGCATCCAAACCCGTGATATGATACGCTCTTTCACACATAAACCTCCTCATATCTTCCTCAAAACAGCCACCATACCTACCTATCATGGCATTTCCATAGCCATTCTGAGATATATTGCCATGCAACTTTCCACCGTTCCGTTCATCATCATTATGACATACATTACTTTTGTCATATTGCCATTGCATGATCATGTAGTTGACATCGTATTTGTGGCAAAGCCACCATGCATTATTTTCCATACATGTCACTCTTGATTCATTGCACCATCCCTGTACATCGAAGGAGTCTTTCATATAGAGTCATTTTTTGTTCTAAGTTTCGAGTTGTAATTGTTGAGTTGTAAGAGAAATAAAAGTGTGATGATCATCATTATTAGAGCATTGTCCCAAGTGAGGAAAGGATGATGGAGACTATGATTCCCCCATAATTCGGGATGAGACTCCGGACGAAAAAAAAGAGAGCAAGGCAAAAAAAAGGAAGGCCCAAAAAAATGAGAGAAAAAGAGAGAAGGGACAATGCTACTATCCTTTTACCACACTTGTGCTTCAAAGTAGCACATTGTTCTTCATGTAGTGAGTCTCATATATTGTGCTTCAAAGTAGCACTAAGATCTTCATGATAGAGAGTCTCTCATTTTGTCATTTTCATATACTAGTGGGAATTTTTCATTATAGAACTTGGCTTGAATATTCCAATGATGGGCTTCCTCAAAGTGCCCTAGGTCTTCGTGAGAAAGCAAGTTGGATGCACACCCACTTAGTTCCTTTTGTAGAGCTTTCATATACTTATAGCTCTAGTGCATCCGTTGCATGGCAATCCCTACTCCTCATGTTGACATCAATTGATGGGCATCTCCATAGCCGTTGATTATCCTCATCAATATGAGACTTTCTCCTTTTTTGTCTTCTCCACACAATCCCCATCATCATATTCTATTCCACCCATAGTGCTATATCCATGGCTCGCGCTCATGTATTGTGTGAAGGTTGAAAAACTTTGAGATTATTTAAGTATGAAACAATTGCTTGGCTTGTCATCGGGGGTATAGAAGTTGGGAACATCTTTGCGATTTAAAATGAAGCATAGCCTAACTATATGATTTTGTAGAGATGAACTTTCTTTTGCCATGTTATTTTGAGAAGACATGATTGCTTTGATTAGTATGCTTGAAGTATTATTATTTACGTGTCAATATGAACTTTTGTCTTAAATCTTTCAGATCTGAATATTCATATCACAAGTAAGAAGATTTACATTGAAATTATGCCAAAGTATCACTCCGCATCAAAAATTCTCTTTTTTATCATTTACCTACTCGAGGACGAGCAGGAATTAAGCTTGGGGATGCCTGATACGTCTCCAATGTATCTATAATTTTTTATTGCTCCATGCTACTTTATCTACTGTTTTGGACTATATTGGGCTTTATTTTCCACTTTTATATTATTTTTGGGACTAACCTATTAACCGGAGGCCCAGCCCAGAATTGCTGTTTTTTGCCTATTTTAGTGTTTCGAAGAAACGGAATATCAAACTGAGTCCAAACAGAATGAAACCTTCTGGAACGTGATTTTCCAACCAAACATGATCCAGGAGACTTGGACCCTACTCCAAGAAGTGCCAGAGGCGGTCACGAGGGTGGAGGGCGCGCCCCCTACCTCGTGGGCCCCCTGACGCTCCACCGACGTACTCCTTCCTCCTATATATACCTACATACCCCCACGATCAGAACAGGAGCCAAAAACCTAATTCCACCGCCGCAACCTTCTGTATCCACGAGATCCCATCTTGGGGCCTGTTCCGGAGCTCCGCCGGAGGAGGCATCCACCATGGAGGGCTTCTACATCAACACCATAGCCCCTCCGATGAAGTGTGAGTAGTTTACTTCAGACCTTCGGGTCCATAGCTAGTAGCTAGATGGCTTCTTCTCTCTTTTTGGATCTCAATACAATGTTCTCCCCCTCTCTCGTGGGGATCTATTCAATGTAATCTTCTTTTTGCGGTGTGTTTGATGAGACCGATGAATTGTGGGTTTATGATCCAGCTTATGTATGAATAATATTTGAATCTTCTCTGAATTCTTTTATGTATGATTGAGTTATCTTTGCAAGTCTCTTCGAATTATCCGTTTGGTTTGGCCAACTAGATTGGTAGTTCTTGCAATGGGAGAAGTGCTTAGCTTTGGGTTCAATCTTGCGGTGTCCTTGCCCAAAGGATGTAAAAGGGTTGCAAGGCACGTATTGTATTGTTGCCATCGAGGATAACAAGATGGGGTATTTATCATATTGCATGAATTTATTCCTCTACATCATGTCATCTTGCTTAAGGCGTTACTGCTTTTTAACTTAATACTCTAGATGCATGCTTTGGATAGCGGTCGATGAGTGGAGTAATAGTAGTAGATGCGAATCGTTCGATCTACTTGTCACAGACGTGATGCCTATATACATGATCATACCTAGATAACCTCATAACTATGCTCAATTACATCAATTCCTCAACAGTAATTTGTTCACCCACCGTAGAATACTTATGCTCTTGAGAGAAGTCACTAGTGAAACCTATGGCCCCCGGGTCTATTCTCATCATATCAATCTCTATCACTTTATTTACTTGTTTGTTTTTACTTTGCTTTTACTTTTCACTTTGCATCTTTATACCAAAAATACCAAAAATATTATCTCTATCAGATCTCACTCTCGTAAGTGACCGTGAAGGGATTGACAACCCCTAATTGCGTTGGTTGCGAGTAGCTATCGTTTTATGCAGGTACGAGGGACTTGCGCATGGCCTCCTACTGGATTGATACAATTGGTTCTCAAAAACTGAGGGAAATACTTACGCTACTGTGCTGCATCATCCTCTCCTCTTCGGGGAAAACCAACGCAAGCTCAAGATGTAGCAAAGCACAAGTAGTATCTCCACTTGGTGCAAAGAATTTGGCTAGCATGAGGGGGAAAGGCAAGCTCAACATGTTGCATGATCCATGACAATATACTTTATCTCAGATATAAGAAAACGTTACCCATTACGTTGCCTTCCTTGTCCAACATCAACTCTTTAGGATGTCATATTTTAATGAGTGCTCACAATCATAAAAGATGTCCAAGATAGTATATTTATATGTGAAACCTCTCTTTCTTTATTACTTCTTATTAATTGCAACGATGACCAAAGCTAGGTTTGTCAACTCTCAACAACTTTTAATCATCATACTCTTTCTATGTGAAATCATTACTCTCCATAAGATCAATATGATCTCTTTGTTTCTTTTTATTCTTTTCTCTTTTCTTTTATTCACTCAAGATCATAGCAAGATAATCAAGCCCTTGAATCAACACTAATCTTTATTATATATATAGCTCACGCACTCGATTACATAGAGGGATCATAAAGAAAAACTCAAAACTAGATCATGCCATAACTTTATTCTACTAGATCAAGATACTACTAAAAGGATCAAACTAAGAAAAACGGTAAAGATAGGAGTGTGATGGTGATACGATACCGGGGCATCTCCCCCAAGCTTGGAAGTTGCCAAGGGGAGTGCCC
Source organism: Aegilops bicornis (assembly GCA_021605145.1). Classification (NCBI taxonomy): domain Eukaryota; kingdom Viridiplantae; phylum Streptophyta; class Magnoliopsida; order Poales; family Poaceae; genus Aegilops; species Aegilops bicornis. Next base: position 344,848,804 of record CM038673.1, on the reverse strand, counting down.
ATACCCATGTGATTATATCTCCTTTGTTGGTGAAGAAGGTGGAGTTGTTGATGATGGGTAATCGCACATCGAGCGTAAGAGATCCTCCAACTTGCGGATAATGCCCTTGAGTGCGACAATATGCTCCTTCAACAAAATATTTTCACGGGTGAGATACTTGTTTTGTATACGAGCTAACTCAATCATCTTGAAAGCTTTATCTCAGTTGGGGTAAGAAGATTGTGATCAAGTTGAAGGGTGTCTCCTGCAGCCGGAACTTGGTCCTCCGTGGCCTTCTTGATCCCTTCATCCTTGTTGATCTCTATAGGTTCTTCCCTCTTCAGCTCTATCTTCATTAGCCAAGCATCATTGTCACCATTATTGGAGGAGGGGAACGACATGATGCCTGGCCTTGACAACCCAGACAGAAAACAGCTCGAAACAAGAACAGAGGATATTTGCGTGATACATGAGTCAAAACCTTCGGGAGATTATATAATGATTTTTTACCGACCAAAATACGTATTGTGCAAGAAAACGGAGTCCGGGGAGCGCGCGAGGTGCCCACGAGGTAGGGGGCGCGCCCTCCACCCTCATGGAGCCCTCGTGTCCTTCCCGGTCTGCTTCTTATTTTTCTATTTTTCTAAATATTCCAAAACGGAGAAGTATTGCCATTAGAACTGTTTTGGAGTCGGTTTACTTACCGTACCACATACCTATTCCTTTTCGGAGTCTGAAACATTCCGGAAAGTGTCCGTTATGTATTCTTCCGGGGTTATGGTTTCAATAACATTGGTTTCCACATTTATAGGATTACCTGAGATATAATGTTTAATTCTTTGACCGTTCACCACCTTCGGATTTGTGCCTTCGAAGTTATTGATTCTTATGGCACCGGAACGATAGACCTCCTTGATAACGTAAGGGCCTTCCCATTTAGAAAGAAGTTTTCCTGCAAAAAATCTTAAACGAGAGTTGTATAGCAATACATAATCACCTACATTAAACTCACGCTTTTGTATCCTTTTGTCATGCCATCTTTTAACTTTTTCTTTAAACAACTTGGCATTCTCATAGGCTTGGGTTCTCCATTCATCCAGTGAGCTAATGTCAAATGACCTCTTCTCACCGGCAAGTTTGAAATCGTAGTTGAGCTCCTTAATAGAATAATAGCCCAATAAGCCTTATGTTCTAGTTCGAGAGGTAAGTGGCATGCTTTTCCATAAACCATTTTATACGGAGACATACCCATAGGATTTTTATATGAAGTTCTATAAGCCCATAATGCATCATCCAGTTTCTTGGACCAATTCTTTCTAGATCTATTAACAGTCTTTTGCAAAATTAATTTGAGCTCTCTATTGCTCAATTCTACTTGACCACTAGACTGTGGGTGATAAGGGGATGCAATTCTATGATTAACATCATATTTAGCAAGCACTTTTTGGAAAGCACCATGAATAAAATGTGAACCACCATCAGTCATTAAATATCTAGGGACTCCAAACCTCGGAAAAATAACTTCTTTAAGCATTTTAATAGAAGTGTTATGATCAGCACTACTAGTTGGAATAGCTTCTACCCACTTAGTAACGTAATCAACAGCAACTAAAATATGTGTGTATCCATTAGAGGTAGGAAAAGGTCATATATAATCAAAGCCCCAAACATTAAATGGTTCAATAACAAGTGAATAATTCATAGGCATTTCTTAACGTCTACCAATATTACCAATTCTTTGACATTCATCGCAAGATAAGACAAACTTACGGGCATCCTTGAAGAGCGTAGGCCAATAAAAACCGGATTGCAATACCTTATGTGCAGTTCTGTCTCCAGCGTGGTGTCCTCCATAAGCCTCGGAGTGACAATTGCGTAGGATCTGTTCCTGTTCATGTTCAGGTACACAACGTCTAATAACACCATCTACTCCTTCTTTATAAAGATGTGTGTCATCCTAGAAGTAATGTCTTAAATCATAGAAAAACTTTTTCTTTTGTTGGTATGTGAAACTAGGTGGTATGAATTTAGCAACTATGTAATTAGCATAATCAGCATACCATGGAGTAATCTGAGAAGCATTTATGACATTTAATTATTCATCAGAAAGCTATCATCAATAGGTAGTGGGTCATCAAGCACATTCTCTAACCTAGACAAGTTATGCGCAACGGGGTTCTCAGCTCCCTTTCTATCAATAATATGTAAATCAAATTCTTGTAACAAGAGAACCCATCTAATAAGTCTAGGTTCAGCATCTTTCTTTTCCATAAGATATTTAATAGCAGCATGATCAGTGTGAGTAGTTACTTTAGAATCAACAATATAAGGCCTGAACTTATCACACGCAAATACAACTGCTAAGAATTCTTTTTCAGTAGTAGCATAATTTCTTTGAGCATTGTCTAGAGTTTTACTAGCATATTGGATAACATTTAATTTCTTATCAACTCTTTGCCCTAGAACAACACCTACAACATAATCACTAGCATCACACATGATTTCAAAAGGTAAATCCAATCGGGTGGCTGAACAATAGGTGCAGAGATCAATGCTTTCTTGAGTATTTCAAATGCTTCTACACAATCATCATCAAAGACAAATGGTATATCTTTTTGTAATAAATTAGCCAGAGGCCAAGAAATTTTTGAGAAGTCCTTAATGAACCTCCTATAAAAACCGGCATGACCAATGAAACTTCTTATACCTTTGATATCCTTGGGACATGGCATCTTTTCAATAGCATCAACCTTGGCTTTATCAACTTCAATACCTCTTTCAGAAACTTTATGCCCCAAGACAATACCTTCATTAACCATAAAGTGGCACTTCTCCCAATTCAAGACAAGATTAGTTTCTTCACATCTCTGCAAAACTCGATCAAGGTTGCTCAAGCAATCATCAAAAGAGGATCCATAAATGGAGAAATTGTCCATTAAAACCTCACAAATCTTTTCACAAAAGTCAGAGAATATAGCCATCATGCATCTTTGAAAGGTAGCAGGTGCATTACATAAACCAAAAGGCATACGTCTATAAGCAAAAGTACCGAAAGGGCAAGTAAAAGTGGTCTTTGATTGATCATCGGCTGACACATGTATTTGAGAGAAACCAGAATAACCATCTAGAAAGCAAAAATGTGTATGTTTCGATAATATTTCTAGCATTTGGTCGATAAAAGGCAAGGGGTAATGATCTTTTTTAGTAGCCTTATTTAATTTGCAGAAATCAATTACCATCCTATAACTTGTAATAATTCTTTGCGGGATCAATTCATCTTTATCATTAGGAACGACGGTAATACCTCCCTTTTTAGGGACACAATGGACAGGACTTACCCACTGACTATCAGCAACGGGATAAATAATACATGCGTCAAGAAGCTTCAGTATTTCCTTTCTTACTACTTTCATCTTAGGATTCAGCCGTCGTTGGTGATCACGAACTGGTTTTGGCATCTTTCTCCAAATTTATTTTGTGTTGACATAGAGTGGGACTAATGCCCTTAAGATCATCAAGAGTATATCCAATAGCAGCGCGGTGCTTCTTCAGAGTTTTCAATAATCTCTCTTCTTCATGCTCTGAAAGGTTAGCACTAATAATAATAGGATATATCTTTTTCTCATCAAGATAAGCATATTTAAGAGTATCAGGTAACGGTTTAAGCTCAAACACGGGATCACCCTTGGGTGGAGGAGGATACCCTAGGATTTCAACAGTAAATTGTGCTTGAGGATAGGTTCTGTTTAAAGAATACTTCATCTATTTCCCTTCTTTCATTCATAAACATATCATTTTCATGGTCTAGCAAATATTGTTCTAAAGGATCACTAGGAGGTACGGCAATAGAAGCAAGACCAATAATTTCATCCTTACCAGGCAATTCCTCTTCACGGTGTTGTCTACGAAATTTAGAGAAATTAAACTCATGGGACATATCACCCAAACCAATAGTAACAACATCCCTTTCGCAGTCTATCTTAGCATGAACAGTGTTCAAGAAGGGTCTACCAAATATAATGGGACAAAAACTATCTTGTGGGGAACCAAGAACGAGAAAATCAGCAGGATATTTAGTTTTCCCACACAAGACTTCAACATCTCTAACAATTCCCATGGGTGAAATAGTATCCCTATTGGCAAGTTTAATTGTGACATCAATATCTTCTAACTCAGTAGGTGCAATATAATGCATAATTTCTTTGTATAAGTCATGAGGTATAGCACTAGAACTAGCACCCATATCACATAAGCCATGATAACAATGATCTCCTATTTTAACAGAAATAACATGCATGCCTACCACAGGTCTATGTTTATCTTTAGCACAAGGTTTAGCAATTCTAGCAGTCTCTTCACGGAAATAAATAACATGCCCATCAAAATTATCAGCCAAGAGATCTTTAACAATAGCAATATTAGGTTCAACTTTAACTTTCTCAGGAGGTGTATAGGTTCTAATATTGCTTTTACGAACCACAGTTGAAGATTTAGCATGATCCTTTATTCTAACAGGGAAATGTGGTTTCTCAACATAAGTAGTAGGAACAATAGGATCATTATAAGTGATAGTCTTTTCTTCAACTTTAATAGGTGCAGCTACTTTTACTTCTATGGGAGGATGATATTTAAACCACTTCTCCTTAGGGAGATCAACATAAGTAGCAAAAGATTCATAGAAAGAAGCTACTATCTCAGAGTCAAGTCCATATTTAGTGCTAAATTTACGGAAAACATCAGTATCCATGAAAGATTTAACACAATCAAACTTAGGTGTCATACCTGACTCCTTACCTTCGTCGAGATCCCAATCTTCAGAGTTGCGTTTAATTCTTTCCAATAAATCCCATCTGAATTCAATAGTCTTCATCATAAACGAGCCAGCACAAGAAGTATCGAGCATCGTGCGATTGTTATAGAAAGCCGAGCATAGAAATTTTGAATAATTATTTCTCTTGGGAGCTCATGATTGGGGCATGAATATAACATTGCTTTAAGCCTCCCCCAAGCTTGAGCGATGCTTTATTCTTCGCGAGGCCAAAAATTATATATATAACTGCGATCACGATGAACAAGATGCATAGGATAAAACTTCTGATGAAATTCCAATTTCAATCGTTTGTAGTTCCATGATCCCATATCATCACATAGCCTATACCATGTCAATACATCTCCCTTCAAAGATAAAGGGAAGACCTTCTTCTTAACAACATCATCGGGTATACCTGCAAGCTTAAATAATCCACAAACTTCATCCACATATATTAGGTGCTCATCAGGATGCATTGCTCCGTCTCCTGCAAAAGGATCAGCCAGCAGTTTTTCTAACATACCCGAAGGAATTTCAAAGTATACATTTTCATTTTCAGTAGGTTCAGTAGGTTGAGGAGCAACTCTTTGCTCTACTGGTCGGGGTGAAGATACCCCGAACAATCCCCTCAGAGGATTACTTTCCATAGTAACAAGTGACAAGAATTTCAGCACACTATATAAATTTTTCCTTACCAAATTCCACCTACCAAAGGCGCTTCACTCCCGCAAGCAGCGCCAGAAAAAGAGTCTTGATGACCCAAAAATATAGGGGATCTATCATAGTCCTTTCAATAAGTAAGAGTGTCGAACCCAACGAGGAGCGGAAGGAAATGATAAGCAGTTTTCAGCAAGGTATTATCTGCAAGCACTGAAATTATAGGTAACAGATAGTTTTGTGATAGTATAATTTGTGACGAGCAACAAGTAAAAAAAGTAAATAAAGTGCAGAAAGGTGGCCCAATCCTTTTTGTAGCAAAGTATAATCCTGGACAAACTCTTATATAGAGAAAAGCGCTCCCGAGTACACATGGGAATTATCGTCAAGCTAGTTTTCATCACGTTCATATGATTCGCATTCTGTACTTTGATAATTTGATATGTGGGTGGACTGGTGCTTGGGTGCTTTCCTTACTTGGACAAGCATCCCACTTATGATTAACCCCTATTGCAAGCATCCGCAACTACAAAAGAAGTATTAAGGTAAACCTAACCATAGCATGAAACATGTGGATCCAAATCAGCCCCTTACGAAACAGCATAGACTAGGGTTTAAGCTACATCACTCTAGCAACCCATCATCTACTTATTACTTCCCAATGCCTTCCTCTAGGCCCAAATAATGGTGAAGTGTCATGTAGTCGATGTTCACATAACACCACTAGAGGAGAGACAACATACATCTCATCAAAATATCAAATGAATACCAAATTCACATGACTACTAATAGCAAGACTTCTCCCATGTCCCCAGGAACAAACGTAACTACTCACAAAGCATATTCATGTTCATAATCAGAGGAGTATTAATATGCATAAAGGATCTGGACATATGATCTTCCACCAAATAAACCAACTAGCATCAACTACAAGGAGTAATCAACACTACTAGCAACCTACAGGTACCAATCCCAGACTTAGAGACAAGAATTGGATACAAGAGATGAACTAGGGTTTGAGAGGAGATGGTGCTAGTGAAGACGTTGATGGAGATTGCCCTCTCCCGATGAGAGGAGCATTGGTGATGATGATGGCGATGATTTCCCCCTCCCGGAGGGAAGTGTCCCCAGCCCTAGATTGGTTCCACCAAGGTTCCGCCTGGCGTGAGTCTCGTCCCCAAAGCCTGCTTGATTTTTCTTGGACGAAAGACTTCATATAGCAGAAGATGGGCACCGGAGGGCCAGGGGGGCCCACGAGGTGGGGCGCGCCTAGGGGTAGGGTCGCCCCCACCCTCGTGGCTGTGGTGTGGGCCCCCTCAGTATTTCTTCCTTCAGTATTTTTATTATTTCCAAAAATAACTTTTGTGGAGTTTCAAGACTTTTGGAGTTGTGCGAATAGGTCTCTAATATTTGCTCCTTTTCCAAATTTCAATTGCGGCATTCTCCCTCCTTATGTAAACCTTGTAAAATAAGAGAGAATAGGCATAAGTATTGTGACATAATCTGTAATAACAGCCCATAATGCAATAAATATTGATATAAAAGCATGATGCAAAATGGACGTATCCGACACCTACACCAAATAGTGAGGAAGTTAATGATGTTGATCATGAATCTTCAGATCAAGTTACTACCAAACCTTGTAGGTCAACCAGAGTAAGATCCGCACCAGAGTGGTACGGTAATCCTATTCTGGAGGTCATGTTACTTGACCAAGGCGAACCTACGAACTATGAAGAAGCGATGGTGAGCCCAGATTCCGCAAAATGGCTTGAGGCCATGAAATCTGAGATGGGATCCATGTATGAGAACAAAGTATGGACTTTGGTTGACTTGCCCGATGATCGGCAAGACATAGAGAATAAATGGATCTTCTGACGCTGACGGTAATGTTACTGTCTACAAAGCTCGACTTGTTGCGAAAGGTTTTTGACAAGTTCAAGGAGTTGACTACGATGAGACTTTCTCACCCGTAGCGATGCTTAAGTCTGTCCGAATCATGTTAGCAATTGCCGCATTTTATGATTATGAAATTTGGCAAATGGATGTCAAAACTGCATTCCTGAATGGATTTCTGGAAGAAGAGTTGTATATGATGCAACTAGAAGGTTTTGTCGATCCAAAGGGAGCTAACAAAGTATGCAAGCTCCAGCGATCCATTTATGGACTGGTGCAAGCCTCTCGGAGTTGGAATAAATGTTTTGATAGTGTGAGCAAAGCATATGGTTTTATACAGACTTTTAGAGAAGCCTGTATTTACAAGAAAGTGAGTGGGAGCTTTGTAGCATTTCTAATATTATATGTGGATGACATATTGCTGATTGGAAATGATATAGAATTTCTGGATAGCATAAAAGGATACTTGAATAAGATTTTTTCAATGAAAGACCTCGGTGAAGCTACTTATATATTGGGCATCAAGATCAATAGAGATAGATCCATACGCTTAATTGGACTTTCACAAAGCACATACCTTGATAAAGTTTTGAAGAAGTTCTAAATGGATCAAGCAAAGAAAGGATTCTTGCCTGTGTTACAAGGTGTGAAGTTGAGTCAGACTCAATGCCCGACCACTGCAGAAGATAGAGAGAAAATGAAAAATGTTCCCTATGCTTCAGCCATAGGCTCTATCATGTATGCAATGTTGTGTACCAGACCTGATGTGTGCCTTGCTATTAGTTTAGCAGGGAGGTACCAAAGTAATCCAGGAGTGGATTATCGACAATGATCAAGAACATCCTGAAATACCTGAAAAGAACTAAGGATGTGTTTCTCGTTTATGGAGGTGACAAAGAGCTCGTCGTAAATGGTTACATCGATGCAAGCTTTGACACTGATCCGGATGATTCTAAATCGCAAATCGGATACATGTTTACATTGAATGGTGGAGCTGTCAGTTGGTGCAGTTCTAAACAAAGCGTTGTGGCGGGATCTACGTGTGAAGCGGAGTACATAGCTGCTTCGGAAGCAGCAAATGAAGGAGTCTGGATGAAGGAGTTCATATCCGATCTAGGTGTCATACCTAGCGCATCAGGACCAATGAAAATCTTTTGTGACAATATTGGTGCAATTGCCTTGGCAAAGGAATCCGGATTTCACAAGAGAACAAAGCACATCAAGAGACACTTCAATTCCATCTGGGATCAAGTCCAGGTGGGAGACATAGAGATTTGCAAGATACATATGGATCTGAATGTTGCAGACCCGTTGACTAAGCCTCTTCTACGAGCAAAACATGATCAATACCAAGACTCCATGGGTGTTAGAATCATTATTGTGTAATCTAGATTATTGACTCTAGTGCAAGTGGGAGACTGAAGGAAATATGCCCTAGAGGCAATAATAAAGTTATTATTTATTTCCTCATATCATGATAAATGTTTATTATTCATGCTAGAATTGTATTAACCGGACACATAATACATGTGTGAATACATAGACAAACATAGTGTCACTAGTATGCCTCTAAACTAGCTCATTGATCAAAGATGGTTGAGTTTCCTAACCATAGGAATGAGTTGTCCTTTGATTAACGGGATCACATCATTAGGAGAATGATGTGATTGACTTGACCCATTTCGTTAGCTTAGCACTTGATTGTTTAGTTTACTGCTATTGCCTTCTTCATGGCTTATACATGTTCCTATGACTATGAGATTATGCGACTCCCGAATACCGGAGGAACACTTTGTGTGCTACCAAACGTCACAACGTAACTGGGTGATTGTAAAGGTGCTCTACAGGTGTCTTCGATGGTGTTCATGTCGTTGGCATAGATCAAGAATAGGATTTGTCACTCCGATTGTCGGAGAGGTATCTCTGGGCCCTCTCGGTAATGCACATCACTATATGCCTTGCAAGCAATGTGACTAATGAGTTAGTTGCGGGATGATGCATTACGGAACGAGTAAAGAGACTTGCCGGTAACAAGATTGAGCTAGGTATTGAGATGCCGACGATCGAATCTCGAGCAAGTAACATACCGATGAACAAAGGGAACAACGTATGTTGTTATGTGATGTCTACTACAAAACCTTCTTCTTGTAGACGTTGTTGGGCCTCCAAGTGCAGAGGTTTGTAGGACAGTAGCAAATTTCCCTCAAGTGGATGACCTAAGGTTTATCAATCCGTGGGAGGCGAGGGATGAAGATGGTCTCCCTCAAACAACCCTGCAACCGAATAACAAAGAGTCTCTTGTGTCCCCAACACACCCAATACAATGGTAAATTGTATAGGTGCACTAGTTCGGCGAAGAGATGGTGATACAAGTGCAATATGGATGGTAGATATAGGTTTTTGTAATCTGAAAATATAAAAACAGCAAGGTAACAAGTGGTAAAAGTGAGCACAAACGGTATTGCAATGCTAGGAAACAAGGCCTAGGGTTCATACTTTCACTAGTGCAAGTTCTCTCAACAATATTAACATAATTGGATCATATACATATCCCTCAACATGCAACAAAGAGTCACTCCAAAGTCACTAATAGCGGAGAAAAAACAAAGAGATTATGGTAGGGTACGAAACCACCTCAAAGTTATTCTTTCGGATCGATCTATTAAAGAGTTCGTACTAGAATAACACCTTAAGACACAAATCAAACAAAACCCTAATGTCACCTAGATACTCCAATGTCACCTCAAGTATCCGTGGGTATGATTATACGATATGCATCACACAATCTCAGATTGATCTATTCAACCAACACAAAGAACTTCAAAGAGTGCCCCAAAGTTTCTACCGGAGAGTCAAGACAAAAACGTGTGCCAACCCCTATGCATAGGTTCATGGGCGAAACCCGCAAGTTGATCACCAAAACATACATCAAGTGGATCACGTGATATCCCATTGTCACCACAGATACGCACATGCAAGACATACATCAAGTGTTCTCAAATCCTTAAAGACTCAATCCGATAAGACAACTTCAAAGGGAAAACTCAATCCATTACAAGAGAGTGGAGAGGGAGAAACATCATAAGATCCAACTATAATAGCAAAGCTCGCGATACATCAAGATCATATCACCTCAAAAACACGAGAGAGAGAGATCAAACACATAGCTACTGGTACATACCCTCAGCCCCGAGGGTGAACTACTCCCTCCTCGTCATGGAGATCGCTGGGATGATGAAGATGGCCATCGATGATGGATCCCCTCCAGCAGGGTCTTTGGAACAGGGTCCCGATTGGTTTTGGTGGCTCTGAGGCTTGCGGTGGCGGAACTCCCGATCTATTCTGTTCCCGATGGTTTTAGGGTATATGGACATATATGGCGAAAGAAGTCGGTAAGGGAGCCACGAGGCCCACGTGGGTGGAGGGCGCGCCCAGGGGGTGGGCGCGCCCCCCTGCCTCGTGCCTTCCTCGTTGCTTCCCTTACATACACTCCAAGTCTTCTGGATTGCTTCCATTCCAAAAATAACTCTCCCGAAGGTTTCATTCCGTTTGGACTCCGTTTGATATTCTTTTTCTGCGAAACACTGAAACAAGGGAAAAAACACAAACTGGCACTGGGCTCTGGGTCAATAGGTTAGTCCCAAAAATAATATATAAGTGTTTAATAAAGCCCATAACCATCCAAAACAGATAATATAATAGCATGGATACTTCATAAATTATAGATACGTTGGAGACGTATCAGCATCCCCAAGCTTAATTCCTGCTCGTCCTCGAGTAGGTAAATGATAAAAGAAAGAATTTATGAAGTGTGAATGCTAGCAGGTGCACAAGTTTGATCAATGATAATTTCAATCACCTTTTCTAGCATCATTATATGTCATAACAGTAGCTCAAATCATAAAACTTTGCATGATCAACTAACAAACTATTCACATGTTAAAGTATAGATCATAAACTTTATTGAAAACTAACAAACCGTGTTATTAGTCATCAAACAATTACAATTCATCTTATTTTCAGGAAGAGTCTATGTCAGGGCTTTGATTTAGCAAATCCCACATACTCAACTATCATATAGTCTTCCATGATTGCTACCACTCAAAGCATATTTTTAGAACAAATCGCATCCATCAAACACAAAGAACGATAGGGCCTTAATGTTTCGCCTCCCAACTTATTTATCATATAAATAAGTGTCAACAATAATAATTCATGATCAAATATATTTGAATGGCCATATATGCTCAGATCTTTCCATCACATGATGCTTGACAACTAAAGAGTAGGTTGGAATGAGAAGGAATACTACTGACTCTTGCATAAAAGTAAAAGATAGGCCCTTTGCAGAGGGAAGCAAGGATTTGCAGAGGTGCCAGAGCTCGAAGCAAAAACAGAGATGAAAATAATTTTGAGAGGTATGCTTTCATTGTCAACATAACGACCAAGAGTTTCCAATATCTTCCATACTAGATACATTATAGGCGGTTCCCATGCAGAAAGGTAAAGTTTTTACTCCCCCTCCACCAACATTCACACTCCACGGCTTGTCCGAAACAACGGGTGTCGTCCAACTATCAACATTCACAGGGGAGTTTTGTTTAAATTATTTGCGATTTTGTTTTTGATCCTTTGATCATAGGACTGGGCATCCCAGTTACCAGCCATGTTCTCGTGAATGATGAGCGGAGTCCACTCATCGTGAGAATAACCCACCTAGCATGGAAGATACTGACAGCCCCTAGTCGCTACATGAGCAATTTGGGCATACAAAACAGATTATTATTTGAAGGTTTAGAGTTTGGCACATGCAAATTTACCTGGAGCAGCAGGTAAATACCGCATATAGGTAGATATGGTGGACACTCATGGAAGAAACTTGGTTCAAGGAATTTGGATGCACAAGCAGTATTCCCGCTTAGTACAGATATTTTGGCTAGCAAAGGATTCTAAATAGCAAGCACCACATGTTAGAGAATCCATAACAATATAACTTCTATACAAATATACCCAAGCATAACTCATTATGTTGTCTTCCTTGTCCAACTTCAACTAATTTGCTCAGGTTTGAAAATAATTAATGGGGCTCACAATCATAGAAGATGTCCAAGATAGTATATTTATATGTGAAATCTCTCTTCCTTCAATATTATTTCATGAATTGTTCAAGTGACCAATACAATGTTTGCTAACCTTCAAAAAATTTACCACCTCTACTTCTTATATGTGAAGGCATTACTCCCCATGGAATAAGCATATGAAACATATATAATTTCATATTTATGACATTCAAATCATTCAACCATTTACTCATAGGATATAAGTGAAGCACACGAGTAAATGACAAACTACTCCAAAAAGATATAAGTGAAGATTAATGAGTAGTTAAATAATTTTGTAGCTATGTGAAGACTCTCTTGTCGGCGTTCTGGGAACGGGGGTCCCCAGACTTGCCTGCCTGCGGCCTGTGGCGTGGCTCAAGTGGGGGCCCAGTGCATCCCAGCTTCATCAGCTCAAGCTCAAGACCCTCGCGAGGGGCCAAGCCTCGCGGGGCGGACGACAGGAAGCTTCCTCAGGAGCAACCTCATCAGGCAGGCTTGTGAGGAGGCGGAGAGATCAAGGCAAGGACACCTCGCGAGGAGCCCGTGATGCAAGCCATGAAGATCGAGACCAGGCGGGCGCCGGCCTGCGCAGTGTCCTTGTTTCCCCTTCGGTGCAAAGGGGGCAAGCACATGCCAAGGCATCAGGCATAGGTTACCGTTTCGGTGCAACAAGACCAAGACCAGCAGAACGGCAGGATGGAGGTCATCGTGGAGCCCAGGACGGCGTCATTGTGAGAGCCTTTGGCAGCCGAAGACCAACTTTAGTCAGGATAAGTGTACTAGATGTTCCCCTTCAAAATGGCCAATTGTTGGCACCCTTCCCGCTCATTATTTGGGAAGAGACCCAGGGCCTCCCTCTATAAATAGGACTAGCCACCACAGAGTAGAGAGGGAGAGAAACAGATCATTCAGGAGGATCCAGATCACGCATAGAGAGAGAGAGAGGCGACTGAACTCACCCAAGCAGTTCATCGCACCAGCTCAAGAACAACCCTCGTGAGGCTGTTCTCCCTTTGTATTGTTCATCATCAGCCCCTGAGGCAATCCACCACACCACACACTGGAGTAGGGTATTACACCACAATGGTGGCCTGAACCAAAGATAAATCTCGTGTCCCTTGTGTGTTCTTCTTTCTAGCCTAGATCCTTTGCGAGACTTCGAGACGTGAGCTGGTAGGGGAAAGATCTTCGTGCACACCCCAGAGTTCGAACCTCAAGGGTCTGCCGGAACCCGAAATCCGACATCTCTAATATTTAAGAATTTAAGATCTTGGTATTTTATTCAAACAGCAAGCAAAACAAAAGAAAATAAAATGACGCTCAAAGCAAAACACATATCATGTGGTGAATAAAAATATAGCTCCAAGTAAAGTTACCGATGAACGGGGACGAAAGAGGGGATGCCGTCCAGGGCATCCCCAAGCTTAGGCTCTTAGTTGTCCTTGAATATTACCTTGGGGTGCCTTGGGCATCCCCAAGCTTAGGATCTTGCCACTCCTTATTCCATAATCCATCGAATCTTTACCCAAAACTTGAAAACTTCACAACACAAAACTTAACAGAAAATCTCGTGAGCTCCGTTAGTATAAGAAAATAAATCACCACTTAGGTACTGTTGTGAACTCATTCTAAATTCATGTTGGTGTAATATCTACTGTATTCCAACTTCTCTATGGTTCATACCCTCCGATATTACTCATAGATTCATCAAAATAAGCAAACAACACATAGAAAACAGAATCTGTCAAAAACAGAACAGTCTGTAGTAATCTGCATCAAACGTATACTTCTGGAACTACAAAAATTCTAAAATAAATTCGTGGACCTGAGGAATTTATCTAGTAATCATATGCAAAAATAATCAACTAAATATCACTCTCCAGTAAATTTTTTTAGCTAATCTCGTGAGCACTAAAGTTTCTGTTTTTTACAGCATGATCATAAAGACTTCACCCAAGTCTTCCCAAAGGTTCTACTTGACACAAACACTAATTAAAACATGAAAACACATCTAACCAGAGGCTAGATGGATTATTTATTCCTATACATAACCAAAAAGCAATAAACTAAAATAAAATTGGGTTGCCTCCCAACAAGCGCTAACGTTTAACGCCCCCAGCTAGGCATTATAATTTGAATGATGCTCTCATAAAAGATAAGAATTAAAACATAAAGAGAGCATCATGAAGAATATGACTAGCACATTTATGTCTAACCCACTTCCTATGCATAGGGATTTTGTGAGCAAACAACTTATGGGAACAATAATCAACTAGCATAGGAAGGCAAAACAAGCATAACTTCAAAACTTTAAGCACATAGAGAGGAAACTTGATATTATTGCAATTCCTACAAGCATATGTTCCTCCCTCATAATAATTTTCAGTAGCATCATGAATGAATTCAACAATATAACCAGCACCTAAAGCATTCTTTTCATGATCTACAAGCATAGAAATTTTATTACTCTCCACAGAAGCAAATTTCTTCTCATTCAGAATAGTGGGAGTATCATAAGAGACTTGAATACTATAAATTGTTTCCACATTAAAAGAGTAATGTTCAAAAAAAGGGTAATCATAATCATAACAATTTTTATAAATATAATCATCACTAGTTTTTATAGCATAATTTTCATCACAATAATCTTCGTAGCAACTTTGTTCTCATCATAATCGATTGAAACCTCTTCCAAGATAGTGGACTCATCACTAAATAAAGTCATGACTTCTCCAAATCCACTTTCATAATTATCATAATAAGATTCAACATCCTCCAAAATAGTGGGATCATTACTTCCTAAAGTTGACACTCTTCCAAACCCACTTTCATCAATATAATCATCATAAGTAGGAGGCATGCTATCATCATTATAAATTTGCATATCAAAACTTGGGAGACTAAAAATATCATCTTCATTAAACGTAGCATCCCCAAGCTTGGGACAAACATTAGTTGAAGCAAATATATTCTCAAAAACATCATCTTGATCAAACATAGCATCCCCAAGCTTGGGCCCTTTCATATCATAAGCATAATCACTCTCATCATTAATAGTATGGATAGCACCAATAGTATAGCAATTATTATCATCACGATGAGTAATAGGAGCAACATCATTTGGGAGGGATACCTTTCTACCTTTGCTTCTCCGTCTTTTCTTTTTCTTCTTCACATCATGTGTAGGTTCAATCCTCTTTTTGGAGCTCCTTATTGATGAGATTGGTTAAGAAATAATAGGAGAATATTGGGAAGTATCTTCCCTTTCGTTAGTATTCTATTCATCCTCTATTTGTTTTCTTTTCTTTATGTAATTGGCAATATAAGGATTTTCAATGCAATTCACCGCACAATACATATAAATTCCTTCTAAATCAATATCAAGGAATTTCTCGAGGTTATATTCTGGAATAAACTAAGTTTGACGTTTCAATTCTTCATAACCCAAAAGCAGACTAAGTTCATTATGATGTGCAAGGGAAATCAAGTCATCACAATTTTTGGACACGATTCGATCATGAAACAATTTGCATTTGATATTTAAATGACCATGTTCATTGCAAAGTTCACAAGTATGGCTAAGATATTTTAAATTTTCAGCACTAACATTTAGCCTCTCTTGCAACCATTTAGTTTCTAAGTACTTGTGCCTCTTACAAAATCTATCTTCCCTTTTTGGTATGTATTTGCAAACCCAATGCACTCGACAAAAATTGACATGCTTATAAGAGATATTTTCATCATGACTAGTGCAATCATCATTAGTACCATGGATATTCAAGGAGCTCATACTAACAACATTGCAATCATGCTCATCATTCAAAGATTTAGTGCCAAACATTTTATAGACTTCTTCTTCTAGTACTTGAGCACATTTTCCCTTCCCATCATTCTCACGAAAGATATTAAAAAGATGAAGCGTATGAGACAAACTCAATTCCATTTTTTTTGTAGTTTTGTTTTACAAACTAAACTGGTGATAAAATAAGAAACTAAAAGACTCAATTGCAAGATCTAAAGATATACCTGCAAGCACTAACCTCCCCGGCAACGGCGCCAGAAAAGAGCTTGATGCTACACAACCTTCTTCTTGTAGACGTTGTTGGGCCTCCAAGTGCAGAGGTTTGTAGGACAGTAGCAAATTTCCCTCAAGTGGATGACCTAAGGTTTATCAATCTGTGGGAGGCATAGGATGAAGATGGTCTCTCTCAAACAACCCTGCAACCGAATAACAAAGAGTCTCTTGTGTCCCCAACACACCCAATACAATGGTAAATTGTATAGGTGCACTAGTTCGGTGAAGAGATGGTGATACAAGTGCAATATGGATGGTAGATATAGGTTTTTGTAATCTTAAAACATAAAAACAGCAAGGTAACTAAATATAAAAGTGAGCACAAATGGTATTGCAATGCTAGGAAACAAGGCCCAGGGTTCATACTTTCACTAGTGCAAGTTCTCTCAACAATAATAACATAATTGGATCATATAACTATCCCTCAACATGCAACAAAGAGTCACTCCAAAGTCACTAATAGCGGAGAACAAACGAAGAGATTGTGGTAGGGTACGAGACCACCTCAAAGTTATTCTTTTGGATGGATCTATTAAAGAGTTCGTACTAGAATAACACCTAAGACACAAATCAACCAAAACCCTAATGTCACCTAGATACTCCAATGTCACCTCAAGTATCCGTGGGTATGATTATACGATATGCATCACACAATCTCAGATTCATCTATTCAACCAACACAAAGAACTTCAAAGAGTGCCCCAAAGTTTCTGCGGGAGAGTCAAGACGAAAACGTGTGCCAACCCCTATGCATAGGTTCATGGGCGGAACCCGCAAGTTGATCACCAAAACATACATCAAGTGGATCACGTGATATCCCATTGTCACCACAGATACGCACATGCAAGACATACATCAAGTGTTCTTAAATCCTTAAAGACTCAATCCGATAAGATAACTTCAAAGAGAAAACTCAATCCATTACAAGAGAGGAGAGGGGGAGAAACATCACAAGATCCAACTATAATAGAAAAGCTCGCGATACATCAAGATCGTATCACCTCAAGAACACGAGAGAGAGAGAGATCAAACACATAGCTACTGGTACATACCCTCAGCCCCGAGGGTGAACTACTCCCTTCTCGTCATGGAGGGCGCTCGGATGATGAAGATGGCCACCGGTTATGGATCCCCCCTCCGGTAGGGTGCCGGAACAGGGTCTCGATTGGTTTTTGGTGGCTACAGAGGCTTGCGGCGGTGGAACTCACGATCTATTCTGTTCCCCGATGGTTTTAGGTATATGAACATATATAGGCGAAAGAAGTCGGTAAGGGGAGCCACGAGGGGCCCATGAGGGTGGAGGGCGTGCCTAGGGGGCGTGGGCGCGCCCCCCTGCCTCGTGCCTTCCTCGTTGCTTCCATTACGTACACTCCAAGTCTTCTGGATTGCTTCCGTTCCAAAAATAACTCTCCCGAAGGTTTCATTCCGTTTGGAATCCGTTTGATATTCTTTTTCTGCGAAACACTGAAACAATGGAAAAACAGAAACTGGCACTGGGCTCTGGGTCAATAGGTTAGTCCCAAAAATAATATAAAAGTGTTCAATAAAGCCAATAAACATCCAAAATAGATAATATAATAGCATGAATACTTCATAAATTATAGATACGTTGGAGGCGTATCATTATGCGGTTTGACCGATAAAGATCTTCGTACAATATGTAGGAACCAATATGAGCATCCAGGTTCCGCTATTGGTTATTGACCGGAGACGTGTCTCGGTCATGTCTACATAGTTCTCGAACCCGTAGGGTCCGCACGCTTAAAGTTCTGTGACCATCGGTATTATGAGTTTATATGTTTTGATGTACGAAGGTAGTTCGAGTCCGGATATGATCACGGACATGACGAGGAGTCTTGAAATGGTCGAGACATAAAGATTGATATATTGGAAGCCTACATTTGGACATCGGAAGAGTTCCGGGTGAAATCGGGATTTTACCGGAGTGCCTGAGGGGTTACCGGAACCCCCCGGGGGTTAATGGTCCTTGTTGGGCCCTAATGGAGAGATAGAGGGGCCGGCCAGGGCAAGCCGTGTGCCCCCTCCCCCTCTGGTCCGAATTGGACTAGAAATGGGGGGCGGCGCCCCCCTTTCCTTCTCCTTCTCCCCTTCCTTTCCCCCTCGTAGTAGGAGTAGGAAAGAGGGGAGTCCTACTCCTACTAGGAGGAGGACTCCTCCTCTTGGCGCGCCCTACAGGGCCGGCCGGCCTCCCCCTTGCTCCTTTATATACGGGGGCAGGGGGCACCCTAGAACACACAAGTTGATCATTGATCTCTCCCAGCCATGTGCGATGCCCCCCTCCACCATAATCCACCTCGGTCATATCGTAGCGGTGCTTAGGCAAAGCCCTGCGTCGGTAGTTTCATCAACATCATCACCACGCCGTCGTGCTGACGAAACTCTCCCTCGAGCTCTACTGGATCGTGAGTTCGCGGGATGTCACCGAGCTGAACGTGTGCTGAACGCGGAGGTGCCGTACGTTCGGTACTGAGGATCGGTCGATTGTGAAGACGTATGACTACATCAACCGCGTTGTCATAACGCTTCCGCTTAACGGTCTACGAGGTTACGTGGACGACACTCTCCCCTCTCATTGCTATGCATCACCATGATCTTGCGTGTGCGTAGATTTTTTTTGAAATTACTACGTTCCCCAACATAAATATCTTATGCCAAATTGTTGATGTTGGACAAGGAAGACAACATAATGATTTATGTTTGTTCGCATTCGCATTGAAGTTATATTGTCATAGATCCTTCAATATGTGGTGCTTCCTCAATATCTTTGCTAGCCAAAAATCCGCACTAAGTAGAGTAGTATCTCTACTTACCTATGAATTGAGTAAGTACCTTCAAGTAAGTTGCCACCGGTGCAAAAAGGCAATAAAAATTGCTCCTAAATGTGTTTGATCCTTTAGTGTAAAGGAAAATAAGCATTGTACGAACTTGTGATGGCAAAGTAATAAGCAACCGACTACATAATAAAGGTTGCTATCATAAGGGGCAATATAATTTTATATTCTTTTGCATTAAGAGATTGTGCATACAAAACCAAAAAGCACATGACAACCTCTGCTTCCCTCTGCGAGGGCCTATCTTTTACTTTTACGCAAGAGTCAAAGTATTTTCCTCTATTCATTTTTATTTTCTCTTTGGCAAGTATCATGTGGTGGGGAAAGGTCTAGGCACATATACCCATGGATATGAGTGAGCATGAGTTATTATTGTTGACCTCACCCTTGAGGTGAATAAGTTGGGAGGCGAAACTATAAGCCCCTATCTTTCTATGTGTCCAGTTGAAATTTTTTGCTCATATATATGTTGTGAGTGTTACCAATCATAGAAGATTAAATGATGACTGAGTATGTGGACTTGCCAAAAGGCTCCGATACGAGACCCTTCTTGAAAATATGATGAATTGTAGTTGCAAAGTTGACTGAGAACATAGTTTGTTGGTTTTCAATAATTTTTATGCTTTTTACTTGATGTTGTGATGAATTGTTACTTGTTCATGAGAAGTTATATGATAAAGTTTGTTGCTGATATAATAATAAGCATGATGCTACTATGTCCGTATTTTGTTTTTATCGACACCTCTCTCTCAAAACTTGTGGACATGATTTTCAACATCGGTTTTCGCTTGAGGACAAGCAAGGTCTAAGCTTGGGGGAGTTGATACATCCATTTTGCATCATGTTTTCCTACTGTTATTTATAATGTTTTTATTCTTTATAGCACTTTGTGGAGTAATTCTAATGTCTTTTCTCTCATAATATGCAAGGTTTACACAAAGAACCGGCAGCTGGAATTCTGAACCTGAAAAAGCTATGTCAGAGATACCTATTCTGCACATCTCCAAATGAGCTGAGATTTTACGGAGAATTATTTTGGAATATATAATAAATATTGGAGAAAAGAACTACCACAGGGGGCCACCCAGGTGACCGCAAGGAACCAGGGCGAGCCAGCCCCTCCAGGCGCGCCCTGGTGGGTAGTGGGTGAAGGAAATATGCCCTAGAGGCAATAATAAAGTTATTATTTATTTCCTTATTTCATGATAAATGTTTATTATTCATGCTAGAATTGTATTAACCGGAAACATAATACATGTGTGAATACATAGACAAACAGAGTGTCACTAGTATGCCTCTACTTGACTAGCTCGTTAATCGAAGATGGTTATATTTCCTAACCATAGACATGAGTTGTCATTTGATTAACGGGATCACATCATTAGGAGAATGATCTGATTGACATGACCCATTCCGTTAGCCTAGCACTTGATCGCTTAGTATGTTGCTATTGCTTTCTTCATGACTTATACATGTTCCTATAACTATGAGATTATGCAACTCCGTTCTGGGAGGAACACTTTGGTACTACCAAACGTCACAACGAATCGGGTGATTATAAAGGAGTATTACAGGTGTGTCTCCAAAGGTACTTGTTGGGTTGGCGATTTCGAGATTAGGTTTTGTCACTCCGATTGCCGGAGAGGTATCTCTGGGCCTTCTCGGTAATACACATCACATAAGCCTTGCAAGCATTGCAACTAATGAGTTAGTTGTGAGATGATGTATTACGGAGCGAGTAAAGAGACTTGCCGGTAACGAGATTGAACTAGGTATTGGATACCGACGATCGAATCTCGGGCAAGTAACATACCGATGACAAAAGGAACAACGATGTTGTTATGCGGTCTCGACCGATAAAGATCTTCGTAGAATATGTAGGAACCAATATGGGCATCCAGGTCCCGCTATTGGTTATTGACCGGAGATGTGTCTCGATCATGTCTACATTGTTCTCGAACCGTAGGGTCCGCACGCTTAAGGTTTCAATGACGGTTATTATGAGTTTATGTATTTTGATGTACCGAAGGAGTTCGAGTCCCGGATGAGATCGGGGACATGACGAGGAGTCTCGAAATGGTCGAGACGTAAAGATCGATATATTGGACGACTATATTCGGAGTTCGGAAAGGTTCCGAGTGATTCGGGTATTTTTTCGAGTACCGGTAGTTACGGGAGAAGTAATGGGCCTTGATGGGCTTTAGTGGGAAGAGGAAAAAGGCTGCTGCCCCCTCCCTCTAGTCCGAATTGGACTAGGGAAAAGGGGCCGCCACCTTTCCTACTCCTCCACTTCCTTCTCCCTTCCTCCCCTACATGGAAGGATTCCTAGTTGGACTAGGAAAGGGGAATCCTACTCGGTGGGAGTAGGACTCCCCTTGGCGCCAAACATAGGGCCGCCTCCTCCTCCCTTGCTCCTTTATATACGGGGCAGGGGCACCCCATAGACACACAAGTTGATCCTTGAGATCGTTCCTTAGCCGTGTGCGGTGCCCCCTCCACCATATTCCACCTCGGTCATATTGTAGCGGTGCTTAGGCGAAGCCTCGCAACGGTGAAACATCAAGATCGTCACCACGCCGTCAGGTCGACGGAACTCCCTCCCGGAGCTTTCTTTGGATCGAAGCCCGTGGAGCGTCATCGAGCTGAACGTGTGCCAAGAACTCGGAGGTGCCGGAGTAACGGCGCTGTGATCGGTTGGATCGTGAGGAGAACGTACGACTACTTCCTCTACGTCATCATCGACTCGGAGGTGCCGGAGTAACGGCTGGGATCGGCAGGATCGCGAGGAGAAAGTACGACTACTTCCTCTACGTTGTGATCGCTTCCGCCACGGTCCACGAGGGTACGAGACAACACTCTCCCCTCTCGTTGCTATGCCATCACCATGGTCCTGTGTGTGCGTAGGACAATTTTGAAATTACTACGTTCCCCAACCGTGGCATCCGAGCCTGGTTTTATGCGTTGATGTCAT
Source organism: Aegilops bicornis (assembly GCA_021605145.1). Classification (NCBI taxonomy): domain Eukaryota; kingdom Viridiplantae; phylum Streptophyta; class Magnoliopsida; order Poales; family Poaceae; genus Aegilops; species Aegilops bicornis. The sequence continues at coordinate 344,826,462 of CM038673.1, read as the reverse complement.
ATGCACGAGTAGAACACCAGTGAGTTGTGGACGATACAAGTCATACCGCCTACCAAAGATGTCATACTTTGGTTCAGCGGTATTGTTGGACGAGACGATCCGGACCAACCTTACGCGTACTCTTACGCGAGACCGGTTCCCTCGACGTGCTTTGCACATAGATGGCTTGCGGAAGACTGTCTCTCCAACTTTAGTTGAACTGAGTGGCATACGCCCGGTCCTTGAGAAGGTTAAACGGAGTCTATTTGACAAACTATCGTTGTGGTTTTGATGCGTAGGTAAGATGAGTTCTTGCTTAAGCCCGTAGCAGCCACGTAAAACTTGCAACAACAAAGTAGAGGACGTCTAACTTGTTTTTGCAGGCATGTTGTGATGTGATATGGTCAAAACATGATGCTAAATTTTATTGTATGAGATGATCATGTTTTGTAACCGAGTTATCGGCAACTGGCAGAGCCATATGGTTGTCGCTTTATTGTATGCAATGCAATCGCGATGTAATGCTTTACTTTATTACTAAGCGGTAGTGATAGTCGTGGAAGCATAAGATTGGCGAGACGACAACGATGCTACGATGGAGATCAAGGTGTCGCGCGGTGACGATGGTGATCATGACGGTGTTTCGAAGATGGAGATCACAAGCACGAGATGATGATGGCCATATCATATCACTTATATTGATTGCATGTGATGTTTATCCTTTATGCATCTTATTTTGCTTGATTGACGGTAGCATTATAAGATGATCTCTCACTAATTATCAAGAAGTGTTCTCCTGAGTATGCACCGCTATGCGAAAGTTCTTCGTCTTTGAGACACCACGTGATGATCGGGTGTGATAGGCTCTACGTTCAAATACAACGGGTGCAAAACAGTTGCACACGCGGAATACTCAGGTTATACTTGACGAGCTATGCATATAAGATATGACCTCGAACACGGAGACCGAAAGGTCGGCGTGAATCATATAGTAGATATGATCAACATAGTGATGTTCACCATTGAAACTACTCCATCTCACGTGATGATCGGACATGGTTTAGTTGATTTGGATCACGTGATCACTTAGAGGATTAGAGAGATGTCTATCTAAGTGGGAGTTCTTAAGTAATATGATTAATTGAACTTTAATTTATCATGAACTTAGTCCCGGTAGTATTAGCATATCTATGTTGTAGATCAATAGCTCGCGTTATTGCTTCCCCTGCTTATTTTGATATGTTCCTAGAGAAAATTGTGTTGGAAAAATGTTAATAGCAATGATGCGGATTGGATCCGTGATCTGAGGTTTATCCTCATTGCTGCACGTAAGAATTACGTCCTTGATGCACCGCTAGGTGACGGACCTATTGCAGGAGGCGTATGCACGAGGCGTTATGAACGTTTTGCTAGCTCAATATGATGACTACTTGATAGTTTAGTGCACCATGCTTAACGGCTTAGAATCGGGATTTCAAAGACGTTTTGAACGTCATGGACCATATGAGATGTTCCAGGAGTTGAAGTTAATATTTCCAGCAAATACCGAGTTGAGAGATATGAAGTCTCCAACAAAGTTCTAAAGCTAAAAGATGGAGGAGAATCGCTCAACTAGTGAGCATGTGCTCAGTTATGCAGGTACTTCAATCGCTTGAATCAAGTGGGAGTTAATCTTCCAGATAAGGCAGGTGATTGATGTAATTCTCTAGTCACCATCACTAAGTTACTAGAACTTCGTGATGAACTATAGTATGCAAGGGATGACGAAAACGATTCCCGAGCTCTTCGTGATGTTGAAATCGTGAAGGTAGAAATCAAGAAAGAGCATCAAGTGTTGATGATTGACAAGACCACTAGTCTCAAGGAAAAGGGCAAAGGGAAGAAGGGGAACTTCAAGAAGAACGGCAAGCAAGCAAGTTGTTGCTCGAGTGAAGAAGCCCAAGTCTGGACCTAAGCACGAGACTAAGTGCTTTTGCTGCAATGGAACTGGTCACTAGAAGCGGAACTACCCCAAGTATTTGGCGGATAAGAAGGATGGCAAAGTGAACAAAGGTATATTTGATATACAGATTATTGATGTGTATTTTACTAGTGTTCGTAGCAACCCCTCGGTATCTGATAATCGGTTCGGTTGCTAAGAGTAGTAACTTGAAACAGGAGTTGCGTAATGAACAGAAACTAGTTGAAGGGGAAGTGACGATGAGTGTTGGAAGTAGTTCCAAGATTGATATGATCATCATCGCACACTCCCTATACTTTCGGGATTAGTGTGGAACCTAAATAAGTATTATTTGGTGTTGAGCATAAATATGATTTGATCATGTTTATTGCAATACGATTATTCATTTAAGTAAAAGAATAAATTGTTGTTCTGTTTACATGAATAAAACCTTATATGGTTACACACCCAATGAAAACGGTTCATTGGGTCTCGATCATAGTGATACACATATTCATAATATTGAAACCAAAAGATGCAAAGTTAATAATGATAGTGCAACTTATTTGTGGCACTGCCGTTTGGGTAATATCGGGGTTAATCGCATGAAGAAACTCCATGTCGATGGATTTTTGGAATCACTTGATTATGAATCATTTGATGCTTGCGTAACCGTGCCTTTTGGGCAAGATGACTAAAACTCCGTTCTCGGAACAATGGAACAAGCTCTTGACTTATTGGAAATAATACATACCGATGTATGCGATCCAATGAGTGTTGATGCTCGTGGCAAGTATCGTTATTCTTGACCTTCACAAGATGATTTGAGCAGATATGGGTATATCTACTTGATGAAACACAAGTCTGAAACATTTGAAAAGTTCAAAGAATTTCAGAGTGAAGTGAAGAATCATCGTAACAAGAAAATAAAAGTTTCTATGATATGATCGCAGAGGAAAAATATTTGAGTTACGAAGTTTGGCCTTGATTAAAACAATGTGAAATAATTTCACTACTCACGCCACCGAACACCACAACATAATGGTGTGTCCGAACGTCGTAACCACACTTTATTGGATATGGTGCGATCTATGATGTATCTTACCGATTTACCACTATCGCTTTTGGGGTTATGCATTAGAGACAAATGCATTCACGTTTAATAGGGCACCATCTAAATCTGCTGAGATGACACCGTATGAACTATGGTTTAACAAAGAACCTAAGCTGTCATTTCTTAAAAGTTTGGAGTTGTGATGCTTATGTGAAAAAGTTTTCACCTGATAAGCTCAAACCCAAATCGGAGAAGTGCGTCTTCATAGAATACCCAAAGGTAACTATTGGGTACACCTTCTATCACAGATCCGAAGGCAAGTTTTTTCGTTGCTAAGGTGGATCCTTTCTAGAGAAGAAGTTTCTCTCGAAGAAGTGAGTGGGAGGAAAGTAGAAACTTGATGAGGTAATTGTACCTTCTCCCTTATTGGAAAGTAGTTCATCACGTAAATCAGTTCTAGTGATTCCTACACCAATTAGTGAGGAAGTTAATGATGATGATCATGAAACTTCAGATCAAGTTGCTACCAAACCTCGTAGGTCTTCCAGAGTAAGATCCGCACCAGAGTGGTACGGTAATCATGTTCTGAAGTCATGTTACTAGACCATGATGAACCTACAAACTATGAGGAAGCGATGATGAGCCCAGATTCCGCGAAATGGCTTGAGGCCATGAAATCTGAGATAGGATCCATGTATGAGAACAAAGTATGGACTTTGATTGACTTGCTCAATGATCAGCAAGCCATATTAAATAAATGGATCTTCAAGAGGAAGACGGACAATCGATAGTAGTGTTACTATCTACAAAGCTCGACTTGTCACAAAAGGGTTTTCAACAAGTTCAAGGTGTTGACTACAATGAGATTTTCTCAAGCTGTAGCGATGCTTAAGTCTGTCCGAATCATGTTAGCAATTGCCACATTTTATGAAATCGCAAATGGATGACAAAACTACATTCTTTAATGGATTTATTAAAGAAGAGTTGTATATGATGCAACCAGAAGGTTTTGTCAATCCTAAAGGTGCTAACAAAATATGCAAGCTCCAGTGATCCATCTATGGACTGGTGCAAGCATCTCAGAGTTGGAATACATGCTTTGATAAAGCATATAGTTTTATACAGACTTGTGGAAAAGCCTGTATTTACAAGAAAGTGAGTGGGAGCACTACAGCATTTCTGATAAGTATATGTGAATGACATATTGTTGATCGGAAATAATGTAGAATTATTCTGCAAAGCATAAAGGAGTATTTGAAAGGAGTTTTTCAAAGAAGGACCTCGGTGAAGCTGCGTACAAATTGAGCATCAAGATCTATTGAGATAGATCAAAAACGCTTGATGAGTTTTTTTCAATAAGAACATACCTTGTCAAGATTTTGAAGTAGTTCAAAATGGAACAGTCAAAGAAAAGTTCTTGCATGTGTTGCAAAGGTGTGAAATTGAGTAAAACTCAAATCCGACCACAATGCAGAAAAATAGAAAAGAGAATGAAAGTCATTCCCTATGCCTCGCCATAGGTTCTATAAAGTATGCTATGCTATGTACTGCACCTATTGTATACCTTGCTCTGAATTTTTGCAAGGAGTACAATAGTGATCTAGGAGTAGATCACTGGACATTGGTCAAGAACATCCTTAGTGAGGACTAAGGAAATATTTTCTCGATTATGGAGGTGATAAAAGAGCCCGTCGTAAAGAGTTACATCGATGCAGGCTTTTTACACTGATCCAGATGACTCTAAGTCTCAATCTGGATACATATTATAAGTGGGAGCAATTAGCTAGAGTAGCCCGTGCAAGAGCATTGTAGACATAGAATATTTGCAAAATACATACGGCTCTGAATGTGACAGACCCGTTGACTAAGCTTCTCTCACGAGCAAAACATGATCATCCCTTAGTACTCTTTGGGTGTTAATCACATAACGATGTGAACTAGATTATTGACTCTAGTAAACCCTTTGGGTATTGGTCACATGACGATGTGAACTATGGGTGTTAATCACATACAGATGTGAATATTAGTGTTGAATCACATGATGATGTGAACTAGATTATTGACTCTAGTGCAAGTGGGAGATCAAGGAAATATGCCCTAGAGGCAATAATAAAGTTATTATTTATTTCCTTATTTCATGATAAATGTTTATTATTCATGCTAGAATTGTATTAACCGGAAACATAATACATGTGTGAATACATAGACAAACAGAGTGTCACTAGTATGCCTCTACTTGACTAGCTCGTTAATCGAAGATGGTTATATTTCCTAACCATAGACATGAGTTGTCATTTGATTAACGGGATCACATCATTAGGAGAATGATCTGATTGACATGACCCATTCCGTTAGCCTAGCACTTGATCGCTTAGTATGTTGCTATTGCTTTCTTCATGACTTATACATGTTCCTATAACTATGAGATTATGCAACTCTGCTTACGGAGGAACACTTTGGTACTACCAAACGTCACAACGTGAATCGGGTGATTATAAAGGAGTATTACAGGTGTCTCCAAAGGTACTTGTTGGGTTGGCGTATTTCGAGATTAGGTTTTGTCACTCCGATTGTCGGAGAGGTATCTCTGGGCCTTCTCGGTAATACACATCACATAAGCCTTGCAAGCATTGCAACTAATGAGTTAGTTGTGAGATGATGTATTACGGAACGAGTAAAGAGACTTGCGCAACGAGATTGAACTAGGTATTGGATACCGACGATCGAATCTCGGGCAAGTAACATACCGATGACAAAAGGAACAACGTATGTTGTTATGCGGTCGACCGATAAAGATCTTCGTAGAATATGTAGGAACCAATATGGGCATCCAGGTCCCGCTATTGGTTATTGACCGAGATGTGTCTCGATCATGTCTACATTGTTCTCGAACCGTAGGGTCCGCACGCTTAAGGTTTCAATGACGGTTATTATGAGTTTATGTATTTTGATGTACCGAAGGAGTTCGGAGTCCCGGATGAGATCGGGGACATGACGAGGAGTCTCGAAATGGTCGAGACGTAAAGATCGATATATTGACGACTATATTCGGAGTTCGGAAAGGTTCCGAGTGATTCGGGTATTTTTCGAGTACCGGTAGTTACGGGAGAAGTAATGGGCCTTGATGGGCTTTAGTGGGAAGAGGAAAAAGGCTGCTGCGCCCCTCCCTCTAGTCCGAATTGGACTAGGGAAAGGGGCCGCCACCTTTCCTACTCCTCCACTTCCTTCTCCCTTCCTCCCCTACATGGAAGGATTCCTAGTTGGACTAGGAAAGGGGAATCCTACTCGGTGGGAGTAGGACTCCCTTGGCGCGCCAAACATAGGGCCGGCCTCCTCCTCCCTTGCTCCTTTATATACGGGGCAGGGGCACCCCATAGACACACAAGTTGATCCTTGAGATCGTTCCTTAGCCGTGTGCGGTGCCCCTCCACCATATTCCACCTCGGTCATATTGTAGCGGTGCTTAGGCGAAGCCACCTGGCAGTGAAACATCAAGATCGTCACCACGCCGTCGTCTTGTGGAACTCCCTCCCCGAGCTTTGCTGGATCGAAGCCCGTGGAGCGTCATCGAGCTGAACGTGTGCCAAGAACTCGGAGGTGCCGGAGTAACGACGCTGTGATCGGTTGGATCGTGAGGAGAACGTACGACTACTTCCTCTACGTCATCATCGACTCGGAGGTGTCGGAGTAACGGCGCTGGGATCGGCAGGATCGCGAGGAGAAAGTACGACTACTTCCTCTACGTTGTGATCGCTTCCGCTTACGGTCTACGAGGGTACGTAGACAACACTCTCCCCTCTCGTTGCTATGCCATCACCATGGTCCTGTGTGTGCGTAGGAAAATTTTGAAATTACTACGTTCCCCAACAGTGGGCCACCTGGGCCACCTCCGGTGCCCATCTTCTGGTATATAAGGTCTTTTGACCTAAAAAAATAAGGAGAGGAATTTCGGGATAGAGCTCCGCCGTCTCGAGGTGGAACTTGAGCAGGAGCACTTTTGCCCTTAGGCGGAGCGATTCCGCCGGGGGAACTTCCCTCCCGGAGGGGGAAATCGAAGCCATTGTCATGACCAACAACCCTCTCATCTTTGGGAGGCAAATCTTCATAAACATCTTCAACAACACCATCTCATCTCAAAACCCTAGTTCATCTCTTGTGTTCAATCTTTGTACCGGAACAGATTGGTACCTGCGGGTGACTAGTAGTGTTGATTGCATCTTGTAGTTGATGCTAGATGGTTTATTTGGTGGAAGATTATGTGTTCAGATCCATTATGCTATTTAATATTCCTCTGATCTTGAGCATGAATAATATTTTTGAGTAGTTTCCCTTGTTCTTGAGGCCACTGGGGAGGTCATGTTGCAAGTAATCATGTGAATTTGATATTTGTTCGATATTTTGATGATATGTATATTCTGATTCCCTTAGTGGTGTTATGTGAATGTCGACTACATGACACTTCACCATCTTTGGGCCTAAGGGAATGCATTGTGGAGTAGTTATTAGATGATGGGTTGCTAGAGTGACAGAAGCTTAAACCCTAGTTTATGCGCTATTCCGTAAGGGGATGATTTGGATCCATATGTTCAATGCTATGGTTAGATTGTTATCTTAATTCTTCTTTCGTAGTTGTGGATGCTTGCGAGGGGGTTGATCATAAGTGGGAGGCTTGTTCAAGTAAGAACAGCAGCCAAGCACCGGTCCACCCACATACCAAATTATCAAAGTAGCGAATGTGAATCAAAGCAACATGATGAAAGTGACTAGATGAAATTCCTGTGTACCCTCAAGAACGCTTTGCTTATTATAAGAGACCGTTCCAGCTTGTCCTTTGCTACAAATAGGATTGGGCTACCTTGCTTCACTTATTGTTTCTTGTTACTTGTTACAAATTATCTTGCTATCAAACTACATGTTACCGACAATTTTAGTGCTTGCAGAAATTACCTTGCTGAAAACCACTTGTCATTTCCTTTTTCTCCTCGTTGGGTTCGACACTCTTACTTATCGAAAGGATTACGATTGATCCCCTATACTTGTGGGTCATCAACGGGCATGTGGTCGATGACTTTGGTGAACACAACTTTCTGTACCCACTTTTTACTTTCTATTATTTAGAATTAATAAACTAGAAATGCCATGATTATACTATTTTCTGAATTACCCGTGCAATAAAAAATGACCAGAAAATAAAAGTTCTCAGAATGCCCTGAAAAATTAATATGATTTTTTTCTGTAATATATAAAAAATAGTGGCACTGAACACACCCTAGGGGAATGCACCTGTGAGCCACAAGCTCACAGGGCGCGCTTACCCCCTGGGTGCGCCATGCAACCTTGTGGGGTCCATATAGGCCCCCTCACTTATTGCTGGCACCCATGCTCATCTTCTTCCTCCAGAAAAAATCAAACTTGCTCCATAGCCTGTGTTCTTGTTCTTCTTGCTGCAAATTTCCATCTCCTTGCTCGTTGCTACTTCTTGAGCTTGCGTTGGTTTTTCCCTTGAAGAGGAAAGGGTGATGCAGCAAAGTAGAGAGAAGTATTTTCCCTCAGTTAAGAACCAAGGTATCAATCCAGTAGGAGAAACACACAAGTTGATGGTGTCGTGGACTTAACACGGCAGATGCCCTAGCGAAAGGACTTAGGTGTGGAGCCATCGCAGCTAGGTTAGCTTGAAGGGGTTAATCGGGACAAAGGACACAGAGAGTTTATACTGGTTCGGCCCCTCGCAATGAGGTAAAGTCTTACTCCAGTTTGGGGTTGTATTGCTTGGGTTCGATTACTAGGGAGCGAATACGCTTGACCTAGTTCTCGATCTCTTGTTTCTTGTCTCAACTCGCCGCCGGGTCACCCCTTTATATACACAGGTTGATGCCTGGTGGCTTACAGAGTCCCGGCGGGCTCATACACAACATGTCCGGCTCGGTGGCTAACTAAGCTTGCCTTACAATACAAGTTACACATATGGTGGTTTATCCTCTTGGGGCCTCAAGTCGCCTCTGGGTCTTGGGCCTTCAATAGGCTTGCTTTATAACCCGCCATCTTCATCCTTAAGTCGCTAGTGGCATGACCCGGCCCCTCCTGGGCGGGTCATACCCAGTAGTTATATCCCCAACATTAGTACCCAAGTTGATTTGAACTTGTTCACATCAATCTTCAGTGCTTGACTTAGCAGAATCTTGCATCATCAATTTTCATGAACTTGCTATAACCCGCCATGACGCGAGCTCATAGAATCTCGTTAACCCGCCATGACATCATCTCGCATTAACTTCGCATGAAGCCCAGAACATCTCAACATATCTTTATCTTTAATGGACTTTCCAAAATTCAAGGCGCCCGTGCAGCCACATAATCATTTTTTGGTCTCCTCGATTCCCGTGCATGCCTTTTATCCGTCCCCTTATAAATAGGGACAGGGGTCCTTTTCATTTCCCCCCTGCCTCCTCGCCTTCGGCTTCTTCCCCGCAACACCCACGCGTGCCCAAGCTCCGCTGCCGTCAACCTCATCAACTGCCTCAACTCCGGCCGCTGCATCGACCTGAACGAACCAGAGCACCGAAACGCACCTCCGCTGTCCAGCAGCCCCAGCAGGTACTCCTCCTTTCTCATAGCAGATCTCCATTAGGGTTTGCCCCAGTTCAACGGAGTTCATCTCCGTTCTTCTTTGTTCTTCCCTAGATCATGTAGTTGAATCTGAACCTGACGCTGAAGATGCATGTTAATAGTTTTAGCATCCTTTTTCCAATCTTAGTAGACCTTTTTTCCGCATAAGGTCCATCCGAACATATGAGTTCTTCCACTGCCTTCTCTTTAGGTCTTCAATTTATTTTATTTCCAAACTGTCGTAGATCCAAAATTATAGCACCGATCTGCAGAATCTGTTTGTCATCACTTAGCAAATCCTCACTCATAGATTTGAAATATGGCAACTGTTCGGGCGGCTTAACTGATAAACCATAATCCGCCATGTACCATTAGTCCCCTTTTAAGCCGCCAATTCATGTATCTACATAACTCAGTATTATCTTCCGGTTTAACACGTTGGCTCTTATATCACTTACTTTTGAATCAATGGCCAGCTTAACAGCATAATTTTAAACCGGCAATATTTCCTTTTTAGATCTTCAAAAATAACCAAGACTGTCACCTCCTGCAACTGGGTCGCTTCCCGGGTTACCAAACAAACGTTGAACGAGCATGTTCAAGTAGGCGTTTTAGCCGCAGAAAGCGTCATTCATTGGAGAACCCCAGGAACAGAAACCGTCCCTGAACCCAAGGAGGGCGAAGTGGTCGTCTTCACTGATCATATGCTCCGGGGGTTCACTCCGCCCGGCTTAAAAATTTTCCATGACGTATTGCATTTTCCCAACTCCATCCTCAAGACATCGGACCCTATTCCGTCACAAACATTTACAATTTTCAAGTACTTTGTGAAGTATACCTTCAACAGGAGCCCACTGTAGATCTATTGAGAGACTTCTATTATTTAAACCGCCAAACTAAATTTACGGATGGGTCGAGCCTAGAATTAGGCGGCATTTCAATCTAGAGGCGGAAAGACGCCACCTTCCCAGCGGATCGATGGAAGAAGGTGGTGACGCGCCTTGCAGTGTGCGCATGTGGTGCCCACTATGAGTGTGCTGGACCGCTGTGTGACCCAGTCCGGTATGTGCCTAGGCTGGGGCATGGGCATCTGGCTTTAGATGTTAGACTTTGATGCGATGTTTGTTTGGTATTAGTCTCGGACATTTGGCACCCCTTCATTAAGGGGATAGAAGTAGCAACAGGTGCTGCTAAGATGATGGCTTCAGGCATACTAATGTATTACGTTGTAAGGTATTTGTAAATAATTATTAAAATAGGCATGGTGCAGAGGCCGGGTACATCCTCTTTTTCTTAAAAAAAATGAACACGCCTTGTACATCGTTTAGTACTTACGTGTAAGCTGGTGACGTGGAGGGAGGTGGATAGATGGATAATGACAACCGAGAGAGACGGGCTATCTCCTGACTATTCAAAGTCATCTAGTCAGCGCATGTGGGCGCCCTAGTCCACCAAACTTGAATTTTCCTTTTTTACGTCAAAAAAAAACTTGAATTTTCCTTTTCGCGACGAAGTCCACCAAACTGATACCGCCTCAGCATTTAGTCTAACTGTATTTCACTAGATATCTCTAGTGGCGAAAGAAAGGCTCTTCTAAGGCATTGACTGAAATGCACTCTCAGAAAAATTGCGATGGCACTCTTGAGAGTTCTCCCTCCGTCCCATAATGTAAGACGTTAGTGTTAAAAAAGACGTCTTACGTTATGGGACGGAAGGAGTAATTGCCAAACAGCACCACAATTGCACATGTTTTCTTAAAAAATAATCATTTCACTGACAATTTACAAAAAGTTTGATTTTCGGTAAGTTTTTTGTCGTAAGCAATAAAGCTCGACCCAGCGTGTCTTGACGCTCCCGATCAAAACTCCACAATTGCACATGTTTTCTTAGAAAATAATCATTTCACTGACAATTCACAAAAAGTTTGATTTTCGGTAAGTTTTTTGTCGTAAGCAATAAAGCTCGATCCAGCGTGTCTTGACGCTCCCAATCAAAACTCACTCTATTGAGTCAACCGTTAGTATGAAAATAGGGGGCCACCCATCAGCATCTATATTCCTATTTTCCATGTCTCGTGCATTTCATCGAGCACATTGCGCACGCACCGTCGACCGCCACCGCGGGAGACAGACGACCCGACCCGACCACACGGCCGCTGTCCGCGCCACTTCGCGCCTTGACTCTTTCGACCGCCGACATCCTGATGCGCGTACCTCTATGAGTTGTCGAGCTCCCGACGGTGTACAAGGTTGAGCTTCCGCGCACCCGCGCTTCAGCACACTCACGCAAGACCGACTCCCTTGCGCATACGCCCCGGCCCGCTCCGACAAGGTTGACTTGCCCTCATCCCTACTAGCTACGACAAGATGCTCAATTACAACTCTAGTGGGGTGTAAGAACATTTGAGATGCCTGCATGGTCCCTCCCCTAGGACGGACATGGAGCTCGTCCGAGATTCCCGACCTGGCTGGAGGGAGAGCTTTTGCCGCCGGAATGTCGAGCGCCAGATCCTGATGGTGATTGACTTGGTCTCTTGCTCATGGCGGTGGCCAGTGGGTGCCCTGGATCCGGGCGGGATTCTGCGCCCTTGGTGCTTGTCGAAGGAGGATAAACCATCGGGAAGGGGACAACGCCATGGGAAAAGGTGGGTGGGTCGGGGTTGGCTCGATGGGCAGATGGACGTGGGGGAGAGAGAGGAGGGATAGACTGACAGGTGGACCCTTCATCAAGTTAATGCCCCAACCAAATAGTGTGAGATTTTGGTGCCAAGTAAGCCTGACAGTGGGACCCACCGGTAATATTCAACGTCAAAACACGTTGAATCAAGCTTTTAGTGATTCATACAAAAAACTTATTGAAAATTGGTGTTTTTAGCAAATTGTTAAGGAAATGCTGGTCTTGTTAGAAGACATGCGTAATTGTGGTGATTTTTGGCAATTAACTCCACTCTTAAAAAATCGATCACCCCACTGCTTCAAAACAAACTGGTATCTAAATTATGAAACCTATACTTCAGTAGAAATCTAATGATACTATTTTATTTTAAGAAAGAGGAGCTTGCCCGGCTTTAGCGCTAGAAGTTCATGGAAAGTACGCATGGAAAAACAAAATGTCCAACTCAACAGCCACGCACACCAACCATACAAACCCTACGGAAGGGTTCTCATAGCCTACCACTAAGTTCGTGAAAATCTCCACACAAGGTAGGTGCCCAACTACACCCTGTAATATCCTTAAGACATATCCCCTGCACCCAAAGAAGATATGGTCACAATCCTCGATTTCACCACATAGGACACATAGGACATTGTTCGGACCACGTCTCTTCTTGATTTTGGACGAAAGTCTCGCTTTCCAATATCCACAACCTTTGATTTAGCAACGCCTTGATGCAACGCTCGTAGAGCGAGTTGGTAAATAATAACCCAAACCGCTCCAACTTCCAACCGAACGTGTGCAGGGCCGAGCTAAGAGAGCAAGAGGACATCAAGGTGGCTAACCGATGCCATTTCTCCCTCCAGGTCTTCCTTGAAGAACAATGAGATAATGGTCTTCAATGACGTTGCACCACACATCCTCTACTATGATGTTGCGATCAGTTGCAATGGCATAATACCATGAAAAGTGATAGATAAAGGGGTGTCACCAACCCAAAGGTCTAGCCAAAATCAAGTATTCTTGCCATTCCCGACTTCATGAGGGCACCAATAAGAAGCAAGTCTTCTCAATGGCGCACCAAAATTGGAATCCTCTAGGGTTGGTTGCCATGTCAAGAGGGGTCGCTCACAAATGTTACTTTCGGATGATATCCAACCATAGACCCCTGGTTGGTTAGGATTATAGTTTTAAAAACAGGACCGAACCGCCGGTCCGACCACAAAAAACAGAACTAGCAACTCTAGTGGCTTCTTAAGCACACGGGACCATCCCGCAAGCGGACTAGTGGAAATCAGAAAAACCTGTGATTTTCTTCTGAGTAGGAGATAAATCAGAGCAATTGAACCGGTTAATGTACATAATGTTTACTTTTAGAATGGTTAATGTACGTAAGGTGGAAACAACAATTGTGTTATCTAGGTTTCGATCCATAGGTGCTTGATTATAGACCGAAGCCTCAAACATGGCCCAAACAACTGATCCCAGACTAGTTGTTGTACATACCCATGTAAATATGTATATTTACCTTCTCTATCGACATAATTTGCATTTATTTACATATTGAAACGACAACCGAACCGGTTGAACCAGTGGTCCGATTGATGAAAACCGAATCAACCAAGCTCACCGATTTTGTCATAAGGAACCCATTCACGAGCTTGGTGTTGATGGACCCTAAATCGCCGACTTCCTTGTGCGAATAGATAGTGCTCCAAGTGACCATGTGGTATTTTTGTTTCCCCATTTCTTTCTGTAAGAAGAATCTAGAACAAACCTTGTCAAATTTCTCATGGACCTGATACTGGTGAAGGAAGAAACCCATTGCATATATACGAAGGTTGGACAGGCACGCATTGATGAGTATGGATTTGCCACATGTGGACTGGTGTTTACCCTTTGTTTGCAAAAAGACTCGAATCTGTTATAGAGGATTACATAGAGGATTTTGCACCACCAGACGACCACCGCCGTCGCCAAACCGAGCCAGCGACGCGCTGCTGCAGCTGCGCCTATACCGAAGCCAGGGGTTGACCTTGTCGATGACCGTCGAGAAGTCTTCATGTATGTGCACCTAAGGATCAGCGTCCTAGATCCGCAGTTGTCGCCATTGAACTCTTTAATCGACTTGAAGTGCATGATACCAAATCTCTCCGTCGGGCACATACGGCGAGAAACTCTAACCTTGCCGCCATAAGGAGACAACATGGATCTAAGCTGAAGCTTTGTCAACTCCGTTTCGATGGATGAACTCGAGGAGGATTAGAGCTCTGAACATTGACTCAAAGATGAAGCGTCATCCGCTCGAACGACGCCCTCGCAAGAGAAAAAAACTAACCTAAACTATTAGTCGGACTGAGGCACCAGGACCCCCCTCCCTGCTGCCGGCCACCTGAACGACAGGCAGAGGGGAGGTGGATCCACAGACTCGCCGGTGAAGGTGGGAGGGGATGAATACCCTAGACGCCGAAGTCATGAGAGGAAAAGAGAACCTAATATGAGGATAGAAATTTCCTTCAAGAGACAACCTCTTGGACATGTGTTTACTGACCTAAGGGTCCACCCTATTAGCCACTATATGTGAGAAACCCAAATTCATGACCATGGGGTGCTTGTACTAGGGGAAGCACAAGATAATTGATGGGAGATATCCGGATTTACAATTCATTATGTGGGCAACCCTAAGTTTATCTTCTAGGTCACCCGCTATGACCATTGTCTCGCTTTTGTCGAAGTTCATCCTCAACCGACATCGATTCGGAACACATCAGTAGACACTTAGTATTAATAATGTTGACTGGGTCGTTCTTGACAAGGATAAAAATGTCATCATCGTATTGTAGAGTAGTGATGCCACCATCTATAATACTCGAGACCAACCCATGGATGCGACGAGCAGCCTTCTTTTTATGTGACCAACATATTGTTTTAGTTAGTTATATAATTGTTATTAACACTAGACTAAAGTAATATTTGGATATTATCTTAGCTATCAAGACATGCTTGTTGTTTATTAGTAGTCACGGGCGCGAGGCTAATAGAACTTGCTATTCATGATAATCATGACTTAGTGCGTCTAGACCTTACTTAATGTAAGATCCGCGTTATAATAAACAACATTGACCAATACCACACATCTAAAAGATGTTATATTTTTATACAGATTTGCTAGTTCACACACAACCGAAAAAAATGATAGTGCCAATTGATCATGGTGGTATAAAGGAGCATCACGTCGCGAGAGGCCGAGTCGGGGCGACGCCGCTGGCCGCAACATCTTCGACAAGGCCTCATCAGGACCGCACCAAAATCGGGGATGACGTGGTTGTCTGCAACAATGTCGGTAGAGGAGCGGCAATAGATTGACTGGTCTGAACAGGGAATGCGTGGTAGCAGACAACAAATTTGGCATGTGCAGGTTTAGATGCTAGTTGGGGAGCGGCGACAACACGCTAGAGGCTCTGGCTCGAGCGCTGCCGATTGGGTGTTGCAGGGGTTGGCAGTTCGGCCGACAATGAGTGGGAAATGCTTGGTAGCCGACAACAAATTTGTATGTGGAGGTTTAGAGGGCTAGTTGGGGGCGGCGGCAACACGCCAGAGGCTCTGGCTCGAGTGCTGTCGATTGGGCGTTGTAAGGGTTGGTAGTTCGGCCGACAATGAGCGGGGAATGCATGATAGCCGACAACAAATTTGATATGTGGAGGTTTAGAGGGCTAGTTGGGGGGCGGCGACAACACGCCATAGGCTCCGGCTCGAGTGCTACCGACTGGGCGTTGCAGGGGTTGTAGTTTGGCCGACAATGAACTGGGAATGCGTGGTAGCCAACAACAAATTTTGTATGTAGGTTTAGAGGGCTAGTTGGGGGGCGGCGGCAACACGCCAAAGGCTCCAGCTCGAGCGCTACCGATTGGGCGTTGCAAGGGTTAGCAGTTCGGCTGACAATGAGTGGGGAATGTGTGGCAGCTGATGTCAAATTTGGTATGTTGAGGTTTAGAGAGCTAGTTGGGGGACGGCGGCAACACGCTAGAGGCTCCGGCTCGAGACGCTGCAGATTGGGCGTTGCAGGGGTTGGCAGTTCGGCTGACAATGAGCGAGGAATACGTGGTAGCCGACAACAAATTTGGTATGTGAAGGTTTAGAGGGCTAGTTGGGGTGGGGTGGGGGTGGCTGTAGGACTTCCGTCCGAAGGAGGAAGAAATCATTCGTTGGAGGAGAAAGAAATCAGGAGAAGGAAGAGGGTTTCGGGGCAATTCGACTGAATCAAAACTCCTTTTCAGTTAACTGGTGACTCTGTTTTTATTTAAAATAGTTGCAACATGCATTTTTTTAAACACATTACAGACGCAAGCATTAATATATACGCGCATACATTCACTTGAAATATCCATATAATCATCCAACCATAAATTGGTTTATAGTATGTCTTTTCTCTTCTTGATTTTTTGATTGATGAAAAAACACGCTCTGCAACGTGTTTGTTAAACATGGACACAACATGGCTCTAAATCTAAGTCCTCTCACTTCACCCAAATCACGCCCTCCTCCCCAGATCCCAGAGAAGCGAAGGCGACCCACTCCTCAATCTCCACAGCCGGTTCGCGATCGTCTCCCACGCCGGCCGGCCGGCGGCACCCTCCGTCCTCCTGATTTCAGTTAAACCGCTGACCTGACCTCCTCTTCCCGTCAGCAGGCGTGCGCAAGTGCAACCCACACCAAACATATAAAACGTGCTCAAAGGGGGAGCCTCCGCCCAAAATACGCGGCCTTTTCCTTCCTCCTTCCTCCTCCAGCTCGGTCGGTCGACTCCTCCCTCCGAGTCTCCAACTCCGACCTCCTCCGCTCCTCTCCTCTCCAAGCAGCTCCCCCAGCTCCGGCCCGCGCGCCGAGGATGTGCGGGATCTTCGCCTACCTCAACTACAATGTCTCGCGGGAGCGCCGCTACGTCCTCGAGGTGCTCCTCAACGGCCTCCGCCGGCTCGAGTACCGCGGCTACGACTCCTCCGGGATAGCGGTCGACGCAGACCTCCCGGCGCCGCCTGCGCCCGGCTCCGCGCCGGCTCCCTACGCCGGGGCGCCCCCGCTCGTGTACCGGCAGGAGGGCAAGATCGAGAACCTCGTGCGATCCGTCTACGCCGGTGAGCGCCTGCTTTTCCGCCTCTGGTTGTGCTCCAGCCCGGTCCGCCTTCTAGGCGCTCCTTTGGGTCAAAGGAGGCATGGTTTTTAGGCGGCGAAAGCTTCGGCAATTTGGATTCTGCTCTGCTCAGTTTTGGATTTGATGATGATCTTCGGGAGGGGAATTCTGCGGTCAGCGCCTTTCGCATTTTGACTCGGGATCTCATAGGCCTCAACATTCTGGATCTTTCCAGATCATACACAATTCACCCCGTTAGGATCAAGTCATTTTTTTTTTAGATTTATTATGCCATCTGACAGTTATTGATGCAATTTGGCGCATGCTTTAGTCCAATTTTACTGCATGCAAGTCCCACTTCCAAATTCTGCCACTTATCCTGATGCGCGGCAGGTTGGTTACCCAAATTTCAAGCATAGAATCTAACGATTTGCTCAACTTCTGTTTTGCTCTTCAGAGGTTGATGAGAAGGATGTGAACTTGGATGCCGCATTCAATGTGCATGCTGGAATTGCTCACACCAGGTGGGCCACACACGGCGTACCAGCCCCGAGGAATAGCCACCCGCAATCTTCCGGCACCGGTGACGAGTTCTTGGTCGTGCACAATGGCATCATCACAAACTATGAGGTTTGCTTACTCTTTTCTTATGATCTTGTTTCCAGGTTTTTCCCCAGCAGTATACAGATTTTTTTTTGTATAAGTATACTATTTGATCTTGATCCTAGTTATCCTTACAGTTGTAGATGCACATGCATTGTGCATTATTGCCACTAGGATGACCTTGTGCTAGTGGACTATAAGAATTTATTTATTTTTGGGCGGGAAGGACTATAATAAGTTTAATCTCCCGGTCCACCACATGGGTTGTCTCCTTATCTCATATACTACTGCTAAACAGCAAAAGGATTTCAAAAAGAAAGAACAAACTAAACCGAGTTCAGTCGATTATTTAGTAACTGGAATTTCAAGTGCTGTTACTCCAGTCTAAATGGTTCTTTAAATGTTTAAACCATATTGCAATACGTAATATCATAATTCGCAAGATGATAATTTTCTTATCACACATTTGTGGCTCGCAAGTATCTGAAACTTGTATGCGTGATTATGATTAACCTTGTGAGGTATCAAATTATATTGCATGGATAACATGATGGAATGATAATTTTTGTGTTCTATTCTAACTTGGTCTTTGTGATGTACCTATACAGGTTCTGAAAGAGACACTTACTCGGCATGGGTTCACCTTTGAGTCTGATACCGACACAGAAGTCATCCCTAAGCTAGCAAAGTTTGTTTTTGATAAGGCTCATGATGGAGAAGGTATATATGTTCTTTATGATGTGATATTGTCGCTATAGCAAAAACTCACATGATATACTGTGCTCTGTAGTTTCTCATAAGTTTGTTTGGAGCATACTTGTACTTACTTCCTCCGTTCCTAAATATAAGCTTTTTAGAATTACAATATGAACTACATACGGAGCAAAATGAATGAATCTACACTCTAAAATATGACTATATACATCCGTATGTAGTCCATATTGAAATCTGTAAAAAGACTTATATTTAGGAACGGAGGGAGTATTTATTTATTGAAATGCATGCACAGAACAAATTTGCCAAAAAGCTCACCTGTTGGAGATAGGTGGACAACATATTTCAGCACTCACCCTGGCATCTTGGCTCCTCTAGATTTTAGTCATCAGAATGATGTAGCGCAATTACTTTTACCATATTGAACTCAAGGCCTCTTGGCTTTATACCATATTGCAAACAAAAAATAGTTACTGATTGAACATGTTGGTATTAATTTTACTTGAGGCGACTTCTTTGTTCTTACAATTTATTGTTTTCACAGGTGATGTGACATTTAGCCAAGTTGTTAACGAAGTCATGAGGCAGCTTGAAGGCGCCTATGCCCTTATTTTTAAAAGTCCACACTACCCCAATGAACTGATCGCATGCAAACGAGGCAGCACACTGATACTTGGTGTCAACGTAAGCAAAAGAGTCCTTGTATCTTTTCTTGCTATTTGGTTGGTGCACCTCAAGAAGTTTTTCTTCTAATTTTGTCCGTGCAAGTTTTTATGGTATGCTCAGATTTTTTTTCTTCCTCTTCAAGTTATACAAATTATTCTTCTAATTTTGTATGCCGTTTGACGTGCATGGTATTACTAACCCTAACATGTTAATACATACCTTGTCATCTATGCATGCTTGTGGCCTCTTGCTTCCAAAAATATGAAAAGCGGAAAAACCGCAAAGCGACAACACAAAGCTTTATCCCTAACAAAACATAAAGCTTTGAAGCAGGACGTTAGTTCTACTTCTGCATATATATGATTGGTATATGCCTTTTTGTCGTATGTGTTTTATCGCGAAGGGGACTACTCAGAAGTTACACATCAACTACTCGATGTAGTAAATTACATGGCTAGCTGACACATGTTTCATTCCACTTAACCCCTGCACAGTATACTGGTTGCAGATTAGTTTTAATGCTTTTTGGAGAAGTCTGTCTGTTTAATAGTGAGGATAGTTTGGTAATAATTTTCGACGCGGCCTCTCTGCATTGCACTGTGCAGGGATAAGGCTTGCCTCGTATAAGCCTTCCCCAGACCCCACCTGGTGTGGGAGCTTCTAGCAGTGGGTCTGTCCTTTATAGTTTGGTAATAATTTCCTTTTTCTGTCAATCATTATTGTGTTGCTATGCTTTCCATTTTTTGGTTAATGTGACCATGTAGATCTTGTAATTCCGCTTCTGTTGAGTTGAACTTTTATGTTGTACAAATTGTGACTCTCTTGTCTCTTGTGTTTTCAGGAATTGAGTGGTCAAAAGAGCGGCAAATCATTCAATGATGTCAAAGCTCTGACAGCAAACGGAAAGCCAAAAGAGCTATTCTTCTCCAGTGATTTATGTGCTATAGTGGAGCACACCAAGAACTATTTAGCTATTGAAGATAATGAAATCGTTCATATCAAGGTACAGCTCAAGTGTTCTCTTGTTAGTATGCATCGCTACCCATAATTGTTCTTTTCCCTCCTTTTTGTTATAAATGCTGTTTTCTTGATTGGCATGGTTTTGGGAATATACTTTTGGAAAATATGCACTATTCTTGCTTGCCTGCTACCATGCTCTAAGAAGAATGATTCACTACCTTAATCTTTGTCATTGTTGACCCTCCTTTTTCGGTGATTCCAAACTAAAAGCCGAAGGCATACTATCAGCCGCATTTTGTTTCTTTCATGAAGCTTGCACTCTATAGTTTATACCTGCTCATGTTCTAACAATTTACATATTGCAGGATGGCAGTGTGTCTATCCTTAAGTTTGACCATGACAAAGAGAAGCCAGCATCTGTGCAACGAGCATTATCTGTTCTTGAGATGGAAGTTGAGCAAATAAAGAAAGGAAACTATGACCACTTCATGCAAAAAGAAATTCATGAACAACCACATTCACTGACGACAACGATGAGGGGTAGACTAAAGGATGGTGCAGTTCTTTTGGGGGGACTGAAGGAACACCTCAAAACAATTAGACGCAGTAGAAGAGTTGTCTTTATTGGCTGTGGTACTAGTTACAATGCTGCGTTAGCTGCGAGAACTTTTGTGGAAGAACTAACAGGTGAGTCAGTTCAGTTTGTCTGCTGCATTGTCCTTATGTGGAAGCTTTAGAAATGAAAACACTAATGCAATGCTTATTTAGGTAGTGATCTTTTAACATGTCTTTCTATCCCTTGCATTACTTTTGCATTAGGTATTCCTGTGACAATGGAGGTTGCAAGTGACTTGCTGGACAGACAAGGTCCCATCTACAGAGAGGACACTGCGGTTTTTGTTAGCCAGTCAGGGGAGACAGCAGATACCCTTCTTGCTCTTGATTATGCACTGGAAAATGGAGCACTTTGTGTTGGCATAACAAATACTGTTGGAAGCACACTCTCAAGAAGAACACATTGTGGAATTCATATCAATGCTGGTTGTGAGATTGGTGTTGCTAGCACTAAGGTAAGCTCTAGTGCATTCTCCTCTTTCAGTAGCTTTCAGTTTTTTGGCATCATGTTCCCTAACAGTCTTTGAAAATTGTGCAGGCATACACAAGTCAAATTGTAGTCATGGCAATGATGGCCTTGGCTATTGGATCTGACCAAATATCCACTCAAGCTAGAAGGGAAGCTATCATCAGTGGTCTTTTCAGTCTTCCAAGTATGTTTTTACTTGAATCAACCATGTACCATGCACTCTGTAGAAGTGCTATATTCCATTGACGTTTTCAAATGTATGCTACATCATCATGCAGGCAATGCCAGTCAAGTTCTGAAACTTGACTCTGAAATGAAGGAACTTGCCTCTTCATTGATCGACTCGGAATCGCTCCTTGTGTTTGGAAGAGGTTATAACTATGCCACTGCCTTAGAGGGTGCTCTCAAAGTTAAGGAGGTTGCGCTAATGCATAGTGAAGGCATGTTTGCTGGTGAGATGAAGCACGGGCCGCTAGCCCTAGTGGATGAAAACCTCCCCATCATCGTCATTGCAACACGCGACGCATGCTTCAGGTAATCGCTTTGAACAGAGCTTCTCGATCAGTTTTTGTTTCAGACCGAAAATACCTAATACTGTTATTCTCCTTTTGCAGCAAGCAACAGTCCGTGATCCAACAGCTCCTTTCTCGCAAGGGGCGCCTGATCATAATGTGCTCAAAGGGAGATGCTTCTGCTGTCAATCCCGGCGGATCTTGTAGAGTGATTGAAGTTCCAAAGGTTGCGGACTGTCTCCAGCCAGTGATTAACATAATACCATTACAGGTTAGCCCCAGCTTTCTTCTTTCTCTCTGTCAAATTTCGAATTCAATTTTCTTGCTAAGTTTGCCCACTGAAGAATGTTATGTTATCTCTGCTTCAGTTGCTCGCATACCATCTCACCGTTCTTCGTGGATTCGACGTTGACCAACCAAGGAATCTGGCGAAGAGCGTGACCACCCAGTAAGTAGAGGAAAAACATGCAGAGTCATAGCTCAGAAGTATTCAGGTATTTCTTCCAGAAAAGAAGAAAGAGTGCTGTAGCCGTGAATATCGTGATAGTGTATATTTGAGGAGGTTAGCATCATCGGCAGTCTGTTGATCAGCTCGTTGTGAAAATGTATGAATGTTATTTGCGAAAAAGAAAGCAGGTTATCTTTCATGTATGCTTTGCTTGTCGTAACCTAAGATGATGCATTGGCTGGCTGGAATTGCTCATGTTGTAATTACTGAAAGACCTTTGTTTGTTATTATTACTACCATTGGAAACATATTGAGAAAATAATAAAAGAAGTCACAACCAAGGAAGCATACAGATACTCCCTCTGTAAACATCTATAAGATTCTTCTATAAGATCGTTTAGATCACTATTTATCTTATAGTAGAAGTTTACAGAGGGAGTATATAATAGAAGTGCAAAATAATAATTTAAATATAACAAAGTGGTCACCGGTTAGGCCATGTTTGGTTGTAGGGAAACCAAAATCCTCGAGGGCCATGTTCGGTTATACCCACCCCTATCCGGATCGGGGCTGAAACCTGATTGAACCCAGCGTTCTTTTTTAATTATTTGGATTGCTTACCACATGTGTCATGTGGTGATCGAACCCAGCGGTTTTGCCCTGCCTAGGGTGAAATCCAGGTGAGCTTGGTATCTCTCTCTTTGGTTAAACCCACAGGGGTTCACACCCCGACCGATCCCTTCCAAAAGCGACGGGTTCTCTTTGGTTAAACCCAACGTGGGTTACACCTCGGCCGGTCCCTTCCAAAAGCGCTGGGTTTCACTGGGGAATCAATCCCTGCCTCTCCCCGCGTGGAATCAACCATTGCCCTTGCACCGAAAAAAAAAAGAGTTGCTCCTCTCTCCCATTCTCCTCTCGCGAACCCTAGGCGACAGCGGCCACAACGAAGGTGGCAGGGACAGAGGCACGACATTGGTGGGACCAAGAAGCGTCAGACTTTCGCGAGCGTGTCAACCTCGTCGACTAGTGCATGCCATCTGAGGCGAAGGCTCATCCGTGCTATATTTTGCAACTGGCCATGGCTGTTGTGGCCATCCTCGATGAGATGTTCGCCACCCGAGAGATGCTCGTTGGAATTCTGAACTACCCTATGGCTTAATTAGAACTTGATATCTAATATTAAATCATACCATTCTATAATCTCATTGATGCACATGGATGTTATATGTTGGAACCTGTAAGTTTTTAAGTACTGGCATGCGAACAATGCTTGGCGACTGTTGCTGCTGGTCCTTGTATTGTTGTGTTCTTCTATTCAATAATATAACCATTGTTCTGAACTTGTAAGTTTTCTGATCTTCCTTTTCAGTTCTGCAGCAATACAACAACACAGCAGTACTTGAAAGCATTTTTTTTTCTGATGTTCCTTTTTCTTTGAAAAATAATACACACAACTTTATTCATTTGAAATAACAGTTATATCATTTGTGAGAAAGGGTACAAGTTCAATTGGAGGCTCCTCAAGCCAATCATACATCAAAGAAAATCTAGCCAACCTAGCGAGCTCATGAGCAACTTTATTTGCTTCCCTATTACAATGTTCAAACCTACAAATAGTAAAATTGCAAATGGAATGATAACAGTCGTCGAAAACAGCCGCCGCCCCCGAAGAATGACCACCCGTCTTCATAGTGTCAATGACCTCAAGATTGTCATAATTAATAACAAGTTGGTTGCATCCCATCCTTTGCGCAAGGGCAAGACCGAATCTGAGGGCCAAAGTTTCCGCCGTAGTAAGTTTTCTACGATGTTCCTTGTACAATAGAGCAGCACAATAGTAAGTTTTATGACGATGTTCTTTATATGACAAAGCAGCACAGTAGTACTGTTTGTTCAATGGGCTGAAGGTTTAACCGAATGAATATTAGTAGCAGGGAATGAAGGAAGGAGGGTTAGTGGGGATTGAATGACGGGAGGGGGTTCACCCAATCCCCCTACATGGATGGGATCCCCTATAGGTTTAAACCCCCTAGAACGGAACAAAGCCTAGTGAAACTAATCCTTCCAGGAAGTAATTAAGTTGATCTCATACTTGTGAACCAATCCCCTGAACTTTGAAGTGGGTTTCATTCAACGGCTTCACACGAGCCCCCCACCCCCCCCCCCCACCCCATGGAACAGGGTGGATTGGGCCGGGACTTTCCCCGTCCCAGCCTCAACCAAACACACACATTACTCACCCAAGTGGTGAGTTCACATGTCCTTCCATGGACAAGAGGGGGTATACCTCAACTTTAAAAGGAATGTCAACATTTATTTAGTCTGATGTAGGTGGGTCCATCTCTATTAACTATTTTAACTTTTATCTAGGATTCTAGGTGAATTAACTAGTAGTTAGACAAAGGTCAACATCTATAAAGGACCCCCAGTTGTGTTCTTATTTTTCTTTGATAGTTTCACAACCGTTTTGCACCCACAGATGAATGTGCTTTTCTTCGTTCAACGAATTATTCTTTTAAACGAGGGTATTTGTGCATGGATGGTAGCTCCGGAAGAATATTATGAAAATTTTATCTTCCTTGAGAAGGTTTTACAACGTGAAAACGCTCTTTAATGAAACTTTTATTTTAGCTAGACGTGACTAAGAAACCACCGGCTTTGCTTGGTTAGCTGGGAATGTTAGACTTAACATTTTGTCCGGTAAACCTACTTGGAGCCCACGTAGCCCATGCCTGAGTAATCGTATTCTAGGCCAGAGCAATGAACCTATTTAAAGATTGGTGAATTAATGCATCTATAAGTAAAGTCTTTCACTCTTGCGAATCACGGGGTATCCTGCTTTACTTGTTCTCACTCACTCGTTTACACTTCTTCCGGCTGCGGCTGTAATTCAGACTATAAAAGCAAAAGAAAACCCTGAAATTTCTCTTCTTAAAGAATTGTACATGGGCAACCGCCCCCACCGCCGTGTGAGTGATCCGACCCACCGTGATCGCCAGCTCCATGTTCCTCCGCATTTGCTCGCCGTCTGCATATGCAAATGAACCGTCTACGCCGTTAGACCGACCTTACAAATTTCATTATTTCGTTTCACTTAGCTGGATTTCGTTGCATCACAACGGGCCCATATCGACTAGAAAATATTTGGTTGTAAGTCGACTATCATGATATCCAACAGAAATCAGATAATTGTGTATTCAGAAATAATGTGCAAATTTAAGCGAGTTAATATACAACCAAGCACACCAAAAATTGCAAACAATGTTTTTGTGCAACTCTAGGTTTCATGATGGGCAACTTGATAACCTTTTGGTCAAATGATGTTTTTGATGCTTGTGAACTTCGGTCTACCGCACATGGATGCTGTTTTTATGTTTGTTGTTCCATTACTGGTTGATAGTGGAACCCGATCCTCTCAAGGATCGTATGGGGGAAAAAATGATGTGCAACTTGATCTACCTAGAACCTTTTTTGCGAAAATGATCTACTTAGAATTTGACAATTAACTGGGAAATATCACGTATACGTGGGGGCCCGAGTCTTAGCCCCCGCGTCGTCCTCTGCCTAGGGCGACTCGGGCGGCCAGAAACCTAGCCGCCGCCGCCGCAAACTCCCTCCTCCTCTCCCTTCACCACCGCCGGGCTAAGCCCGGGGGCCGACGGCGGTGGCGGGGGATCTCCTCTCTCGCGCGTCTCCGGGGCGGGGCGGACCCCAAGGCGTGTGGTGGCGCGATCGATCTGGGATCTGCGGCGTGGCGGATGGTCCCGGCGGCGGAGGCCGCCCGTCCTCGGACGGCGACGGCAACGCTTGGCGGAGGCGAGGCTGCGGGCGTTGCAGATGGCCCTTCGGCGGCGGCGGCGGCTTGCTGATGGCGTGCATGTTGCCTTGGATCGGCGGCAGCGGCGTGGAGGCTGGTGGTCGTCGGCGGCACCTCCGATCAGATCTGTTACGACCGGTGCAGCGGCGGTGGTGGTCATCTCTTTCGCCAGAGGTGGTCGGCTGAGGTGGGTGTTCGGATCTCGGGATCCGTCATCCGCCACCACCGCGAAGTCGGGAGACGTAGTTGCCGGTGAAAACCGAGCCGACGGCGGGCGATGGCGGCGTTCCACGTCGTTACCTTGATGAAGGCATCGTCATGTGACTATCGTCGACCCACTCATATTGCTCCGGAGGAAACCCTAGGATCTGGTGTTCCAGACCGGACGATGCCGGCACTGTGGTGTCGTTTCTCTCTTGGGAGCATCGTTTTGTGGAGCAGCGCTGGAAGTCAGAGGCAGGAGGTGGAGCGGCTTCGTCTTGCACGGAGCTTCGGTGGAGATGTCAAGTTATGCCTGACCGACAGGTGCTACACTTGGTCATGCTCGGTCGGGTGCTACGCACGACAGATCCTCCAAGGGCTTCAAGTCAGGTCGGCCGGTGGTACTTGGCAAAGATGGCGCCGAGGTGTATCGATGGCGACCGCGACGTGTTCAAATTGCTTATGCTGAGGGAAGAGGTGCGGCGCCGTGGTGGCATCGACGTTAATGGACCGAGCAAGGTTGATGCATCAAGACTGATTCAAGATGGAGCGGTAGCGATTGGCGGCGGCCTCGAGCAGGCGGACGATGTGTGCCCCAGACCCGGCAAGTGGCTAGGTTGGGGTCTTAGGTCTTAGATGTTAGGCTTGGCTGCGAGTCTGTTTGGTATTAGGCCCAAGCTATCCGCGCCCCTTCATCAACTGGAGGCGGCTTTAGTTTTACTGTTATATGATTTTATAAGGTCTTATGAGAATAATTAATAAAGAAGCCATATGCATCGCACAGATGCAGAGGCCGGGGGTCATCCTTCTTTTTAGAAAAACCGGGAAATATCAAATCCATCATTATTCAACAATGCAACAATCTACTTAGAACCTTTTTTTTGCAAAAATGATCTACTTAGAACCTTTTTTTTAGCTTGATCAGTAGGAGAAATTCAACAATGCAATCCTAGAGTGCTGATATGATCTCGAGAAGAATGTAATGGCATGGTATGTTCGTCAGCAGCAAGCAAGCAGGGTCGATGGGGAGATTGGAGGGGCAGTACTCACTTTGCCATCATGACCTTGGCGAACTCCTTGTAGTTAATCTGGCCGTCGCCGTCGGCGTCGGCCTCTTGGAGCATCTCGTTGAGCTCGTCCTCGGAGAGCTTCTCGCCGAGGTTCTTCATGACGGTGCGGAGCTCGTCGAGGGAGATGAAGCCATTGTTGTCCTTGTCGAAGACGCGGAAGGCCTCGTGGAGCTCCTCCTCGGCTTCGGCGTCCCCGCGCATCTGCCGCGCCACCAGCCCCAGGAACTCGTTGAAGTCGATGGTGCCGCTGCCGTCGGCGTCCACCTCCTCCACCATGTCCTTGAGCTCACCCTCCGTCGGGTGCTGCCCCAGCGACCGCATCACCGTCCCCAGCTCCTTGGTCGTGATCGTCCCTGCGCCCGCCCAAATCATCCGTCGTCGCAAAAATCAAAATCAATCGACAGCGCGCGCGAATCGATTGGTCGAATCGGATCAGGAGGAGGATTGAATTGATTGATTGAGTGCACGTACCATCGCCGTCTTTGTCGAAGAGCTTGAAGGCCTCCCGGAACTCCTGGATCTGCTCCTGCGAAAGCTCGTCCATTTTGCTCCCGTCTTCCGCCGGAGCCCGAGAAGACGGCCGGCGATCGATGGGGACGACGATCGGAAGGATTCAGCGGCTGATTATTCTTCTTGTGTTGCCGCCAAATCCATCATTATTCCCCTCCCTTGGGCTGATCGCCTCGATGTCGTCTTGTTCGTCGCGTTGGCTAAAATAAGTAAGGAGAAGGCGGGATGGGGGAGCCCGCCGTTTATACGTACCTACATGGAACTTACGCTGTGCCCAACAGAAAAGAAAGAACAGCTAAAGTGCTCTTGTGAGCTCGAGCTGGCATGCACCCTTTGCTATAATAAAATTTAAAAAAGAATTACTTAACAAGTTTAAAAAAGAACTCAACTTTTGGCACCTACACGAATGTCATTTCATCGTGAAAATTTGCACGCATGTGAAACACACTTAAAAGAACATTTTTTTAATTTTTAGTATTTTACTAACAAAGGACGTATGTGAGCTCAAGCTCACAAACTCCATGTCCGAAGAAACAACTGCTAACATTTACCTATTTTCTTCCAACCTGACAGCTAGTACCGCCTTTGTTTCGAATTATTATACTCCCTCCGTCTCATAATATAAGAACGTTTTTAACACTACTGTAGTGTTAAAAACATTCTTATATTATGGAACGGAGAGAGTATGTTTTATTTTTTTCTGAATCAGATGTATGTGTACATGTTTTATTTTATTTTTTAATTAATTTCAGTTCGTATTTTGTCCATATTAAAATATTTAAAACGTCTTATAATTTAGAATATAGATGATAGTAAATTATTGTTCTATTTAGAAGAGAAAGAAAACTAGCTGAGTGGAGACAGATGTGTGCTGTCACATTTATCACATTGTTACCAGAAACGAATACCCAGATAAATTACCGAAAACAAATACAAAATTTATTCGTCGAAATACAAGTTCCTTAAATAATGTGCAAAATAACACAGCAAAACCAACAAATTAGTTCAATTTACTATGATGGCTGTAAATAATATCATATATTGATGTATATAATATAACATCACTTTCTCAAAACATATAATATACTCCCTCCGTCCGAAAATACTTGTCATTAAAATGGATAAAAAAAGATATATCTTGAACTAAAATACGTCTAGATACACTTTTTTTTATCCATTTTGATGACAAATATTTTCGGACGGAGAAAGTATTACCAAACGGATGATTAGGTGAACAAATGAGCTTGGGAACATTCAGGGCATGTTTGGTTGGAGTCCTCGGATATATCGGCATGGCCTGAGACATGTCTGAAACGTGCCTGGTCCTTATTTGATTCCCAACCTGGAATCTCCAAGATGTTCCTGGCTTGGAGGTCACATGCATCTTGATTAGCTTAGCTAGTTCCCAGACATTTTGCTTCGCCCGGCCTAGGCCGATGGAATCGGACGCCTGCCTTCCAGGCATATGCGATTTTCAGCAACTTTAATACATGCATGTTGCACGTCCTGTCAAATTAGACTGCCAACTTGTTTTTTTAGTTTTAAAGTGTTGGGTCTTTTACATTTATGTCCCTAACTCGAAGCCACTACTCATATTTTGCTCTTAGTTTCGAAGCATGCTCAAATTTACCCCTCTATCATCAAGTCATCTTATAAAAATGCCTTTCTGTGCCGTTATCGTCCGGTCAAACCGTCTGGTGAACAGTAACTCGATGAACAGTAAATTAAAAAAAAAGCAAAAACATAAAAAAACTGAAATTTTGTGGGATCGAAGATACTCGAGTGCACAAGATGCGTGCAAAATTTCGTGGTGTTTGGACATTCGAGGAGCCTGTGAGAAAGGAAAGAATTTAATCTGTATGTTCGTGAACAGTAAATTTGAAAAAATAGCAAAGTAAATAAAAAATCTGAAATTTTGCGAGATCGAAGACGCTCGGGTCCAAGGTGCGTGCAATATTTTGTGATCAAATGACATGCGAGGAGCTCTAGACAAAAAAAATAAAATAGTGCATTTTTTGAAAGTTTTTTTGAGCCAAATTTTGATTTTTTTTCTCCACGAGCTCCTGCAATGTCCAAACACCACAAAAATTTGCACGCGCCTTGGACACCTGAGCATCTTTGATCTCGCAAAATTTCAGATTTTTTTGCTATCTTTTTTCGAATTTATCGTTCAGGGGCATACAAATTAAATTCTTTCCTTTCTCACTGGCTCCTGGAATGTCCAAACACCACGAAAATTTGCACGCCGCTTGCGTACTCGAGTATCTTCGATCCCACAAAATTTCAGTGATATTTTTGATATTTTTTTTA
Organism: Aegilops bicornis; assembly: GCA_021605145.1. Classification (NCBI taxonomy): domain Eukaryota; kingdom Viridiplantae; phylum Streptophyta; class Magnoliopsida; order Poales; family Poaceae; genus Aegilops; species Aegilops bicornis. The sequence goes on along the minus strand of CM038673.1, from coordinate 344,796,203 downwards.
AAATTTACTGTTCACCGAGTTACTGTTCATCAGACGGTCAAAGCCCTTTGACCGAATGGTAAGTTGATGGCAAAGGGGCAAATTTAAGCATGCTTTGAAATTGAGGACAAATATGAGTAAGTGGTTCGAGTTAGGGACAAAATTATAAATGGCCTAAATTGTTTGTCCCAGACGAGGGTTCCAACCAAACACCACATGCACACACGCTTCTTGGCCAGGCACCTTTTTCCTCTTTTCCAGGTTAACACCAGGCGTTACTTTTTACCAGCCATGGATCCCAGGACTTGAACCAAACACGAAAAACTGACAACTACTCCCTCTAATCACAAATATAAGATGGTCTAACTTTTTTTGTAAATCGGATGTATATCGACACGTATTAGTGTGTTTGTTTACTCATTTCAATTCATATGTAATTCATATTTAAAATATCCAAACATCTTGCATTTATGAATGGAGGGAGTAGTTGTTTTTTAAGAAAAAATAACTAGTTGATGTGATTCAATGAGCGAAAACTCAATATGCTGTCAAATTTATTTGCTTCCACATTTTTTCAACATAGAGGAATACGCAAACAAACTACCGTAAACATATGAGAAAAGTATACTTTTTGTCCCTCAACTTTTGGCAGAGTCTAGATTTAGTTCCTAAATTTTGAAACTGGACAACTTGCACCTCTAACTACTGAAACCGGACAAGGTTCATCCCTGATCTCAGCTTTGAGTGGTTTTGGTGCTGACTCACCCCGGTTTTGACCGGTGCTGACTTAAATACATGTATATTTTTTAAATAAGTGAATCTTTTGAAATTCATGTGCTTTTTTCAAATCGGCGTACTTTTTCATGTTCACTGATTTATTTCCAAATTCACATACCTTTTTGAAATTCACACAATTTTCAAATCCACGTACTTTTTCAAGTTCACATAACTTTCCAAATCCGCATACTTTTTCTAGTTCACGTATTTTTATTAAATCCGCGTACTTTTTCAAGTTCGTGCACTGCTTTCAAATCCATGTACCTTTTCAAATTCTTGAACTTTTGTAGAAAGTACGCAGATTTGATAAAAGCACATGAACTTGAAAATGGTATGTGGACCTAAAAAATGGATTTGAAGAAAGTACGTGAATTTGAGTCAGCACCGATCAAAACCGGCGAAAGTCAGTACCAAAACCGGTTCAAACCGTGTCCAGAGACGAACCTTGTCCGGTTTTAGTAGTTGGGGGTGCAAGTTGTCCGGTTTCAGAGTTGAGGGACCAAATCTAGACTCTGATAAGAGTTAAGGGACAAAAAATGTACTTTTCTCTAAACATATAAAAAACATGTGCCGAAACAAAAGTGCCTTGAATTATGTGCAAAAAACACAACAAAACAAACAAACTAGCTCAATTTAATAATATGATTATAAATATCATCATATATTAATGTACTCCCTCCGGTCATTTTAGTCTGCATAGAAGTTTTGTCTGAAGTCAAAGTATCTCTAATTTGACCAAACTTGTAGAAAAAACTATCAACATTCATAATGCCAAACCAATATCAGTAGATTCATTATGAAAAGTAGTTTCATATTATATATATTTGGTATGGTATATGTTGATATTTTTAATATAAATTTGGTCAAACTTTGCAAAGTTTGACTTGACATAAATCTTTACGTGGAGTAAAAATGACTAGGATGGAGTATATAATAGTGTATCACTTTCTAATAATATGCTTCTTCCGTTTCTAAATATAAGTCTTTTTGCAGATTCTAATCTGAACTACATACGGAGCAAAATAAGTGGATCTATACTCTAAAATACATCTATATTCATTGATATGTAGTCCATATTTAAATATTTAAAAAGACTTATATTTAGGAACGGAGGGAGTAGTACCAAAAGGTATGATTAGGTGAACAAATGAGTTTGGCAGAGGAGTTATGGTTATAGTATAACTGAAAGGGGTTGATAGACTTGGACCACATATATATGGAGAATGAGTCCACGTGACCAGTGACAGGGTTGCATGTACAAGAAAAATAAAGAAAATCACAGAGGTATATGTTTCTGCATTTATTCTTTTGCTTGATGTTGTCGTTCTTAATAAGAAAGAGATGCTTGGGTAGCAAAGTTGCCTATCATTAGGTATTGTTTGAGCCCGTAACTTCCATTAGGAGAGGCATCCTCGCTCAGTTTCAACTGATGGTTACTTAAGTTTATTTTCTCTGCCGGATTGCGTTTCAAATTCAGACTTGTCTTTGTTAAGCGCCTTGTTTCCGTGTTCGCATATAAGTTTTATTTTCTTTTTATTTTGAGTAGACTTTGTTTGTACTTTCCTCTAGTACAGTTGGAAACTTTATGTACAATTCACCCCCTAAATCATCAGGGTAAAGTTTGCTTAATTCTTCTCTTTGGCGTAGCAAGGCTTAACGCAAGATCTGAAATCCTAGGTTTGACATCCTTTGTGTCTCTTCAATATGGATTATCTTACTAAGACGAATTATCCTTTAGTGGTAAGCAACGTATCCGTCTATAGCAAAACATCCTTCATGAGTTTGTTAATCTTCTATAACACTAAGCTCCTTAGTTTAAAGGTCTCACAATCAATTGAGGTATTCAATTTGGAATTGGTCATCTAATTTTGACCGGGTCAACAATTTCACAAAGGTCTCTCACACAATTTTTTTAATACATTATGCTTCCTAATTTTGGAGCTCTCCCATTCGATTAAGGTATGCAATTTTAATTCTTGACTTACTCGAGCAATCCTTAGTTGTGGCCCATGAAATCTCTAACTTCATTAAGCTCTCTAATTTTCAAGCCCCTCATTCAACCGAGTTCTTCAATTTGGATTGGATACATAATTGATTGTGTCGTTGGCCTGTGCTTTGCGGTGGGTTCTCTCGATAAATGGGTCCCTTGATAAGTGCTTAGATGATGTGACAAAAAAATTATCAAAAATGGCACGTTTAGCATCAACACAACACATGCGGCCAACAATATAGATAATTTTTTAATGTATTTGTATTAATTAAAAGACACCCGCCAGTCACACGGTCAAAAAGACCCACCCAAACGCCATAATAGGTTGGGATTCTTGGTAAAATCCATTTTCCCCGCTCCTCCCCGTGACTCCCGCTAGGGTTTCCCACCCGCCACCGTCGCCGGTGGCCTACTTCGCCGCCTCGGCCGTCAGCGCTCCTCCCGCCCGTCCCCTCCTCCTCCTTCCCTTACCTCCTGCGGCTGGCCGGAGGATCCCTCTGCCCGCGACCCTCGCCCGCCTCCTCCTCCCCCCTTCCCCGCCGGCAGCTCCGTCGGGCAAAGCCCGGTGGGCATGGCGGCGGGGCCACTCTCCCCCCTCCACTTGTAGGCGCCGACGCGGGGCGGCCCCTTCGAGTGGTGGCGCTGGTTGTCCGCGGGATCCAGCGACGCGACGGCGGTCTCGGCAGCGGGGTGGCCTTTTGGTGGTGGCGCTCCGCCTTCCTTCGTTCCGCGCGCGCGCGGGGCAGTTGCGTTGCTCCCGTCTCGGGAGGTGGCGCGCGGCCGGTCTCTTGCCGGATCCGGTCGGATCTGGTCGGGCGAAGGGTAGGGCAGCGGTCGGGCGTGGCCGCTGCTCCGGTCGTGGGCGGCGGCGTGGGGAGGTCTCGGTGGTGACCTCCCGGTGTCGTGGCGGCTTCACGGTGGCTCGACGGATCTGTCCGCGGCAGCGGCCGGCTTGTCCGGCGTCGGCTCGCCTATGGTCGGGCCGTCTCGACCTTCACCCCATCTCCTCGTCGCCCGGGCGCTACTCCCGTCAATGGGCTGGCCCTCTCCCGGCTGCGGTCCATCGCTCGTCTCGCACCCGGTGCCGCAGGACTGAGCTCGTCTCGCGCACGATGCAGCAGGACCGAGCTCGTCTCGCTGCAGACGGCGGGATCGACCTCGTCCCCTCTCGATCTGCAGGACCGAGCTCGTCTCGCCGGGCAGCGGGGCGGGTCGGTGGATGCCGATTCTGGCCGACCTATTGGGTCTCGGCAGTGGTGGTGGCCTGTGGCGAAAGGTGAGACCTTTCCGCTCGTCTCTTTCGTTAGGGTGCGGCGGGACTCGGGTGAGGTGGTGTCGAGGTCTTGGATGCTGGGGCGGCGGCCCTGGTGGTGGTTGCGCGGTGCTCTTGGGCAAAGTCCGTGCCTTGGTGCTACCTGGTCACCATGGTCGTGTGGGCGGCGTGGTTGCCAGGGTGTGGCTTTCGGTGGCGGTGAAGGTTGGCCGAGGTGAAAACCTGCTCTATCTTCGGACGGACCGGCGGCGGCGAAGATCGTTCCCTTCTTGAAGGCGTCGTCGCGGCTCTCATTGCCCGTCATGCGGCTCCGGGGGAAACTCTGATCCTTGGATCGGGCGGTGGCGGCGCTCCGTTGTCGTATCCTTCCTGAAGGCACCGCCTTGGAGCGCATGGTTCGTCATATGTGGTTTCACCTTTTCGGGGCCGTAGTGCTAGGGGTGGTGTTGCTGCGCTCAGCGCTTATGTATCCTGTCCTGGGTGTGTGCGAGTGTTGCGGTGGCGTGATGTGTGTTTGTACTGGGTGCTTATGGTTTGGTGCTTTATATATAAAGTGAGGCGAAAACCTTTTTTGATAAAAACACCATTATATTTCTTTTCGAAAATAATACACTCACTGACCATTCACTATGGATTGGTCATAGCAAACACTCTCCACCAATCACTTCCCATATTTTCATCATTGGGCCACTCTGTCCGTAATTTTTAATCATAAATTGACACATTCATTTGTAACCATGATTCCGTAAAATTTGTCCATAGGTGTAGCATCTTTAATAAAAAAACACACTTCATTGTTTCCCCACACACCAAACCAACTAGCACGAGTAAATAATTTTCACAACTTCAAAAAAATTATCACATAAAAAAATATGTACAATCCTAAAGGCATAAGCGACGCAGCAAAGTGCGCACTGGCCTTCTAATCATGATGATATGCTACTCCAGTCTTGACATTGTGTGAGTGCACGTGTGTGTTGATGTGCATACGTGTGTGTCAATGTATGGGCCCTCGATGTGCTACATCAATCAAACTCCTATGATTCTTCCCTTTTATGAGTGAAAAACCGGGAAAGAGAGATGAGTTACATCTCACCATTCAATGTTTAGAAAAACGTGGGCTCACTCTAGGTGTGATGCACAAACTCCTGTGATTCTTCTTTTCATGAGAGGAAAGTCGGGGAAGAAAGTAGATTAGCATCTCATTATTTAATGTTTGCAAATGCGTTTGCTCAAACCAGGTGTAATGCATATGAAACACTTATGATTCTTCAGACAGGAAAGAAAGAAGACTCACACGCGAAATGCAAAACATCTCCCGTGAACATATATTCCCGGGTGTAACAAACAACTTTGCAAACAAATAGGCATGTATTTTGTTCGTGTTTATTTGGGTATCTGTAAATTTTGATGGAAAATCACAATATTATAGCCTGTGAGTTTTTTTTTCAAAAATAGCCACTTTAGAGCATCTTTTTTGTTTTCCTTCGAAAATAGCCGTTTTAGAGCGCATTTTTTTTGTTTCTCATTAAAGCATATGCAATTTTTCATGAAACTTTGTACGTGGATAGAAGACACGAACATTATGTAGTAATTTTTCTTTGAGATTCTTGACGTTTTGTACTACTTTTAAATGCCATGCCCGACTCATGTGCCACTATTTAAATGGTATTTTTATTTTTCAAGGATATATATGGTACACATGCATCTTGGTGCACTCACTAGTAGAAAAAGGGCTTATTGTCCTGGTTCATAAGGGCCTTTAGTCCCGGTTCTGGAACCGGGACTAAAGGGTCGTTACTAAAGCCTCTCCCTTTTCCCGGTTCTTACACGAACCGGGAGTAAAGGCCGTCCACGTGGCCGCTCCCTGGAGGTCCACCTTTAGTCCCGGTTGGTAACACCCTACTCCAGCCTGAGCACACTTAATTTCCGGATTTTATTCTCCCTCGTTTGCAAGTCTGCACTTGTTGTTTTCCTGACAATAGTAAGATGTCAATCCTATTAACCCTCAGGAATTTAGCTTGAGCATGAAGTCACACATTTCACTGTTTGAGTTTGAAATTATTGTTTAAAAAACAATAATTATTTAGTAACACTAATATTCTTGAATAAGTTGTTTGACCATAGTTTGACCATAGTTTGACCAGATTTGACCAAAATTCAGAAAAAACTGAAATAATTATTTAGTAACACTAATATTTCTTGTATAAGTAGTTTGATCATAGTTTGACCACAGTTTGACCAGATTTGACCAAAATTCAAAAAAACTGAAATAATTATTTAGTAACACTAATATTCTTGAATAATTATTTAGTAACACTAATACTTCTTGAATAAGTATTTTGACCATAGTTTGACCAAATTTAACAAAAATAAAAAAAACTGCAATTTGAGCATAACTTTTTTTCCTTTTAGAATTTGAGGATTCTAAAAATTTGCAAACAGGCCGTAGGCTGTCAAAGTCGGATGCGGATTTTCGTGCTGAACATTTTGATATATTATACGTTTTTTCTGACATAGTATGCAAACGTTATAGCCGTTTTACATTTTTCCTACACTTTTTGCAAAACATGTCCAAATTTAAGTTTTAAAATTTTCCTAACTAGTAGATGTAGTAACATAACTACATCTCGAAGGACTTTAATTTTTAAATTTTTTATCATTTTCTTTTGCTTTTTACAAAACTGAAAAGGCGATCCACAGGGCGGGGGGGGGGGGGGGTAGAGTTTTTAAATGAGACCTTTAGTACCGATTCGTGCCATAAGTAGTTTGTAATGGGCATCGCACTTATTAGTACTAAAGGTCTCATTTGAACCGGGACTAATGCCTTTGCCGCATGAACCAGGACCAATGCTCACATTAATCCCGATTCATGACTGAACCGGGACTAATGGGCTAACCCTGCTTGGACCAAAGCCCTCTTTTCTACTAGTGACCTACACCATGGTTTTCATACCCAAGAACTTAAACAGAATTAGAAATGTAGACAAAATACTCCCTAGTTCACCACTTTCGCATGTGAGCTCACCAAACATGAAAGAGAAAAGTATACTTTTCGTCCCTCAAATTTTGGTTCTAAATTTAGTCCCTCAACTTTAAAATCGGGCAACTTGCACCCCCAACTACCGAAACCGGACAAGGTTCGTCCCTGGTCTCGGTTTTGACCGGTTTTGGTGCTGACTCACCCCAGTTTTGACCAGCGCATACTCAAATTCGTGTAAATTTTTATATCCATGAACTTTTTGAAATTCACATACACTTTTCAAATCTTCGTAGTTTTTCCAAGGTTGCATATTTTTTCAAAAGTAAACATACTTTTTCAAATCAGTGAACAATTTTGTAATTTGCGTACTTTTTTTAAATCCATGATTTTTTTAAACATTTGCATATTTTTAAAATCTGTTTATTTTTGCGTACAACAAAACAAATCCACGTACTTTTTTCGAGTTCGCATGAATTTAAAATTCATGAACTCTTTCCAAAAAAATGTACGCGAATATGAAAAAGTACGTCAATTTTAAAAAGTACATGAATTTGAAAAAAACTACATTAAATTTTGAAAAAAGTACGCAGATTTGAATAAGTATGTGAACTTGGAAAAAGTACACGGAGTTGAAAAAAGGACACAAAATTTTAAAAACTTTACGTATTTGAAAAAAGTACCCGACTTTGAAAACATTACATGGAATTGGGAAAAATATGGGAATTTGAGTTGGCACAGTCAAAACTGGGGTGGGACAGCATCAAAATCGGTCAAAACCGTGACCAGGGATGACTCTTGTCTGGTTTCGGAAGTTAAAGGTGTAAGTTGTCCGGTTTTGAAGTTAAGGGACCAAATCTAGACTCCGCCAAGAATTGAGGGATGAAAAGTATACTTTTCTCAACATGAAAAGTACCCACGACTTGCTTTAACGTTGCTCTTCCCTCTTCCCCTTTTGAAGAATATCTTTGAAACATATAAGTATTATTTTACTTGTCCAAAGCAACAGAATGTACATGCATTTGGGCGGCTGCCAAATTTCCTAATCGAATAAAATTAGCATCGGATCGCCTGCAACGCTTTGCAAACTTGCGAGCAATATAAGATGCCAACACAACTGCGCAAAATTCCAGTCTGAATCGGATTCCCGGAAATCCTGCACAGTAGCAAGTACAATTACAAAAGATACACAACAGTGGCGCGAACGTAAACTAAGCATGCACTTTTAGCTCAGCTCCAACAGGAACCAGGCTGCAGCCAGCATCCGGACTGATGAAAAGAAAGGCTGTTGATTGAGCTGATTATTCTCGCAATCGCAAGACGTAATCCGACAAGGGAACAAACCACAGTTGTGAAATGATGGTTTTTCCTTGTATTCTTGACTCAAATAACACGCAAAACTGTCGAGCAAAAATAAATCACGAGATACACTGTTATATCTTCTATGTAGCACAGTGCACTGTAAATGTTGCTTGATTATCTTTAAGCAAAAGGGCAATAACATCTTATCTAAAACTGAAACTCCTGGTACAAAAATAATATGAGAAAGCCATATACGTGGTACCACTAGCGAAAACTGAGAATTTGCACTGTCGTCTCGTAGTTTCATCGGTTCACGAATTTATTCACCTGGAGTCAGGTGACCGGCTGCTCACATACGCATAGGAATAGATGCCCCAGCCGGTGCCGATGGAATGGTTGCGTCAATATTGCTAGGCATCAACACGTTGAAGCCATCGGCTGCTGTGGATATGATCATCCCAGGTATCTGTGGATGCCAGTGCAGTTCCTTCAAATCTTTCTGGCCCTGCGTGCAGAAGATAATGAACATTCTACATGTGATTCAACTATGAAACATAGCCAGTTCTCTTAAGTCTACATGGGCTTAGCTCTGCCACTGTATATTGCAAGAGCGAATATGATAATAGTACGCACCTGATGAACAAAGAGAAGTTGTGGGGGCAAATCTTGGGGTGCATTTGCTTGTTCTTTCATCTTGGCTTTGAATTCGGCCTCCTCTTCTGCGTCCCTTTCCAACGAAAGATCCCAAATTCTGGCACAAATTAATTATTATGTTATTATGGCATAGTAGTTTGAGATGTCAGATATTTAGGGAAAAAGTTCGGCAATTCGGTGCAATCATAAAACATGAATGGGAGGAGGGTGGGCAGAGTTACGTACGTCAGTTGATTGTCGGCAGATGATACGGCCAAAGTTGATGCTTCATATGGACTCCATTCGACAGACGTAATCGGGTGCTTGTGGTACGCAAAATGTGCTATCAAGGACGTACCAGGCTCGCCGCTCTGCCAGCAAATAAAGTCACAAGGGAGAAACATTTGATATTATAAACACGTTATCACAAAATCCCAGCTTCATTGTGAGTTGACCACAAGGGGAACACCAATTTAACTACTAGTAGTTGAGAAGGTCTGCCGAAAACCGACAAGCCAAGGGCATTGTGTTTTATCAGCATGGAATTACCTCGATTGCTCTAATATCATGGACTGAGATACTGCCATCATCACAACCTGATGCTATAAGACAACCTGCAAGCCTGAATATGAAATTCAGAAAAGTTGTAATGTACTATGTAGAAGACATTATAGTGTGCATAAAGATAGCAGATAGAGCACATACGAATTCCATGAGATCACATTCACGTCAGAATTGTGAACCCTAACAGGAGCATAACAAGGTTTCCTCCCTATACGTATATCCCATATAGCTATCGTCCCATCCACGGAACAAGAGGCAAACATATTTTCTTCTGAGGGATTCCACTGCAAAACATAATTGTAGCAGCTGATATATTAAGCAATATTATAGCTCATAGGATATATATAATACATTACTGTGTTGCACACCTGTAGATCTTCAACACTTGCAGAGTGTCCAACAAATGGCTTGGTGTCTACACTCCAATCGCTTGAAGTCGGCTCCCAAAGGTGAATGCACTTATTGCAATCGCCTGCATTTAGAAAGAATAAACTGATCTATGTCAATTTCCATATACCCCCACCAAACTTATTCTATGAATGGCGACATCTTTATCCCAACTGTACCAGGGATAAGACTTTGTACACACCAGAAACTAGTCTTCCAGTAACATTTGGACTCCAATCAATAGCATAGCCTTCATCTTTGTGGCCACTAAATACTTCTAGAGGTACATGATTGTGGATAATGCCGTTATCTTTATGTGTAACTGTTCCTGGGTCTTCTAATGAAGCAATGAAGGAGCTGAAGTCCCACACCTGCATATGTAATCAACAGAGCACGCAGCTAATTATATAGCACATGGAAGTAGCCAATGTGATGCATTCTGTTCCTGAGCAAGTTCTCGGAAGGAAATATAATGCACAGAATATATGTTCTGTTGCTGGGCAAATAGGACACTACCCATGTACATTCTGAGGCTTTTTCATAGGGAAGTAACGAAAATAATAAACGTCAGCTTGATGTACAGTAAAAAAAGTTGATCTATCTCAAAAAGGGCAGGGCATGATGTGCAGCATAAATTTTGTGGTTTTGATAAATCAGATGTGGACTAACCGTAGTAAATTACCTGAACATGACCTGTGTGTCCCCATGTAGCACATATTTCCGGCTTTTGATTCATTGAGCGTATTCGGTTTATCGACCCCTCATGAGCCACCTTTTGTAACTGGTACAATAGAATAAATTCTAGGTTACCAAAGGGTCATGATGGATTCTGCATAATTACTTAAATGCCGAAATTGTAGTTTGGCACTTCAAGAATGAACACACATGCAAAATGGGCTCGGTATCTTCATTGATTTCTTCATCATCTTCGTCGCTGCTGCTGTCACTATCCATATCATCATCACCATCAAGAGCTGAAGATGGTATTGGTTCCCGTTTCTTGCCCTTTATGTTGGAAAGCTTAAAAATACCAGCATAATTCCATGAAGCCTTCTCGGACTGAAAGAACAATTAGTCCAGTTCTTACGTCAGAGAGAATGTCCCCTATTATCACAAAATATATACTATTTGAGATAAGTGGACAATAATAGTTAACAAACAAAAAACAGAGGCATAGAAGGATCAAAACTTTCTCGTCATGGGTCAATAACATAATCATGTAGAATTCCATAAATACATCATGTCATTCTCAAGCTAAAAACCAACATAACAACACTTCCTTTAAGTTAAATATGGTTGGATCTACAACTGACAAAATAGATAAAAGTCGACGATAACATTCTTCCCTACTTTATTGTGAGGGGTCTGATGGACGCGGATCTTTGGGTCTTGGGTGTCAATGCACCCGAATTGGGAAAAAATAAAAATTGCAAAATTAGTCAAAATTCCTGAAACTTCTTGGAAACAAGTGTATTATACTCGTGTGAAAAGTTTTGTGAAGGAATAACTTCCATGATATTTTAGGCTGAAAAAACAAAACCGACACTAATAAAAGATACTATCCACACTTTTGTACTCAATTTTTTTTTGTCCCAAAGTTCACAGAAGTCACTCCTTCGGGGACTTTTTATACAAGTATAAAACTATACCGTTCTTGTTTCCAGATTTTAAACAGGATCTTATGGCGCATGTGTTGCGGCCATATTAGAGTTTTTAGGAGATAGGAAAATTAATCGAACACTTAATGTACTCTTTACATATCTCAATATGCGCTTGGCTGCTGTCAAATGAGCTCTAGTTGGTGCATGAAGAAACTGACACTCTTTATTTACTGCAAACGAAATATCAGGCCTGGTGAGTGTCAAATACTAAAGTGCACCTACTAGACTTCTGTACCTGGTGCCATCCTCTTGATTCAAGGGTTGACCCTCTACAAGAGAGAGTTTTCCTGAACTAGACAATGGTTTACACCCCTGTAGACCAGCCTTACTCAATAAATCAGTTGCATATTTCTCTTGAGAAAGATGAAGTCCACCTTCTTTCATTTTTTTAACTTCAATGCCAAGAAAAAAATGCAAATCCCCTAAATCTTTAAGTGCAAATTCTGAGTTCAAATCTTTCAAAAGTGTTGTTATTGCTTCATTTGAAGAACTAGTAACAATGATGTCATCAACATATATAAGCACAAAGATGGATGTATATGACTTGTTATAAATGAATAGTGATGTATCAGAATCAGAGGGAACAAAACCAAGTGCTTGCAACTTAGAGCTCAAACAAGAGTACCATGCCCTTGCAGCTTGTTTCAGTCTATAGAGAGATTTTTAAGCCTGCACACATGAAATGGTTTATTTTTATCTTCAAACCTAGGAGATTGCCTGATATAAACTTCCTCTTCCAAAACACCGGGAAGAAACGCATTTTGCACATCTAGCTATCTAAGGCTTCATTCTTTGGACGCAGCAACAGGTAGAACAAGACGAATTGTGGCAGCTTTAACAACAGGACTGAAAGTGTCCTCATAATCTATGCTATACCTCTGCTTGAACCCTTTTGCAACAAGCCTGGCCTTGTA